>OY288239.1:8265102-9465102 GCA_958450325.1 Agrostemma githago
GTGCGGGCGGGGTTGGGTGTCCTTTGTGGGCTTCCCAACACGTACCCTCACCCTTACTCAGAACCTCGGTTTCCGGATGTCCGAAACCGTTGGCGCACGAGAGTCATTCAATACACAATATCCGATAACGTCGGTATTGGTATCAAATGCAAAGGGACGAGCCCAATAAACTCTGACATCGGAAATGGGCCGTATTTTGTATACGGACCACTACGACATAGAGTGGGCTCGAATGGTTCCGAATAACCACAAAATTCGGGTGGCGACTCCACTTCGACCTAAATTTCAATTCGATCAATTCTCATATGGGACGATTCATTCGCCTACCCAAACCCGCGCGTGGCCGCGTCGGGTGGACCTATGTCATGTCCACAAATTCACTCACGTAAGATTTATGTCCGACTGTCTCAACTTGGTTTCGCCGCTAGTTGGAATTGGTCCACCTAACGCGGAACTAGCATCGCTGATCCAAGAAATCCTGGAAGAATGCTCTTTCTTCCACTGTTGTTCTTTTTCTTTCATTCCTAGGAAACATAACTTCAGAGCCCACAGATTGGCATCGCGGCTCTGAAAATGTAGTGACAGTTTAAATTGATTTCGTTAGCAAAAAAAATAATTTTTCAAATAATAAATATAATGGTTTGTGTTTCGTAAGAATTAAGAATTGATATAATATAAAAACTCACTACTACAAAACTAGTCATAGACATCACCTAATAGACATAGGTTAAAAAAACTGACATCTATTTTTAATAGTCATAGGGTATTAAAAAAACAGATGTACATAAAGGGAAATATACAAAGGACAAAACTCTAACCCATGTCTATAATTTATAAACATGCGTTAAAGTAAAATCTATGTCTGTAGAATAAGAATAGAAGTAGGATATATCACACCATGTATATTGAAATAAAATTTAACTCGCCAAAAACAAAAGCAAAATGCTAAACTTCTTAATTCTACTCCCTCATCAGTTAGCCTAAAATTTTCCCTCATCAATTAGACAGTGGACACAAAACCAAAACTCTAGCCTCTTCCCCCAGCTAGCCATGGAAGGCATCTCCTTCAGTTAGTTCTTCCTCTGACTACTCACCGTCGACCGCCCTCCGCACCAGGTCAGCTCTCTCACCGTCGGTCGCTCTTCGCACCACTTCACTTCTACTCGGGTTTCGCACCACTCCTCGGCTCGCACCTTGGATGCGTAACCCACAGCTCTCGATTCCTTCTCTTCACACCGTCGCCTTTCTCCTTTCTCCATCGTCGTCGACCTGCCGCCCACCAGGTTGCTTTCCTTCATTCTTCCAATTCTATTATTAACAATGGTTATTCTATTATTGTTGATTATTTGTTTATTGATTTATCATAGTTCTTAGTTCGATTCCTGTAATGTTAATTTCACATGAGTTGATTGTTGTTTTTAATTAGGTTGATTTGTTGGAGCACATAGATTGGAGTAGCGTTGAATGCTATCAACCAGGTAATTCTTCTGATTTATTTGATTAAGTGATTACCTAATTACTGTCACTTTGTGTTAAACCTAATGGGTGAGCGTTGGAGCTTAGTTAGATTTGGTTTATGAAATAATGATTTTACGAAGTCATGCTGTTTGAAGTCATGATTCGTGTGTACTATATGTGTTGCTAAATCTACACGCGAATTAGTAAATCTCTGGTCTCCAAATCCATTTTCCAGTGCTTGTTGTTTATTCTTTGATTTACATTCAGTCTCGTCTCACTCTAAACTTTGAAGCTTCCTTACTATATAGGTTTCTAATTCTTTCTTACATCAATACCTTCTATTCAGTCCCCTCGTCCCTATAGTGTTTTGTATCAAGATATGGCTTGGAATTAGGCAAATCATGAACTCTACTGATCGCTTGCTCAATATTGAAACCAGGAATTTGGCTAAGGAATTAAAAACTGGAATTCACATGTTAATCAAAACATTTTTTTCTTCCTTATTCAACGCTTCAGAATATATAAATTTGTTTCCTTAGGCGGCGATTTTAGCATTCAGGTACTACTCCACTTTCTTTGCCTTCCTCCTTTTTATTAGTACACTACTGTTTCGCTTCATTTCACAATTTCAGCTGATTCTTTATGTTGTTGTACTCAATTGTGAAGGTTATTTTGATCAAAACGTACATAGCAGGGTTTCGAATCTCGGCCATCTTGTCTCGTCTCGGCCGCCACCGATTCGAGAATCGGCGATATATAGCGGGCATAAAAAAAATGACGTCAACTCGGATATCGCCCGAGATGGGCGAGTCAATGGGCGAGTCGACCCGATATGAACAAAAGGACTGATTTGACTATCAATCTAATTAATTTTTTTTATGTTTTATGGGTAGGTGAAACAGTGAAGGTCGGTTGAGAAGATGAGAAAGAGATTGACGGAGTTTTTATTCTTTGAAAAAATGAAAAAAAAAATGAAGAAGATGGGAGAAATGGTGAATAGTAATGGTGAAGTGGAGAAATGGTGAGGATAGGGATGGAGTGATGTGAGGGGGCGGTAAGGGTATTAGGGTATAAGGTGGATGAAGTAGGTCAGTAGGAGGTGTATTAATTAACGGAATTACTTTTTCATAATTGAATGTTACTCAATCATCCCTAAAATTTTCTGAATTTTTCAATTTTACCCTTTGTTATTCTAAAACGACATTCATTATTTTTTTGCTATTCTAACTCAATTTTTTCATCAATTCTAATCTAATAATCATTATTAGATGCGGCTACGAATTATAATTCGACAATTTATATTTTATCATAAAGTAGATAGAAGATTAAAGTTAATTAATGTTATTTTCTTTTACTCCGTAATAATTAGGGTTTGGGGATGATGAATAGAGCAGGGATAGGCAGCGGTGGGTGGTGAACGGTGGGGGTCGCAGGCGGCGATGGGTGGAGGTAAAGTTAGGGCGCGCAATTGTGGTGGGTTAGGGCTGGTCTGGGAGGTGGTGGTGGAGAGTTATGGATGGTGGAGGAGGTGGTGGTAAAGGGAGGGGGAGGGATGGATATACGTAAGAGGGTGTTTTTATTTTATATTTTGTTAATTTTATTTAGAAATTTTGCTTTTTATTTTTTTATTTTTTTAATTAGAAAAACAATATTTATTTTTTGTAAGTGCAATTAAATTATTATTTTTCTAATTAACAACACGATCAACAATAATAATATTAATACTAACAATATAAATTAGGAAAAAAATATGATATTAAAACAAAATAAAGCTTAAAATAAATATTCATTTCAAAAAAAATTATCGATAAAACAGTAACATCAATAATTAAAAGCGCGTCATGGTGGTCGAAGTGGTAGCCGATGTGGGCCGGCTTGGCGGTGAATGGAAATGAAACATCAGGGGATTTTATTTTCCTCTCAAACTCTCTCTACAAATTTAGGTGGGAAGGGAAAATAGGAGGGGTAAGTTAGTAATTTTGAGGTATGATTGAGTAATACTCAATTACAAAAAAGTAACACCCTTAATTAAATGGTCTACTATTAATTTTATAGGGTGGGGTAGGTCGTTAAGAATTACTCCTATTAAATGGAGTATACTTAATACTGAGGGCTCGCTTGGGATGGGGTTAATTATTAAGGGGGTAATAGAGCAAAAATGAACTAGAAAATGATGGAAAGTAGTGATGATATTAAGCGGGAATTGAGAAAATTAAGGAAGTATAGCTTATTTAGGGGGAAATTATTACTCCTCTCTCCCCCAAGTAATGCATTACCCCCCAATGGGGGTAATTATTCCCCCCTCGTATCTCTTTTACACTATAAAATGTTACAATCAAACAACAAGTTCATCCATTTCTAGTTCATTTTTGCTCTATTACCCCCTTAATAATTAACCTCATCCCAAGCGAGCCCTGAGTATAAAGTTTTACGGATTTCTAGGAAAGTATAAAATTTAAGATAAAACAATACTCCCTCCGTATTTTTTTATATGACGTTTTGTTTTTTCGAGGTGCGACTTTGACTTTAATTTTTATGTAAATATATTATTCCAAAAATTATAAAAATTGTAACCTAAAATTCCTTACGAAAAGAGCTTTCAAATGAGTATACATTTCATAGTATTTTCTCTTGTGTTATGAGAGATATTGAAGAGAGAAGGGATTGTCTCGAAAAGTGAGAATGACTTATATTAAAAAAACAGAGGGAGTACACAAAATATAGTTAATTCACCCACCTAAATCAATATTGACCGATACAACCGATAAAAGGATCGAGATATTACCGAGATATTATATATAGTAAATAAAAAAGTTGTGGTAGATATATTTGAACATAGTTTAACGTAAATAACTATAAAAACAAAGAACATTGCAATAAAACCTTCTTAAACCAATATTACTCCGCGACAGACGAGTCTAAGACGATTCCGCGAAACCGCGACCGATAACGAGATTTAAAACCCTGATACAGAGGGAGTGATTTGATTCTATTTGGATTGATGAGAGTTGTTTAATATGAAGTAAGAGTATATATTTGTTCAGACTGAACTATTAGCTCTTTCATTGTAGTTCAATAGGTTCTATCTTCTAAATGACTAGGATATACATGTGGGAATTTCATTGCAGTTCAGTACTTCGGTATGATGATTCTGATTAACGATGGATACTTTTGATTTGTGTTTTACTAGTTTCTATATACTGATATGATGCCTAGTGCCTGACTTCTGGTGGATCCTTACAATCATGGCGACTCAAATGAGCAATCCTAATAATTGCTTTCATAATCCAAAATCCACACCCACTCTAATTAATCAACTGTGTGTCATAGAAAACTGTCAGTATCAATTAGGTTTCCCAATGTCAGGTGGTGAACACTTAATCATCCATCTATGAATAGTAATCTCCCTTGTTTGGATGAATATTAATCTCCCTTTTTCCTCCTATTTTACCATCCAAACAACTCTTACGACTAGTTTCCTTTTCTAATATGTTGTTTATGTCTAATATTTAATGAATGAATGTATGCAACAGCTACAACGTTTTGATGATTTTGCCTTTTAATTTGCTTCTTCATGGGAAAGGTATTACCACTCTCCCATATCCCTTAACTATTCATCCATCCCCATCTTTCATCTCTTCAAATCTATCTATATGTCAGGTTTATTTCAGAAATTGAAGCAGTATGCCGATGATGGTTGGCAGATGGCCCCACCAACTTGCTGGTACACGTTTAACACTACATGTCTGACATCTTCATAAATACAACACCTCATTTTGTTTACTTTGATTTTACTATCAACTTACCTATGTGTCTGTAACTAGTTTGTTATTCAGATGCCTTTTATTTTGATACCTTATTCAAGTGAGTGTATTTTATGAAGGAGAAGGGTGTACTGCCTTTAGGAACATCAAACAGATTGTATAAATCCAAATACGAATTGAAATATGATAAGAAGAGCTACTACATCATGGTATCCTTTTGCTCACTTCAACTTATTATTATTATTATTATACTTTACACTGCTTATGTTTCCTGTCCTTTTTTAGGTTACACAACCAAAGTTGTGAACTGGGACTACAGTTTGCATGACCTGCAGCTGGCATTTGGAGTGACTGACTTCATGGTAATGCCACAGGAGAATTAGCTTTATGTAAAACAAAACTAAAATCGTATATTTTTAAATGTCTCGCTTTTGTTCCAGGTATTGCACCCAAAAGTGCTAGCGGTGTTGTTCTAGACTTGCCAGAGGCCAGCAAGCTTCTAAGTGTCGTTGCAATTGCTTCATCAAACTGCAACAGGTGAAACATCACGTTCAACTTCCAATCTTATGAACCTTACATTGAAATGGCAGTCTCACTTATAAACTACGGAGTATATTTCTAATGCAGAGTCATTTCTAATGCATTTCACTAATGTTTCACGTTGCTTACTATTCATTTCAGTCTATGACCTGCCTTTGTTCCTGTTCATGACCCTTCTCGAAAAGCTCATATTGGGATTCAAAACATGGGAACAATGTTCACCACAAGATATGAATCGGATTGCATCAGAAGTCAGGTTCCGGTGAAGCTAATGCATTTGGAAGGGTTGTATGAGCTGTTTGTATCTAAATTTGTGAGTGCATTAGCTGGCCTTTGGTGTAACACCCCATATTTTTCAAATGATGTTAAAATTTTAAACATTTATTTAAACCAAGTTTAACGCTTGAAAAATTATTTTCGTGAATAAAATTGATGGGGATTGGTAGCCTGCTATGGGTCACCCGCCATTTGGGTCCCAAGATGGCCCGACAAGAATGGAGGAAAGCCTGCCCTGCAGGCCACCAAACGAGGAATCACTAAACTCTCCAAGGAACCCGCATGCTTGGCAAAGCCCTGCCGCCAGCCAAGCAGGGCAGTCAAGCCCCCCTGCCCCCCCCCCCCCCCCCCTGGTGCTCTCAGCCTCAGCCTCAGCAGGGGAAACCAGGGGCCCCTCCGTCATTTTGCCTAAGGTAAAGGGGAATGAGTGGATGAGGTGAAGCCACTTGTCACCCTCTCATCCACTCATTCTTCCCCTCTCCTCTTCTCTTTTCTCTCTCTTGCGGGAAGATATAAATACTCTCCCTTTTCCCACATTGAGAAGGTTTGATTTTCTCTCTCTAGACTCTCACTCTAAAAACGCCACCTAGCTCCTCACGAACTAGGTTCATTAAGGCATTTCACGGACTGACATAGGCATCGGAGAGGGTTCCTTCGGACACCTCCGAGGCCCTGTGCGTTCACTGTGCAGGGAGCAGGCCATCTTCGCCGGGAAAGTCCGGCCACCGGAGTGTGAGAAAAGAGAGGCCAAGGAGATTCAGACGATCGATATCTGAGCAAAGTAATAATCATAAGATCCGAATCCGAAGTCAGGTCTATTGTTTCCATAACCGGAACAATTTGGCGCCGTCTGTGGGAAAATCGGTTGTGCTCACGAGTTTCCCACTAAAATCAACCACAATCAATCAAACAAAATGCCTGAAATCATAGAGGCCAGTTCTGGGGCGGGTCCGACGGTACCACCTGTGATCCCCCTATATGGCATGCCTACACCTAGGAGGACACCTGCTGCAACAATCCCATGGGTAGGACGAGCAAACCTTCGTGGAGTGCCTAATGGAGAAACTGCAGTAACAGCTGGGCAGGTGGCCATCAAAGGCCTAATTTGAATCTCGCCCCTGCTCAAGTTGCACAAACTGCGACTTTCTTTTCAGCAATGCTAAATCAGGAGTTCACCCCCGAAGATCTGGTTGGCAGGATCGCGACCACCCCCAAGCAACTTCACTTTGAAAGTGGAGGAAGGGCCGGGGGCACGAAGCGAACCGCTGCCAGGAACATTCAGAGGAAAGCAGTAAGGATTGCTCAAGGATATCAGCATGCCCAGAAACGCATTGTCAGCAACCAAGAGCGGCATGTTCAGCAACAAGCGTTTTCTATACACACCACCGAATCCACAGCTGCCAGGGAGAAGAGGGGTCTGTCCCAAGACCTCCAGAATCGAATGAGGCACAGGGAGCCTGCATCTAAGCGTCTGGGAGAGAAGCAGGGCGGAGTCTTCTCTAAGTTAACGCCGGCGGCAGAGCCACAGCCGGCTCCAGGGCTGTCTCAGAGCCTGCAGTCCAGACTCAACCAGAGGCGGCCACTTGAGTCAAGGCATCGTCAGGATGACAACCTTGACCTGCCCCAGAAGAAACGACCCAGACGCCCCTCCCCTGACAGGAAGGACGAAGCTATGAACAGGCGGCCACCCAGGCACCGCTCCCCCAGTGCAAGAAAACCGACCCCTGGAAAATGGGATGACCACGGTTACCACTCTGGGGAAAGCAGGTCACGAGTGGTGGGCAGGCCCACAAAAACTCCTCTTCACCCTGACGTACAAGAGTATCCCATCCCAAAGATCAAAATGCCCTCTGTCAAGTTCGACGGGACCTCAGATCCAGAGGATCACCTAGCAGCTTATGAAAGTCACATGGGCATGTACGATGTGGACGATGCAGTCTGGTGCAAGGTCTTCCCAACCACCCTTGTGGGGCTGGCACAGGGCTGGTTCAAAGACCTTCGGCAGGGTTCGATTAGTTTTTTCATCGAGCTGGTCGAAGCCTTCTTGGACCAATATGCAGGGAACAAGAGGCACCGGCTAACCCGTTTTGACCTGATGACCCTCAGGCAGAAGAAGGGCGAAAGCGTCAGGGAGTATTTGAAGATGTAATCCCGTAGAAAATCTAACGCGATACAGTGGCGGAAACACTGTAGAGTAGGGATTAAAACACATTGTAACTATGTCTTAGTAAAAATTAAAATGGTAAAGTCAAACAATAGGCCTTAAATAAAATGGCCAAAATTTAAAACAATCCACAAAAGGGGTTTGAACAATCCATAGGACATAATTATAAAAATAAATAAGCAGGATCAACACTGCTCGCTAGCCCACACCCGGAACACGTATACCTGCCATGTTAAAACATAACAGCCACAATCAGTGGGGAGCAACGCCAACGTTCTCCCAGCCGTATAACAGGATTTTAAAACAGTAATTACTAATATAGGAAAAATAGTAAAGACGGAAAACAGTAAAACATTATAATGAAATAAGTTTTCAGTGAAAAACTTCACGTATTGAAACAATATAATAAAAATGAGTTTTCCGGAGAAAACATAAAACACTTGCCAACCTGCAAATCAAAACTATATCGATAATAATAAAAATATTCAAAATGGCGTTATGGATAGGATTAATGTAGAATCTAGACTTTCACTAGGACAATACTAAACTAGCTTCGAGAACTTAGTCAAAACAAATCAGACTTCGGTCTCTAACTAGGCAACTCAACCATAACAGGACTGCGTGCAGCGAGGTCCTGGTTTAAGTAGTGCACACCCCTCCTGGATACAAACCAATCCAGTTCAGCCCGACGCGACTTACACGATGCGATATCTAAGTTTAAGGTAAACATACACTCTCCTGAACACAAACCATGCTCAGTTCAACAACCAATGTGCCCCACAATGACACACCAGCCTTACAGTTGATGGCAAAAACGCACATCCCAGACTATATTATTCTAAACTCACACTTTTCCTTATTCCATAACTCCAAAACAATCCATTATCGATATTTAAAAGATGTATTCAACATAAACAATAAGAGAACAAAATGAAAAGGAATCACTTTCCAAAAGAGGAAACTTTCTATTTTAGGAAACTTCTATTTTTAGAAACTTACTAAAAATAGCATCATATCAAAATAGCAAAATACTAGTTTATACAAATAACACATTTTTAGTAAACGATATAGATTTATAAAACTAGTACTTTCGGCCTTAACGATATTAATTCTCAAAACGAGAACATTTGAATTAATATTGAAACGTCATACAAGTGTTTATAAAATGATTTAGAAATGTTTTAAACATTTTAAATACTACTGATTAGGGTGTTTCCAAAATTTACAAAACTAAAATTCCCTAATTATTATTAGTTTCGACAATACGATTATAAACAGGATTTTACGGCAAATGTCAAATTAAATCTTTTAACGTCTTTTATTTAATTAAAGCATTGAATATATTTAGAATATGTTAAGGGGTGATCTAACTCTTAAAGTTTAGATTTAAATACTTTCAAATTTGCTGGAAAAATAATTCTTTTAGGTAAAACGAAGCATTTTAACGATAAATCACAATTTGTCCGAAAATCAATACTTATTAATTAAAGACTTTAATAAATAGTACAAAAATTACGTAAAATGGTTAAAATGTATTTATGGACATTCTGTCCAGAAGAGAAAATTTTCCAGAATCCTTAAACTCAGTTTTTAAAGCGTTTTCTCGTTAATCGTCCAATCTCGACAATAACGATTAACAAAAATAGTAATTACAAAACGATTTAAGTATTAATATCCAAAAATTATTATTAAACCCAAAAATCATGATTTTCCAGAATTCACCATTTTTCCAGATTTCCAAAAATTCCAGATTTAATAAATCCCGTCAAAACTGTCTTTAAAACCCGTTTTCACAATTAACGATTCCACTAATAAAATTTATCGTTCCGAACATTTATTAAGGCACTAAAAATCATAAAACACATTATCATATGAAATCATCAGAATCACATTTTTTCCAGGTTTAATCATCGGACTAGAAATCGAGAATTTAAACGACAAACACGGTTTTAACGATAAACGATGATTTAAAGTGATTAATTAATTCATCCACTTAACAATTCCAAAAAATTATGAAAAAAATTCAGAAAATTCTATTTCATCAGAAAGTTTCACCACGTCAAAATCAGATTAAAATAAAATGTTTAGGTCTAGAACTAAAAATCGGCTTTTAATCATTTTTGTCCGTAAACGGTAATAATTCAATAATCGATAACTAAAATATCAGAAAAATACTAAATTATTAGAAATCATCAAAAACAACATTTTTCCAGAATATAAACATATATTACATGTTTAGGCCGAATATTACGATTTTACAAATTAATATGACGATTTAATCGTTAATCTCGTAAAAGCGATAAAAATACCGAAATATGCAAAATTTCAACTTTTAAAAATTTTCCAGATTTTATGACATACATATATTGTGAAAAATAAAATTATAATTGTATATATGCAATTACACAAATAAAATCAAGTAATACCGAGTAACATCGACGTTACCTCAAGTCCAAAACGGAATCGATAATATATTCGTCGGCCTCGGGATCGTCCACAAATCCTACCAAACACGAAAATCATGGCAGAAAAATACCATGAGAAAAACTAAGAAAATCAAGGAGAATAACGATCGAAAACATCGATTATTACCTTAACGAAGAGATCGGGAAGAGGATTAATTTGACGATAAAAAATGATGCGATCGAGGCTCGAATTAAGCAAAAGTCAACCTAGGAGAGGAGAGGAGTGCCACGGCCATAAATGAAGAAGAAGAATTTTTTTCTTATGTTAAAAGTGAATAAAAGATGTAAGAAAATGGATGGTTTTGTTAAGAATGAATGTCATTAAAATTTTGATGAAAACTAGGTGAAGTGTGTGAGAAACCAGCCAAAAGAATGAAAGTGAGGGGGAGTGAGAAGTTTGAGTAATAAAGCATGGAATAAATGGAAGAAAATAATCTTACGTTTACGGTTTAACGTGATAAAATGAAACGTATTAATAAAACGTAGTAAAATTATGACAAGAAGCTTTGTCGGTCCAAAATATGGGGAAAATGTCTCAAATAATTTATCAGATGATAAAAAGAAGAATTGTAAAATAGTTAACGCCATTTCAAAGCAATTCGAGTAAACCTATCGTTGGAAAATAATTATTTACGAAACTTCGTAACAAAATCATTAAAGGCTAAATTTTCGTAAATAAAAATATTTCTTAGTCTAAAATATTATATATATGTATTTAAACTTTTTTAGGAAAAGGAATAACTTAAATCCGAGCTTAAAAACGTTAATTCGTAGAGAAATAGAATTCCTCGCGGAAAATAAATAGTTTACGAAGAAAATCAAATAAATGGATTTAAAAGAATTAAAAATCTTTTTAAAATATAAATAAATATCATTAAACTCAAAAATGAAAATAGAGCTTGGAAAAAGATGAAATGCAACGCCAAAATGTGACAGAGTTATGACAGAGTCATAACGGTAAAGACAAAAACGCTAGGAAAAATAGCGGGTGTTACAGAAGAGATTTGACATGTCTTACCAGCAGGTCAAAGAAATTGATGACTCAACCGCCGCATACGCGCTAACCATCTCGTTACTCCCTGAGGAGATGAAGAACCAGATGATCAGAGCTCAGCCTGAGACCCTAGCTAAGGCTCGAAAAATTGTGGAAGGATTTATGCTGCAGGAAGAGTTCCACAGCCTGCCGGATACCTCCGCAGCGCCTGCCAGGCCGCAGGAGGAACCGTAGGGTGGACGCGGCAGAGCCGAAGCAGGGAAGCAGAGAGCCGAGAAAGGAGACACCCCCAGAAGGGAACACGTGGCCTACCAGCCCAGATTTGACAGCTGCACGGCTCTCAATAAATCTAGGGCAGAAATCTTTGAGCTAGAAAAAGAAACAGCTAAATGGAATCGCCCGAGTAAGCCACGTAGCCCGAAGGGGGATCCGAAGAAATTTTGTACGTTCCACGACTATGTAGGACATACCACCGAGGAATGCCGCCACCTGAAGGATGAGATTGAGAAACTCATCAGGAATGGCTGGCTGAGTAATTATGCAGCAAGGAACAAAGCACAGAAAGAGACGGTGGAGAAACCTGAGGGCTCGGTGCAGAACCGCATGATAATCCATGTAGTGTCGGGAGACGCAGAGGGTCAGACAAGCAGGAGAAACCAGAAAAGACAGATCCGTGAGTTACGGAATCAAATCTGCTACGCTGAAAGGGCAGGAAGTCCCAAGGGTATAATCCTGAGCATCACCCCTGATGATGCAGGGCGGGTAATATACCCCCACAGTGACCCCTTGGTACTGTCCCTCGAAATCAGCAACCACATCGTGAGAAGATGCATGGTGGACACTGGCGCCTACACAAACCTCTTGTACAAGGACGCTTTTGAGAAGATGAACCTGGAAAAGAGACACCTCAGGCCTGCCCCCGGATCGCTGTATGGGTTCAGGGGGGCAGGCGTGCTTCCCATGGGGATCATAGATCTGCCAGTAACATTTGGGGAGGGAACCTCCACTAGGAACGTCAGGGCATCATTCGTTGTAGTCGACGCGAAGTCTGCATACAACGGCCTGATAGGCAGAGCCACCCTAGACGAAATCAAAGCCGCCATATCAATCAGGGCTCTAACTATAGCCTATGTGACAGACTTCGGTATGGAGGGAAAAGTGCACGGAGACCAAGAATCGGCCAGACAATGCTATTCTGTGGCCCTGCAGACCCACGAAACCGAAAGAAAAGGAAAAAAAAACTGACAGCTCCCCCTGCAGGGAAGGAGAGATTTCAGCTGACCAGCAGGCAGCTGACCACCTTGAACCTGGGGAGGAAAGCATGCTGGTGGACCTGGAACCAGGGAGACAAGTCCTCATAGTGGCTGACCTGGAAGAGTCCTACCAAGCAGAGCTGATCAAGGTCCTAAAAAGTAACAGGGATGTGTTCGCCTACTCGGCAGATGAAATGTCGGGGGTCGACCCAACTTATGTCGTTCACAGGCTGAATGTAAGCCTCGGGGGTCGACCCAGCTTATATTTTATTTTCGTTAAATTAAAAATAATTCTGTATTAAAAAAAATGATAATTTACTTATTGAATTATTAAAAAATTTATCTTTCGTTAAATAAAGTTTAAAACTTGAAAATACTTTTTAATATTGACCTGTTGTTTTGACATTTTCTCGTCTCGTAAAAATTTAGAAATAATTTATCGAATTCTTAAAATAATGATTACTTATAACTATTATCCCATAATACTATTTACTGTTTATTTTACTTACTGTCTTACAAATTCATTTACAATTCAAAAATAAATTTTACGGTTTCCATTATCTTAATTCCGTAATCTTATATTTCAACTTTTTAAGAAAGAAAGATATTTGTACAAGAAACGGACCGAAACTCGATCTCCTATTGTTGACCTCCCACGTTTCCTAGCTACTATTACTAATTACACTACGCGTCCTACACTACAACACAGCAACACTACACCTTATACTCACCTAAGCTACAACTACACCTATACACCTACCTTACTACTAACCTAGTATGACACACTACTACTACACCTATGTACATAACTACTAACTTACTACTACTCTACTATATATATATATATATATATATATATATATATATATATATATATATATATATATATATATACGGACTTACGGAGTACTACATTACTACATCTCCACTACTACTCCACATTATACTACTTACATTACTACGTACTATACTCCTACTTACTACTGCCTCCGTATCTTTATTTTCGTCCACTTTTAATATAATACTCCACCCATATATTAAATAAAGTAGACGAACATATAGATACGGAGGGAGTATACTATATACTGCATACTCCGTAATAGCTATTAAGGTAACCAAACTTTTCTTCTAACAGCATTTTATATATATAAGTATATTATGTTACTAACTTAATAAATTGCTTATTTAAATATTTAGGCTTATTTGTATGACTAAATTACTTATGTATATAAAAATGTTACGTGATATTTTATTTATGTTATATGACTAAATTCAATTTAACTAAATTATCACTTGTTTAATTTATTTATTTATCATCTTTACATTTCTGTTTATATGAGAAATTGAGAAAATAAATAAAAGAACTTAAAATAATAAAATTTACTTATATGATTTTATTTATTTATTTCTATTTTACTATGTATATTTATTCTATGTACTTTATATTTTGTATGTATTTTATATAATTGTAATTATGGTCATATTTATAATTTTCTTTAGAACTTTTACATTTTTTTTATATATTATAATAATGCAGTAAATTAGTAACCTACAAAGTATCTTATTTTAATAATACTTCACTTATTATTTTTATATAGGTAGAAATTTAGAAATTTCGTTTTCTAAAATAAATGGATTTATTTTATTTCGAAACTTTTTCACGACATTCATAAATATTTTTAAAAAAATGATTTTATGTATTTTGTAAATCGACTAAGTATGACTTAAATTATATTTTTCATAAACTATAAGTTTTAAAATAATACTCCCTCCTAGTTGTTTTAATTTTCCCTCTTTTTTTGGCACAAATATTAAGAAGAGAATAAAGAAATGATTAAAGTAAGAAAATGTGGGGTATAAAGTAGAAATATGGTGGGGTTTGTGAGTAAAAGAAAGAATAAAGAATTGAAGGAAGAATAAAAAAATGATTAAAGTACAACCCAAAAATGGAAAGAGGAAGATTGGTGAACTAGTGTCAAAAAGGAAAGAGGGAAGATAAAAAAAACTAGGAGGGAGTATATTTTATTATATCTTAATTTTCATTTTAATATAAGACTTCATTTAAAGAATTTACTATTTTAAAATAAGTTATAACGTTGTCACACTGAAAGTAAGTATTCGAGGATTTGACTGTTTCAAATGAGTCTGACAAATTATTAAAGGTCACCAAATAAAATAGGATTATTTCACGACATTAATCCCAACTATGGACATCCTTCTTAAATTAATACATACTTTACGTAATCCCAAATTAATCTAATCAATGCCTTAGTTAATCTCGTTTCGCTACGAAAAAATTATGACTGACTCTTGTCAGTCATAGTGACGGGTTCCGTAACTTTCTAGCTAGGGTTTTATACCCTTCATCTTCTTCCTCTCTTCAACCTACATTCTATCCTCATTATTAACCATTGATACATCAAACCACCATTCCATTTCACTACTGACACATCATCAATCAGCCATTAATTCTTATTCACAATCTGATTCCACCGTTTTTATCCCTCTTTGCCCAGATTCCAGGCACCATGAACCATCTCCATTATCTCCCCTGTCATTCTTTCCTAGTTCTCGAATTTTATATCTCACTTCTGTCAGCTCACACAAATAAAAAGACACCTACAAATTGAACAAAATGACCTCAATTAAATGAAGAGCAAGAGAGTCTTCTCCAACTTCTCTTCTTTCTTCAATCAACTATGCCAAGCTTAATTAGAGAGCACAAGCAGACACCAAAATCAAGGTAAAGAGCGTGGTGGTTGGTGGTGGCTCACCGTAGATGGTGGAGCGGTTGTCTGGAGGCGCGTCAATTGGTGGTGCAACGTGGCTTAAGGCGGTCAATAGATTGGTTGATGAGTTAGATTAGTCGATGGTCTGTAGCTTTTCTCGTTTATAGAGCAATTAGATTAGTCGATTGGTGGTAAAATGGTAATGGAATGGATAATTGAATTTGGGTGTGGTGAATGAAGGTGGTGGATGAGTTGAGTGAGAATGGTAATTTGGGTGTGTGAATGGGGGAATAAGTTGGAGGTGGTAATGGATATGGTGGACGGAGGTTGTTGATTTCTGGGTTGCTTCAATGGCTGCCTGGGAAGGATGGAGTTTTTGGGGGTTTTTTAGTGATTAAATGATTTTTTATTTTATTTTTAATTATGACACCTGCTAAACAAGTATCAGGTTACCGGATATTAAGAGAAGACAGAGTTAAAAGTATGACTTATTTTGAGATTAAATAAAATTGAGATTATTATAAGAAGATGGTCCATAGTTTGGATTATTTATGTGAAATAACCCAATAAAATACTACTTGTTCACGGACGACTTTTATATAAAGTTTACGATGCGAATCTGGGACGAATAACTTGTGTTGGATTCTACCATATGTGGTGTTTTGACTGCACTTGTAATGAAAAGCAGACTCGGAGGCTGCAGTCCGAAGAGTCGATCTAGTGTTTAAGATAGTCGTCCTACGACAGTGAGAGTTGTGGTTCAAGAGTCTGCGTAAGGTATGTGCGCATGTATAGACAAGTACTTGATCAGTATTACCACCTAGGTAGCGAGGGCAGAACAGGATTCTGAAAACTGTGGGTTCCCTCTTGGTGATGCAGAGGATGTAATCATCGGCTTTCATTTTGCCCAGAGCCCCGTCTGAAGTATAATTGTGGACATGACATAGGTCCACCCCGACGCGGCCACGCGCGGGTTTGGGGAGGCGAATGAATCTCCATATGAGAATGGATCGAATTTAAATCTATGTGGAGTCGCCACCGAACTTTGTGGAAGTTCGGGCCCGTTCGAGCCCACTCTATATCGTAGTGGGCCGTGTACGAAATACGGCCCATTTCCGATGTCAGAATTTATTGGGCTCGTCCCTTTGCATTTGATACCGATACCGACATTATCGGATATCGTGTATTGAATGACTCTCGTGCGCCAACGGTTTCGGGCATCCGGAAACCGAGGTTCTGAGTAAGGGGTGAGGGTACGTGTTGGGAAGTCCACGAAGGACACCCAATCACGCCCGCACATTGGCGGCCTCTACTAAGATATCGAAAGACTCTCTAATACGCGCGTTAGTTAGACGGTGAAAAATGCTTATGCAAACATTGTTTTCCCTAAGCATGTGAGAAATTGAATGGGTTTCTATGTCGATTTAATGCAACTAAAATCTTAACGTCAAAGTCGTATTTTAGCATGTGGGTTCATTTTAGTACAATAAAATAAACAACCAAAATTGACAAGAGAAACAACAAATGCGTTAGAAATGATACAACGGTTCCCGAATTATTGAATGAGGTAGACAAGATGACGTAAAGTTTTGAAAGGGTGATATTCCACGTGATTGATTAGGCACGTGTTGACTTAAGTCACGAAAAACGATTAACGAGACTCGAATGCGATTGTAGGACTCACGGTTTTGTCATGACAAGGGGCCACTCGACCGAGTCAATGAGGGACTCGACCGAGTGGTCCTCTGAAAAGCGTTCTGTCCAGATTTTGGGACCCTACTCGATCGAGTTATTGACCAACTCGACCGAGTACGTTGCCACTCGACCGAGTCACTGTGAGACTCGACCGAGTGGAGGTCGTTCAGACCTTTCTGCCTCGATTTTGGAGTGCCACTCGACCGAGTGGGCTTGGCACTCGGTCGAGTGCCCTCAGTACGAACTAGGGTTCGCTCGCAATTTTGTTATCGATTTCGAAATTGCTTTTGATTTTGACAATTTGATGAATTGGGCATAAATATTGTGGAATTTATACTCAATTCTGAATTTGCATACTCGTTGTATCTCATATTCGATTATTGAATCGATATGAGATAGTAGAGTGAAAATAAGATAAAATTGTTTTAAGTCGTCTTAAATTCACTATCGCGATATGAGTAGATTTTCTCCGCGTTTAATAATGTCGTGATTCTAGCGAATCGTATGACTATTATTTTAGCATCAACGAAAAAAAATCGCATTAGTTAATTAAATTGACTAGATCGTTAGATTCGACATCCAATTATGGAATTGGTATCGACTCTAACGGATCGACACTTTGCTTGAATTGGAGGACTTGATTCCCTCGGCTTTTCCGACATCGAAATAAATCCCTAGAGATTGTGATGTCGGATCCGCGTCAACGGGTTTCGACCCTTATTAAAATAGAATGCTTGTTTTGGAAAATCGATGTGAATATGCAATGCAAACGAAAATAAACGAATTATTGTTTAGGTTGACTCGTTTCAATAATCAAGCGATCGGGGTGATGGGATAAGCGACCAGCAACGTTGTGTGCAGTACACTTGTATATTCGGGTTTTCTTATCCCACCATCACTTACACTCGACACAAATTCACGAATATTTTAATGTTTTATAATACTAGCAATATTAGCGATATTAGGACACGATAATAACGATGAAAAACGAGAAAGAGAGGAGAAAGGAAGAAGAAGAGTTTTGCACCCTCAATCTACATGTTTTTGTTCTTGGTATAGGCTCGTCTAGTTGTGGCTTGCACGGGAGTGATAGAGATATGTAGGGTGAGTTGTGGTGGTTTGGGGTTTGCCTCCTAAGTACTAGGGTTAGGGCTTGAGCGTAGTATTAGGGTTTGATTAGGGTTGTAAAGTGTGTAGGATTTGTAAAAAGTTGTGAAACTAGGGTTTCAAAGGTTGTTGAATGTGTGTTGCATGGGGTTGCTTATATAGGCAAAGCCAAGGACCCCGGTTAGAGTTACTCGACCGAGTAAGTGGCTGACTCGGTCGAGTGGCCCAGCGCGTCAGCCGTCAAGCTTGGATAAGGGCCCACTCGATCGAGTGGGCTGGGCACTCGATCGAGTGGCCCAGCTGGATCGCATGGGTCCGGTGTTTTGGACCGTGGATTGGATTTTTTATGGGTGTGTGTTTGACTTGGACTTTTGATGTTGTGAGGGGCTGTTTTGTATGTCTCGGAAATGACTTTGACCAGGGTTGACCCCATCGCTAAAAAGTCGGTTTTATTTCCAGTGTCGGTTTTGGCCCAAATTAGTCTTGTTTGACTCGGAACGGTCCACTGGGCCTGGATTTGAGGTTAGTTTTGTGAGATTTGTACTCCATAAGTGCTTTAGCCAACAACTAATGGATTTGAGCCCATATCCGAGCGCGTAGAAACACGTTAGCGTCCGATCATCATCGGGTGTATTTTGGGAACTACCATAGACACCTGGCAGTCAAATGCGGGTGTCTACAGAGCCCCCACTCTGACTGAGGCTTGGACAAGGCGAAAGTCAGAGTAGCCACCAGGCCAATCGAGGATTGAAACATGGCGGACTTCTGATCGGGTCGTTTATAGTCCGTTAGACTCGCGTGAAGGGCTCGCCAGCCATAAGCTAGAAGTCATACCTAAGCTGATGATGATAACTCCGTGGGGAATTGGGCTTGTCGCATAAGTCCTGGGTGCGCCTGTATGTAGGCTCATCCCGTGTTATTCCGGGGAAATGCCACCTAGGGCCTTCCGCTGGGGAGGTAAAGTGGATTGTATGTTCCTGCTTGAGTCATACCTGTATAAGTTACATAAAATCCGTATGCAACACGTAGGTAGAAAAATGACTCGCGCTGGGGAAAATGATTTTTTTTGAAATTTTTGAAATTTTTGAAAATTTTGAAATTTTGAATTTTGGCAATTTTTGAAATTTTTGACTCCTAAAGAAATTAGGAAAGTTCAGGATGAATATTTTGTGCTAGTATCGGGACTAGGCTCGTGGGTTGATTCCTTTTGGGATTAGGAAATTATTGTGCAAGGAAGATATGGAAAGAGTGTTATAGAATCAATACTATAAATACCCCTCCCTTGTCATTGATCTTCCTCACAATCTCATTACAATTCATCCTTCTCAAAAGAGAACCTTCTTTATTCCTCTCAAGAAAATAGTCATGGGAATCGACAGGTTGACTGTGATGCTGCAGGAATGGTCCCGACGTTTTAGGGACGGGGATAGAGTGGCTTTGAATCAGACGGGTATTAGTCAACTGTATACATTCCGTCAGATGCAAGTTGATCGCCACTTTCTGAACGCATGCTTATCTTACTGGGACGACATATATCATGTCTTTGCTTTCCCCCGGGGCGAAGTCTGCCCTTTACCTGAGGAGATTGCGGCTATAGGAGGATGGAACCCGATACTCCGTCCCGCTGTCCCGTATTCGATCTATGACCCAAGGAGGAAGTTTCGAGAATTTCTAGGGCTTTCTCACAACGAGGTATCCCGTATGATGGAGGGTGATAATATTTCTCTGATCGACTTGGCTGAGAAATTTATGAATCCTCTCGATGTCCGAGTCAGACCGGCTTACAGCCGTAGGGCTTTTTCTTTTTGCATGCTCCATGTTTATGCTTTCGAAGGTCACATGGATTTGCTATCATGCATGGGAAACACCCGTCTTTTGACCGTAGTGGACTTGATGGAGACTGAACACAGCCCGACTTGGCTGATCACGGGTGAAATCATCCAAGGATTGGATAATCGCAAGAGGGATTCTTTAGTCCGTCTCACTGGAAGTACCCGTTTGCTGCAAGTATGTTACTTTGCATTTTATTTTTCCAAATTTCTTGATTTTTGATTAATTTTTTTTTCGATTCTCCTGCTGCAGTGGGCACTTGATCGAGTCACCCTGGCACTCGATCGAGTGCCCTCGTAAAAACCTCCTGATCTGCTCTCAGAGGTACCACTCGATCGAGTCACCCTGGCACTCGATCGAGTGCCCTCGTAAAAGCCCCCTGTTTGTGTTCAGGGGTACCACTCGATCGAGTGTCCCAGGCACTCGACCGAGTGGCCTTAGGCGGACGCCTATTTCGCCTCGGGAACTCATGTTTTTGTTTCTTTTTTCAGATTTGGCTATATGAGAGG
The DNA here is from genome assembly GCA_958450325.1 of Agrostemma githago. Taxonomy (NCBI): domain Eukaryota; kingdom Viridiplantae; phylum Streptophyta; class Magnoliopsida; order Caryophyllales; family Caryophyllaceae; genus Agrostemma; species Agrostemma githago. The sequence goes on from OY288239.1 coordinate 8,285,887, forward strand.
CTATCAGTGATAGATCCTCCTCTTGATGCGAGCAACTACCGTCATAACCAGGTGATGACGAGGAGGCGGGCCATTGATTTTTCTCGTCAGATTACGCTGAAGTATTGGGACGAGGTGTTGTCTTTTCACAGTGGCCCGTTAATTCGATGGGTAGTACCATGGTGACCCATCTACCTTTGGACTGGCTTGGACCCGAGGGACAGAGCCCGTTATCAGGTAATACTATCTTTCAGGCAGACGGTTCATCTCTACCCGGATCGTATACTAAGGCAGTATGGGTGGACTCAGCGAATCCCAGAAGTTGAAGCAGTTGTGAGTGACCCTACCCAACTGACCGATGTAATGTGCGACAATTGGATGCAAAGATGGTATACCCGGCACACTTGGCCCGTCACCAAATCTCGTCACTCGACTTGGGTTTCAAGCTCTTACGTGAAGTGGACTAAAGCGGGTGATGCTAAAGCCCGAGCTGCTCTGAAGGTTGATGAGGCTTTTGACCTACTGCGAAGAGAGCAAGCTAAGGATAACAGGGGATTCTTTGACGAAGGTGACACCCCGGCTACCATGGTCCGTCTAATGTCAGGTCACAAAAAGAAGACTAAGACTCAAGCTGAAGGGTCTAGTGCTAAAGGTGCTTGGGGGAAGGTGAGCCCCCAGACTGACTTGGAGAGGAGACTGGGCCCAAAACTAGCCGTGCAGGACCGACTTGGCCCCCGGGATAGGCTACCCGAGCACGTGCGGGCTCGACTTGGACCGGAGACTGTTGCAGAAGACCCGTTGTCAAAGAAACGGGTTCGAGCTAAAGAGGTTCCCCTCGTGATTCGGGAATGCTCGTCTCCGCCCCGGCGACCTCGGGCCCCACGCGACCCAAAGGACAAAGGAAATGGGAAGATGCCGGGATATTAGTCTCCTTTATTATTATTTGAGTATCATTATTATTTTTTGGGTGTGATTTTTTTTGTGGGTGTTTTGCCATTTTTTTTTATTCCCGAGTTTGTCGGGTTTTTAATAAAGACATATTAATGGAATCAACAATTAGTGGTTGCCTACGTATCCACAAACCCGTCTTTTCATTTATTGCCCGTCTTTTCATTTATTGCAGTGGTTGTACCCTTTTTAGGGGTTGCCTACGTATCCACAATTAGTGGAATCAAACCAAACGTAGTTCAAAATTGATTTGATTTTTTTGCAATTTTCGAAATACATCAAGAAAATTAGTTCGAGATGTGCGACAGTAGAATAATTAATTCTAACTTATTGACTTGTCTATAATTTTTGAAAATTTATAAAAAGACAAATTTTATAAATTTTTGCAAATGACATTGAGATTAGGTTTAAGGGTAGTAGCGCTTCAACTGGTCCAAGTTGGTTGGGTTGACGAATTCATTCCCGTCCAAGTCTGTCAGCATCACCGCTCCTCCTGATAGGATCTTCTTAACTAAGTATGGCCCGGCCTAATTGGGTTTGAATTTCCCCCTTGGGTCAACCGGTAGTAAGGCACGAACCGATTTTAGGACCAAATCCCCTTCTTTGATATTTCTGGGCCTAACCCTTTTGTTGAAAGCCCGTTGGATCCTCTTTTGATATATCTGAATATTGTTGAGGGCCCGTGATCGCCGTTCGTCTAAAAGGACTAGCGAATCGTATCAGGCTTGGACCCAATCTGCTTCGGGTACTTGGCTTTCAAGTAAAATCCTGAGGGATGGCACTTCTAGCTCAACCGGCTGGACTGCTTCCATTCCATATGTCAAATAATATGGAGTTGCTCCGGTCGCCATACGGATTGAGGTTCGATATCCCCACAGGGCAAAGGCTATTTTGTCAGGCCAGTCTCAGTAATTCTCAACCATCTTTTTAAGTATGGTGACAATTGTTTTGTTAGCCGCTTCTACCGCTCTGTTTGTTTGGGGTCGGTAAGGCGAAGATGTATGCCTTTGAATCTTATATTTTGCCAGCAATGCGGCAGTTTCAGCTTGGAAGTGGGTCCCGTGATCACTGATAAACTCATGTGGGATCCCGTATCGGCATATGATCTTGTTCTGGATAAATTCGGCCACGTGTTTGGCGTTCAAGACACGGTATGACTCGGCTTCGACCCATTTGGTGAAGTAGTCGATGGCCACCAAAATGAAGCAATGACCTCCCATCCCAGAAGGGTGCACCTTTCCAATTATATCAATACCCCATGTCGAAAATGGTCATGGTGATGTCATGGTATATAACAGGGAAGATAGCATATGCTGCACATTAGCAAACACAATTATGGCAGTGTTTGACGTATAATTGACAGTCTGTTTCCATGGTGTTCCAGTAATACCCGAGCCTCATGATTTTTCGGGCTAGCATATGGGCGTTCATATGCGGGCCATTTTCACCATCGTGTACTTCGGCCATAACCTTTTCGGCCTGTGTTTTGTCGATACACAAGAGAAGAGCCCCCTACGTCATTTTTTTGTATAATTGCCCGTCATCCGTGCGAACAAATTGGGTTGCCAACCTTCGCAGGGCTTTCTTGGCCCGGTTTTCAGTTCCCGGAGGATACTCTCCCGTTGCCAAGTAGGTTAGGACTGACTGATACCAAGGTTCCGGGTCGGTTAGCTCGATGTCCTGGATGGCGTGTACATACGTCGGCTCGGACCGGCTTTCGACACAGATTGGCATGCTGGTAAGATGGTCCGGTATATTTAGCAGGGATGCTAATTTGGACCAGCGATGAGTCACCGTGGACCCGGAGGTTTGTTACCCCTAAATCAGCGGCGGCTTGCAACCCGTAAATGCATGCTTCGTACTCGGCTGCATTGTTGGTCACGTCAAAGTCCAATTTGATGGATAATGGGGTGTGTTCCCCTCGTGGTGAGATTAACAGAATCCCGACCCCAAATCCTCGAAAGTTGGATGCTCCGTCAAAATACAATCCCATGTATCGGTATCGGTATGGAATATGTCTTCATCGGGAAAGGCCCAAGTATCGGTGTGTTCTTCTTCGGATATCGGACTGTCGGCGAGGAATTCTGCCACTACCCGGTCTTTGATGGCTTTTAATGGTACAAACTTTAGGTCGAACTCAGATAACATTAAAGTCCATCTGGACATCCTGCCATTGAGGATTGGCTTCTCGAACAGGTACTTGATAGGATCCATTTTGGATAATACGTGTACCTCGTGACTAAGCATGTAATGTCGGAGCTTTTTAGTGGCCCAAACCAGAGCTAGGCACGTCTTTTCGAGCATTGTGTATTTGCATTCATATTCGAGGAACTTTTTACTGATGTAGTAAATAGCCCGCTCTTCTGAATCAACTGTCTGGGCCAGCATAGCCCCCATGACTATCTCGGTCGTTGTTAGGTATAACGACAGAGGCAAACCGGATTAAGGTGGCATTAATACCGGCAGAGCAGACAGTATCTCCTTGATTTTATCGAAAGCCGTTTTGACATTTATCGTCCCATAGTATCCGTTCTTCAATCTTCAGTTTTTTGAAAATGGGCTCACATACCATGGTTAACTTTGAAATAAACCGGCTAATGTATTGAACTTTCCCGAGAAACCCCCATATTTCTTTTTCGGTTTTAGGTGGTTGCATCTCGGTGATGGCTTTGATTTGGGCTGGGTCGACCTCGATGCCGCGTTGGCTAACGATATGGCCCAGTAATTTGCCAGACGTTACCCCAAAACTGCATTTTTGAGGGTTCAGTCTCATGTTGTATTTGCGCAGTCGGGTGAAAAATTTTCTTAGGGCCGCGATGTGCCCATTTCGGTCTTTGGACTTAACAATCATATCGTCCACATAAACCTCCACTTCCTTATGCATCATGTCATGTAGTAGGGTGGTGACGGTTCGTTGATAAGTGGCCCCGGCGTTGATAAGCCCAAATGGCATAACAGTGTAACAGTAAGTACCCCAAGGTGTAATGAAGGTGGTCTTACTCATATCCTCCTCTGCCATCTTGATTTGATTGTATCCGGCATACCCGTCAATGAATGATAGAAGGGCATGATCGGCCGTGTTATCCACTAGTATGTCGATGTGGGGTAACGGAAAATCGTCTTTTGGGCTGGCCTTGTTAAGGTCCCGGAAGTCCACACATACCCGCACCTTGCCGTCCTTCTTGGGTACCGGCACGATGTTTGCGACCCAGTCTGGATATTCAGACACTTGTATAAAGCCCGCTTTGAATTGTTTGTCTACTTCCTCTTTGACTTTGAGAGACCATTCGGGCTTCATCCTTCGGAGTTTCTGTTTTACCGGCTTACACCCATCTTTGATGGGTATTCGGTGTTCGGCTATTTCCCGATCTATACCCGGCATTTCCTTGTAGGACCATGCAAAGACGTCCTTGAACTCTTGGAGGAGGTCTGTGAATTGTTTTCTCTCCTCTGGATTTAAAGATAGGCCCAACTTAAGCATCTGGGGCTTTAAAGCGGTTCCCACATTGATGGACTCGGTTTCTTCGATTACCGGATCTCGGGACTCCCTTTGTTCGAGCTGCTCGATCAGATGTGGAGGTAGAGGTACCTGTTCGTCGGGCTTCTCAATCTCATTGCATATAAAACTTTTGAAATTGAGAAAATTTTGGAAATAAGACAAGTCGTAAGCAGAACGGTTTTCGTTATTATTATTAATGGTAAATTTTGTGAAAAGCTCGAAAAGAGCGGCCATCTGATCGTTGGTCAGTGGCGGGATAGGGAGAGGTCTTGGGACAGGCCCCGAGACCTCAGTGGATAAGGGAAGAGGGGTTACAGACTCGACTCTAGCACCAGACCCTCTAGACTCGGACTTAGACTCAGACTCAGACTCAGACTCTGACTCGGTATCCGGCATGTCTCCCTCGCCGGTGGTCAGCTTGTAGGTTCGTCCTTGGCCATCAGTCCACTTGATGGTCTTCCTCCAGGCCCTTTTTCCTGTATCTGCACCAACTTCGGTGATTAGCTTAGTTGGGTCAAACCGATCGCTGCAGAGGATCAGATTGACCAAGTCATCTTTTGGTGTGGGGACGGCTTTGTCTTCTCCAAATAGGAGCCCCAGCACGGGCCCGGAGTTGTTTTCCCCTTCCTTGGACTCAGCTTGAACATGGGTGAATATATTATCGGGGATGAAATTGCATTCCCGAGCCGTTTTGGTCTCGGGATATGTGATGGTGGGCTGGTAGAGGCCCACTTGAATAGCTCCGAAAACTGGAGTGACGAAGTAGTCAGTTAACTTCGGGCTATAAGGGCCTATGTAAGTACCCTTGAAAATGTCGATGACCTTGTGGATACCGGCCCGAACCACGTTTTCCGGGGTTATAGCATACCCCAATCCGAATTGTGATTTGCCATCATTTAGGACCTCAATGATCTTCCCAACCGGAAGATATGGCCTTGAGGTAGCCCCCGGTAAGTAGCCTAGATTCTGTAGCATCGTGTCGATGCTAGTTGTGAAGTAGGGCCTAAAGAGATACTCTTCTTCGATCATGCCCACGAAATCAAATCCTCGTGGGTCGGCCCGGCCCGTAGCGTTGCAGCTTGCCACGGTAATAGGAGTAGCCTCAAGTGTGATGACACCATCTTAAAGTGGCATCTTGACTTTCCGATGGAGAGTAGAGGAGACGGCCTTGACTGCATGGATCCAAGGCCTTCCTAGTAGTAAATTAAAGGATGAGGTGACATCAATCACCTGAAACTCTAACCCTTTTTCGATTGGGCCCGTTATGATTTTCAGTTTAACGGCCCCGACAAGTGGCTTTGGGCTTCTGTCAAAAGCCTGGATAGTTTGCGCCGTCGGGAGATAGTCGGCATCGGTGATGCCGAGGGCTTTGGCGGTCCTTAGGGGAAGGACATTTACAGCAGACCCATCATCGATAAGGGTCATTGGGAGGTACTTCCCTCGGCAGATGACCGTGATGTACAGGGCCAGATTATGATTGGGCCCGAATGATGGAAGATCAGACTCGGAGAAGGTGATAAGTGGGCCTTCTTCCTTGGACTTGCCCTTGAGATAAGGCATAATAGTGGTTACCATTTCGGCGGGGGTAACCTGTGAGTCGACCTTAATTTCATCAAGAGCCTTAGTCAGTGCTTCTCGATGTGCTTGTGAGCTAACCAGTAGTTGCCATATGGTTAGATCAGCTCGAACCCTCTTCATTTGTTGGACCAAGGCGGTGTCGTTGCTTGGTTCTTCAAGGGTAGGTTCCGTCCTGGCAGGTTCAGTAACGGACATAGGAATAGAACGCCCAGCTGCGGCGAGGTGGTTGGTGGCTAAGGCTTTGGACTTAGCCTTTCGGACCTCTTCAAGGGTGATGGGGACAGCTTCCCCTTTGGCTAAGTACACATCATCCTCGTCATCGAACCATATCCCGTTAATTTGTGGGATATAAGGGGAGATGGGGTGAGAACAGTCAATTACCTCACCGGTGAATATTGCGTGGGTACTGAACGGGTTTTCTTTGTTGCTCGGCTTGTCTCCGGGCAACGGGATCTTCCCGCTCTCAATCAGGTCCTAGATTAGATGCTTCAGTTTCCAGCATTTTTCAGTATAATGACCATTACCACGATGATATTGGCAGTAGGCTTGGGCGTTATAACTTTTGGGCCTCTTCTCCACTGGAAGCTCGGACATCGGGCCTATTGGTTGGATCAGACCCTTTGAAGATAGCCTTTGTAAGGCATAAGTATAGGTAGTTCCTATATCTGTGAATACCCGATTTGGTGTATTCTTTTTGGATGAGGTGTCAAGCAGATTTACCTCGTCAAAGATGCTGCGAGTTGCAGATGCAGGTGTGGGCTTGTTCGTGGATGAGCTTGCCCCTTGGTAGCCCTTGGTAGAGGCCTTAGTCAGGCTCTGTAACCGTAAGTCATCCTCGATCCTTGTACCCATTTCAGTAAGGGTAGCAAAATTAGGGATAACAGCATACCGGAGGTGGACCCGGTAGGACGGGAGGAGGTTCTTGACAAAAGCCTCCACTAGGACCTTCTCACTGGGCTTGTCGACCAGTTTCACACTCTCGGCCCGCCATCTCTGCAAATTTTTTGTGAACTCTTCTTTGGGCTCTTGGGCCATCACTTTCAGAGTACGCATTGTAGTCTGGATCTCGGTATTATCAGCGTAATTCCGAGAAAATTCGGTTGCCACATCATCCCAAGTTTTGTATTTCTTGGAATCGAGCCTGTAGTACCAGGCCTTAGGATGCTTCTCCAGGGAGGAAGGGAACAAATGTGTAAACATGGTGGACTTCACCCCCTTGACAGCCATAAAATCTTTAAAAGCCCGGATATGATGGACCGGGTCTTCGGTATCCTCAAACATAGGAATTCCCGTAAGGTTGAGGTTAGCAGGTAGCTCGTCATTCAAGGATGAATAGGAACGAGCAATTTCAGTGTGGATCGAGTTGTTCGTTGACAGGTGAACTTGTTCCTCGAGCCTGCGGACAGCACTGACTAGTTCAGCTATGGGCCCAGTGGGCTCCGATCCAGGAGGAGGAGTTCCCTTCTCCATTGCGCCCACACGAGTGGCGAGTGTCGTTTGATCCTTCTGAATGGCAGTCAATTTGGCTTAGGTTTTCTCTAGGGCATCCTTCAATGCGTCCATCTTGCGTTGATATCTGGTTTCGGGTGGCCTGTCTGTAAGAACACCGCGTAATCAGAAACTAGCCCGAATCCCGGAATAGAAAGTACATCCTGAATAAGACTAAAAGGGAAATGACTCGAGAAAAGACACCTAGACGGGTGACTTGTGAAAAGTGGACCTTCCTTAGGATTCGGCGGGTGGGCCTAGTCCTGTTCGAAGGAAGGCTCACGTGAGACATCCCCAGACTTTGGACTCGATTGTGTTGACGAGCCCTCCTTTGTAGGGGTTTGTCCTACGTAGGTGGGCCTTGCCTTAGTCTAATAAGGCGGACTGGGATAGGGAGGAAACTTATGATGTAAGATCGACAGAGTTTCGACGCTAAAGACCTTGACAACTTACGATATGACCCGACACTGCTAAATACGGGAAGTCCTAAGAAGAGGAAGGCTTTGAAAATGGATTGTTTTTTAAGAGAGCCCGAGAAAACTCGGTGGAGGGCCTAATTTTCGAAAGAGAACGAAAAGAGTATTGGGCCACGGGTTTTGAAAGTTCGAAAGTAATTTCGAGTTTTGAATTGGGCAGCATAACGTCTAGAAAATAGGCTAATTTGAGTAAAATCATAAGTTCTAAATTCGGCATGCGACCCGGGTTTTGAAAATTGAATATCTTGAAAAAGATGTAATTTTTGAAAAGAGTTGACGGTTTTGAAAACGACACGGAAACCAAGTAGCATGTAGTCAGGCAAGCATTATAACAACGTCACGTATGCTCTATACTAAGTCTTGGTCGGTCTATAGAGGGTCTATACCAATGTACATAGTCTAGACGTTGATCGGGACGGACTTTCTAAGTCGAGTTGAGCTTAGAACATGCCGCGAAACCCACTCGAATCGACTATGGACACCTTTTGACATATCCATATTGGAGTACATCAACGGTATAGTGGGACGTCGGTCACCAGTACTAGCCCGGGAAAATATGGGGTTATGCATGAACCGTAAAACTAAAACGCGTATTGTACTAGTCAAACGATTTTTATTCGAGTCTCACCCTGAGGATGCCGATGGTAAGTCACGCATCAGTTAATCCCCAGCGGAGTCGCCAAATTGTGGACATGACATAGGTCCACCCCGACGCGGCCACGCGCGGGTTTGGGGAGGCGAATGAATCTCCATATGAAAATGGATCGAATTGAAATATAAATCTATGTGGAGTCGCCACCGAACTTTGTGGGAGTTCGGGCCCGTTCGAACCCACTCTATGTCGTAGTGGGCCGTGTACGAAATACGGCCCATTTCCGATGTCAGAGTTTATTGGGCTCGTCCCTTTGCATTTGATACCGATACCGACATTATCGGATATCGTGTATTGAATGACTCTCGTGCGCCAACGGTTACGGGCATCCGGAAACCGAGGTTCTGAGTAAGGGGTGAGGGTACGTGTTGGGAAGTCCACGAAGGACACCCAACCCCGCCCGCACATTGGCGGCCTCTACTAAGATATCGAAAGACTCTCTAATACGCGCGTTAGTTAGACGGTGAAAAATGCTTATGCAAACACTGTTTTCCCTAAGCATGTGAGAAATTGAATGGGTTTCTATGTCGATTTAATGCAACTAAAATCTTAACGTCAAAGTCGTATTTTAGCATGTGGGTTCATTTTAGTACAATAAAATAAACAACCAAAATTGACAAGAGAAACAACAAATGCGTTAGTAATGATACAACGGTTCACGAATTATTGAATGAGGTAGACAAGATGACGTAAAGTTTTGAAAGGGTGATATTCCACGTGATTGATTAGGCACGTGTTGACTTAAGTCACGAAAAACGATTAACGAGACTCGAATGCGATTGTATGACTCACGGTTTTGTCATGACAAGGGGCCACTCGACCGAGTCAATGAGGGACTCGACCGAGTGGTCCTCTGAAAAGCGTTCTGTCCAGATTTTGGGACCCTACTCGATCGAGTTATTGACCAACTCGACCGAGTACGTTGCCACTCGACCGAGTCACTGTGAGACTCGACCGAGTGGAGGTCGTTCAGACCTTTCTGCCTCAATTTTGGAGTGCCACTCGACCGAGTGGGCTTGGCACTCGGTCGAGTGCCCTCAGTACGAACTAGGGTTCGCTCGCAATTTTGTTATCGATTTCGAAATTGCTTTTGATTTTGACGATTTGATGAATTGGGCATAAATATTGTGGAATTTATACTCAATTCTGAATTTGCATACTCGTTGTATCTCATATTCGATTATTGAATCGATATGAGATAGTAGAGTGAAAATAAGAGAAAATTGTTTTAAGTCGTCTTAAATTAACTATCGCGGTATGAGTAGATTTTCTCCGCGTTTAATAATGTCGTGATTCTAGCAAATCGTATGACTATTATTTTAGCATCAACGAAAAAAAATCGCATTAGTTAATTAAATTGACTAGATCGTCAGATTCGACATCCAATTATGGAATTGGTATCGACTCTAACGGATCGACACTTTGCTTGAATTGGAGGACTTGATTCCCTCGGCTTTTCCGACATCGAAATAAATCCCTAGAGATTGTGATGTCGGATCCGCGTCAACGGGTTTCGACCCTTATTAAAATAGAATGCTTGTTTTGGAAAATCGATGTGAATATGCGATGCAAACGAAAATAAACGAATTATTGTTTAGGTTGACTCGTTTCAATAATCAAGCAATCGGGGTGATGGGATAAGCGACCGGAAACGACTTTGACCAGGGTTGACCCCATCGCTAAAAAGTCGGTTTTATTTCCGGTGTCGGTTTTGGCCCAAATTAGTCTTGTTTGACTCAGAACGGTCCACTGGGCCTGGATTTGAGGTTAGTTTCGTGAGATTTATACTCCATAAGTGCTTTAGCCAACAAATAATGGATTTGAGCTCATATCCGAGCGCGTAGAAACACGCTAGCGTCCGATCATCATCGGGTATTTTTTAGGAACTACCATGGACACCTGGCAGTCAAATGCGGGTGTCTACAATAATATAATTGAAGTTCGAACCCAATTGAGTCTTATGGGTGATCGGATGTAAACCTCATAAGATCGGTTCGGTCTACGAGTCGGTAACAGTACACGGTTACTTCTATTGGTGAGATGCGAGCCAATAAGGTGTAGTGGTGATACTAGGAGCCACGGCTCATGTGTTTATCTGTTTTCGTGAAAAATGATTTAAAATCAAATGACTGTCAATGTCTCATCTTCTAAACTTAACCGTTTTCATCACATCACATGTTAGTTAATTGAATTAAAGAAAACTATCTGTTACGTGATATCCTTTAATATTTTTGTAAGCATATTATTGATTATTCTCACGATTGTCTTATGTGTATGAGGTGATGTTAGATGAACAGTTTGGTTGATGTTCCGCTCAGCGGCCTCTGTTTTATTTTTTTTGCAGGCATAAGACGTTGGGGAATCGAGCGAGAGAGATTTAATAATATGTTTGTATAAAATACAATCTATATTCTGTACTGGTGAATCAAGACTATGTAATTAATAGTCGTTTATTGTAAGGATCCGTATCAATCCGGATTTATTTACACTCTGATATAATTTTAATTAAATGACTTAGATAACTTTCCGCATTATCTATTAATTTAAGTCATCGAAAATCCGGGTTGTTACATCTGGTGTGCCTAAACTCTCTTCTCTTTAATTCTCGGGGTCAAATTCGATTGATACACTAAAACACACAGAGCTCTTGTCAATCTATATCTTGTAGATCTTTACAATCATGGCGACCTAAATGAGCAAGAAGCGAAAATTCGTAGCATCCCGTTCAGCTTCTTTTTTCTCTCTTTTTGTTCATCTCTTTTCATCTCTATTACTGCTGATTTTATTTTTATTTGTAATTATTTTTTGTTAATTGATTTTTTCGTTTCAACTCCTGTTTTTTATTGTTTGATTTTTTGTTTTTCTTCAAATTTAATTTACTAGGTGAGTTTACATAATTTTGTGATTTTTTCAAATTTTACTGGATTGTTCTCTAAATTTGTAGTGTTAATCAGGAAATCAGGAACTTCAGTACGAATTGATTAGTACTTACTCAACCGTATTTACGTAACTTTTACCCGTTTAACAACGCAATCAACAAAATTAGGATGAAATACGAATCATTAAATGTTAACTTCGGACTTGAAAACTCTTTAATGTTGTTAACCCTTGTTTGATTGACAGGAGATAGTTCAGAGAAAAGTTAAGAGGAACATCATGAGCAGCGATGTCTTAATTCTAGTCGCTTTATTAGCACGTTTATTAGGTTTCCTGATCGGGTATCCAATTTAGATTTATAGTTAAGTATCTCTATAGTGTGGAAGGAAGATAGATAATGTATGTATTAGGGTTGTAATTAATTGCTTTGTTATTGATAAAATTTAATTATTCTCTTTATGGTGAAAGTGGCACCAATTTCGTTTTTTTGGTAATTTAGCAGCTTAATAGACATAAGTTGTTCGAAACTCGATGTCTATATTTATAAATAGACATAGGGCGTACAAAAAACTATGTCTATTGTTTTTATAGTGTAGACACCCGCATTTTGCCTGCTAGTGTCTATAGCAGTTCCCGACAAAACACACGATGATGATCGGACGTAAGCGTGACTTAATACGCTCGAATACGGACTCGGAATCAATAGTATCCGACGTGGGCATTTAGCGGAGTGCAAATCTCTTAAAACCGACCTCAAATCCAGGCCCAGTGGGCCGTTTCCAATAAAATGAGACTAATTTGGGTCAAAACCGTCACCGGAAATAAAACCGTCTTTTAGCGACCGAGTCAAAACCCGGTCAAAGTCGAATCCCGAGACGAACCAGCCTCACATTATGTCCAAATACACAAAATGAATCAAGACTCAACAACCAAATCAACCAAATCCATTCAAAAATGGTCAACAAATCTTTCCCTATTTACACTCCCTCCATTCACACCCACTCGATCGAGTGGTTCACACCCACTCGGTCGAGTAAAGCAGTAAACGGCCGAACCGGTCTTGAACCCGGCACTCGATCGAGTGCACTTGCACCACTCGATCGAGTGACCCTAAACCGGGGTATTTCCCTATAAATACCCCATCACCCCAACACATTACACAACACTTTTTTCTACCTTTTTACCACCTTCACACAACTTTTTACCCTAATCACACTACAACTTTACATACATCAACCATCAAACACACCTTCAAACATTCAATCATCCATCATCTACATACACACATACACATTCAAATTCTCGAGATCAAAACTCGTCAAAGACACACACCATAACTCACCCTACATATCTCGACACTCCCGCGCTCCCGTCGCTATTACGAGTCCGTTTCCGAGACCAATTAAGTATGTAGGTTGAGGGTGTAATTCAAATCCCGACATCCTTTCTCCTTTCTCTTTTTTGATTATATATATATATACACTATTATTATTATTATTATTATTATTACTATATATTATTATTATTATTATTATTATTATTACTAACACTAATACTAACATTTTTAATTTTGTTACTAACATTTTAATTTTGCTACTAACATTTTATTTATCGGAATCTAACATTTTATTTTATGTCAACTAACATCTAACATCACTACTACAAAATTAGTCATAGACATGACCTAATAGACATAGGTTAAAAGTAAAACCTACATCTATTTTCAATAGACATAGGTTATTTAAAAAACTGATGTATATAGAAGAGAATATACATAGGTTAAAATTAAAATCCATGTCTATAAATTACAGACATGGGTTAGAGTAAAACCTATGTCGATAATATATAAATAGGAGTAGAGTATATAAAAATCCGTGTATATTGAAATAAAAATCTAATATTCACCCCACCCAACAGGAAACCCTAATAAGAAACCCAAAATTGACGCTCATTATTAGGGAAAGCAGCCAAAACGCAAACCCAAAACACAGTCAATGACGCTCGACGGCATCGGTTCCTGCCGCCAGAATCAATCCACGCTCGCCGGCATCAGTTCTTCTTCTCTGCCGGTGTTGTTCTTTTCTTCTCCTTCATTTCCTCTTTCGCCTCTCAACATCAATTCCTCTTCCTTCATTTCTCGCCGTAATTTCGTTTCTCCGTCGTCATTTATTCCGACAGCAGGTCAGTTTGCCGCCAATTCCTCTTCCTCTCCCGTCAGTTTGCCGTCAGCAGGTCAGTTTATCAAATTGCCTTCTGTGAATTTGATTTCCATTAGTTTTTTCTTTCCACTTTCGAGAACAGTGTTTACAAGTTGATTTTAGACAGATTCTAATTTCATTTCGTTTGATTTCGTTTCATTTGATAAGTGTCTTTAATCTGATTGATTAATTGTTCTTTTCTATTGTTATTACTGTCTCTGATACCGATTTTAGGCGAGTTTTTATACCGATTCCTAAAGTGAATAGACCCCAGTCTGTGAAGGAATTTAGACCTATTGCGTGCTGTAATGTCTTGTACAAATGCATTGCTAAAATTATTTGCTCCCGTCTGGCTAGAGTGCTTCCTCATTTAATATCGCCTACTCAAGGGGGTTTTATTGAGGGACGAAGCATTGTGGAGAATATTCTTATTTGTCAAGACTTGGTTCATATGTATCAAAGGAGACATATCTCGCCTCGGTGCCTGTTTAAAGTTGATATTCACAAGGCATATGATAGTGTTGAGTGGTGTTTTGTGGATCATATGTTGAGGGCCCTGGATTTTCGAGATCATTTCTTGGAGGAAAATTTGTCATGTGAAGGAGAAAATTAAGCACATGTTTGTGAATGGAATGTGGCATGGCACGAGCAAGTTCTACTCGATTGCGAAGGCTTACGAGGAAATGCGTGTGTGTAAGCCATGTGTTCCGTGGGCACGATTGGTTTGGAGTGCGTGGAGTGTCCCTAAGCATAGCTTCATTGCTTGGCTTGTGTTTAGGGGAGCTCTGAACACTAGGAAGAAATTATTAAGGATCGGGGTTGCTGATTCGGATAGGTGCTATTTGTGTGAAGCACAGGAGGAGACTTTAGAGCATCTATTTTTCGGATGTTCTTGGAGTTCTCGGGTTCTGAGTTTGTTGAGTGACTGGGTTAAGAAGAAATTGCCGGGTGATGAGGGCTTGAGTTCGGCGTGCAGGGTTCGGGGAACGAAGCTACAATGCAATATTCTTCGTCTTCTCGTTAATGCTGCGATTTATCATGTATGGCGATAGCGCAACTTAAGCAGAATTGAAGGAATGGTTCTACAACCACAATATGTAGTCATATTCTTTTGTAATTGTTACACGGCATATATATATATACTTACCATTTACCAAAAAAAAAAAAACCTTCTTTTGTTTATCTAATTGATTGAGTGTTCACTTTTGATAATCCATTCTCAGAAATCGATTGATATGAATTTCTACACTATCAGACCTTGTTTCACTTGATTAAGTTTCATTTGATTAGATTCTTCATCTCACTGTTTAATTGTTCATTTTTGATGTCATAATTACTCTATGAATCTGACCTTGTTTCAATTATCTGATTATTAGTAGATTATTCGATTTTCATTTTGTTCTTTCTCAAAAATCGATTTAATTCTAGATACATTCTACTGGTAGACATTCTAGATACAATAGAGTTTAAGTTGACGGTAGGCGCATCTGATTAAGCTACTAGTAGACATTCTAGATACACTAAAGGTAAGAGGCATATATATATTGCTAGATATTGCTAGAAGCTTTGCCTTCTGTTTTTAAATGTGCACAGTCTGTCTTATATAACTTTTGCAATGCCTTTAGAACTTTAGTGATATTTGTGAGCTTGTAAACGAAATTGTGTAAACTTTAGTCTAATCTGGGTCTGTTGAATTTGAAATATTTAGCCTCAGTTGTTTTTAGGATTAATTTCATTTTCTATGAGTTAAGTTCAGTTGAGTTTAGTCCATGTTATATAAGTTTAGTTCATTTCGTTATAGTTTAGGTGTCTGGTTTCTCTCCTCCAAAAGAACAAAGGTATGCAATGTGTTAACCCCATTTCAAAGTGTTTTGTTGATGCCGAAACTAAGATGTACTATATGGTTCCTTCATTTACAGTCTACTAATACCCCACTTCAATGTGTGTTGTTTTTTGTCTTCATTTTAGGATGCTGGAGTTCAGCCGTCATTAGTCATAGTGTACTTTGGAGGGAACGATTCGGTGGGAACAGAGGTATACAACGTGTTAACACTACTACAATTTCAATTTAAGAGGACGCCCATTTTAGCACGGTTTGACACGGAAGCGTCCTATATTATTCATCATGTTTTGGCGCGTTTAGTATTCTGTTAAACAGCTCGGTTATTCATACGAACCATCTTTTTTAATAGAAATCAAGCGCGGTTAGTTTGACTAACCGTCTTATTAAAACAAAATAGCACGGATCAGAAAGAAACCGCGCTCTTTGTTCAATGTAATTCCAGGAGGGTCCATCCTTTTGTTATTTTCTCAATCCCAGGCCCTTCTTCCTCGCCCAAAAGCGCATAGCCGCCTATCCATCGCAGGCCTTCTTCTTTCCCTAAACCCTAACGCCACTAATACCACCCGTCGCCACAACCAACCACATGTCCTCGTTTTTCTTTCTCCCTCGCCACCCTTGAACGCCTGCTGTATGTCGCCTTCTGTTTGTGTTTTTTTCCCTCACTTTTTTTTTTTTTTTTTCTGTTTTCAATTCAGAGCGCTATTTGTGATTATATTTGATTCGTTTTTGAGGTTTGAGTAATCTTTCGCTGGTTTGATTCCGCTCACTCTGTATAATCGCTATTTTCGAAACATATTTCATCCACCACAGAACCAATATAATTCGCAAACTCCCCCTTTCTATTACCTTTGCTCTACCTGAATCAGATTCCTCCAACTCACTTGATCCTGACCCTCAGATCCTTCTTCAAGAATTGGCTGTAGTTTTTTTTTTTTTAATAATTTAAATGGGTATTTTAAGTTGCATTCTCCCTCCGAGTTTGACTTCACTTTTGGTTTTGGAAAAAAAGGGTGTGGCATTATGTGGCTAAAAATGGAGTGGAAGAGTAAAAAGTAAAGAGGGAAGAAAAAATCACTTACCTCGTGAGGAAAGACTTAACGTAAGTTAGACTCGGAGAGAGTGTTTTTAAAAAAAATAATAAACAAATTTGTTTGATTAGAAGCTATGTGTTTTGTTGGATTACAGGATAGCTTGGATTTGCCGAGTGATTACTTTGCTAAGCTTCCTAATGATCTTCGCCTTGATGTGAGCAAACTTCTTACTGTATCATGTTGGGGGTTGGTTATGACATTTCCTGTCTGTGTTAATATGGAGTGATGGTTTGTTGCAGTTCAATGATGTAGCATTTGACCTTTCAAATGGACCTGTGCTTAATGAGGTTGGTTTTTAGTTAGGTACATTAGTTTTTGTACCTGTGAATATATGTGTTAAATTAAAATGATATGATTACGGAGTATTTGGTAAAGTTTTTTACTCTTTGATTTGTTAACTTTGGTTTTGTAGTCCTGAAATCGGTATGCGGTTATGGTCCGATTCATTCGTTGTTTGTTGTTAGAAATATTAGGCTGATTTACAACATAAACTGAGAGGCAACGAGTTTTTAGGTAAGTAGTGATTTTGCACCTGCAAATGCCCAATCCAACGGCCGACAATAGGCATTGGGTGCATGAAGATGGTGTTGTAGGATACCATGAGGTAAAAACTCAAAGATGAGGAGCCTGTGCCTCTGGTTAGGACAGTAGCCCAGTGGCTCCATTAGGTAGGGTGAATGTAAACGGCTCAACAGGTCCACCTGCCCAAACCCAAGTAACACAAATTTTATATATATAGAACAACGATCGTATACAATAATTAGTCCGACTGAAGTAATAAATTTGTTTATTTTCTTATATTTATAAGTTCTAACCCATGTGGGAAGTTGATGAGAGGTTCTATTAATGCAGTAGATATATAAATTGACACTTTTGCTTGTTTGCAAAAAAAAAAAAACAATAATTGAAGGTGGAAGGAAAATGTGAAAGAAAAATGGATGCTATATAAAGTCAAAAGCTTGAAGATTAGCTAAGTAAACTATTTAGAAGATTTGTTTAGTTTAGGTTACATAGAAAATCTTATGTGAAGTTTTTGTCAGCATACTGTTACTCAACATTTGCAGGTGCCTTTGGGTATTTGCAGGTCCTCGGATATGCTCACCGATTTGCCAAGCTTCGAATCGATGGAGCTCTTACCGACTCCCTTCACCAGGGCCTTGCAGGTGCCTTTTGGTATATAAGGCATTGAATATACTTAACTGTTGGAATGTTATTTCATTTTTAATTCTAGTCTTTATGTACAGGTTGGAAAGTGGTTTATCTTGTTTTGGGAATGACTGGAATAAAGCTAGATAATTTTCTTTTGCTTTACATTCTCTAAAAGGTCTGAAAGATTTTAATCCAGCTATCTTCTCAATGTGTGATGATGTCCTGATTCCTGAACTTGCCAAACTAAAGGTCTCTTACGAAAAATAGTACCCAATGGTTGTGATATACTAGTAATGTAATCATGCTGATTTTTTGTGTGGGTTAACAAAGATAGATCTTTGTTGAGAACCTCAATTAAGCTTTGGGCCATGTTGGCTTTGTAGACTATTATTTTAATTTTAATTTACAATGTTCGTTGAGTAGATTTTGAATTTTCTCTCATCCATAAGCAGGTTACAAGAACTTCGTGGTGGGGCCAATGAGACCGAAGAGCTAGTAATGAATTTGCGAATGAAGATATAAACAATTCACCCATCTTATTTACTCCATCCGTCTGCCATATGTTTATATATGATTATTCTAAGAAATTAGTACAAGAAGACGGGTTCAGAAGATTATTTTGTATGTTAAATGGTCATCATTTAGTGTTTACTTTCCCTTCTCTTCAGAAATTTTGCAACTCTGCTCATCTTGGTACATGGATTATGTCTTATGTTTTCATCAGGTTGTCTTGGCCTCAGCTGAAGCCGTAGCTTCTTATCAACCAAACCTTGAGGAAATAAAACAGTTGTCTGGTAGAGGGTTGATCATAAGTGCTACTGCTTCGCCAGATTCTGGAATTGATTTTTTGAACCGATTTTTCTGTAGTATAGATGAGGTACTAGGATCGTATCCTTTCACTTTCTTCTTTCAACCATGTGGCTTCTCTATAACTGTTAACTCTGGAATTGCACCAGTATAACTTCTTTTGATAACTTGTTAAATTATACGACAACCCATTAAGTTTAGGAACAATTCTTTAATATCTGTATTTTGTGTTATGTTTTCTATTTAGACTTAATTATGAGTAAGGCAGTTTTAGACATGGAAAGTCATTTATTCAGTTAGTTCTATGTTTTAAGATGAACTCTTGTGAACTTACCGCACTCATGAATTTATCCGTGCCTTCCTTGGTGCTAATCTTTGTGGTACATTATGTATTTTTCGGGTTCAAAAAATACAAATCATTAAATGTTAACTTCAACTTTGGAATCTCTTTAATGTTGTTAACCCTTGTTTGATTGACAGGAGATAGTTCGGAGAAAGGTTAAGAAGAACATCATGAGCAACGGTGTCTTGATTTATTTGTAGTTAATAGTTAAGTATATCTATAGTGTGGAAGGTAGGAAAAGAGATAATGTCCTATTGCTGTAATTAATTGTTTTGTTATTAATAAAATTTAATTACTATTTATGTGAGTGGTGCACCTATTTCGTAATTTTTTTTTTGTAATTTAGCAGTTCAATAGACATAGGGCGTATAAAATAACCCATGTTTACACTATGACAATAAACATAGGGCGTCCAAATAACCCATGTCTATTTTCTTATAGACATAGGTTAATTTTGCAAACCTATGTCTAATGTACAAATAGACATGGGTTATTTGAAGAACCTATGTCTATGTTTTAGATAGACATAGGTCGTACGACCTATGTCTAAGTATTTGACAATAGATGTCACTCAACTTAACATGGGACGCGAAACCCATGTCTATTAGTGAAAACGACCCATGTCTATTTGATGTTTTCTAGTAGTGCATTTACTTATCGTATTCTAACCTCTAACATTTAATTATCGTCATTTACATTTTGTTATAATATTAATACCGCGTATAATTATTTAACAAAACTATTTTCAAAACGATCCGAGCAACGTCCGTTGAGGTTAAATTAACAATCGTAGGCCTTAAGGTCAAATTACGATATTAAAATGCCGAGGACTTAAGTTTGCAACGACGGTCGAATTTTTGGGTTGAATATGTTTGATTACAAATTCCGCCTAAAGTCTATTTAATCCCTTTACAAGTCGTATTGGAGGTGGCGCCCTTCGAGGTGCGTCGCCCTAAACACTTAAGGGCGTAATAGATCGTGGAGATTCGTCGTTAAATATGTCCGACCACATTTCTTTCAAAATATTATTCTAAAGAATCATCGACAAATCGGATTAGGACAAAACCCATTGACGCCGAATTAATTGTCACACGATCCGAAAGGATTGATTACGACATTATGATGCGGAGGGAATCGATATTTGTTCTAGCCCGATCAAACTCGATTTTGCAAATTCGCTCTAAATACTAGATGTCGGTTCTATAACCGAATGTCGAGTATAACGAGCCATCGAGATTTAAACTAATATAAATTGGACAATATTTATATTTAGCGTAATGACATCTCGATTCAAAAACATAAAAGCTACAAAATGGGTCGTTTCAAAGCACAAATTAAACACCCGTACAGAGGGCACTCGATCGAGTGCACAAGCCCACTCGATCGAGTAGTACACCAAAAACCGGGCAGTAGCCACCTTAAAGGCACACTCGACCGAGTCCGTGCCATGACTCGATCGAGTGGGTCCTGTAGCCTGGAAAACCGAGCGCTTTGATCATCATTTGAGCCTCGTCATTTTTTTTACGACTTTTAGTCGACACGTGTAAAGTCAATCACGTGATCCTATTTTTCAAAACTCATGCATATCATATCACTTAAAACGACTTTGATCGACGGTCTCGCACTATTAATCTTGTGTCGACGAATCTTTAGTCGTATCCGACACATGATTAATTTAGACTCTATTCCTCGATGTGATAAGTCGGAACAAGGCATCGAGATTCGGGATCGGGCTAGCACCACGTCTAGGTTCCATATCTCCGTCCTCCGTTTAATACACAATATAATGTGTATTTAATCGAAGTTCGTCCGTTTGCACAACTTACGGTCTAGTTTATATTTATTATATACGTGTCCGTTTCTAGTTAACGTTTACCATTTCCTATTCGATTATTCTATTTTATTGCTCGTTGTATTGTGAATTCCGGGTTGTATTCCGTCCGTGTAATTTGTAATTTATTTACGAGTTTTCTATTTTCGATGTTTTCCATTTATTGCCTTAAATGAACATCACATGCTAAATCACTTTGACGTGAATCAAGATGCATTAAAATGACGTAGTTAACCAATAATTCGCATGCTTAGCCGAAAACGCTGTTTGCATATCATTTAGTCGTTTCACTAGCGCGCGTACACGAACATGAACGATGTCTTAGTAGAGGCCGCCATTGTGCGGGAGGGGTTGGGTGTCCTTAGTGGGCTTCCCAACACGTACCCTCACCCCTTACTCAGAACCTCGGTTTCCGGATGCCCGAAACCGTTGGCGCACGAGAGTCATTCTTTACACGATACCGGTGTAGATGGTATCGGTATCGCAATGCAAAGGGACGGGTCCCATAAACTCTGAAATCGAAGTGGGCCGTATTTTGTGTATAGCCCATGACGACATAGAGTGGGCTCGAATGGTTCCAAATTACCATAAATTCGGTGGCGACTCCAACTTTGACTTAAATTTCGAACCCGAGAACAATCTCACCACGAGATTCATTCGCCTACCCAAACCCGCGCGTGGCCGCGTTGGGGTGGACCTACGTCATGTCCACATATAGACATGGGTTAAATTTGTAAACCTATGTCTAATATAACAATAGACATGGGGTATTATAAAAACCTATGTCTATGTTTAGATAGACATAGGTCAGACAACCCATGTCTAAGTAATTGATAATAAATGTCCCTCAACTCAACAAAGGTTACAAAACCCATATCTATTAGTGAAAATGACCCATGTCTATTTGATGTTTTGTAGTAGTGACTTTATGATTAAAAATTTCCTTATTTAATGTGAACATTTTGGAGGTAGAATTTGATAGGTGAGTTACTCTTAGTATATAGAGGATTACATGTTAGAGGAGGACTAGCCTGTTGGATGGACGCAGAGCGCCAGAGCTAGGATATCCTTTGGCAAATCTTTTTTCATTTTTCATTTTTAAGGTAGACCAGCTTGCTGGAAAGAGGCAGAGCCGGTATATCCTTCATAAATATTTTTTTCAGTGAACTACCATACTGGATACATACAGGCAGAGTTGGTATACTTTCAATAAATCTTTTTCTGTTTTTTCATTTTAGGGTAGAACAACATGCTGGATAAAACAGAGATGACATATCATTTAATAAATCGTTTTGTTTTTCATGTTTTATTGTGGACCAACCTTTTGGATATATACACGCAAAGCTGCTATATCCTTCAAGATTTTTTTTGTTTGTGATTTTAAGGAGGAACAACCAATATTTTGGACTACAGACAAAGTTCATATATCCCTTAGTTAAATATTTTTGTGTTAAGAACTAACGTCCAGACCGCTCAGCTGGAATACACGCATAACTAGGTTCCCAATTCTTTAAAACACTTTTTTTAGGACCATAATGGTCTGTTGGAGTACACATAAAACTAGTAGGTCTTTTTTTAAATCCTTTAATAAGACTATAGCTGATCTGCTGGAGTACAAGATGAATTGGTATACCTTCCTCTAAATCTTTTTCATTTTTTATATATGTATAGACCAACCCGATGGATATAAGCATTACACTCTTTTGATTGTTCTGAAAATTTCTTTTTCGTTTAGACCCTTGAATTAAAAAATTACAAAAGGTGTTTTGTCTGGTTTAAATTGCCTTTAGGAACCTTTATTTTACAAAACCACAAATATTTTTGGAATCACAAATATTTTCAATGTACGTAACTCATGTGATGTCTACCAAATCAGGCAAGTAAAACCTTATTATTACGGAAGGACTTCACATGCGCATGGCAATCTAAACCTGGGGTGTAATACTCCATAAGGGTATTCTGCCTCAAGAACCCCAAAGTCACCACTACAAGACGTGACGTACAGGGTGACTCAAACTCATGGCAATCTAAACCTGGGGTGTAATACTCCATAAGGGTATTATGCCTCAAGAACCCCCAAGCCACCATTACAAGGCGTGACGTACAGGGTGACTTAAACTCAGAGTCACCAATCTAAGAGAGTCAACTAATGCCCATCGCATGCATGACAAAACATATAGAGACACGCGCGCGTACACTGAGTTACAAAATACATAAACACATAATCTGCTTGTCTTAATGCATATGTACCTATCTTTAGCCTTTAGTGTAGTGTGAAGAGTTTTCTTTTGTCACATGCAGGTACTAGTCTATCTCCCCACCTGAAGTTATCATTCTCTAGCCTGCAGGTATATATGTCTGCATCCTATAGCCTACAGGTACCTGTCCTAGAATTTGCTCTCCTACGGGTACTTGCCTTGCAAGGATTCACCTACATCGTGTAACCTATAAGTACATTTCCTTGAAGTATTCTCCTGCATGTACTTGACCTAGAGGAATTCTCTTGCATTCTGTAGCGCACAAGTAGTCATATAGGCTGCAGGAACATACCCGAAGGTCACCTTGTGACAAGAGTCTAGATCCAGAGCAAACAAGTTCTTACCTAAAGCCCGTGATCGAGTACATACCTAGATGTGTCAACCTGGTAGGTGAATATCAGAATATGGTAGCATGCATGTACACTAACATAGATGAATGTCCTACCCTAATGTCATGCAATACTTTCTATTTCTTAAATGTTGACTACCCATAGATGATTCTGGACCAGATCTGAGGTGGTCTTGGGGAGCCTCCATTTTATGATCCTTTTCAATAGAGATAACAGATGATGTTGGAGGTAGACATGGACTAGAATTAGGCGTGTCCTAACTTCTTGTCCAAATGGCTGGAGCTGGAGTTTAAATTTAATCTGATACTTTCTAGTCCTGATAGTTGATCTTCATTGATGGTCCTAAGTTGGGTAGGTACTCAGGAACAGGAAGAAAATGATTTGCCCCTCAACTCATGGCCTGTTGCAAGTAAACTCCATGACACTGTTGCGCAACTGGTCAGTAGAATGACAAATGACGTAGATAAAAAGTTCGTTTGAACGAAACTTCAGACTTCCATCAACATGAAGAACTCAAAAAATTGGGGCAATTGTTTGGGCGTAAATTCTCTACTTTTAGGCTCAAAACGTGATCCATTAATACTGGACTTTTAGTATCAAAATGAGGCTCTGGAAGACTCGGACCGAGGATCTTTTTTAAATGGAGCAAACTCACCATTAAAAATGACAAGTTAGTGAAATAATAAATTCGCAAAAAAATACTCCGTTCTGTTCCTATTTTTTTACCCGTAAACATTGGGAATGGGGGTTAGTGAGCGCAAACCCACGCAAGTAAGAATAACCTAACTGCCTAGTACTCCAGAGTCCATATTGAGCAGAGTATGAGGTAGCCCTATCTCAGTTGATCAATTACTTGAATGTAAATGAGTGAGTGACATTAGTGGTGGTTTAAAATCAGTTGTTTAAGCTTGATAAAACAGAGTCGGTAACGTAAGAACTAAGAAGGGAGAAATGGGGGTGGGTATCGGCGGAGGAGGAGAAGCGTGGAAGGCGCATGGAGCGATGGTGTTGGTGCAAGTGTTCGCCGGAGGTTATCACGTCATCACTAAGGTTGCTCTCAATGATGGCGTTAATCAGATCGTTTTTTGTGTCTTCCGAGACCTCCTTGCTCTCTCTATTCTCGCTCCTCTCGCCTTTTTCCGCGAAAGGTCTCCCCTTTTCTTCCATAACTTCCTTTTTTTTTTATTGGATTTTTAATTGGATTCTGACTTGATAGTTGACTTTCTTCTTAGGGTTTAATTTTATACTCTTACAGTATCCGAGTATGGAACAATTCGGGGTTGTAATTTGTAATCATAGATATAGATGAGAACTGAACCCGACCTCTTGATTGAGATACCAAGCTCTTAATTGGCAATGAGATTTGATCCTATGCTCAATTGGCAACAGGTGTAGTAATTTGAGACAATTTTCGACACAGACACTGACACATTTTTAGAGTTGGGCTCATCTTCAATTTGCTTAACCTTATGCTGATGAGAGGGAATTGAGGGAAACAAAAGGGAATGGTGAGTTTGTAATTAATTGTTTTGTTTTATGTTTATCAAGTGTAAACAATTTTTTAGGCAATTAAGTGAGGGAGCGATTTTGTAAAATGTGTACAATTGACTGTAATGAAGTAAAGGGAGTCTGATTTGATTGGAAGGATAGTGATCGTAAAATGGTTCCATCTTGATTTTATGGTTGGACAACTCGTTTCATATGCCAAAGGATTAGATTTGTTTTCCAGTGATGCTCTTTGCTGAATTTGTGACAAGCTATCATAGAAGACATGATGCTGGAATGTGGAATCGTCTTCAGAAGTACGGAGTAGTTGATAGATAATAGGGATATATAGTTTATTGTAAGTGTTCTGTAGGGGCTTAATTACCAAATTCATCTATTCAAATTTCCATTGTTATCTAGTGTCAAATCTTACTCCGTAATAGATTGTAGGACACATTTCCATTCGGTCAAACTAACCAAAGGCTCCTCCTTTTGTGTGTCCGCAGTATCTGAGACATGAATGTGACCAAAACAGCTGAAACCAAACATGACCTGGAACTTGAATTGTCTGATACAATCCAGACCTAGCTCAATGTTTGCAAGATCATATATTAAGCTTTGCATGATTCTATATTGACCTAATTCGACCTGAAATGACCCCCTCCCCTTTCCAAAATGTTGATCTGAACAGACTTGTCCCAAATGGACCCCATCCAGAGTGCATCATATAACCAAAATAAGATGACCCAAACTTTCTCAACTCCCCACCCTTATCCCACGTCAATGACCTGTTTCCAAGATTTGTTCCCGTTCATGTGAATATCTAATCTTCAAAGCTAAGGGAAAAAACCCCAACGGTGTTTAATGTATGATATCTGATGTTTTGTGCAGAAAAATTCGACCTCCGATCAGTAAAAGCCTTCTTGTTACATTTTTTTTCCTTGGACTAACCGGGTATGCTATATTTTTCTGTGCTTAGCATTCTACTCATTGATCAGTGTTCTTGTGTTTCAACTTTCAAATGACATTTATGTTGTTTACTTGTCTAGGATCTTTGGAAATCAACTTTTGTTTTTGTTCGGTCTGAGCTACACAAATCCTACATATGCTGCAGCTATTCAACCTTCCATACCTGTTTTCACTTTTCTCTTGGCTGCATTGATGGGGTCAGTCACTCAGTCCAATCAATTACTTCAATTCGCCTATAAGTGTCAGATGACCTACAGTTTCGGACATAGCTATTCCATGTAAAAGTTTTCATGTAAGTGGTCTGGAATGGTGTCAAAGTGTTGCGTATGACACATGGAGTGTTGGACATGTGTTACCCAGCCAAAGAAGAGTGTCAAGTTAACATAGATTGGCTTCTATTCTTCAATTACTTATGTCGATCTTTTTAATGCAGCACAGAAACAGTGAATTTATTCAGAGTTGAAGGGCAAATGAAAGTTGCTGGCACAGTTGCGTGCGTCTCTGGCGCTGTGTTGATGGTTGTATTTAAAGGGCCAGCTATAATTGGACTCGGAGAAGAGCTTGGAACCCATGGTGAAATAAGTGCCAAAGGACAGCCAGAACCAGTCGGATGGTTTGTTGCTAGATTTATGGAATATGGTTTTGAATCATTTCACCTTGGTGTATTGTGTCTGATAGGGAACTGTATGTGCATGGCAACTTATTTAGCTATTCAGGTATCATAACCTTTGCTTAATTTTGCTTTACCATTATTTGTTTTCTTAAGAGAAAGATGTAATAAATGCTGAAGAACAGACGCTTTGATGGACAATGATTCTTTTTACCTTGGAACTCACGAAAGAAGGTGATGTGATAGCTATTCTATTTTAGACAAAGTGACAAACGATTAGAGTGTCTCAAGTTTTCCGCTCTTTCGAGTAGCCTCCTTTCTGTATTCCTAATATGTCTTTCAGAAGAAAGAAAAAACACCAATGATATATAGGCTAAGCCATTTCTATTATTATACTAGAAAGACATGAGTTATAGGGTATAGAAGAATAGAACTATGTTATTCCGATACCTCTCTTGGGTGCCGTGCCGCGTGTCCGACACGTGTCATGCCCAACACCAACACAACACTTCGATACTTCAATTTAGACCAAAAAATTGAAAATTTTCCCAAAATAGCCGTGTCTGACATTCTGGACACCGTGTCGGATATGACACCGAGTAACATGGGTATAGACAATAACCCGAAGGTTCTAATGTTATCCTTTTTCATTGATTTTGCTGTCTAGGACACAAAAAGCAAGACTAACTTATTTTTAGTTTAGTCAACCCACTTCACTGCACTTCGGTTCGGTTTGGTTCATCCCCAGGAGGTTCATTTTGTCTCAACCGCTTCACATCACCTCACTTCACTTGAGTTGAGTTGAGTTAAGCCCACTTCAGCCATAAATAACATGGCCTAAAAGCAGTTTTGAGCCTACAAAGCTTAATGTTAATTTTGTACATGTACTAACTCTTCCTAGGTTCCAAGTTTATTAGATGGATATCAGCTCAAAGATTGTCGTTGGGTGGTTTGGTTATCCTTTGGTAGGGTCAAGTTCCATGGGTGTAGTTGTTGATGGTTGGGGTGGACTATTTAGGAAAACATGTAAGGAAAAATAGAGAAACATTTTGATGAATATGGAGTAACGATATGACGAATTGCTGTCATGGTATGATGATCATGGTATCTAACAATTATGGTTTTGTGAGTGTCCTCCCGATAGTATAATTTTAAGAATTTGAGTCTACACAAAATTACTTCATTATACAGTCTGTGGTAAATCGACAAAAATCTATTTTTCTAGTAGATTTCTAGGATGAAAAATGTGTTATTTTCCGAATGGAGGCACTCGCTGTTTTATGTGCTGAGATCAGATCCCTGAAAGTTTTCAAAAATCAAAATTGATCTAAATTATTCTTGTCCACCACCTGAGACAGTATGTCACTTGTGTCTAAAATACATTTGCTGATTGTGGTTGTGGGGGTTTCATTTGTTATTCTCGATTGAATGGTGTATGTGTTATGCTATCTTGATCATCTCTTTATGTTTGTGGATGCAACCTTATGTGTCAATTAAATTTTCAGGCACCTGTTTTAAAGAGATATCCAGCAAGCTTATCAGTGACAGCTTATTCATATTTCTTTGGTGCTATTCTTATGGTTACTGCTGCATTTCTAATGACCAATGAATCCACTGGATGGAGGTTGAACCAATCTGAGCTGTTTGCCATTACATATGCTGTAAGTTCATTCATCTTTCTCACTTGACCATTACAACAGATGTTTAGAGGGTGAAATCCGCTGTTATGATTCTATTATCTAGTTGAAACTATTTTGGCTTGTTTACTTTTTTTAAGCAATGGTTAGTGGATGTCCTTTCGCTACTGCTTGTCCAGTTTTGTGATGTGGAAAATTCAAAATTTAATTATAATTGGATATACAACAACAAACATCATTACCCAGACGTCTCAAGGATTTGCGCAAATTGCGGGGTAAGGGGAGTTGGATGTACACAACCTTACCATTGTGTTAGCAACACGAAGAGGAGGTTGTTTCCAAATGTCTTAGGCCCTGGCTTATTTTTAGCTTGGTTCAACTAAGTTCATCCTTATTCTTTTTAGTTATGTTAAGTTAATTCTCATTAATTTTAGCTTGTCTTACTCAATTCAGCTGACTTAGTTCATTTCAATTTTGCTCAACCCCATTAAATTAAGGTAATCCCCTTTCAGCCACAAACAACAACAGAGAATCAAGAACTGCATTGAATTACTGCCGATTTATGATTCAAGAAGCGTGGCCATTTTAGTTAGACTTTTTCTATATTCCATCATAGCCCAAAACTAAAGATTAGTTTGAATTATAATTGCACATGTGGTACAAATATCATGTCTGCCATACTCCCTAATATGGGTTGGCTGTGCCACTATTTATTTTTCCCTGGGGGGAGGAGGTCAAAATTAACAATTACTCATTCAGGCTATGCATGGAGGGAGATAATGATAAATGTTAGTTCAGTTGAGAGGTAAAATTTAAGAGGAAATAAAAAAAAAAGTTGAAAATATAGCTGAATTTCTTATCGTAGAAGTTAAATTGATACCAATGATTTGTCATTGTTCATTAAATCTTTATAACCTAATTATCCACGCTAGGCTTTCTTATGAGCTTCCTAAGAAACGATTTGTATTCATTTGAATCACAGTGAGGAAAATGTAAGCGTAATGTGAAAGTTGGTTAAAATACCTGACATATGATTATCTTATCTTTGATGCACCTTATATACCTCTACATATGTTTTTTTTGGTATATGAGTATTCATGAAACTTGTTTGTGTTTGTAAAACTCTGGCCTTGCTAGTGCCCTCCCTTCGCTCCAACTACTATGATCCTCTTATAGATTTCCAACTGGTTGTCAGGTCTCTATACTCACACGACCTGATATTACTATATTAGTTATGACAACTTTTCTTTCAGGATAGTGCTGGTTTGCATCTGATCCGAAGGTTCCCATGAGATTTCTCGAAGGATTTATTAATTCTTCTTGGGATGAGTTTAGAGGTTGCTTGGTTTTTAAAAATGAAAAATAATGTATAAAGATAGCAACTTTCTTTGTTTCTTTGAGATATATTGCCTGTAGGAGACTTGGGCTAACCAAACTGAAATAAACTTGTAGAACTGAACTGAAGTGAAAAAAACAAAAAAGACCTAAGCAGACCTGGACTGAACCGAATGGAATCGAATCTGTAGGACCCAGTGCTTGAACCGAACTTATAGAGCCTAAAGAATTAAGTCCAAAAGAACAAGACCTTATTTTATTTATTTATTGCAGGTTTGCCATTTTCTTTGGCATTATGGGAAGTTATCTTGGTTCTGAAGTTTTAAATTTGTGTTTTCATTAACATCGATCTTGTGCGATGACAGTGTATGACCTGTACGTTTTGTGTGTATGGGTGATTGAATGTAGGACTGGGTCCCCATGTCAGCCATGTTGATTAGGCTTTGGCAGTTGAAAAAAAACAAATAAAGATGAATCTCTTGTTTATATTCTGATTAATTTATTTTTGGTTTTTACTTCTCAGGGAATTGTCGCATCTGCCTTTAATTACGGACTACTCACATGGTCCAACAAGATGTTGGGACCTTCGTTAGTTGCCCTTTATAATCCTCTTCAGCCTGCTGCATCTGCCTTCTTGTCACTAGTCTTTCTAGGAAGCCCTATATACTTAGGAAGGTTTGTCTCAGAACTTCATGCATGTTGAGGCTCTGAAATGTTTGTGCTTCTTATTGATAATTTGAGTGGGCGCCTTTCAGTACTTGAATATCTGCCTTCCTACCCAGTTCTCATAGTCTCATCATTTGGCCATCATTCCCTATGAATAAGACTTGATCTTTTGTGGGATTGTCTCACAAATAAGCGAAGTGTGAGTCATACAAGGGTATATGAAATAAGTATATCAAATTATCAATGGTTAATCAGTGAATAAATTGCGAGATCTCACAAAGAGTATTTTGTGAGCCTGTTTTTTTTGTTGAAAATTTGTCTACTAATAATAGAGCTTAGGTTAATTTACGATTGGAAGTAATTATCGTTTTTGCAGTGTACTGGGAGGCTCTTTGATTATTGCGGGTTTATACTTGGTTACCTGGGCGGCGTACAAGGAAAAGCAGGCTACTGTGGGGATTGTTTCTCATGTCAGTCGATCATCTGAATCACTCATTCATCGAGAGTCACTAATCAGCAAAATATACCAGAGAATACACAATTTCACTGGGGCCTCATCTCCAATATACAAGGTGTCGGACTAGGTAATTAATATTCACACTAGAGCTTTACATCTGTTTTTGCTGTTTGCTACCGTATTTAACTGCGATGACCTTTATATTTTCCCGACTTTATGAGATGTTTTGCTCACAATTTTAGCAATTTTCTCATCTATTGTGGAATCGTTGGCTAAAACTTGGTAGGGTGGGGTGATTAAATGATAAACATGTCATTCGGGTTAGGTTAGGGCCATTTCTGGTTTACTGTTATCGGGTTTGTTTGTGTCTGGTTGTTACCAGGCAATTTGTTACAGTTTGGATTATTTTCTTTTAAGGTGCTGGCTAACTTGGGTACATTATTTATCTTTGATTTGGGACTGTGTTTACTATCTCAACAAAAACCAACCCCAGAGAAGGGGTAAGCTCGAGTGGTAAGAGCTCCCTTACTCCGACCGAGAGGTTGGAGTTCGATTCTTATCTACGACGTAGTGCGCACTTCTCTAGACCAAAAAGAAAAAAAAAACCATTCCTTCCTATCATTACTAGAGTTTGATGTTTCTTGAGGTTAGGACCTACTTTCATGATCCTCGCCAAGAAACCATATGTTTTTTTTTGAGAAACCATGTGTTTTTGACAAAAGCTTAACCGAGACCGTTGTTGGCATTGTGTTAGTGGCTACGTGTATAATTGTATCCATACAAGTCTTGCATGATACCCATTGCTTACCATCCCCTAAACCGTGTTGTCCTACTACTGCCACGCTAGGCCTCCTAGACCAAGGTTCTGCCTCTAGTGGTCTAGCCACCTCGATCCTCACCTCCACCACCACCGTCGCCCTCAGGCTCCACACACACACAAGTACACAACACTTGAGTTTGCATACATGAAATATTAAGCTATAACCCAAACCCTTGACAGACAGAGAAGGTAAGCCGTTTTCTAATATTCTAACTCTCTAGTAATCAGATGTAAAATTTGGATCCAAGTATTTGATGAAACAAAAAAGGGTCTTGCAGGGAGCCAGTGACGCCGCGGTAACAGTGTGCGCTCTTACTTTGGAAGAGCTTGAGCTTGAGCTTGAGCTTGAGCTTGACCAGGAATGCATTGATTAATGACTTTGTTGATCCAGGGCTCGCAAAGCAGCGGTTGTGGAACATGGTGTACAGTAAGATAGGAATTTATTCATAACCCCCTCATTCGTCTAGGAAATCAAAGTAATGCTCTTGATACAAATTGCAACCATTTTCACCCAAGTAAGAAAAAAGGGAAATTGTTCAGAGGATTAAATAACTAAGAATTTGAGGCCCATTTTACTTTTAAATATGAAAAAGAAGTATAGGGACTAGGGAGAATCTATGGTATACCATATGTTTTCTATTTTCTGTGATATGCGGAGTATCCTTTTTTTTTTTTTGTCAAAATAACTTTGACCGTTGATAACTCATAGTCCGGAGCTTAGAATGCGCTGATTTTTTTCCACGTTCATTATATTTATGAGAATTTCGACTTGAAATAAAATTGTCACTTTCGAAATATGTAGTGAAGGTTATTGTCGGTCAAATGTGTAGTGAAAGTTACGGAAGGAGCATAATTTTTAAAGATGGTGTCTTTTATGAGATCTATGTTTTGAAATCATACTTTCGGAATTTGTGGTTGAGAGTTATCTATGCTCAATTATTTTAACAAAATGACAATTAAAAAAAAGAGGCGATGTTCATTTGACATTAAATAATGTTCGTTAATCGGGCCGTAAGACTCACTCTCAAGACATGATCATCTTGTCCTAACATCCCAGAGTATCATTCAGAAATTTTTTGTCTTATCCTAGAGTTGGTATCATACAGTCAGTCATACACTGCCCAAATGTTCAAACAAATGTAAACAAAGAGGTTGATTGATCTAATTACAAGTGATAGTGAGTGGCAAAATTGTGAACTTTTCTTATACTTCTTATAATTATTCTTGATGTATAAAAACACCGTTTAATGAAGACTATTTTAATAAATCGAAACCAAAAACAACATTGTTAATGAAAAAGTTAGAAAACAAAAGAATTTTAGAAGGAAGAATAAACATGTCATTTATCCAATCAGTTCTGACGGTATGAAATAATATGGCGACAATAAAGAAAAATTGGGATAAATCTTCATAAAAATGTTCATAGAGTAATAAAGAAGAAGAGTAAAATGATGAGTATAGTCATATAGGAGATGAAAGGCGGGGAAATGAATCCTAAGAGCATCTTCATCTAGGACAGAGCACGGATCGGATATTCGATCCGAATCAGATTTTTGGATCGGATATCCGATTCAAAAATTTGAAAATTTTAATATCCGATCTGAATCACTCCGGATATCCAATTTTTTATATCCAAAAATTTCGGACCGGATATCCGAAATATCCGATGTCCAATTTGGTTGAGATTTTTGATCAAATAAATTCTAAATGAAGTTCAATTCAACTAGAAAAATCATAATCTTAATTAATCTAGTATTATACGGAGTATACTATTCTATATTTTAAGGCAATACAAAAATGTCACCAAGGCTTAATGTAAAATGAATTAAATTATGACCTACTTACATTAGAATACACTAACCCAATATAAAAATTACAAAAAAAAAACTCATTGTTCGGATCGGATCAGACAAAATTATTTTGGATATCCGAATCCGATGATTTTGGATCGAATATCCGGTTTTTTGGATCGAATACGAATCGGATAACGGATCAAATTCGGATAGTCGAATAATTTGCTCAGCCCTATCTTCATCCCTCCTCCATTCTCAATTCTTGGAAGAGAATGGAGAAAAATGATTACTCTATCCATAGAGGAGAAACCATTCTACATGAATAAAAATTCATTCTTAATTTTAAAATATTGATTTTAAAATCGTGAAACCATCCATGGAGAATGAAGTGGAGAATGAAAATCGTGAGTCCCAATAATAAAAATAGAGAAATGCTAAATCATACCCACCTTTTTACTATTTCATACCCACATTTCCAAAATTATCATTACCATTTCTTTCATTCAATTCATCAATCAATGTTTTTCCCTCTTTCTCTCTTTCCTCAAATCAATTCACCATCACTTTTTTCTCTACAAATTCATCAATCCATCAATTATCAAAAGAATAAATTCAAAAATGTAATTACTAATAAAAGATGAAAATAACTTTTTAAAAACTAATTAATGATTTTTAATTAAAAAAAACATTCTACGTAACCAAAAAATGAGTGTCAAATTAGGGTTTTAATTGGGAAAAATAATTAATCAATAATATAACCTTCAATCACTATTATTAAAAAATAAAATCATTAATAAAATCAACAAACATAATTGTTTCAATGTTAATTATATTCATTCATAAGTTATAGAAAAATCTAATTAGAATTTAAATAAATTAAACAAAAAAACTCATCAATAAGAATAATGATTGGGACTGATTCAATAATCAATTCACCGTCACTTTTTACTCCATGTACGAATAATGATCATAATCCTAAAGTTATTGAAGAATTTGGCAAAGTTTTGAGGATAAAAAAAGAGAGAATTTGTTAGGGTTAAGAGAGATGAAAAGGAGAGATTTTTTAAAGAAAAGGTATGAAAGGAAAAATAATGAAAAAATTGGGTATGAAGTAGTAAAAGTCGGGTATGATTTAGCAATTACGTAAAAATATTGATTTTAAAATAAATTAAAGAGACGTGTACATGAATGAGTGGAGTAGTGAAATATGTTGGAACCATTGAAGAATAGAAATTTCATTGTTGGTGGAGAAGTCCTTTTAGGAAGAAAAAGTAAAATA
Source organism: Agrostemma githago (assembly GCA_958450325.1). Lineage (NCBI taxonomy): Eukaryota > Viridiplantae > Streptophyta > Magnoliopsida > Caryophyllales > Caryophyllaceae > Agrostemma > Agrostemma githago. The sequence continues at coordinate 8,320,305 of OY288239.1, forward strand.
AAAATAATGAGGTGGATCCATTCAAGAACGAAAAAATCATTCTTGGATGAGAATGCTCTAAAGTATCATATTCTCAAAATATAGCTGCTAGTAAGGAATTTTGGAAAATTCATAGGTAATCAAATTTTTTCCTCCGGACTTCTTTCTTCTAATTTGCTCTGGGCTTTAGACTTGTGTTTTTAGATCGATTTGTCTTCATTTTTAACATCTTGTTGACCTTTTTGGACTAAAAAATATTTCAATCGATATCTCTCTTTTTGTTATAATATGGATGTTATTATCCTTCCAAGCAATACGTCTCTCCGCGAAGAGACGCGTCCTTTATGTTTCGATATCTATAAATATCGCTCTAAGTCATGTATTGTAAGACACACATCAATATAATCTCATTCCGATTTCCGGTTTACGACATTGTTCTATAATATATTTATAACACGTTATCAGCACGATCGTCTTTTATAATCAACAATCGCTTACGGAAATATATTGATCTTTCATATCGGGTTGATTGCGAAGGACAATTGGGACTTATTATTATTTTTCATATTTTAATTCTTATCTTCGATTTCTGCCGGTTTACAGTAAGTCTACTTTATCACCACCCATTGATTACAATTTGCATACTACTCTGCATGATATGATTGTTTATGATCAAATTTTTCGGATTACAATATATTGGTATGAGAACTGAGATATGTTACCGTATATTGTTTAACATACAATATGAGTATGTCAATTTTTCTCCAATCATAGTGGTACTAATATTCCTCATTATTCCGTATACTAATATTCCGCATTGCCCTTAATGTTTATGATCGCCAATTAAATATGATTAATTAATGTAATAATTGCCTATGTTTCTCATCCATGATACATTTAACGGTATACATTTAATAATTTGGGAGTAATCATTAAAACATGTTAATATACTCTGATTTGCATTGACTAAGTGTTTGATTGAACATGTTAATTAATCAACGGGAATAGCATCGACGTTTTGAGTTCGATTGCAACAAGATTATACTTTGAATTCATTCATCCGTAACATGCATGAGTAATAATATTGCAGCACAATTGATACAGTTGATTATTATGATAATCATGGTAGATATTATTATATGTTTACAACTACTAATCGTGGAATTAGTAATAATCATGGTACATCTTCTTTAAACGTCTATTAGTGTATCATTGCCGCCTGTGATTGTTATCAGTGTATTCATTTTACCATATTTTTTTATGGTTTTACGTCACTTTATTTATTTTACTTGTTATTGTTTTATTTATTTCGTTTTATCTGATTCTTGATTTATCATATTCATATTATATAGTGATCCATGTCTAATTTTACTTTTTGATGGTTGATCCATCAAAAAAATTTTGTCTCTATATTGTAACATAGCGGTGATAGTGGGTTGGGTTGATTACTAATACTCGGTAGAAGTATATATTTTGTTTCATCTTGTTTTGTGTTGTTTCATGTTAATACATATGAGATTTTACATTGAAATCATTTTCTACTGTTATCTATACATTGGATTGACCATGCCTTTTTACTGAGAGTGGATTAATCAAGTTATACGAAGTATTTCATTTTGGATTGTACGATTCTTTATCACAGTACGGAGTATTAATTATCATGCCATTTGTTTACAAGAATAAAATTTGCTACTATGGTATAAATATTTTAAATGACTTATATATCAAGTGTCGTATGAAAGATAGAACTTGAGATATGTAAATCAGAAGTTTACCCATACTTGTATTGTTAAACGCGTTCGGTTAGATTGTTCTCCGGAATTGTAATAAGGGATGATAATATATATGCTATTTAGTAGCAACCTGAAGTTTGCAAGATTAGTACATGGATCAACCGACAAAAATGAAGTAGAATATATTAAATATATGTATAAAATAAAAATTATGACTTTTAAAATACTCAAAGCGCGCAAGAGGAATATAGTCATATTCCCGGAAGGTATATGGACTGTGTTAATATCACTTATGTGATGAGAAAATTTATTATTCCCTTACCCTTGAGTGGAAAAATATTGTCCTGAAAAGAGTTGTTAGAAATACTCTGAATAAATTTCCTGTTCACTTGAGTTGAACAAAATAATAAGTACGGAGGATAATTTTGGTTAAGGACGATAAATCTCTTTCAATCGATCGAGATTATTTCTTGATGAAGTGGATGTGACATTCGATAAAGACTCTGCCAAAAGCAGAAGTCGGGTAATGATATAAGAGTAATTATTGCAAATAAAATTTAATTATTAAAAGAAAAATATAGTCATATTCCCAGAAAGAATATTGAAGAGTCTTGCTTATTTATATGAGACACCAGTTGTCACATCTATCATTTTCGTTTTGGCCATATGATAAAATACAATTATTGTGCACATACGATGTATATAGCTAACCAGAAGTTTTAGCATGATGAGATTCAGTTAACTGAAAATACGGCATACGATAAGTCGATTTATCGAGATATAACCAAATGCATAAGAAAATTGCAATGAAATGAAGCCAAAGCCGACAAGAAAATGATAAAGTTGTGACAATAAAGGCCATCCGGGTTCTTATTATTACACCCGTTTTCGATAAATCCGTAGTTTATCTTGAAAGAAATGGAAAAGTGTTGAACTTCTCTCGTGTATCAATGAAATAATATTTGAGGCAAGACAATACACTGAGATAAAAATTATGTTGGAGATTTGAATACTACTCGTAGTTGGATGATAGAAATGAATATATTTATAGAAATGAATATGTTTATGTATGGTTTAATTATGTGACCCGTAGTCACAAAGAATTTTACGAGTAGTTTGGGTAATCAAAGTTCACAATTTGAGTATTATGTGAACAATATAATCTCCTCAACGGGCAATTTTAAGTCAGCACGTGGAAAACCAACTGCGTTATATCTAGCTCCCGATTGAAATTAAACAATTGTTTAAAGTTTTATGAAGTATGAGATGATTTCTAAGGTGGAAATGATTGTCCTTTAAAATCTATCAGGTAAAGATAGTTTTTATCACCTTAGGGGGAGATTGATAAGGAAAAGCTGATAAAAGGAACAAACAAATAATAATTGATCCCCAGCTGAACTCGAAGTTCAGTGACTTGTTAATTTATGAATATATCAATCCGAGAGTCAAGAGAACACCGTATGAATTATATATGATTTACATCACTTGGATATGATGACGATGATATATCAGCACCTTATCATACAAAGATATAAATTGCGAAGCTTGCCAAAATCATAAATTAATCACATTTGATGTGTAGTATGAAAATAATATTCGGTTCATATATCATAAGTAAGAAAATGGCAAGCATGTGCAGTTGGTACTAAAGTTTAGAGAAAAATAAATGTCCCAGAAGTGATATAGATATCTGAAAAAAAAAGATGGCCTATACGAAATATGTGAATTCAGATATCAAGCAGTACAGATAATATAAGAAATTATATCGATATAAATACTTTTTAGAACCGAATACAATTTGCGCGCGCTATAAAATGGACACTAGTGGGGATCTTATATAAAAGTCCATCTAGAAAGTCGACATATAATTTATGGTTAAAATGAGCTCATGGATCTGAAGTCCACCTATTGACCCGAAGTCAATCAAATTATGAATATTCGTTAAAAGTTCCGTGTAATTTACATTTGGTCTTCATGTGCATGTAAACAGAATTTCATTTTTTGTTTCATACATTATTATCATTAGCTTAAAACATTGTTTATATTATATTACATGCATGCATGCGCACTATTATTGTTATTAAATGTTTTATTGCAGGATAAATGAATCATACTCGTAAATGTTGTCATGATCTATGACTCCCTGAAGGAGCTTGTGTTTGAATGATCATGAAATTGAGAGTAATGAACGGATCGATTATTGTAAACTTCTTCATTATGATGTGAAGTTATCCTGAGTTAAAAGGGAATATTAATAATCTTGAAGAGTTTAGTTGAATAATTCATTATTGTTTGAACCAAAAGTATAATTGTAATACTCCCTCCGTCCCTAAATGATTGTCCCACTTCCCTATTATTTGTGAGGAGTATTTTAATGAAATGTGACAATCTTAGTGGGACAGAGGTAGTATTATCTTGACCAGAAGTATGAGATATGAGAGGAAATAGAAGAATGAATATCTTGCAAAGTATATGAAATAATTGTGGTTCAGAAGTATCATAAAGATTGAAAATGATGACAACTTATTTGCTGATCGGATTGATTCTCCTGAAGAGATCAAAATGGATAGATAACTTCTACACTCTTTTTCCCTTCGACTAGGGTTTTATCCCACTGGGTTTTACCTAGCAAGGTTTTTAACGAGGTAGATGTGTGTCTTTTATGTTGTTGACGTGATAATTATCGTGAACAAGTTATGTCACGAACATACAACAAATAAAACAGTATATAATACTTGAAATGAGTGGTAGGTGACTCATTAATATTATGAGTTTTGATGACACGTGATGATTACTAGTATATCACGAAGTTTTATTAATCGAAGATAATATCAAGTTTATCAGCAGCTACAATGGAATCGACATCGATGATCAAGAGTTTTCGCCAAATTATGTATCATTTCAGCGTATTAAGTGATGTAATCATGAGGGGGAGTAATGCGAGCTGTACTCTTTTTCCTTAACAATGGCTTTTTCCCACTAGGTTTTCCTGGTAAGGTTTTAATGAGGCAGCGGTTCATTCGCATGGTAAAATGTCATATTTTTGGATAATAGACATCCAAGGGAGAGTGTTATAATATGGATGTTATTATCCTTCCAAGCAATACGTCTCTCCGCGAAGAGACGCGTCCTTTATGTTTCGATATCTATAAATATCGCTCTAAGTCATGTATTGTAACACACATCAATATAATCTCATTCCGATTTCCGGTTTACGACATTGTTCTATAATATATTTACTCCCTCCGTTCCAATGAATTGTTTGCCTTTGATTTTGGCACTAAGGGTAAGGGAGTCAACGAGGGAGTGCCATGTGGAGCAAAACTCATGAGATTGGTCAAATTACATATAAAAAACATTCCTAAAATAGAAAGGCAAACAATTCATTGAGACGTTCCAATATGGAATAGGCAAACAATTCATTGGGACGGAGGGAGTATAACACTTTTCAACCATTAATTTACGTATTTTTTATCACCAATACAAAAATCATTTTAAAAATAATCGCCCAAATGATCCTTATTAACGACCATTAAACCTGACTAATCAATACATGAACGACAAGACCCAACATTTGCACAAAAGTTTATATTTTTATTTATTTATTTTCAACGATGAAAGCACTTAATCACAAAGAATTTAAACCTATGATCTATTATCAAAAGTACATAGATTTAACCATTAAACTAGAACTTTTTTTTAACATATGTTAGGCTCTTACCTAAGACATTTTGGGATTGTTAACCAAAAGCATTACGCATGAGATTAAATAAGGCCAAGAACCAAGAGCCGCGTGGGTGACTAGAAAATGACGGGGCAAAGATGTGAACCTTCGTCATATACGGAGTATTTGTTTGATGATTTAGCTGGCTGTCCAATAGTTAATGACTCCAATAATTAATGGATCCTGATTCTGTAATCTAGATTCTAGAGTCTACGGCTTGTCTTTTCTTGCCCTCCCATTCCGGTTTATTATGGATACGATTTTTCTAACGTTTGTCCCCGAGTACACGTTAATAACTTAAATTAAAGCAAGTTTAACTAGAATATTGTGCAAGTATGGAAAATATAACTTGATATTACAATTCTTCATGATATTTTTAATTAGGTTATTAACGTGAAATGTTAGAAAAGTCGTTATGGATGATATATTCCTAATGCACTACTCAATTATTTACTTTTATATTATTTTAAATTTAAATTATTATTTTAATTAAAGATGAATAAATGTCAGATGCAAAAAGAGTATATATTTGTATTTGAAGTTTTAAAATTAGTATTGACTAATTATGATAGATAAGGAACTCACAAAAAAATTGTCCTATGTGCCTTAGTGTGTGATATTTCAAAAGGGGTACCCGAAAATCACTATTTTATCAAACCGAAATTGACCTAGTTTAAAGCAGGCACCCAACTTTGAAAATCACTGTTGTCCCTGGTTTCGCAGCCTCTAACATGACTCGGCTCTGCATAAGAGTAGTATCGTGCCAAGTCCTCAAATAACGAGCGTGATCCGCATCAAACTCGGCTACAATCACCTTTGATTTGCAACTATCTTAAGGGAGACCCTTTAAATTTCTATCAAATTTGGTGTACTTTGCAAAACAAAAGTAAGGAAATAATAAAAATAAATTAATTAGAGATCGTTGTTTAGAGAACATAATCTTAATCAATAGACTAAACTATTAAGTTCAATGAAGATAGATAATAAATTGAGAATGGAGTAAGCAAGGATAATGCAAGAGGAGGCATGATCCAATAAACCCAATAATGCAAGTAACACACATACAGATACAGTTCCAAGTTGATGATCCCCCAACTTTTTATGAGAAGAAAAATATTCAAGCTTGGGTGGGTCGTCACACTTTCATCAATCAATGTCAATAAATTACTCTACTTGTATAATTATATAACACGGGAGGAGTAGTCACTAATACACTTGTGTGTACTTGTACTTTCACTTTTCATATCATTACTTTACTTCACTTATTTGCATGAATTATTGGGTGACACTGACGTACCACATTATTGTCTTGGCAGCTTCGTCACACACACACGGTTCCAATGACCCAAGTAAAACAATAATCCTATATATGCTTGAATCATGAATGATGATGCACCTACCCTAGCTAATTAGCTTGCTCCTCCCTCGTCTTCTATGACCCAAGCCATCCTTAATTGGAGTATAGAGTAATAAAGAAATTAATCAACAATGTGACATCACATGTACGTTTAAATATAAATTCATATCATTTGATTTTGATTTATGATTTAGTAACCACTACTTGTTTCCGACTTTATTAACATTTTGTTGATCAACGTTCGTGAAGTCAAGCGCTTAACATTTGAGTTTCATCATTATGCAATCTAATTTGAAATTCCTTTGAATCTCAATTTTGAGAATCTTTAGAGTATACTCCGTATGTACTAATCACTACCTTTGGAATTGATTAGTTATATCAACGGTTGCATATATTCTCAGATCAAAGATTTTATATAGCTTAACTAATTAATACGAGTATAAGCTATAATCGTACACAATACGTTAATTATTTTTAAATAGCTTTTTTACATGTGTGTCAACTAGACACACGTTAATGCGTTAATAAACAAAGATTCACAAAGATATTATTGCCGTAATAAATTGAACTATAACTCATATTTATCTATTTAAACATCATTGCGAAGATCTTCTTAATTAACTTATTAACTCATGTTTACCATACTATGTTGAGTATTTTTTTAAGAAAGAGGGCAAAGCCTGAAATTACGTTGCAACTCCACGGGGAAAAGTAACTCATAAAACATCCTCTTAAAGTATCGTTAAGAGTTTGATATGTGGTTCTTCGAAGGTGATATTATTTGAAGTGGCGTATATTTCCTAATTAGCGAACCGGTTGTCAACACGGTTAGCTTCACGATATATACGCTTGAGCTTCACAACCCAATTTGGTCTGCCAATCAATTTCTTGCAATGTTGGATAAGAGACCATACGCCGTTACTAACTAGTTCTTCTTCCTGCAAAAACTAATACAAGTAGCGTTGTCCATTTGCACAATTAATTTCGTAATTCCTAGTTGGATAGCTTCTTGGAGTCTGGATGCTAGAACCAACATTCAGCTCTCATTGATGTACAATGTCTATAGATATTAATTACAAAAAAATTCTAGAAAAAATAGCACTAGTGGAAATTGAACTCATGACCTCCATGTTGATGGACCAATACCTCACCCATCACACCATTTTATTAATCATTGTTAAAATTGTATGGAGTACTTTGTAAGTCCGTATGAACAATATATATACATATTGAGGTCATCACTTGTTTGGGTTCTGGTTCTGCCTAAAACCAGAATGAACCTCATTGAGGCCGGCCTTGTATTCACCTCTTGTCTTGCCGAGCCCGAATTTGGAATAAGGAGTGAAAATTCGTCTAAGGCTTTCTTGGTTGTTTCAAACAGATCACGGAAGAAGAGAATTGGATCAATAGCCTTTTTTCGGTTCGATTATATACGACATTATTCCACCAACACGTTATATGAGAGACCAATCACCTGAAGTTCCGGTCAATTATTGTTTGCGCTTTTTGTTATTCCCTCTGCCATAGGCATCAAGAAGAGAACGGATCAGAGGAGCGAGGTTGCCTCACCCAAGAGGTCGTCGAGATTGTCGAGAATATTTCTTTAGTGTGAATAGTCTAAAAATAAAATATAGGAGTCGTAAAATTATACTCCCTCCGTTCCATTCATTTGTTTGCCTTTTATATTTATTATTTTAATGAAAGTGTATAAAAGTGTATAACCACCTAGATTAAAACAATGAATATAAAAAAACAAACAATTAAATGGAACGGAGAGTGTAAATAGACTTTGAATTTGAATGAATGATCTACAATTTCAAAATCAAAAAGTATCTGTCACAAATTTATAACGGATCAATTAAAAGTGCAGAACCACTTGGATAAAAAATGTCAAACCATTTTCTATTTCCCATGCATTATGTTTTTTGTCCTATATATACTACTTGACCCAACACAAATTTGTGACAGATATGACCGTCACCAACCGAAATTTGTGTTTTAAATAGGCTGGAGAATTAATTAAAAATTGTAGACACCCGCATTTTGACTGCCAGGTGTCCATGGTAGTTTCCAAAAAACACCCGATGATGATCGGACGCTAACGTGTTTCTACGCGCTCGGATGTGGGCTCAAAAACATTAGTTGTTAGCTTAAGCACTTATGGAGTACAAAGCTCACAAAACTGTCCTCAAATCCAGGCCCAGTGGACCATTCCGAGTCAAACAAGACTAATTTGGGCCAAAACCGACACCGGCAATAAAACCGGCTTTTTACGATTGGGTCAACCCCGGTCCAAGTCGTTTCCGAGACACACACAAAACAGCCTTTCAAACATCAAAAAGCTAATTCAAACACAAAACCCACAAGACATCCAAGGTCACGGTCCAAAACAACTGACCCGCGCAACCCAGTTGGGCCACTCGATCGAGTGCCCAACCCACTCGATCGAGTGGGCCTTATTCAGGCCCGACTGCAGGCACACCGGGCCACTCGACCGAGTCAGCTGGTTACTCGATCGAGTAACCCTAGCTGGGGGTCCATAGCAAGCCTATATATACACCCCCATGCAACACACTTTCACACATTGAAAAAAACCCTAATTCAACTTTTCACACAATTATTCAACCCTAGGTTCTACCCTAATCTACACATACTTCAACTCCACTAGCAAACCCTAAACCTAGCTTTAGGAATTCAAAACCCGAACCACCACAACTCATCCTACATACCTCGATTACTCCCGTGCAAGCCGCATCTAGACGAGGCCATACCGAGAATAAGAACATGTAGGTTGAGGGTGCCAATTCCCGCTTCTCTCATTTTCTCCTTTTTCTCGCGTCGTGTTGTTTATCGTCATTGTCGTTGTTTCGTTTTTTTATTTTATTCGCGTCCTAATATCGATAATATAACTAGTATAAAACAATAAAGTATTCGTCGATTCGTGTCGAGCATGAGTGATGGTGGGATAAGGAAACCCGAATATACAAGTGTACTGCACACAGCGTTGCCGGTCGCTTATCCCATCACCCCGATTGCTTGATTGTTGAGACGGATTAACATCAACTTTAATCTTCTTTTTTTATCATCATTATCGCAATTCTCATCAATTCTAAAACCTATTTTCCAAAACATACTTTTTATAAGGGTCGAACCCCGTTGATGCAGATCTGACATCGAACAATTCGCAAGAATTAATTGTGATGTCGGGATGCAGAGGGAATCAAGTCTTTCAATTCTAGCACAGCGTCAAACTCTTAGATTCGATGCTAATTCCATAATTAGACGTCGAATCTAACGATCTAGTCACATAAATTAATTAATGCGATTTCTATTGATGCTAAAATAATTGTCATACAATTCGCTAGAATTCTGACATTATTAAACGCGGAGGAAATCCACTCATATCGTGATAGTTAATTTAAGACGACTTAAAGCAATTTTCTTTTATTTTTACTCTAGTATTCCATATCGATTCAATAATCGAATATAGGATTCGACGAGCATTCAAAGTTAGAATCGAGTATAAATCCCATAATATTTGTACCCGATTCAACGCAATCAACGATTCACCAAAGTCCGAATCGAGCACAAATTGTATAATATTTTTGTCCGATTCGACAAAATCATCAAATTATCAAAATTCAAAAGCTATTTCGGAATCATTAACAAAATTGCGAGTGAACCCTGATTCGTACAGGGGGCACTCGATCGAGTGCCTAGCCCACTCGGTCGAGTGGCACCCCAAAACCGAGGCAGAAGGGTCTGATTGACCTCCACTCGGTCGAGTCTTGCAATGACTCGATCGAGTGGCAACGTACCCGATCGAGTTTGTCAATAACTCGACCGAGTGAGGTCCAAAATCACAGACAGAACCCCTTTCGAGGGTCCACTCGGTCGAGTCTCGCAATGACTCGGTCGAGTGGCCCCTTATCACGACAATTCCGTGAGTCTTACAACCTCTTTTAGCCTCGATAATGTTTTTTTCGTGACTTAGGTCAACACGTGCCTAATCTATCACGTGAAGCATCATTCTTTCAAACCATGCATCATCATATTTACATTATTCCTTAATTCGCAAACCGTTGCTAACCGTTTGTTCTTTTGTCAATTTATTGTGTTTATTTTATTGTACTAAAATGAACCCACATGCTAAAGTACAACTTTGACGTTAGAATTTTAGTTGCATTAAATTGACATAGAAACCCTTTCAATTCTTTTACATGTTTAGGAAAAATAATCTTTGCATATCATTTTCCCGTTCAACTAACGCACGTACTGGAAAGTCTTTCGATATCCTAGTAGAGGCCGCTAATGTGCGGGCGGGGTTGGGTGTCCTTCGTGGGCTTCCCAACACGTACCCTCACCCCTTACTCAGAACCTCGGTTTCCGGATGCCCGAAACCGTTGGCGCACGAGAGTCATTCAATACACGATAACCGGTAGTGACGGTATCGGTATGGCAATGCAAAGGGACGAGCCCAATAAACTCTGACATCGAAAATGGGCCGTATTTTGTACACGGCCCACTACGACATAGAGTGAGTTCGAACGGGCCCGAACTCTCACAAAGTTCGGTGGCGACTCCACTTCGATTTAGATTTCAATTCGATCCATTCTCATATGGAGATTCATTCGCCTCCCCAAACCCGCGCGTGGCCGCGTCGGGGTGGACCTATGTCATGTCCACAATTTGGCGACTCCGCTGGGGATTAACTGATGCGTGACTTACCATCGGCATCCTCAGGGTGAGACTCGAATAGAAATCGTTTGACTAGTAGAATACGCGTTTTAGTTTTACGGTTCACGCATAACCCATATTTTCTAGGGCCGGTACTGGTGACCGACGTCCAACTATACCGTTGATGTACTCCAATATGGATATGTCAAAAGGTGTCCATAGTCGATTCGAGTGGGTTTCGCGGCATGTTCTAAACTCAACTCGACTTAGAGAGTCCGTCCCGATCAACGTCTAGACTATGTACACTGGTATAGACCCTCTGGACCGACCGAGACTTAGTGTAAAGCATACATGGCGTCGTTATAATGCTTGTATGACTACGTGCTATTTGGTTTCCGTGTCATTTTCAAAAACCGTCAACTTTTCAAAAATATACATCTTTTTCAAGATATTCAATTTCAAAACCCGGGACATACCAAATTTAGGACTTATGATTTTATTCAAAATAGCCTATTTTTAGCCGGTATGCTTCCCATTTCAAAACTCAAAAATACTTTCGAACTTTCAAAACTTGTGGCTCGATGCACTTTCCGATTTTCTCGAAAAATCTGGCCCCTTCCCCGAGTTCTCTCGGACTTTCAAAAAAAATTTATTTTCAAAACCTTCCTCTTTTTAGGACTTCCCGTATTTAGCAGTGTCGGGTCATGTCATAAGTCGACGAAGTCTTTAGCGTCAAAATTTCGTCGATCCTATATCGCGGGTTTCTTCCCCATCCCAGTTCGCCTTATTAGACTAAGGCAAGGCCCACCTACGTAGGACATACTCCTACAAAGGAGGGCCCGTCTACACAATCGAATCCAAAGTCTGGGGATGTCTCACGTGGACCTTTCTTCGAACAGGACTAGGCCCACCCGCCGAATCCTAAAGAAGGCCAACTTTTCACAAGTCACCCGTCTAGGTGTCTTTTCCGAGTCATTTCCCTTTTCAGTCTTGTTCGGGATGTAGTTTATATTCCGGGATTCGGGCTAGTTTCTGATTACGCGGTGTTCTTACAGACAGGCCACCCGAAACCAGATATCAACGCAAAATGGACGCATTGAAGGATGCCCTAGAGAAGATCGAAGCCCAGTTGACTGTCATCCAGAAGGATCAAACGGCACTCGCCACCCGTGTGGGCGCAATGGAGAAGGGAACTCCTCCTTCTGGATTGGAGCCCACCGGGCCCATAGCTGAACTAGTCAGCGCTGTCCGCAGGCTCGAGGAACAAGTTCACCTGTCAACAAACAACTCAATCCACACTGAAATTGCTCGTTCCTATTCGCCTTTGAATGACGAGCTACCCGCTAACCTCAACCTTACGGGAATTCCAATGTTTGAGGGTACCGAAGACCCGGTCCACCACATCCGGGCCTTCAAAGATTTTATGGCGGTAAAGGGGGTGAAGTCCACCATGTTTACTCACTTATTCCCTTCCTCCCTGGAGAAGCATCCCAAGGCCTGGTACTACAGGCTCGATTCCAAGAAATATAAAACTTGGGATGATGTGGCAACTGAGTTTGCTCGAAATTACGCTGATAATACCGAGATCCAGACTACAATGCGTACTCTGGAAGTGATGGCCCAAGATCCCAAAGAAGGGTTCAGCAAATATCTGCAGAGATGGCGGGCCGAGAGCGTTAAGCTGGTTGATAAGCCCAGCGAAAAAGTGCTTGTTGGGGCGTTTGTCAAAAACCTCCTCCCTTCCTACCGGGTCCATCTCCGGTATGCTGTTATCCCTAATTTTGCTACCCTTACTGAAATGGGTACAAGGATCGAGGATGACTTACGGTTAGAGAGCCTGCCTAAGGCCTCTACCAAGGGCTATCAAAGGGCAAGCTCATCTGCGAGCAAGCCCACACCTGCAGCTGCAACTCGCAACATCTTCGACGAGGTAAATCTGCTTGACACCTCATCCAAAAAGAATACACCAAATTGGGTATTCACAGATATAGGGACTACCTATACTTATGCCTTACAGAGGCTATCTTCAAAGGGCCTGATCCAACCGATAGGCCCAACTCCAGAAGTTCCAGTAGAGAAGAGGCCCAAAAGTTATAACGCCCAAGCCTACTGCCAGTATCATCGAGGTAACGGGCATGATACTGAAAAATGCTGGAGACTGAAGCATCTGATCCAGGACCTGATCGAGAGCAGGAAGATCCCGTTGCCCGGAGACAAGTCGAGCAACAAAGAAAACTCGTTCAGTGCCCATGCAATATTCACCGATGAGGTAATCGACTGCTCACACCTCATCTCCCCTTATGTCCCACAAATCAATGGGATATGGTTCGATGACGAGGATGATGTTTACCTAGCCAAAGGGGAAGTTGTCCCCATCACCCTTGAAGAGGTCCGAAAGGCTAAGTCCAAAGCCTTAGCCACTAACCACCTCGCCACCGCCGGGCGCCCTACTCCCCCAACCGTCACTGAACCTACCAGGACGGATCCGACTCTTGAAGAACCAAGCAACGACACCGCCTTGGTCCAACAATTGAAGAGGGTCCGAGCTGACTTAACCATATGGCAACTTCTGGTTAGCTCGCAGGCACATCGGGAAGCACTGACTAAGGCTCTCGATGAGATCAAGGTCGACTCTCAGGTTACCCCCTCTGAAATGGTAGCCACTATTATGCCTTATCTCAAAGGCAAGTCCAAGGAAGAAGGCCCGCTCATCACCTTCTCTGAATCTGATCTGCCACCGTTCGGGCCCAATCATAATCTGGCCCTTTACATCACGGTCATTTGCCGAGGGAAGTACCTCCCGATGACCCTTATCGACGATGGGTCCGCTGTAAATGTCCTACCTCTAGGACCGCTAAGGCCCTCGGCATCACGGATGTTGACTATCTCCCGACAGCACAAACTATTCAGGCCTTCGACGGAAGCCCAAAACCGGTGGCCGGGGCCGTTAAACTAACAATAATAACGGGCCCAATCAAAAAAGAACTGGAGTTCCAGGTGATCGACGTCACCTCATCCTTTAACTTACTACTAGGAAGGCCTTGGATCCATGCGGTCAAGGCCGTATCCTCTACTCTCCACCGGAAAGTTAAGATGCCACTTCGGGACGACATCATCACCCTAGAAGCAACCCCCATCACCGTAGCAAGCTGTAATGCTATGGGTCGGGCCGACCCACGAGGATTTGACTTCGTGGGCATGATCGAGGAGGAATATCTCTTCAGGCCTTACTTCACAACTAGCATCGACATGATGCTACAAAATTTGGGCTATCTACCAGGAGCTACCTCGAGGCCAAATCTTCCACCTGGGAAGATTATCGAGGTCCTAAACGATGGTGAATCACAGTTCGGGCTGGGGTATGCCATAACCCCGGAAAATGCGGTCCGGGCCGGTATTTACAAGGCCACCAACATCCTCAAGGGTACTTACATAGGCCCTTATAGCCCGAAGTTAACTGACTACTTCGTCACTCCAGTTTTCGGAGCTATTCAAGTGGGCCTCTACCAGCCCACCATCACATATCCCGAGACCAAAACGGCTCGGGAATGCAATTTCATCCCCGATTATATATTCACCCTTGTTCAAGCTGAGTCCAAGGAAGGGGAAAACAACTCCGAGTCCGTGCTGGGGCTCCTATTCGGAGAGGACAAGGCCGCCCCCGCTCCAAAAGATGACTTGGTCAATCTGATCCTCCGCAGCGATCGGTTTGATCCCACCAAGCTAATCACCAAGCTCGGTGCAGACACCGGGAAAAGGGCCTGGAGGAAGACCATCAAGTGGACCGACGGCCAAGGACGGACCTACAAGCTGACCACCGGCGAGGGAGACATGCCGGATACCGAGTCACAGTCAGAGTCGGAGTCTGAGTTCGAGTCTAGAGGGTCTGGTGCTAGAGTCGAGTCTGTAACCCCTTCTCCCTTAGCTACTTCCATTGAGGTCTCGGGGCTTGTCCCAAGACCTCTCCATATCCCGCCACTGACCAACGAGCAGATGACCGCTCTTTTCGAGCTTTTCTCAAAGTTTACTATTAATAATAATAACGAAAACCGTTCTGCTTACGACTTGTCTTATTTCCAAAAGTCTCTCAATTTCAAAGATTTTATATGCAATGACATTGAGAAACCCGACGAACAGGTACCTCTGCCTCCGCATCTAATCGAGCAGCTCGAACAAAGGGAATCCCGAGATCCGGTAATTAAAGAAACCGAGTCCATTAATGTGGGAACCACTTTAGAGCCCCAGATGCTTAAGTTGGGCCTATCCTTAGATCCGGAGGAAAGAAAACAATTCACACACCTCCTCCAGGAATTCAAAGACGTCTTCGCATGGTCCTACAAGGACATGCCGGGTATAGATCGGGAAATAGCTGAACACCGAATACCCATCAAAGATGGGTGCAAACCGGTAAAACAGAAACTCAGAAGAATGAGGCCCGAATGGTCCCTCAAAGCCAAAGAAGAAGTCGACAAGCAATTCAAAGCGGGCTTTATACGAGTGTCTGAATATCCAGACTGGGTCGGAAACATCGTGCCGGTACCCAAGAAGGACGGCAAGGTGCGGGTATGTGTGGACTTCCGGGACCTTAATAAAGCCATCCCAAAAGACGATTTTCCGTTACCACACATCGACATACTGGTGGATAACACGGCCGATCATGCCCTTCTATCATTCATGGATGGGTATGCCGGATACAATCAGATTAAAATGGCAGAAGAGGATATGAGTAAGACCACCTTCATTACACCTTGGGGCACTTACTGTTACACTGTTATGCCATTTAGGCTCATCAATGCCGGGGCCACTTATCAACGAACCACCACCACCCTATTACATGACATGATGCATAAGGAAGTGGAGGTTTATGTGGACGACATGATTGTTAAGTCCAAGGACCGAAGTGGGCACATTGCAGCTCTAAGAAAATTCTTTACCCGACTACGCAAATACAACATGAGGCTAAACCCTCAAAAATGCAGTTTCGGGGTAACATCAGGCAAATTACTGGGCCATATCGTTAGCCAACGCGGCATCGAGATCGACCCAACTAAAATCAAAGCCATCACCGAGATGCAACCGCCCAAGACCGAAAAAGAAATAAGGGGTTTTCTCGGGAAAGTCCAATATATCAGTCGGTTCATTTCAAAGTTAACCATGGTATGTGAGCCCATTTTCAAAAAACTGAAAATAGGAGAACGGGTACTGTGGGACGATAAATGTCAAACGACTTTTGAAAAAATCAAGGAGATCTTGTCCGCACCGCCGGTATTAATGCCACCTCAACCCGGTTTGCCTTTGTCGTTATACCTAACGACGACCGAGACAGCCATGGGGGCTATGCTGGCCCAGACAGTCGATTCAGAAGAGCGGGCTATTTACTACATCAGTAAAAAGTTCTTAGAGTACGAATGCAAGTACACAATGCTCGAGAAAACGTGCCTAGCTTTGGTTTGGGCCACTAAAAAGCTCCGACATTACATGCTTAGCCACGAGGTACATGTCCTATCCAAAATGGACCCTATCAAGTACCTGCTCAAGAAGCCCATCCTCAATGGCAGGATGTCCCAATGGACTTTAATGTTATCTGAGTTTGACCTCAAATTTGTGCCATTAAAAGCCATCAAAGGCCGGATAGTTGCAGAATTTCTCGCCGATAGCCCAATATCTGAAGAGGGCCACACCGATACTTGGGCCTTTCCTGATAAAGACATATTCCATACCGATACCGAAACATGGGATTTATACTTTGACGGGGAATCCAACTTCCGAGGATTTGGGGTCGGAATTCTGTTAATATCACCACGAGGGGAACACACCCCATTATCCATCAAATTGGACTTTGACGTGACCAACAATGCAGCCGAGTACGAAGCATGCATTCACGGGTTGCAAGCCGCCGCTGATTTAGGGGTAACAAACCTCCGGGTCCACGGTGACTCATCGCTGGTCATCAATCAAGCGCTCCAAAAATGGAAAACTCGGAACGCCAATCTCGTGGCTTACCAAGCACGGGTAAGGTTTCTAGAGAAACAATTCCAGAAGGTAGAGTATATCTACCTACCCCGGGAAGAAAATCAATTCGCAGATGCACTTTCCAAATTAGCATTTCTGCTAAATATACCGGACCATCTTACCAGCATGCCGATCTGTGTCGAAAGGCGGTCCGAGCCGGCGTATGTGCACGTCATCCAAGACATCGAGCTGACCGACCCAGAACCTTGGTATCAGTCAGTCCTAACCTACTTGGCAACGGGAGAGTATCCCCCGGGAACTGAAAATCGGGCCAAGAAAGCCCTGCGGAGATTGGCAACCCAATTTGTTCGCACAGATGACGGACAATTATACAAAAAGACGGCACATGGGGCTCTCCTCCTATGCATCGACAAAATACAGGCCGAAAAGGTTATGGCCGAAGTACACGACGGTGAAAATGGCCCGCATATGAACGCTCATATGCTAGCCCGAAAAATCATGAGGCTCAGGTATTATTGGAATACCATGGAAACAGACTGTCAGTTATACGTCAAGCACTGCCATAACTGTCAGATCTTTGCTAATGTACAGCATATGCCATCTTCCCTATTATATACCATGACATCACCATGACCATTTTCGACATGGGGTATTGATATAATCGGAAAGGTGCACCCTTCCGGGACGGGAGGTCATTGCTTCATTTTGTTGGCCATCGACTACTTCACCAAATGGGTTGAAGCCGAGTCATACCGTGTCTTGAACGCCAAACACGTGGCCAAATTTATCCAGAACAAGATCATATGCCGATACGGGATCCCACATGAGTTTATCAGTGATCACGGGACCCACTTCCAAGCTGAAACTGCCGCATTGCTGGCAAAATATAAGATTCAAAGGCATACATCTTCGCCTTACCGACCCCAAACAAACGGAGCGGTAGAAGCAGCTAACAAAACAATTGTCACCATACTTAAAAAGATGGTTGAGAATTACCGGGACTGGCCCGACAAAATAGCCTTTCCCCTGTGGGGATATCGAACCTCAATCCGTATGGCGACCGGAGTAACTCCATATTATTTGACATATGGAATGGAAGCAGTCCAGTCGGTTGAGCTAGAAGTGTCATCCCTCAGGATTTTACTTGAAAGCCAAGTACCTGAAGCAGATTGGGTCCAAGCCCGATACGATTCGCTAGTCCTTTTAGACGAACGACAATCCCGGGCCCTCAACAATATCCAAATATATCAAAAGAGGATCCAACGGGCTTTCAACAAAAGAGTTAAGCCCAGAAACATCAAAGAAGGGGATTTAGTCTTAAAATCGGTTCGTGCCTTACTACCGGTTGACCCAAGGGGTAAATTCAAACCCAATTGGGTTGGGCCATACTTAGTCAAGAAGGTCCTATCAGGAGGAGCAGTGATGCTGACAGACCTGGACGGGAACGAGTTTGTCAACCCGACCAACTTGGACCAGCTGAAGCGCTACTACCCATAAACCCAACCTCAATGTCATTTGCAAAAATTTATAAAATTTTGCTTTTTTTTTTCATAAATTTTCAAAAAATTATAGACAAGTCAATAAGTTAGAATTAACTATTCTACTGTCGCACATCTCGCACTAATAGTCTTGATGTATTTCGAAAATTGCAAAAACATCAAATCAATTTTGAACTATGTTTGGTTTGATTCTGCTAATTGTGGATACTTAGGCAACCCCTCAAAAGTGTACAACCACTGCAATAAACGAAAAGACGGGAACGGTATTCATTAATACGTCTTTATTAAAAACCGATAAACTTGGGAATTACAAAAAAAAAAAACGCCAAAACGGCAAAACACCCACAAAAAAATCACACCCAAAATAATAATAATAATACTCAAATAATAAAAGGAGACTAATATCCGGGGATCTTGCCATTTCCTTTATCCTTTGGGTCGCGTGGAGCCCGAGGACGCCGGGGCGGGGAAGAACGTTCCCGAATCACAAGGGGAACCTCCTTAGCACGAACCCGTTTCTTGGACGGTGGGTCTTCTACCACGGTCTTTGGCCCAAGTCGAGCCCGTACGTGCTCGGGTAGCCTATCTCGTGGGCCAAGTCGGTCCTGCACGGGTAGTTTTGGGCCTAGTCTCCTTTCCAGGTCAGTCTGGGGGCTCACTTCCTCCCAAGCACCATTAGCACCGGACCCTCCAGCTTGAGTCTTGGTCTTCTTCTTTTGACCTGACATTAATCGAACCATAGTAGCCGGGGTGTCACCTTCATCAAAGAATCCCCTGTTGTCTTTAGCTTGCTCCCTTCGCAGCAGGTCGAAAGCTTCATCAACCTTCAGAGCAGCTCGGGCTTTGGCATCACCTGCTTTAGTCCACTTTACATATGAACCTGAAACCCAGGTCGACTGTCAAGATTTGGGAACAGGCCAAGTATGCCGTGTGTACCGCCTTTGCATCCAGGTATCACACATCACATCAGTCAGTTGGGTTGGGTCACTTACAACTGCTTCAACTTCTGGAATTCGCTGGGTCCATCCATACTGCCTTAGAATGCGATCCGGGGAGAGATGAACCGTATGCCTGAAAGATAGGATTACCTGATAGCGGGCTCTGTCACTCGGGTCCAGGCCAGTCCAAAGATAGATGGGCCACCACGGCACTACCCATCGAATTAACGGGCCAGTGTGAAAAGACAACACCTCGTCCCAATACTTCTGCGTAATCTGACGAGAAAAGTCAATGGCCCGCCTCCTCGTCATCACCTGGTTATGACGGTAGTTGCTCGCATCAAGAGGAGGATTATCTATCACTGATAGCCTCTCATATAGCCAAATCTGAAAAAGGAAACAAAAACATGAGTTCCCGAGGCGAAATAGGCGTCCTCCTAAGGGCACTCGGTCGAGTGCCTGGGACACTCGATCGAGTGGTACCCCTGAACACGAACATGGGGCTTTTTACGAGGGCACTCAATCGAGTGCCAGGGTGACTCGATCGAGTGGTACCTCCGAGAGCAGATCAGGAGGTTTTTACGAAGGCACTCGATCGAGTGCCAGGGTGACTCGATCGAGTGCCCACTGCAGCAGGAGAATAAAAAAAAAATCAAAAATCGAGGAGTTGGAAAAATAATAAAAATCCAACATACTTGCAGCAAACGGGTGCTTCCGGTGAGACGGACCGACGAATCCCTCTTACGATTATCCAATCCTTGGATGATTTCACCCGTAATCAGCCAAGCCGGGCTGTGTTGAGTCTCCATCAAGTCCACCACGGTCAAAAGACGGATGTTGCCCATGCATGATAGTAAATCCATGTGACCTTCAAAAGTATAGACATGGAGCATACAGAAAGAGAAAGCCCTACGGCTATGAACCGGTCTGACCCGGACATCGAGAGGATTCATAAATTTCTCAGCCAAGTCGATCAGAGAAATATTATCACCCTCCATCATTCGGGACACCTCGTTATGAGAAAGCCCTAGAAATTCTCGAAGCTTCCTCCTTGGGTCATAGATCGAATACGGGACGGCGGGACGAAGTATCGGATTCCATCCTCCCACAGCAGCGATCTCCTCAGGTAAAGGGCAGACTTCCCCCCGGGGGAAAGCAAAGACATGATATATGTCATCCCAGTAAGACAAGCATGCATCCAGAAAGTGGCGATCAACTTGCATCTGACGGAACGTATACAGTTGACTAATACCTGTCTGATTCAAAGCCACTCTATCCCCGTCCCTAAAGCGTCGGGACCATTCCTGCAACATGACGGTCAATCGATCAACACCCATGGTTGAATTTCTTAAGAGGAATAATGAGTTTTCTTTTTGAGAAGAATGATTTATGAGGAGTTTATGAAGAAAATCAATGACAAGGGAGGGATATTTATAGCATTAATTCCATAGCCCTCTTTCCATATCACAAAAGTTTCCTAATCCTAAATGGAATCAAGCCACAAGCCTAGTCTCGATACTAGCACGGAGATAACTATCCTAAACTTTCCTAAACTTCGTAGGAGTCAAAATTTCAAACAAAATTCAAAATTTCAAAATTTTCAAAACTTTCAAAAATTCCAAAAATCATTTTCCCCAGCGCGAGTCATTTTTACTACCTACGTGTTGCATGCAAAAATTTTATGTGACTTATACAGGTACGACTCAAACAGGAACATACAGCTCACCATATCTCCCCAGCGGAAGGCCCTGGGTGGCATTTCCCCGGAATAACACGGGATGAGCCTACATACAGGCGCACCCGGGACTTATGCGACAAGTCCAATTCCCCACGGAGTTATCATCATCAGCTCAGGTATGACTTCTAGCTTATGGCTGGCGAGCCCTTTACGCGAGTCTAATGGACTATAAACGACCCGACCGGAAGTCCGCCAGGTTTCAATCCTCGATTGGCCTGGTGGCTACTCTGACTTTTGCCTTGTCCAAGCCTCAGTCAGAGTGGGGGCTCTGTAGACACCCGTATTTTGACTGTCAGGTGTCTATGGTAGTTTCCAAAAAACACCCGATGATGATCGGACGCTAACGTGTTTCTACGCGCTCGGATGTGGTCTCAAAACCATTAGTTGTTGGCTTAAGCACTAATGGAGTACAAATATCACAAAACTGACCTCAAATCCAGGCTCAGTGGACCGTTCCGAGTCAAACAAGACTAATTTGGACCAAAACCGACACCGGCAATAAAACCGGCTTTTTACGATTGGGTCAACCCCGGTCAAAGTCGTTTCCGAGACACACACAAAACAGCCTTTCAAACATCAAAAAGCTAATTCAAACACAAAACCCACAAGACATCCAAGGTCACGGTTCAAAACAACTGACCCGCGCAACCCAGTTGGGCCACTCGATCGAGTGCCCAACCCACTCGATCGAGTGGGCCTTATTCAGGCCCGACTGCAGGCACACCGGGCCACTCGACCGAGTCAGCTGGTTACTCGGTCGAGTAACCCTAGCCGGGGGTCCATAACAAGCCTATATATACACCCCCATGCAACACACTTTCACACATTGAAAAAAACCATAATTCAACTTTTCACACAATTATTCAACCCTAGATTCTACCCTAATCTACACATACTTCAACTACACTAGCAAACCCTAAACCTAGCTTTAGGAATTCAAAACCCGAACCACCACAACTCATCCTACATACCTCAATTACTCCCGTGCAAGCCGCATCTAGACGAGTTCATACCAAGAACAAGAACATGTAGGTTGAGGGTGCCAATTCCCGCTTCTCTCCTTTTCTCCTTTTTCTCGCGTCGTGTTGTTTATCGTCATTGTCGTTGTTTCGTTTTTTTATTTTATTCGCGTCCTAATATCGATAATATAACTAGTATAAAACATTAAAGTATTCGTCGATTCGTGTCGAGCATGAGTGATGGTGGGATAAGGAAACCCGAATATACAAAAGTACTGCACACAGCGTTGCCGGTCGCTTATCCCATCACCCCGATTGCTTGATTGTTGAGACGGATTAACATCAACTTTAATCTTCTTTTTTTTATCATCGTTATCGCAATTCTCATCAATTCTAAAACCTATTTTCCAAAACATACTTTTTATAAGGGTCGAACCCCGTTGATGCGGATCCGACATCGAACAATTCGCAAGAATTAATTGTGATGTCGGGATGCGGAGGGAATCAAGTCTTTCAATTCTAGCACAACGTCAAACTCTTAGATTCGATGCTAATTCCATAATTAGACGTCGAATCTAACGATCTAGTCACATAAATTAATTAACGCGATTTCTATTGATGCTAAAATAATTGTCATACAATTCGCTAGAATTCTGACATTATTAAACGCGGAGGAAATCCACTCATATCGCGATAGTTAATTTAAGACGACTTAAAGCAATTTTCTTTTATTTTTTACTCTGGTATTCCATATCGATTCAATAATCGAATATGGGATTCGACGAGCATTCAAAGTTAGAATCGAGTATAAATCCCATAATATTTGTACCCGAATCGGGCACAAATTGTATAATATTTGTGTCCGATTCGACAAAATCATCAAATTATCAAAATTCAAAAGCAATTTCGGAATCATTAACAAAATTGCGAGCGAACCCTGATTCGTACAGGGGGCACTCGATCGAGTGCCTAGCCCACTCGGTCGAGTGGCACCCCAAAACCGAGGCAGAAGGGTCTGATTGACCTCCACTCGGTCGAGTCTTGCAATGACTCGATCGAGTGGCAACGTACCCGGTCGAGTTTGTCAATAACTCGACCGAGTGAGGTCCAAAATCACAGACAGAACCCTTTTCGAGGGTCCACTCGGTCGAGTCTCGCAATGACTCGGTCGAGTGGCCCCTTATCACGACAATACCGTGAGTCTTACAACCTCTTTTAGCCTCGATAATGTTTTTTTCGTGACTTAGGTCAACACGTGCCTAATCTATCACGTGAAGCCACATGCTAAAGTACAAGTTTGACGTTAGAATTTTAGTTGCATTAAATTGACATAGAAACCCTTTCAATTCTTTCACATGTTTAGGAAAAATAATCTTTGCATATCATTTTCCCGTTCAACTAACGCACGTATTGGAAAGTCTTTCGATATCCTAGTAGAGGCCGCTAATGTGCGGGCGGGGTTGGGTGTCCTTCGTGGGCTTCCCAACACGTACCCTCACCCCTTACTCAGAACCTCGGTTTCCGGATGCCCGAAACCGTTGGCGCACGAGAGTCATTCAATACACGATAACCGGTAGTGACGGTATCGGTATCGCAATGCAAAGGGACGAGCCCAATAAACTCTGACATCGGAAATGGGCCATATTTTGTACACGGCCCACTACGACATAGAGTGGGTTCGAACGGGCCCGAACTCCCACAAAGTTCGGTGGCGGCTCCACTTCGATTTAAATTTCAATTCGATTCATTCTCATATGGAGATTCATTCGCCTCCCCAAACCCGCCCGTGGCCGCGTCGGGGTGGAACTATGTCATGTCCGCAAAAATAAAACAACTTAAGGCCTTATTCTTTCCGACTTAAAAGGACTTACTTGAATTTAAACGAGAGAAACTTAATCTAAATTAACTTTACTCAATGAGGTTGTGCTAAATTGAAATGAACTCATTGAATTGAACGGGTTAAAGTTAAACTTAATTTAAATATACTGAGTAAGGATCGACATTATTAGTTTGGACCGGAAAAACAAAAAACAAAACAAAACAAAAAAAAAACTAAGAAATGATTAATTAATGATTTCCGTAAAACATGATTTGATCAAATTTAAGTATGACACTCATCCCTTCCTTCTTCCCCATGGTACAGTTGTCCACCTAGTACCCACCTACAAGTAACTACTCACTGTATTCATTCATCTTCTCCCTTCTTTCTTTCTTTCTGCATTCCAACCCATTCCCACTCAATTCCCACTCTCTATCTCTCTCTCTCTCTAATGTTGGGGGTTTTTTCCCTGAATTAATCCATCATCTTCTTGAATAACCCCTTAATCAATCCTCTGTATAATGGAATTAAACCTCCCTTCATCTTCATCTTCACTGATTGCTGTAAAAAAACAAGCTCATTTTTCTCCAATCAAACCTGCACATTCTTCTAGTCACACCTCTATTTTTCACGAAACTGTTAATTAGAATTTCAAATTTCAACTCCATTTTTGCTGCTGCTGCTACTATATTTGGCATCAAAACTTTTATTTTTGTTACTATAATTAGTAGCCACAATTCCTAGATATTTGATGACCATGAATTCTGCGAATTTGGCCTTGTTTACTCCTCCATTAAATTCTTCGCTTCGCTCATCTTCAGCTTTCTGTACGCCTCCTTTTTTTAGGTGATTATCCAATATTCCCATCCTCTTCTCTTTTTACTCTATATCTTCTTTCCTCCATTTTAGTGTTGTGATTATGATGACTGCCTTTTGATGTTAACTTCATGTTTCTTCCTGCCTTTTGTGTCCATAATCAAGAATTCAAGATCGGATTTCGTCTCGTCCATTTGTTTATCTTGTATACACAAATACCAAGGAAAAGAAGTTAGAATGATTGTTGGAGTAGTTTTTAGCTATGTTACCCATACTCTCCCCTGCGAGGTATGTCGTGTCAGAGTGTCGGACCTCGCTATTTTGAGCAAAGTTTTCAAATTTTTTGGTCTAAATTGAAGTATCAAAGTGAAGTATCGGCAGGTTGGAACGTAGGTTTGTAGTGATTTCATTATTGTAGATATTTTGTTCTATTTTACTCGTATGTCAGAAAGTAAGCTAGTTACCGAGTATATAACAAGAATTTGTGAATTAGGAAGAGCTTCTTATTGCTCTTACACCCAAATCTTTTGGACTTAGTTTCAGCTCAAGTTTTACTACTGTGTAACTTAATTTAAGCTATAAGTTTAGTTTAGTTCGAATCTCATTTTTGCTCTTCCAGTAAGTTCAGTCCAAAGGGGCGGAGCCTTAGATGATAGTATGGTGGATGTGTTAGTGAAATGTAAGTTCAAGAAAGTTAAGATTCATGACTTTGGTTGAACTTGTTGGTGTTAAAATTGTATGTAATTGCCCTCATGGGTATAACTGGATACCAAAATGATGATATGCTGAAACCCTTGTATAGAAATGTAAATTTCGTATGGTTTTCAATTATCTGATCTGGTAGAATTCTGCCTGTCTTGAATTCTGTCAACATCTAGTCTTAAAAAGCGCTGTAATGCTCGGCTGTTATAGTGAAAATGAGAAGGAACACCTTTCAAAAATAGCATGAAGCTCTGTGATTCAGTTTAACTCCAAACTAAGTAAACTAAGCAAGCGATGCAAGGTTGCTCAAAGCAGAAGAATAGATAGGAAATAGTAATTGCATAAGCTAACATCTTTGCAGATGCATGAGAAGTTTAAATCTCAATCTATTTGCAGTAGGATAGTGGTAGTTTATGGGCCATTGACTCTTTTTCTCTTGTGACTTGATAGCTTTTCAAGTTGATACGTGAAAGTATGCAACGTACTTGCTCTAGGATACACTTGTTGTTTTGAGACCTTAAAAATTATGATCAATTAGGTGCTCTGACGATAAGGCCGGAAATCGTTTCACTGTAAATGGAATGACGAAACCGTACTTGAAATCCATGATGGTGGCAACATTCGGGCACCAAAGGAAGATGAGGTCTAGAATTGGTTACTTTTCTTCCATTGCAGCTGCTTCAGCTTCTCCACTTTTTAGTGGTCAAGCGACGACGGATTCTTTTGGCCCTAACTTTTATCAGGACGTATGTATCTCTTTTATTGCAGTCGGACTTTAGCCAATCCAACTTTAACTTTGTTATAGTCATATTACAAGTGTGTATTTGTTCTATTGCTGGATCTTTATTCTGATGTTTCTGCAATTTTTACAAAAAAGGAAATGAAACTTACTCCCTCGTTGGGGCATTAAGTAAAGAAGAGAATGTCTTACTAAGACACTAAATCTTTTGGAAAACGTGGAATTACAGGCAGTGTGTCTTGTGTTCTAACTTTTAACTTTAAAATAGTCATATTACAAGTGTGTATTTGTTCTACTACTGAGTCTTTTATTCTGATGTTTCTGCAATTTAAAAAAAGAAAAAGAAATGAAACTTACTCCCTCGTTGGAGCAATAAGTAAAGAAGAGAATCTTTTGGAAAATGTAGAATTACAGGCAGTGTGTCTTATCTATAGGCTACACAATAGAGTGAAGTTTTCCTTATAAGCTAGCCATTTGATTCACAAATATACTCCAGTGTAATAATTTATATAGTGATTGATTCTGCAACATTACCATGTTACTATGTTAAGATGATTGCTCATCTGATTGTGATCCTGGTCAGTGTCTTGATATTATCTTGATTCAGCTTTGTAGTTGGAGCCAAGATCTTGGGTGAAGCATTTTGTTTTTACTTTTCCTACAATGTTTTTTTTACCTATATGACCGTGTCTGACTTCTCTCTTTATGATTTGTGTGACCGCTTATATTTCAGAATTTCGGCATGTATGGTGAACATGCATTTCTAGTGGTAGCTTGTCTACCTTCTGAGCTCTATGAGAGCAGGGGTTAATTGCAGTTGTGATGTCCAGGTTCTCAAGGCTGCAAGGGAGAAGTTCACTGAGGAGATCTCTTTTCAGTCGAAAGACAAAGACATCTCCCTTGCAAAGGTAATACTGATGAGTATCTTGGCTCACTCCCTGCTCATCTCTTGAGGTGAGAAGCTAAAGATTTTTTTTTAATTTTCATTAAGTAATTTCTCAATGAGGTTTGCACAATCAGTAGCAGAGCTGGATGATTTGTGATTATTTTTTTGCTTTCTGTTTTCCTCATCCTTATGATTAGCTTATGCAGTCTATCATGATTCTTAGGGTTTAAATTGATAGTGTGCGTATCAATGCAAATGGGATGGAATGTGTATGAGTACTATATTATGAACTTTCTGCAAGGTGTTATAGCCTTGATGGAGATTCGTTTATCGGAATAAATAAAATTTCCACTTGCAGTTTTCTTTTTTTGAAAAGAGTCTATCGTGTAATTTATAGTAATATAGGAGTACTCATTTCCGGTCTTTGGTACTCTCAAAGAAGTATTTACTCATGTTTCAGTTCTAAACACTTTACATAAGAACTGATCGGATTCAGTATCGTCTTCTCAACTGTACAGACTCTTCTTTATATTGCTGCTGAAGATGAAGCTTCTATGGCTTTCAAGAGAGAGATGGATGCTCGCTCACGTCAAAATGAGAGAAAAGATGCTGCGGCACTACCCCGTGTTTATGAGGGTGATTCGTTGGAGCTTATGCCTCTTGAAGGAAAGAGAATGTCAGAGTGGCTTGATGAGTTAGATGTTATTGCCAGAGAAGTTGAAGCTGAGTTAGTTCCTCGAGACATAGGTTGCCATATGGTTGAAGTCATAGAAGCTGTAAATGTAGTTCTTTTCGAAGAAAGAGGTTTTAAAAGGGTACCTGTAGCTGTAGAGCCAAAATGTTCATATTTGCATGGGGTTCTGAATTCTGGAATCGGAAGTGGTAAGTTCTCTTTATCAATATTCCCCCTCTCTTTTTCCCTTTCATTATCCTAGTTTGAAGCTCCAAGGTATCTGGTTTCTTGTTACCTTGTGAACAGCTATACTGTTGAGCATCATATATATAGAAGTTTGCCGAAGACTTGGTTTGGTCATGGTGGGATCTCGAGTGGGGGAGGACTTCTTGATATGGCCTCAAACAGAGAATCCAGAGGTTCTTTGATCTTTTGTAGAACACTGTTTTTGCTGACAGTAGAAGATTGGGGAGCCTTTTGAAGCTCTTTGCTTACTAATTGGTCAAATTTATTATGCTCCGTTATTCGTACAGGAACTCTTTAAGGTAACTTCTGGGCATAGTTTATTTGCCATTGTTAATGGGAGGTGTGTCGAGGATCCAAGATCTATGGCCTCGGACCTGGACAGCAACTCTCTTCTGAGTCTTGATATGACTACTAATCGAGATATTATTGGCATTGCTCTAGCAAATCTTATTGTAAGCTGCAATTTTAACTCCTTTGTAATTCCGTTATCTAAGATCTTCCAATTTGGGCAAACCCTAGGCTCCAATGCCATTCCTCTTCGTAAAGTTTAAATAACTGGAAAGCATTATGGCAAAATGTATCTAAAGAATGAAATTTGTTTCTGCAGAGGCTTCACTGGAAACGTGCTTCAAGATCAAGTCACGGGTTAATGTTAACCTCAGCATTGAGAGATGTTCATGATGCTAGGAAAAAGCTTGAGAATATAGATTCGTTGAATCGCCCTTTGTTGAGACCACATGATTTGAGGTTTTATACCATCTTTACTACAAATCTACAGTATCATATAATGCTCTCCTCAATTCATGTTAGTCGACCCCAAATCTTTTTGGGACTAAGGCTCTTATGTTGTTGTACTCTCCTCTCAATTCAACAGCTGTTTCTAGCTGCTTATTTTCTGTAGGATTGACACCCACATCTCCACGACTCAACTTACAGGATTTACACCATCATTCACTTTCACACTTTGCCTGGTTTTCCGTAGTATCAAGTGCCTCTATGGCAAGCTTGCTCTCCATGCTCTGTTTATGGTTGATCTGACTTGAGTGTGATCAGTTATGCTCCAAAATACGTTTCCATATCTTGCTAGATCTTTATGAAGTACTTTTTCAAAAGACTATGTAGCCCACTTCATGACCGTTCTCATCTCCTTTCCGTGATTTTAGGCCCTAGTAATGCAACTACATAAGCGCCCTGAGCTTAAGCTGAAATTGCTTGTTTTCGACTGCATGTCCAGTGATTTTTGCCTGTTTCTAAACTCTTCATCATTCTGGATGTATAGGCTGGCAATTATGGCCTCAGAAAGGCTCTTAATACTGCAGCCACACAATTGGTCGTTAAGGAGAGACCATGGCATGATGCTGTACTACAATAGGTACGAAGTATTTGGTTGAACTTTAGCTGAATAAGTTATATGTACGACGAATCCCATTAGCCCTATGCCCCTATTAACTGGATGACAAACTTAGGTGGACTCAACATGTGAGGCCATTTTATAAAAGACTTGTTGCATGAATAATTTGATCAGTTGCTTGTTACATTAGTTGTTAAAGAACCGGTATTAACTTTGGTTGATCTGCCAGGGAATATGGAAAGGCGGTTCAAGAGCTTAGCATATGTATGGCATTTGCACCGGAGGAAGAGGCAGCTCTATTGGAACCATTCGTCGAGAAACTGCACCTTTTGAGGCTGGAGTCATCCTGGAAATCTTTAGCTAATGCAGGTCAATTGACAGCCCTTTGATTTGAGTACTTCCCTTCGTCTCCGGATAGATACAGGTACAGTTCAGGTGTACTGGTGTACTCCACAAATTCTTGTATGCTAGATGTTCTCCATTGTACTATATGATGTGTACTCTTGTATTCTCACATACCTAATGGCTGAATCATGGGTGTGTACTTAAAAACTCCCAGTTTTGGCCAATTTTACCTGATCATTAAGGATATGTCTTTCATTGGGAAATTTGGAGGGAAAGTGAGGGGAATGGAAGGGTGATGTAAGAGTGCGAGTTCAACTTTGTTTTATCATGTTCTAAAATCTTCTACTTACTGAAACAACATTAGATAAATTGAAAGCGGAATCGGAAAAACTAGAGGACATGAACCTCTAGACATTGCATAGGGTTCTTGAAGTGCCCTTTGTCAAAACCCGAAAGGTTGCCCATTTCCAAAACCCTTTTGTCGTCTCTGGTTTCTGTTCCAAGCCCTCACTCACTATTTTGATTGTGTATACGGAATATTACAGCGCATTTTTGATTAGCTTATTTCATCAAAGTAGTTCATTTCATCTAAATTTCAGCTAATTTATTTGTGCAAGTGTTTGACAACTATTTGAAATAAAAAACTGCTCCCTCAGTTCATATTCAAACTACACATATTTCTTTTTATTCCATTCAAATCCACTTGTCATATTTTTTTTGGTCAATTATTGTGACACTTTTACCCTTACTTTATGGTCTATTTACAAAAAATGTTCTTATGGTCCACCTTATATTCTTACTGACACAATAAAGGAGATGATGGGTCCTTACATTGTATTTTAATAATTTGTTATTGATCTCCTAAAAACTTGTGCAAATAGGAAATGTGTAGTTTGGATATGAATGGAGGGAGTACCTAAAATAAGATCTACGGAGTAAAAAATAAGCAATCTATTTTGATGATTTTGACTTAACAATTTTCAGTTAGCCCAAAGAAAACTTCTATCTATCTTTTAATTTCCTTAATTAATCAGAAAATGATCTCATGTTTTTGAGTTTATATCGGTCTCACCATTAAAGAATCGTTATGAAACATGAGCAATTAGGGGGCGTTTGGTTGGTGAAGGGGAAAGAGAATGGAATCAACAAAGGGTATGGAAAGGAAAGGAGAAGGTTACCCTTTGATGTTACTTGTTGTTTGTTTACAAAAGGTAAGGGAATTAGAAACAACTACAGGTCGGATATGGATAGGAGTTAAGTCAAAATTTGGTCGAGTTATATGGGTCATGATTCGGGTTGTGGTTAAAAAATAATTTCCGACGCCTTTCCTTTTACCAATTAAAAAGTTGGAATTTTTTCTCCTATTGATTATGCTGCTATTATATTAATTACACCGTATTTAAAATTTAAAAATTGTAAAAAAAAAATTATAATATTGTATAATTATTTTATTGCTAAATGATAACAAAAGTAATATAAATTTTATTTTTTTAGTTATTTTTATAATTTATCATGTTATTGTTAATAACATTTTAATCATTATTTTAAATAGAATAAATTAACGGGTCAATTCTCAAATGAGTCATCTCAAGATCGGGTCAAATGGGCAATGGGTCAAAAAATATGAGTCTTGACCCTAAAATAAATGGTCAAGTGGGTCGAGTCAAAAATTAACGGGTTTGGTGGTGATGATGGTGAGGGTAGGGGTAATCAAAATCCAAACCCTAGGGGGTGAGGGTAATGGAGATAGAAGGGTTAGGGGTAATGGGAAGGAATGAAAGAGGGAAAGGGAATGAAAAAAATGATGAAACAAACAAGAACAAAGGGAATGGTAAAGATTGTTTCCCTTTCCCTTTCCTGTAGACCCCAAACCAAACGCCTCCTTAGTGTGTTGTTTACCGTTTGCCAAAAAAAGTGTGGTTTACCAAGTGTGAAATTGTGAAATTGTGAAATTGTGAATGTGTGTGGTTGTTACCTGGATCATTGATATGAAATCGGGCAGACCAGAGTACATCCTGAAGACACCTAGTTCTGCGGTGTGGAAATCAGCTAGATTTCAAACGTGGTCCGATATAATCTCCGAGCAACTCGATTTGAAGTGTATAATACATGTTTTTTCAGCAATTTGGGTTCCGAAAATTAAAAGCCTGAAAATTGTTCGGGGTTTTCATTGAGTCTGTATTAACGTCCACACAAAATATGAGGGGAACGGAAAACGTTTGGAGGGTTCCGCTGTGTCTTAAACCACCCCTACTTGATCGAGAACCGAATTATCGTGTAAATATGATTTATACTCGTCGTTTGGGCGTGAAATCTGGCATGATACATCCTGAAGACACCCTAGTTACGTGGTACGAAAATCGTGTTGATTTGAAATGGGACCCGATATGGCATCGCGAGCAGCTTGATTTGAAGTTTATATCACACGTTTTTCAGCGATTTGCCGTCCAAAATAAATGACTGAAAATTGTATGAGGTTTTCATCAGGTCGATACGAACAACCTCTCAAAATATGAGGTGCAACAGAGAAAGCTTTGAATACTGTGTGTGTTAGACTACCTCCACCTAAGAACCGATTTATTATGTAAAAGTGACTTTTACTTGTCTTTTGGTCGTGAAATCGGGTACGATACATCCTGAAGACACCCTACTCGGGTGATATGAAAATCAGGTTGATTTGAAACGTGGCCGATATGACACCTGAGCATCTCGATTTGAAGTGTGTAATACACGTTTTTCATGCAACTTGGGTAATAAAATAAAAATGATTGAAAATTGTACGCGACTTAATTGGGTTGGTAGTAACGTCCTCATAAAATATGAGGGGCAACAGAGAACGCTAGGGGGATCCGGTGTATGTTAAATCATCCTGAGAACCGATTTGTCGTGTAAAAGCGACTTATACTTGTTGTTTGGTCGTGAAATTGTGTAGGTTACATTCTAAAGACACCCTAGTCACGTGATGAAAATCAAGTTGATTTGAAACGTGGCCTGATATGACCAGCAAGTAGCTCAATTTGAAGTGTATAATATGCATTTTTTCAACGATTTATGGTTCGAAATAAAAATGGTTGAAAATTGTACGGGGTTTTCATCGGGTCAGTAAGAACGTCCAGACCAAATATTAGGGTGATACGAACTCAAAATGCGGAAATGATATCTGACGAATTAGACCTATAATTCATCAGTGGTGAACGATCCCAAGACCTATTGAGAGCGTTCGAGCTAATATTTAATACGCGTTGAATAATAGCGGAAATCAACAATTGCTAAGCAAACAAGAGTTGAACAAGAAAGAAAACTTTCTGAAATTTGTTATTCATCAGTGTCTGTTTATTCATCTCGATACAAAGCCTTTAAATAGCCAAAGAAACAGAGAAAGACTCTTGGCTGTCAAAACGTATGCCCATCAATTGTAACTAGTAATTAGGCTTTATTGAAAGCAATAAAACAAACAATTATTAAAAGAGTAAAAGAACCACCCTCTTAGACTACTCAAACCTCCATCTCAAGACTTGTAATTAAACAAACCATGAGGGACTTGGAACCCCAAACCAATCGTGTTGCTTTGTCATTAATTGAGCACGAGCCACCGAATCATTCGGAACTTCACTAGCCATATCGATCACCACCTCATCAACCTCATTCCTACCCGCATCATTCCCTCTCTCTTGAAAAGGAATTGACCTCAATTCCGCTATGCCATCATCATCTAAATACAGACTAAGGTCGCCAACATTAAAAGTAGCGTGAACGCCAAACTCTCCCGGAAGTTCGACCTTATATGCATTGTCATTGATTTTCTCAATTACCTTATAAGGACCGTCCGCACGAGGCGTCAATTTATTTTTACGCTTGCTCGGAAATCTTTCTTTCCTTGAGTGGACCCAAACGAGGTCGCCTTCACTGAACATCCGGACCCGACGATGCTTGTTTGACTTGTGCTTATACACTTCATTAATGGACTCAATACGTGCCCGAACTTGCTCATGTAATTTCACCATTGACTTAACTTTTGAGTCAGCATCCTTGTGCACCAATTCACTCCTTGGCAGAGGAATTAAATCCAAAGGAACAAATGGATTTAACCCATAGACAATTTCAAACGGAGAATGCTTCGTGGCAAAAGTAGGAGACCGATTGTAAGCAAACTCGGCATGAGCAATTTTCGTATCCCAATCCTTTTGAGTTTTACCTACCAACCCGCGTAGCAAGGTACCCAAAGTCCGACTGGTGACCTCCGTTTGCCCATCGGTTTGTGGGTGATGAGACATACTAAAAAGTAATTTAGTACCCACCTTCTTCCACAACGTGTTCCAAAAATAACTTAAGAATTTTGAGTCTCGATCGGAAACAATAGTTTTCGGAATGCCATGCAGGCGCACAATTTCACGATAGTACAAGTCAGCTATGTTACTTGCATCATCCGTTTTATGACACGCGATGAAGTGAGCCATTTTAGACAATCGATCCACCACCACCATTATCGCATCCTTGCCCCTTTGGGTTCGAGGCAACGTGACGATGAAATCCATAGAGACATCCTCCCACGGTCTAGAAGACACCGGTAGAGGTATGTAGGAACCGAGCTTGAACGAGCTTTTTGACATGTGACAGGTGACACATTTACCGACCAAGTTCTGAACGTCGCCTTGCTTGCGTGGCCAATAAAAATGTTCCTTTAATATCTCCAACGTTTTAGCATTGCTAAAGTGTCCTGCTAACCTACCCCCATGTGCTTCACGAATCAATAACTCGCGAATTGAATGCTTAGGAACACATAAACGATTTCCCTTGAATTAGAATCCGTCTTGCAGCATGAACTCTCCTGTGGCCCCTGTTTTTACATTCAACGAACACACTCCCAAAATCTGGGTCAGTTTCATAGTAATCCTTGAGAGTTTCGAAACCTAACAAAAGAACCCCAAGTGTCGACAATAAAGTATACCTTCGAGACAAAGCATCTGCCACCACATTACTTCTACCATCCTTATACTTAGAAGAGAAGTTAAAGGATTGTAAAAATTCGACCCATTTGGCATGACGAGGATTGAGTTTTTGCTGCCCATTGATATACTTGAGCGATTCATGATCGGAATGCAAGATGAAATAATTTGGACGAAGGTAGTGACTCCAGAACATGAGTGCTCGCACAGTCGCGTAGAATTCCTTGTCGTAAGTACAATAATTGAGCCGTGCTCCACTCAATTTTTCAGAGAAATACGACACAGGTTGTTTCCCTTGTAACAAAACTGCCCCAATCCCGACACCACTAGCGTCACTTTCAACCTCAAATGGCTGAGAAAAATCAGGGAGTGCAAGTATGGGTGCTTCACATAATTTAGTCTTCAATAACTCAAATGATTTTTGAGCAGCCAAGCCCCAAATAAAAGCATCCTTCTTAAGACACTCGGTAATTGAGCTAACCAAGGTACTAAAATCGCGAATGAAACGACTATAAAATGAATCAAGGCCCAAGAAAGACCGTACCTGAGTGACGGAAGCAGGAGTCGGCCAAGAAAGAATAGCCTCGACCTTGCTTTGGTCCATCGACACTCCTTCGTTAGACAAAACATAGCCCAAAAATAGGAATCTCTTTTCCAAGAATGAGCATTTTTCTTGCTCCCCGTACAATTTTTGTTCCCGAAGTGTCTCAAAGACTAGCCTGAGATGTTCATAGTGCTCTTCTTCGCCACGGATGTACACAAGAATATCATCAAGATAGACGACAACAAACTTGCCCAAATATGGTTTCAAGACCTGATTCATTAACCACATAAATGTACTCGGTGCATTAGTGAGACCGAAAGGCATTACGGTCCACTCATATAACCCGTATTTTGTTTTGAACGCTGTTTTCCATTCGTCCCTTTCCTTCATACAAATTTGATGATATCCGCTTCTTAAATCAATTTTGGAAAAAACTGTCGACCCATGTAATTCATCCAATAAGTCATCGAGCCGAGGAATGGGAAAGCGATACTTGATTGTGATATTGTTGACCGCCCTACTATCCACACACATGCGCCAAGTTCCGTCCTTCTTAGGCACTAATAGCACGGGCACCGCACAAGGACTCATGCTTTCACGAACATAACCCCTCGACAATAACTCATCTATCTGCCTTTGCAATTCCTTAGTCTCTTCCAGATTACAACGATAAGCCTCCCTATTAGGTAAGGTTGACCCCGGAATAAGGCCGATTTGATGCTCAATACTCCGAATAGGTGG
Source organism: Agrostemma githago (assembly GCA_958450325.1). Taxonomy (NCBI): domain Eukaryota; kingdom Viridiplantae; phylum Streptophyta; class Magnoliopsida; order Caryophyllales; family Caryophyllaceae; genus Agrostemma; species Agrostemma githago. Next base: position 8,356,690 of record OY288239.1, read on the forward strand.
AAGACCCGGTGCTAAATCCTCTGGAAAAACATCACTATACTCTGCTAGTAGTTCGACCAATAGGCTGTTTGTAGTATTTTTTTTACTGACAACTTCTCATCACTGGCGATAGGTAAATAATATAATTCTCCGTGATCTAGAGCCTGTTCAATTTCCCGCTCACTAATCAACATAGCATGACTCGATTTTTTTTTCTTTGAGTCGAAACACCCATGGAACAAATAGCTTGTGAGGTCATGGGTTTTAAAATAATTTTCTTGCCTTTATCCTTCAACTCATATTCATTGCTTCTTCCCCTATGAGTCACATCTCGATCAAATTGCCAAGGCTGTCCCAACAAAACATGACACGCATCCATAGGAATTACGTCACAAAGAATCTCATCCTCATAAGAACCCATCGACAACCCTACTCTTACTTGACGCGTGACTTTGACACTATTTCCGTTATCAAGCCAATGGAGGGCATAAGGCTTAGGATGACTCGTAGTGATCAATCCCAATTTTGACACCATCTCACTAGACGCCACGTTCGTACAACTACCTCCATCAATGATAACGCTACACCATCGATCCCCAATTTGACACTTAGTGTGGAATAATTGGTTACGTTGGTCGGAGTCAGTGGTAATGTTTATTATTTTGAGGGTTCTAAGAACCAAAGATGTGTCATAGATGGGAGCCTCGTATCCTTCTACTTCTTCGTCCTCGCCTCCCTCGTCAAACACAAACAAGTCTCCTAGACGTGCCTCCTCCTCGAATAATTGATCGTCACCCAATCGAATCGGTCGTTAATGAAGGACGGGGGATCAAAAACAATATTTATAAGACTCGAGATGACACACAAAAACAAACAAGTAATCGTGGTAAGTCGAGGTCGGTCCACAGGGAACAATGTGATAATAACGGGTTTAAAGTGTCGTGTTTGATGTCTAGAGGGGGTTTTTCTAAGGGTCGAGTCTATACTAGAGGAATCACTACGATGATAGCTAGAGGTGGTCAATCTAGGGAAAAGGTGTTAGGGAGAAGTCGGGATTCGGTACTCGGAGTCTAAGAAGGTCGGGATCGAGTTTTTGTCGCAATATTGATAAACTCACCTAAAAACCCGCTTTCGCGGTGAATGAGGGTAAGTCCCTAGTCATGGTAATTTCTACCCCGAGTTTCTCCATATTGATAGAAATTAGTCAAGGTCGGTCTAGTTGGCCGGACTAAAACAACAATGACATAACACCATAAATAAGATAAACCAACATGCAAGCAACCCACCATTACCCCTAAATTCAAATAGTCCAAGTCCTCATCCCTAAACTCCCCAACAAGAAATCTACTCACTAATCATTATGGAAAACAACAAAACATTGACTAAGGGGAAAATCTCTACAACAAGCAAATTAAATAGATCTAATGAAACTATCAACACTAATATGATCTAGACAAGATAATGATGAGAAAATAACATTAAAACTAGACTAGACATTAGATAGTGGAAGAGAAGTATACCAACTATGGAGATCTACAAGAAATAAGAAGATATCATGAATAAAGATTGAATCTTTGATGAATAAAATGGAGAACTTGTCACTAATCCTCCAATAAACCCAACAAATCTTCAAATAAAACTTGAATAATCTTCTACAAACTTGTAATCTAGAGAGTTGTTGATGTAAACTATGTAGATCTACTACTAATTACTATGTAAACTACTAGAATTATGGAGGATTTTCTACTAGAATACTACTACTAAGATGGTGTAATAGGATGGTGGAGTGGTGTAATGTCTTCCCTCGTTAGCATAATGGAGAGGTAATAGGCAACTAAGTAGGGTAGACATATATATAGTAATCTCTTAATGGGTATTTAACGTAAAGCCCAAATCCAACTTTATGCTCCATTAGTGAGACAATCTCCCTTAGCATCTTCATAGGGTGAAACTTCGCCCTGCGGACTTGACGATAATTCCCACCGGGTGAAATTTCACCCGGTCAGATTTTCTTCCATTTTTGCGTTTTTCGGATCTTCTCTCCATCGGGCGAAATTTCACCCGGTGGGCAAAATTTTGCCCGGTCAGATTTGCCCGGTGGGAGGTCTCGGAAAATCTTCGGGAGGCCCTTTCACCGTCGGGTGAAATTTCGCCCGGTGGTGTTTCATCGGGTGAAATTTCGCCCGGTCATTTTTCTTGGCCTCTTTCTTGTCTCATTCTTCGTTGATTGATTGGATGACTTTAAACTTTAAGTTGTGTGCTTCACTCTTTGGACGGTATTCCCTTCTCTTGTGCTCGTGGAAGCTCGATCGTGATTTCGGTGCAAAATCCTATCAAAATGATAGAAAAACTACCAAAAACACGTAAAACGTACAAGAGGGACGCTAATGCGAGATTTACTCAAAATATGGCGATAATCGCACTCAAGACTCGCAAAACGAGGGAAAAACGGGTCTCAATGAGGGGAAAAACGGTCTAAATTTAGCACACAACAATAATTCATCACGACAATCCACCGCTTCCCTCAAGGTCACTATACGTTTACTTGGGCAAGCATTTTGATAATGATCAAAACCTTGACATTTGAAACACCTTACCCTGGACAGGTTGGTTTCCTGGTGGAAGACGAACTCCCTGAAGTTGTGTTTACAGGAGGGTTGGAACTGCTACTAGATGAATTAAATTTAAAAGATGACTCGGGTTTAGACCACGACTTGGACTTAGAATCCGACCTAGAGCCTCCCTCATATTTTGTCCTACTTTGTGACTCGAGTTTCAAGCAAAGCCCACAAAGTGTATCAAAGTCTGAATAGAGGTACAGTTCTACGACATTAGCAATATTAGAATTCAGACCACACAAAAACCTCGACATTTTCTGTTCCTCAATTCCTCTAATTCACCCATCAAAGACAAATTTTCAAACTCGTCGATATACTCTCCTACACTCAACTTCCCTTGACTAAATTCAGCAATTTTATGATAAATTGTGATTCTATGGGTTGTAGGAACATGCCGTTTACGAAGTTTGCGTTTTAATGATTCCCAAGAAGCGATTTTCTCCTTCCCTGCCCGAGCACGCTTGGTTTCAAGCTCTCGAACCATAACGACGCTCCTTTGCCCAATTTCAGGATCGCGTACTTACACCTCTTTTTGTCGCTGAGATCCTTAAAATCGAACATACGCTCGATTTTTTTTTCCCACTCCAAATACTCTTCCAGGTTGGTGCCTCCTGTAAACTCGAGAAGATATGAGAGCTTAAACTCGTCTGGCTTAGAACGAGGTCCGGTTCGGATGCCTGCGCGTAACAAGTCTCGTAATTGAGAGAGTAGCGTATCGTCGTTGAACTCGGCCATCCTTGGGAATTAAATAAATTGTAGGGAGTGATTTTTTTTGAGTGATAAACGAAAGAAACAAAGGCAACTAGGGATCGTCTCGATTTAACGGAAATTAAGAACCGAGGCTCTGATACCACTTATGATACGAATTCAAAATGCGGAAATGATATCTGCCGAATTAGACCTATAATTCATCAGTGGTGAACGATCCCAAGACCTATTGAGAGCGTTCGAGCTAATATTCAATACGCATTGAATAATAGCGGAAATCAACAATTGCTAAGCAAGCAAGAGTGGAGCAAGAAAGAAAACTTTCTGAAATTTGTTATTCATCAGTGTCTGTTTATTCATCTCGATACAAAGCTTTTAAATAGCCGAAGAAATAGAGAAAAACTCTTGGCTGTCAAACTTACGCGCATAAATTGTAACTAGTAATTAGACTTTATTGAAAGCAATAAAACAAACAATTAAAAGAGTAAAAGAACCACCCTCTTGGACTACTCAAACCTCCACCTCAAGACTTGTAATTAAACAAACCATGAGGGACTTGGAACCCCCAAACCAATCGTGTTGCTTTGCCATTAATTGAGCACGAGCTACCGAGCCACAGAATCATTCGGAACTTCACTAGCCATATCGATCACCACCTCTTCAACCTCATTCCTGCCCGCATCATAGGGGCAATGGAGAACATTTGGGAGTTATGGTGTGTTAAACCACTCCTACCTGCGAACCGGTTTATCGTGTAAATGTGACTTATATTTTTATTTGGGCATGAAATCCGTCAGGGCACATCTTGAAGACACCCTAGTCACGTGGTATGAAAATCATGTTGATTTGAAACGTGACCCGATATGACCTCCCAAGCAGCTTGATTTGAAATTAATACACATTTTTCAGTGATTTGAGGTCCGAAATAAAAATGTCTAAAAGTTGTACGGGATTTTCATTGGGTCTGTAGAAACGTGCACACCAAATATAAGGGGTAACGAAGAACGTTTTGGAGTTCCGACGTGTGTTAAAACACCTCTACTTGAGAACTGGTTTATCGTGTAAATGTGACTTATATTGTCGTTTGGGTGTGGAATCTGTCTGGACATCTGATAAACGGCATTTTAGTGATTATTTTAGCCACATTTATTTACTTATTTGGCTCAATTTTGTGTGCTTAATTGTTATTATAGCTCATTTTATGTTCTTATACGATATTAAGTGTTAATTACCGTCTTAGTAATAATTATCTTAATAAATGTTATTTCTCGTAGATTTTGGTATTGCTTCTATTATTATATCTTTTAGGTACCGTATCAAGTGGATGGAACGGGAATTAGCGAGAGAAGACGGGTCAAAAACGAGTCAAGATATGTCAAAGTCGAGTCAAGGTTGAGTTTGACCTTGACCCAATTCCTCCCAATCTCGTGTAATCCCCTACAATTTGCACTTACTCTTTTCCTAAATCCACCATTCTATTACACCCTTATCCACCATCACACCTCCACCTAAATCATCCTCCATTATCATCAAGCTCCTGCATTTCCATTATCATCAAGCTCCTGCATTTCCATTATCATCAAGCATCCTCTTTATTCAATTGAAGCAACTGATGGAATGAACTTTAATTGGATTGAGGAAATGATAAGGGAAAAGACTGTTCTGACCTTCATTTAATTGGGGTCGTTTTGTTGTGTGTGAGATGTCGTTTCATTTATGAGCTGTCAAATGTGGGCTTTGTTTTGATTTTTAGGGAGGAAGGCTGTATAAAAGGAAAGAACCCTCAAATGAGGAGGAAAATCATAGGGTAGGAGTAGGGGAGGCAGCAGCAGCACACCGCACAAGAGCAGACCGTAGAAGTAGAATAGTGTAGTATTAGGAATCCCATTTTCCTTTTTATTCTTCATCTTTATTAGTCTTAAATCCATAGTTATTTAGATAGTATTAGTAGTAATTAATTTGGGTTAATATTCTGCTACATTCTCCTTCATTTATGCAATTCTCCATTCAAGTTTGGTATGATTTCTTTACTTTTTCTATTTTATTAAAGTTTACATTTTTATTAGTTATTCATGTTTATTATTTTGATTAAAGTATTGAGTAGCTTTATTAGTTTACTTTTAATGATGTTTGAGTTAGGGCTGTGTATCCGGTCCGACCCGGTTGGACCGGAACCGGAATGTAAAAAAAATTCGGACCGGAATCTCAAAATTTCGGACCGGGACCGGACCGGAAAAATTCCGGTCCAAGACCGGACCGGACCGGTTGGATCGGTTGACCCAGAATTTTCAATTTTTTTTGAAATTTCGGTCCAAAATTCTGGACCGGTTTGGACCGGTTAGACCGGAATTTTTAAGAAATAAGCATAATTCCGGTCTTTCCGGTCCAAACTGGTCCGGACCGGAAAAAACCGGGTCAGGACCGGAACCCGGAATCGCCCAAAATGATGGACCGGAACCCGGACCGGAATTTTTTATTCCGGGTCCGGTCCGGTAGATTCCGGTCCGGTCCGGTCCATTTTTCCGGTCCGACCCGGATTTTGCACACCCCTAGTTTGAGTAGTTAATTTCTAGGGTTGAGGAAAACTTGGTTTGTCTCGTTTTGTGGGTTTTATTGTGGGTTTATTATCTTGTCTATTATTGTTGGTATTCTCCATTGATTGCGATTTTTGTATAGTTGGCTTGTCTTGACCACGATATGTGAATTATATTTCGTTGAGCTTTCTTTGGGGTAGGTCGACCTAGTAAGTGCGAGAGCCCGTTAGGACCATCCCGGGTAGATAGAGAGTCGAGAGAGACCCTTTATCTTCCCAATTACCAACCTTAATCAACTCGTTTGTGAACTCCGATAATTCCCTTGAGACTAACTCGTTGACCTTGACCCTAGCTCTTTTTATCGTATTTATTTCATTTGTTCATTTGATTTATTTAGCTCGCTAGTTTAGAACCCTCTTCCAACCAAAAATATTTACTCTTCCGACTAATACCTTACTAGACTGAGACCCTTATTTAACTAGACCGTCCCTGTGGAATTCGACCCGACTTACCCTCGACTACCCAAGTTAGGATTAGTTGGTTTTTACTTTGATCGATTGGGATTCACGACAAATCTCCGTCCGTCAAGATCTTGAAGACATCCTGGTCACGTGGTATGAAAATCATGTTGATTTGAAACGTGACTCGATATGACCTCCCGGGCAACTCGATTTGAAGTGTATAGTACACATTTTCAGCAATTTGAGGTCCAAAATAAAAATGGCTGAAAGTTGTATGGGATTTTCATCGGGTCGGTAGAAACGTCCACACAAAATATGAGGGACAACGGAGAACGTTTCGGGAGTCCGGTCTGTGTTAAACTACCCTTATCCGAGAACCAGTCTATCATGTAAAATCAACTTATACTTGTCGTTTGACCGTGAAATCGGGCAGGGTACATCCTGAAGACACCCTAGTCATGTAGTATGAAAATCAGGTTGATTTGAAACGTGGCCCGATATGACCCCCGAGCATGTCGATTTGAACTTTGAAGTGTAACACATTTTTTTTAGCGTTTTGGATTCCGAAAATAAAAAGGTTGAAAAGTGTATGAGGTTTCCACACAAAATATCATGGGCAACGGAAAACGTTTGAGGGTTCCGGTGTGTCTTAAACCATGATACGTGCGATTTATATATGATTATTTTGTCTTTTACGCACGCATTTTCATGCATATCGAGTAGCATTGTCTACTATTTTTCCCCGAATTTGATACTTTGTGGTCATGTTGCATCTTATGCAGGTTTGAACCCGTGGACGCATAAACAAGGCAAAAATCGTACTTAAAGATGAAATATTATGCGAAATAAGAAAAGAGAATGATCGTTTCCAAATAGGTCAAATTAAAAGGTGAATATCTTGAGTTCTACAACTTCAATTGAGCTGATTCTAGTTGAGTTGGAAAGCTCTTTTTCTTAGCTTTCCAACGGTATATTATGCGTCTGATTTAAATAAGTAACAAAGAAATGACAAGCGTTTGAAGTTGAGCGCACAGTGCTGAAAACGGAAACAGGTCTATGATAGTCGAACGAATATCCAAATAGTCGACCGACTATTCAAAATCCTCGATCGACTATTCTCGAGACTGGACGAAGCCCGAGACTTTCCTAATTTGATGTTTAGTGTTAATAGACTTTTGAGCTTTTGTTTTAACTTAATATTTAAGAAACTATTAGACTAGATTTTATATACAACTTCTTCCTTATTCTTTTAATTCTCTTGAGCCTACTCTCTTTAGATTTCTCTTTACATTAAACTTTTAGATCTAGATTTATGAATTCTTTTTCTACTCTTCCTTTAAACTCGGTAATCTGATTCTTTCTTTGTTCTTTCTTATTCTCTTTGTTCTTAATTCTTTCTCTCTTAATCTTATTAATTCTTTTATGCTTAATTTCTCTTTAGATCTTATTAATTTATTAATCTTAATCTTTATTATTGTTGTCGTAAATTTTTCTATGAGTAGCTAATTTTCCTTGCTAGGGTTTAGGGGATCCATGAATTGAATACGATTGTTAATTAGTTTATAGATCTGTCAATGATATTGTGTCTATGTTGTTAATTGTAGCATTTAATTGAGATTAATTGATTAAGTCGACGTAATTGATTAATTGAATTGTTGAACTTGAACCTAAGATCGGAAGTCTGATAAAAGTTTGACCTGCTACAACACATTAGTTTGCTCTAATAAGATCGGAAGCCTTTAGACGCATGCTAGGGTGAATAGCGGACCGGAAGGACCTTTTCACTACCCCTTAGACCAATAATATTTGTGATAGACCTGTGACCTAGACTGTGACCGTAGGAAATTCATGGTGAACCGACAATCCTAGTTTTCTTTCCATATAAATTTGTCTTAATCCATCCTATTTATTTTAGTTATTTCTTCTCCTTTAATTTTCTTTCCTTCACTACTTTAATTTAGTTAACCCAATACAAACCTCCCGATTTGGTTACTTAGATAGACTTTAATTGCGAGTAGAATTTATTTGTCTCCTTGTGGATACGATCCTGACTTCCCTAGCTATATTTTTAGTTAGACCTATGTTGGTTACCTTTGATAGGTATACGATTAGCTTATCAAATTTTGGGTATCTTTGGTTATCTTCCTAACAACAAATTTATAGTGTAAATATGACTTATACTTGTCGTTTGGGCATGCAGGGCACATCCTGGAGACACCCTAGTCATGTGGTATGAAAATCATGTTGATTGAAATGTGACCCGATATGACCTCCCAAGCAGCTCGATTTGAAGTGTATAACACACGTTTATCATCTATTTTCGGTCTGAAAATTGTATGGGGTTTTTCATCAAGTCGGTACGAACGACGTCACAAAATATGAGGGGCAACAGAGAAAGTTTGGGTGTTCGGTGTGTGTGTTAAACCACCCTTATATGAGAATCAGTTTATCATGTAAAGCGACTTATACTTGTCGTTTGTTTGTGAAATCGGGCATATACAGAGTATATAGTGTTCCGGTAGGAAACAATCGGATCCAAATCGGGTTTAGATCTTTGTCGGGTTTGAATTGAACCTTGGCCTTGTCCAAGTCCTTACTTCTTTCTTCCTCTAGTGTTTTGACCTTCTTGGAGGAGCGGGTCGACCTTGCGTGCACAGGGAGCAAACACGGCCTCGGGGTTGTCCCGGGGGACCCTCTCTGATGCCTAAGTCAGTCTTTGAATGCACTTAATGGACCTTGTTCGTGAGGAACAAGGTGACGTTTTCTAGAGAAAGAACTTAGTGAGAGAAAATTGATTACCCTTTAATTAAAGGACACCAAGGAGTATTTATAGGTTTCCCGAGAGAGAGAGAGAGAGAAAGCACGTGATTAAGGCGTGCATCTTACCTTAGGCGATGGTCTGAGGGCCTACCTCTGGACATACCCTTGGGGTCGGGATGGTCGAGGGTCTAGGGACGTCCTTGGCTGGGACGGGTTAAGGCTCGGTCGGTCCGACCCGGGGCCATACCTCGAGGGCGAGCCGAGGCTCATGGAGTTCTTTGTCGACGCGCGTCTAGGGATCGGCCGGAGGGGCCCGACCTGATGCCCTGCCGTCATACCTAAAGGCCCCGGAACTCCCCGGAGCAGAGTTGATCCGGTTCTGAGGTCGTTGGATAGTGGTTGGCAGACTACCGACCCCATCAATTGCCCCTCGGCAGCTGAGAAGGGTGGTGCTCTTGTCAGTTGTCAACATTTGGCTGGTCAGCAGGCATCGTCGGGAGATCTGGGCTGCTACCTTGTGGGAGATTGCCCATCGTCTTCCCGCATTGAATGCTTTGCTTGTTTTCAAGGTGGCTTATTTCATACTTTTGGTGCGATCGAGGCGTCAGAATATCCTCCTTACAATGATTTCTTCTTTGAAAATCCCTCAGGGACATAGGTCTTAATGACGTGTGGCGGCTGTCTTAGGGACAGTTGACGCATCATTTAATGTCTCGAACTCCCTTTTGCTTGGGTATAAAAGGAGTCCCCTTGTATAAGGACTTCTCCATTTTCTTGGAGCATTTTCACATTGATAAACGGCATTCTAGTGATTATTTTACCCACATTTATTTACTTATTATTGTCAATTTGTGTGCTTAATTGTTATTATAGCTCATTATATGTTAACAAGTGTTAATTAGTCGTTTTAGTTATAATTATCGTAATAAATGTTATTTCTCGAAGAATCTGCTACTACTTATGTCTTTATATCTTATAGGTATCGCGTCACGTAAATTAAGCGGGTTAAAGTGGACTATAGACGGTTAACAATTGAAACGAGTCAAGTAGCAAGACGGGTTTGAGACGGATCGAAATGGAGAGGCAAAATTGATGAATGAATAGGCGATAGGCCAATAGCAGGTCGATTCTACTTCTCTGCCAATGGTCACCTCTTTCTTCACTTGTACAAAAAAATGGAAAAAATTCATCACCATAACCTTGAAGCTCGATCATCCTAAAACATCAAATTTTTCCATTTTTTTTGTACAAGTGAAGAAGGAGGTGAAAAGGTTGAGTGAGTAAGTGTGGACCGTTTGTTCTTCTTCTGCCAAAATAGAAATGAGAATGAATTTATAAGCACTTGTGTAACGGCTAGTTCAGTAAACTATGCGTTGATTTGCTTCAATGAATTGTTGCTTTTCTTTTAGGGTATCATGGGAACAACTATGCAAACTAAGGGGTACCATAAGACCAACTATGAAAACGTAGGGGTACCATGAGAACCCCTCCTCTTTTTAAGAAAAGTAGTTGTTGAGTGATGTAATTAATTTTCCCTCTAAAATTAATTAACAACTAATCATTCAACTTTTGATCATAATTTAACAGCGTCATGACAGAAAATTGGGTAAGGACAAATCAGGAACTAAACTATAAAACTCAAGGTTACCATGAGAACAAACTTAAAAGCAGTGGTACCATGTTGTAGACACCCACATTTGGCCGTTAGATGTCTATAGCAGTTTCCAAAAAACACCCGATGATGATCGGACGCAAACATGCTTTAACATACTCGAATATGGGCTCAAAATCGTTAGCATTTGGCTTGGGCTTTTAACGGAGTGCAAATCTCACAAAACTAACCTCAAATTCAGGCTCAGTGGGTCATTTCCAATCAAATAAGGCTAATTTGGGTCGAATCCGGCACCAAGGGCAAAACCATCTTTTAGCGACCGAGTCAAACCACGGTCAAAGACATTTCCGAGATGTAAATATCAGCTGCGTCACGCTAGAAATCTGACTAGGAATCCAATACTACAAAAAATCAGCTACGTAAAAAAGATTAAACAAATCCGTTAGAGATAGAATTCGATCTCTAAAAGGAATTCTACCCGAGCTAGAACCACTCGATCGAGTGGACCGGCCCACTCGGTCGAGTAGGCTCGTAAAACACGCTGAACCGGTGTCAAAACCGGGCACTCGACCAAGTACCAGAGTCACTCGGTCGAGTGACTCCTTTTTCAGCCAGGTGAAGATTTCTTTCCCACCAAGCAACGGAATCCTGTTTCCTCTCAAATTGCGTGCTTTCCTATCCAAAGCGGTGTTTCTTCTCGATCAAGCAAGGCTATCTCTCCTAGCTACAATCGGGGACCTCTACTATAAATAGACCCCCTCACAACACACAAACATATACAATTTACACATCGACAACATCCACATACATTCATTCATACCGATACACACATCAAGCGCACATACAATCTGACACACCCGAGATTACGCCGTCCTTACCTCGAAGTTCCGACCACCTCTAACCCGACATTCATACACCTTATACGCCTAAACAACCATAACTCACCCGCATTATCTCGACGCTCCCGTGACTTAACCACATCCCGATGAGCCCCGTTCCGAGAATACAAAGCATGTAGGTTGAGGGTGTAAAATCAAATCCCGTCTTCTCCTTTCTCTCTCTCTTCCTCTCATTTTTTTTGTGTCGCTGGTCCGATTTCGTCGAGTCATCGTCACATTTTTTTTCTAATATCGATATTATCACTACAATATATTTTTTTTATATACAAAACAAACGTTCTTAAAACACGATACCGACTCTGTAGTCGAAAATCGTATCTAGAAGAACTAAATTAATCTCGTTGATGCTAAGATAATCGTCACATAGTCTTAAAAACGAAATACGACGATTTCGACGCGGAGAGAGTTTTTATTTGATTTTCGAACAATTTATAAAACATCTTTTCTAAAAACCGTTCCGAATATTCGATATTGATTTCATAATCAAGTGTCGAATATGACGAATACCGAAATTTAAGTCGAGTATAAATCATACTATATTTATACCAGATTTAGCAAAATTATCGATTTTACAAAAAGCAATTTCGAAATCAAAAACGAAACGAACCACAGTTCGTACAGGGGGCACTCGATCGAGTGGCACCCCAAAAACTCGACCAAAATGATTTTTCGAGACCACTCGGTCGAGTCCCAGAGTGACTCGATCGAGTGGCTCTTGGTTTATCAAAGTCGTGAGTCTGGTAGCATCTTTCGAGTCCCGACCAAATGTTTTTATGACTTCGGTCAACACGTGTCAAGTCAATCATGTGTCATAAAATTTTCAAAACCATGCATCGCATCATATTCATGTCAATTATTCAATTTACACACCGTTACTAACTTGGTTGCTCTTGTTTTAGCGATTTTATTATTTGTTTTATTGTACTAAAATGAACTCGCATGCTAAATTTAACTTTGACGTTAAATTTAGATGCATTAAATCGACTTAGCAACCCATTCAAATTCTCGCATGTTTAGGTAAAACATTGTTTGCATATCATCTCATCGTATTACTAACACGCGTATTAAAACGTCAAACGATATCTTAGTAGAGGCCGCTAATGTGCGGGCGGGGTTGGGTGTTCTTTGTGAACTTCCCAACACGTACCCTCACCTCTTACTCAGAACCATGGTTTCCGGATATCCGAATGCATTGGCACACGAGAGTCATTCAATACACGATATCCGATAATGTCGGTATCGGTATCAAAACGCAAAGGGACGAACCCAATAAACTCTGACATCCGAATGAGCCATACTTTGTGCATGGCCCACTAAGATATAGAGTGGGTTCGAACGGGCCCGAACTCCCACAAAGTTCGGTGGCGACTCCACTTCGATTTGAATTTCAATTCGACCCATCTCGTATGAAGATTCATTCACCTCCCCAAACTCGCGCGTGGCCGCGTCGGGGTGGACCTATGTCATGTCCACAATTTGGCGACTCCGCTGGGGATTAACTGATGCGTGACTTATCATCGGCATCCTCAAGGTGAGACTCGAATAGAAATCGTTTGACTAGTACAATACGCGTTTTAGTTTTACGGTTCATGCATAACCCCATCTTTCTCGGGCAGGTACTGGTGACCGACGTCCCACTATACTATTGATGTACTCCAACATGGATATGTCAAAGGTGCCCATGGCTAATTCGTATGGGTTTCGCGGCATGTTCTAAGCTCAACTCGACTTAGGAAGTCCGTCCCGATTCTCGGAAAGGCCATGTACACTGGTATAGACCCTATTTAGACTGACCGAGACTTAGTGTAAAGCATACATGGTGTCGTTATTATGCTTGCCTGACTATGTGCTACTTGGTTTTTAAGGTCGTTTTTTCAAAAAGCCATCATTTTCAAAAAATTACATCTTTTTCCAAAATATCTGATTTCAAAACTCGGAAAGCAACCGAATTTAGGACTTATGATTTTACTCAAAATAGCCTATTTCAAGCCGGTATGCTACCCGTTTCAAAACTCAAAATATTTTCAAAACCTCAAAACCGCGGCCCGATAACAATTTTCCGATTTTCGAAAATCGGGCCGTCCGCCGGTTTTTTCCGGACTTTTCTAGAAATTCCTTTGCAGAGCTTTCCTCTTCTTAGAACTACCCATATTTAGCAGTGTCGGGTCGTGTTGTGAGTTGTCGAAGGTCTTTAGCGTCGAAACTCCGTCGATCTTACATCGCGGGTTTCTCCCCTATCCCAGTCCGCCTTATTTGACTAAGGCAAAGCTCGCCCGCGTAGAACATACTCCTACAAAGGATGGCCCGTTTACACGTTCAAGTCTGAAAGTCTGGGGAATATCTCACATGGACCTTCCTTCGAACAGGACTCGGCCCACACGCCGAATCCTAAGGAAGCCCACCTTATACGAGTCACCCGTTTTGGCGTCTTTTCCGAGTCATTTCCTTTTCAGTCTTTCCCTTGCTCGGGATGTGCCTTTTCTTTTTGGGTTCCAAGATCCAGATTCTGTTTCTGATTACGGAGTATTCTTACAGACAGGCCACCCTTCACCAGATCCAAGATGGAAGAAGCCGTCGACGAATTGACAGCCTCGTTGACTAAGCTCGAGGCCCAATTGACGAAAATTAGGGAAGACAAGATATCCCTCATCACCCGTGTAAGCGTCGTGGAACAAGGAACTCCTAGTGGTAACACCGAGACTACTGGGCCGTTAGCTGAATTGGCCAGCGCGGTCCGCAAACTGCAAGAACAGGTCCATTTATCGACCAACAACACCATCCACACGGAAAATGCCCGTGCTTATTCGCCCCTGACCGACGAGTTGCCCGCTAATCTCAACCTCACGGGCTTACCAATGTTTGACGGGACTTAAGACCCGGTACTCCATATCCGAGCCTTCAAGGAATTCATGGCTGTTAAGGGGGTAAAGTCAACTATGTTTAAGCACTTGTTTGCTTCTTCCCTCGAGAAGCACCCGAAAGCCTGGTACTACAGGCTTGACTCCAAGAAGTACAAAACATGGGACGATGTAGCAACCAAATTCGCTCGGAATTACGCGGATAATACCTAGATTCAGACTACTATGCGTACTCTGGAGGTCATGGCCCAAGAGCCCAAAGAAGGTTTCACTAAATATCTTCAAAGGTGGAGGGCCGAAAGCGTGAAGTTGGTTGACAAGCCCAGCGAAAAGGTGTTAGTGGAGGCGTTCGTAAAGAATCTCCTCCCCTCTTACCAGGTCCATCTCCGATACGCCGTCATACCCAACTTCACCACCTTAACCGAAATGGGTACGAGAATCGAAGACGACTTAAGGCTAGAGAACCTTACTAAAGCCTCTGCCAAAGGGTATCAAGGGGCCAGCTCGTCCGCCAGCAAGCCCGCAGCCGCAGCTGCAACCCGCAACATCTTTGACGAAGTCAATCTACTAGATACCTCATCCAAAAAGAATACTCCGGCTCGGGTATTCACGGATATAGGGACCACCTATACTTACGCCTTACAAAGGCTTTCTTCCAAGGGTCTGATCCAGCTGATAGGCCCAACTCCGGAAGTCCCGATCGAGAAACGATCCAAGAGCTATAACATTCAGGCCTATTGCCAGTATCACCAAGGTAATGGATATGATACTGAAAAATGTTGGAAATTAAAGCATCTCATCCAAGACTTGATCGAAAGCGGGAAAATAACGTTGCCCGGGGACAAGCCGAGCAACAAAGAAAACCCATTCAGTGCTCATGCTATATTCACCGGAGAGGTAATCGACAGCTCCCATTTCATTTCCCCATTTATCCCACAAATTAACGGGATATGCTTCGATGATGAAGACGAGGTTTACCTAGCTAAGGGGGAAGCTGTCCCCATCACCATCGAAGAAATTCGGAAGGCTAAAACCAAAGCCTTGGCCAGCACTCACCTCGTCACAGTCGGCCCTTCTACCCCGGAAACCATCACTGAACCTGCCAGGACGGAACCTACCCTCGAGAAGCCAAGAACTGACACGGCCCTAGTCAAGCAACTGAAAAGGGTTCGAATTGATCTTACTATATGGCAGCTTTTGGTTAGTTCTCAAGGACATCGGGAAGCACTTACTAAGGCTCTCGATCAGATCAAGATCGACTCGTTGGTTACCCCCGCTGAAATGGTAGCCACTATTTTGCCCCATCTTAAGGGCAAATCCAAGGAAGAAGGCCCACTCATCACCTTCTCCGAATCCGACCTCCCACCGTTCGGGGCCACCCATAACTTGGCCTTGTACATCACGGTGATCTGCCGGGGCAAATATCTCCCAATGATCCTGATTGATGACGGGTCCGCTGTGAACGTCCTTCCCTTAAGGACTGCCAAGGCCCTCGGCATTACCGAGGCTGACTACCTTCCGACCGCACAAACTATCCAGGCTTTTGACGGAAGCCCGAAATCAGTTGCTGGGACCGTTAAACTAACTATCATAACAGGCCCGATTGAAAAAGAACTAGAATTCCAGGTGATTGATGTCACCTCATCTTTCAACCTGCTACTTGGAAGGCCCTGGATTCACGCAGTCAAAGCCGTATCCTCCACCCTCCACAGGAAGGTCAAGATGCCTCTACAAGACGGGGTCATCACTCTCGAAGCTACCCCCATAACCGTGGCAAGTTGCAACACCGCAGGCCGGACCGACCCACGAGGTTTCCATTTCGTGGGAATGATCGAAGAAGAATATATTTTCAGGCCCTATTTCACCACTAGCATCGACATGATGCTACAAAACTTGGGCTACATCCCAGGGATCACCTCGAGACCAAATCTCCCGGCTGGCAAGATCATCGAGGTCCTAAACGACGGTGAATCACGATTCGGTTTGGGGTATGCTATAACCCCGGAAAACGTGGTCCGGGCCGGTATTGAGAAGGCCACCAACATCATCAAGGGTACCTACTTGGGCTCTTACAGCCCAAGACTGACTGATTACTTTGTCATTCTAGTGTTCGGGGCAGTTCAAGTGGGCCTCTACCAGCCCACTATCACATATCGGGAATGTAACTATATCACGGACGACATATTCGCCCTCGTTCAGGCCGAATCCAAGGAGGTTGCCGATAATACTGAACCTGTGTTGGGCCTCTTATTCGGGGAGGATAAGGCGATCCCCGCCCCTAAAGAAGAATTGGTCAACCTAATCCTCCGCAGCAACAAGTTCGATCCAACCAAGCTAATCTCTGAAGTCGGTATTGACACCGGGAGCAGGGCATGGAGGAAGACTATTATGTGGACCGACCGCCAGGGTCGAGTCTACAAGCTGACCACCGGTGAAGGGGATATGCCGGATACTGAGTCCGAGTCCGAGTCTGAGTTTATTTCGAAAATTGCAAAACAAATCTATGTTTGAACTACGTCTGGTTTGATTCCGCTAAATGTGGATACGTAGGCAACCCCTCAAAAGGGTACAACCACTGCAATAACGAAAAAGACGGAAACGGTATTCATTAATATATCTTTTATAAAAAAACCCGATAAACTCGGGAATTTCAAAATTACATTACACAAAAAAAAACAAATAACAAAAAAGCACACCACAAAAAAATAATAGTAATACTTAGATAATAAAACTAAGGAGACTAACACTTAGGGCATTTTACCTTTTCCCTTGTCCTTTGGGTCACGTGGAGCCCGAGGTCGACGGGGCGGGGGCAAACGTTCCCGGATCACCAAGGGAACCTCATTTGCTCGAACCCGTTTCTTCAACAGCGGGTCTTCTGCCGTTGTAACCGGTCGAAGTTGAGCTCGTACGTGCTCGGGTAGCCTATCCAGAGGACCAAGTCGGTCCTGAACCCTTAGTCTTGGGCCAAGTCTCCTTTCCAGGTCAGTCTGGGAGCCCACCTTCCAGGTCAGTCTTGCACTTTTAGTACTGGACCCTTCAGCTTGATTCCTAGTCATCCCTTTCTGACCTGACGTAGCCGAAGCCTCGTACTCATCAAAGAAACTCCTGTTGTCTTTAGCCTGTTCTCCTCGGAGCAGGTCAAAAGCCTCGTCAACCTTTAGGGCAGCTCGGGCTTTGGCAGAATCCGCCTTCGTCCATTTCACATAAGAATCAGATACCCAAATCGAATGAACAGACTTGGGAGAAGACCAGGTGGCTTAGGTCTACCATCGTTGCATCCAGGTATCGCACATCACGTCCATCGGTTGGGTAGATTCGCTCACAACCGCCTCGATTTCCGGGATTCTCTGGGTCCGACCATACTGCCTAAGTATGCGGTCGGGATAAAGATGAATAGTCTGCCTAAAGGATAGGATCACTTGGTACCGCGCCCTATCCCTCGATTCCAAGCCGATTCGAACATAAATGGGCCACCAGGCACCGTCCACCGGATCAACGGGCCATTATGGAAAGACAACTCTTCATCCCAATATATCTGGGTATTATGGCGAGAAAAGTCAATGGTCCGTCTCCCAGTCATCACCTGGTTGGGTCGATAACAAGTCTGGTACCAAGTATTATGGCGAAAAAAGTCATCCTAGGATCGTAAACTGAAAACGGGATAGTAGGACGAAGTATGGGATTCCATCCTCCTACGGCAGCAATTTCCTCAGGGATAGGGCAAATCTCGCCTCGGGGAAGAGCGAAAACATGATAAGTGTCATCCCAATATGACAAACAAGCGTCGAGGAAGTGACGGTCCACTTGCATCTGGCGGATCGTAAACAAATGAGTAATATCATTCTGGTTCAGAACTACTTTATCAGCGTCTCTAAAGCATCGGGACCAGTCTTGCAGCATTCTGGTCAAACGGTCGATTCCCATGGCTAGATTTTTCTTAAAAAGGATAAGAATTCTCGGGGCTTGTTCTCTTTAGAAGGGAAGGAATTAATGAGAGTTACGAAAAATTAAAAGCAGAAGATGGGTATTTATAGCACTAAACCTGGGTCCTTCTATCTTTAGGATTCCTAATCCCCGGAGGTTTAGCATACATGCCCCATCTCAATTCTTCGGCTAGTGTAAGAATAGGTCATCCTGAGCATTCCCATTCCTTTTCAGAGTCAAAATTCTCAAATTTTCAAAAAAAAAATTCAAAAAAAAATCCAAAGTCTTTTTCAAAACTTCTATTCCCCAGCGCGAGTCATTTTTACCTGAAATGTTACATGCAAAACTTCGCATAACTATATACAGGTACGACTCAAGTAGGGACATGCAACTCACTCCCCAGCGGAAAGCCCTAGGCTGCATATCTCCCGAATCATCACGGGATGGGCCTACATACAGGCGCACCCAGGATTTGTGCAACAAGTCCAAATCCCCATGGATTATCATCAGCTCAGGTATGATTTCTAACCTATGGCTGGCGAGCCCTTCACGCGAGTCTAATGGACTATAAACGACCCGACCGAAAGTCTGCCAGGTCTTAATCCTCGATTGGCCTGGTAGCTACTCTGACTTTTGCCTTGTCCAAGCCTCAGTCAGAGTGGGGGCTCTGTAGACACCCACATTTGGCCGTTAGGTGTCTATAGCAGTTTCCAAAAAACACCCGATGATGATCGGACGCAAAATGCTTTAACATACTCGAATATGGGCTCAAAATCGTTAGCATTTGGCTTGGGCTTTTTACGGAGTGCAAATCTCACAAAACTAACCTCAAATTCAGGCCTAGTGGGTCGTTTCCAGTCAAATCCGGCTAATTTAGGTCGAATCCGGCACCAAGGGCAAAACCGTCTTTTAGCGACCGAGTCAAACCCCGGTCAAAGACATTTCTGAGACGTAAATATCAGCTACGTCACGCTGGAAATCTGACTAGGAATCCAATACTACAAAAAATCAGCTACAAAAAAAGATTAAACAAATCCGTTAGAGATAGAATTCGATCTCTAAAAAGAAATCTACCCGAGCTAGACCCACTCGATCGAGTGGACCGGCCCACTCGATCGAGTAGGCTCGTAAAACACGCTGAACCGGTGTCAAAACTGGGCACTCAACCGAGTACCAGAGTCACTCGATCGAGTGACTCCTTTTTCAGCCGGGTGAGGATTTCTTTCCCACCAAGCAACGGAATCCTGTTTCCTCTCAAATTGAGTGCTTTTCCTATCCAAAGCGGTGTTTCTTCTCACCCAAGCAAGACTATCTCTCCTAGCTACAATCGGGGACCTCTACTATAAATAGACTCCCTCACAACACACAAACATATACAATTTACACATCGACAACATCAACCTACATTCATTCATACCGATACACACATCAAGCGCACATACAATCTGACACACCCGAGATTACGCCGTCCTTACCTCGAAGTTCCGGCCACCTCTAACCCAACATTCATACACCTTACACGCCTAAACCACCATAACTCACCCGCATTATCTCGACGCTCCCGTGACTAGGCCACATCCCGACGAGCCCCGTTCCAAGAATACAAAGCATGTAGGTTGAGGGTGTAAAATCAAATCCCATCTTCTCCTTTCTCTCTCTCTCTCTTCCTCTCATTTTTTTTGTGTCGCTGGTCCGATTTCGTCGAGTCATCGTCACATTTTTTTTCTAATATCGATATTATCACTACAATCTATTTTTTTATATACAAAATAAACGTTCTTAAAACACGATACCGACTCCGTAGTCAAAAATCGTATCCAAAAGAACTAAATTAATCTCGTTGATGCTAAGATAATCGTCACATAGTCTTAAAAACGAAATACGACGATTTCGACGCGGAGAGAGTTTATTTTATTCGATTTTCGAACAATTTATAAAACATCTTTTCTAAAAACCGTTCCGAATATTCAATATTGATTTCATAATCAAGTGTCGAATATGACGAATACCGAAATTTAAGTCAAGTATAAATCATACTATATTTATACCCGATTTAGCAAAATTATCGATTTTACAAAAAGCAATTTCAAAATCAAAAATGAAACGAACCACAGTTCGTACAGGGGACACTCGATCGAGTGCCTAGCCCACTCGATCGAGTGGCACCCCAAAAACTCGACCAGAATGCTTTTTTCGAGACCACTCGGTCGAGTCCCAGAGTGACTCGATCGAGTGGCTCCTGGTTTATCAAAGCCGTGAGTCTGGTAGCGTCTTTCGAGTCCCGATCAAATATTTTTATGACTTCGGTCAACACGTGTCAAGTCAATCACGTGTCATAAACTTTTCAAAACCATGCATCGCGTCATATTCATGTCAATTATTCAATTTACAAACCGTTACTAACTTGTTTGCTCTTGTTTTAGCGATTTTATTGTTTGTTTTATTGTACTAAAATGAACTCGCATGTTAAATATAACTTTGACGTTAAATTTAGATGCATTAAATCGACTTAGCAATCTATTCAAATTCTCGCATGTTTAGGTAAAACATTGTTTGCATATCATCTCATCGTATTACTAACACGCGTATTAAAACGTCAAACGATATCTTAGTAGAGGCCGCTAATGTGCGGGTGGGGTTGAGTGTTCTTTGTGAACTTCCCAACACGTACCCTCACCCCTTACTCAGAACCATGGTTTCCGGATATCCGAATCCATTGGCACACGAGAGTCATTCAATACACGATATCCGATAATGTCGGCATCGGTATCAAAATGCAAAGGGACGAACCTAATAAACTCTGACATCCGAATGGGCCATACTTTGTGCATGACCCACTAAGATATAGAGTGGGTTCGAACGGGCCCGAACTCCCACAAAGTTCGGTGGCGACTCCTCTTCGATTTAAATTTCAATTCGACCCATCTCATATGGAGATTCATTCGCCTCCCCAAACCCGCGCGTGGCCGCGTCAGGATGGACCTATGTCATGTCTACACATGTGTAATGTGACATAGTTCGATGGTACCATGAGAAATTTCCGTAATTTTATTTAAGAGCATTATTTTGACAAATTTTTCAAGATATACCACCAACTTATTACCCCATTCCAAATTGTTGTCCCATTTTCTTACTTTATCTATCTCAAATCAATTGTGACTTTCTATCTAGTGTAAGAAATACTCCCTCATAGTTTATAAGATCTTCCCTCTTTCATTTTTGGCACTAGTTCAATCATCTTTCCTCTTTCCATTTTTGGGTTGTACTTTAATCATTTCTTTATTCCTTCTTCAATTCTTTATTATTTCATTTACTCACAAACCCCACCATATTTCTACTTTATACCCCACATTTTCTTACTTTAATCAATTCTTTATTCTCTTCTTAATATTTGTGTCAAAAAAAAGAGGGAAAATAAAAAAAAACTAGGAGGGAGTATAATGTATGTTTCATATCGGAAGATGATACACTTACACACGGTGTATGAAATTTTCATACACAACCAACCATATCGCGCCACGTGGCAAACCTAATGTGATTAGTCTAGGGTTAGTTTAGTAATTTTGCATCTTCGGTTAATTGTTAATCTAAGTAAAGTTATCCAGATTTTGGAAACTTTTTGATTTTTGTTTTGATTTTGTATTTTTAATTTTCTTGAAATATTTATATAATATTGTTAATATATTTTCGATTAATTTAAAATATACCATTATTTAATATGATTACATTTTTGTGCTTTTTTAAAATTTTAATCTTCTACTACTACTACTACTACTATTATTATTTTTATTTTTTTGCAGAGAAGTTATCATTTCATTTCATCAAGAAAGAAATTACAAACAGTGCAAAAAAACTACCACACTAGAGGATTACGTAAGTATTTCACCAATAATCCTACCAAATTTAGGATTAGCTTTCTTTAGCATTAACCTAGTAATAACCAAGAATTTAGTATGAGCAATCAAAGAATCAATACTAGACACTTTATTAGTGAAAATTCTCTTATTTCTCTCTTTCCAAATCAGATAAACTGCTGCCGCTAAAGCTGTCTTCATCCAAGGGATCCTCCAATGCTTTCGATGAGAAGATAAGGACATCCATCTAACAATTCGACTGAGCTTGCAGTCTGAATACGACATCTGCATCCATTGAAGAAGCCCTACCCAAACTGCACGCGAGAAAGAGCATTGGAAAAAGAGGTGTTGATGAGTCTCCATCTCCTGCTCACATAAACTGCATCTATTAACAATCTGAAAACCTCTTTTACTGTACTGATCAGTAGTAGGAAGCATATGCTGGACTGCCATTGACAATATGAGTTTATGACTAGGAGCAATAACAGTAGCTTGGAGTACACGAGTCCACCCTAACTTGTTCTTCAATCTGAGCTGAGCATAAGCTCGTTGAACACAGAATTTCGAGCCTATCGCACAATTCTTAATGAATTGCTGAACTTGCACAAGAGAACCCATTTCCTGTACAAGCTTATCTCTAATAGAGATAATGTTCTTAATGCATGCTGGAAGAAATTCCTTAGATGCAATCACCCAAATTGATTCAGAATGAGTGACATACTCTTTACATCATTTGCTCCAAATGCTCGTAGAAGGAGAGGAAAGAATCCAAATCCATCTTGAGAGGAGAGCAACATTCCAATACCGTAAATCTTTAATATTAAGTCCTCCTGCCTCCCATGGAAAGCAAATATCGCTCCACTTCATAAAAACCAGCCGCCTTGCACCATTTTCTATCCCCCAAAAGAAATCCTTACAAGCTTTATTCAGTATTTTTAACACATTAAGAGGGAGGAGAATACTAGAGCACCAGAAATTTTCCACTCCAAAAATCACGGAATTAAGCAACTGGGCCTTACCCGCATAAGAGAGGAATTTACTTGACCAATGATTAATAGCTCTTTGAATCTTCATCAGCAGTGGAGAAAACATATCAATACTAATACGAGAATCAGACAGAGGTATTCCCAGGTACCTGAAAGGAAATGCACCCGGAACAAAACCAGTATTGCCAAGTATAAGACTCTGAACCTGAGATGCAACCCCTCCAAAATAGATGTTCGTCTTATCTATATTAGCTTCAAGTCCAGAAATCAAGGCAAAAGAATCCAAAGCATCTTTACAAGCCATGACAGAAGGTAGATCTCCTCTAGTAAAAAGCATCAAATCGTCGGCGAATATGAGATGAGTAAGCCTGACTCTACAACATTTGGGATGATACGAAACCAGGTTCCGTTCACATAGTTTCCTAAGACTGCGCGACAAAATCTCCATGCTCATAACAAAATTATAGGGGGAAAGGGGATCCCCTTGTCTAATCCCGCTTTTACCTTGAAAAAACCCAGCCACTCCCCCATTAATTTTAAAGGAATACCATGGATTTTGGATGCACCCCATGACCCAATCTCTAAACTGATCTGGAATACCAAGACAAGTGAGCATACTAGCTATAAACTTCCATTGTAAGGAATCGAACGCTTTTCTTATATCAACCTTGATAAGGCACCTAGGAGTAATGAATTTCCGATTATAACCTTTAACCAAAGCTTGAGACAACATGGTATTATCAAAAATACTTTTTCCCGATATAAAGGTTGCCTGCTCATCCCCAATTAAAAGAGGCATCACTGGTTTAAGTCTAGTAGCAAGGATCTTAGTAATAGTCTTGTAGAAAACGGTGCAACACGATATTGGGCGATAATCCAATACAGTAGCCGCATCCTTCTTCTTAGGAATAAGAG
The DNA here is from genome assembly GCA_958450325.1 of Agrostemma githago. Taxonomy (NCBI): domain Eukaryota; kingdom Viridiplantae; phylum Streptophyta; class Magnoliopsida; order Caryophyllales; family Caryophyllaceae; genus Agrostemma; species Agrostemma githago. The sequence goes on from OY288239.1 coordinate 8,380,801, forward strand.
AAACGAGAGTGGAATTTGCCTGCTTAGACATTCTACCAGTTTTGAAGAAACTGAGGACTGCCTTACAAAAATCAGCCTCAATAATAGACCAAGAAGCTTTAAAAAACCCGGCTGAGAACCCATCAATCCCAGGGCTACTATTAGAGTCCAGACTAAACACTGCTTCCTTAATTTCCTGAGTAGAAACAGGAATGGTTAGCTTTGAAACTACCTCAGGGGAAAGTGCAGTAACATAATTTTCTTTAATTGCTGAAATAGGTTTGTCCTGTCCTAAGAGCTTCTTGTAATATTCTTCGAAAGCCAAGGAAACAGCTTCAGTACCATTTTGTAGATTCCCATCGATATCCTGAATAGTACCTATAAGTTGGAGATTCCTACGCTCAGATATCTTAGAGAAAAAATACTTTGAAGAACAGTCCGCAAGTTGAACATGCTTGACTTTAGCCCTTTGCTGTAGTATGCCTAATTCAGCCTTTTTAAGATCCAAGTAACTAGCAGTTAGAACCTTTTCTTCCTCTAGAAGTGGAAAAGAAAGAGGATCAACAGATAGTCGCTTCTGGCAGTTTAGAAGAGCAGCTCGTGTATCTTTCACCTTACTGGAGATGTTGACAAAGTTATCATAATGGATTTTAGACAGTCCCTTCCTTACAGATATAAGCTTTTGGAAAAAACAATACATAGGTGATCCATACACCCTCTTATTCCAAGCCACCTGAACAATATTATTGTAGGCAGGATGCTCAGCTCAGCAATTTAAGTAACTAAACCGTCTTTTAGGAGGGTTCTCAGCAGAAACATTGACCAGAACAGGCGAGTGATCCGAAACTCCAGGCTTGCAAAAGATAGCATTGGATGTAGGAAAAGAAAGAAGCCAGTTAGGATTAACTAGAGCTCTATCCAATTTGGACCAAATCCTAGTTCCTACATCCTGCTTGTTAGTCCAAGTTAAAGGACAACCAGAACTATTAAGATCATCCAACCTACAGGATAGCAAACATTGGTTGAAATCCCACATGTCTTTGAAATCAGGAGGGTTAGAACCAATCTTTTCATCAGGCTCCCTAATAATATTGAAATCTCCTACAACTAGCCAAGGCAACAAAGGCGAAACCCTTTCCAGTTCAGCCCAAAGGAGCAATCTAGAAGCCCCGTCATTGTGCCCATAGACTATACTTATTTGAAAATCCTTATTAGTTTGGTAGTGATGTACCTTACCAGTTATTTGCTGATCAGAAATGCTAATAGTAGTAAAGGAAACAGTAGATGGATTAAAAAGAAGCCAAATTCTTCCATTATAATGATTCCCATAGTTATGCAAAACTGACCAATTTGCAAAATTACCCCTAAGAATTTTAGATGCATTATGCACCTTAACCCTGGTTTCCAATATTGACATTATATCAGGCTTATTAATTGACAAAAAATCCTTCACTTCACTATGCGTCACTGGGTCATTAAACCCCCTAACATTCCATGACACAATTTTCATTGTTTATCAGGAGGGAGAGGTTCCTCTAAGTCTAGCCTTTCAGACTGACTAGCATCTGCATGATGTATAGAATCCTCATCCTGAATCAGAATCTCAGACATAAACGTCTGGTATTTATTTACCAAGATGATAGGTTCTTGTGTCACCTTCTTTATCACCTTATTAGATGAAGAGTTCCTCTTGGATACTGTTCCGGTCACGGAAACAATTGACCCAGCTCTGGATCCGGGTCTTTGAGAGTTGGGATGCTAGTAACCAATTGACCGCTCGACTTCCTTTAACCTCTCATTTATCTCCCTCCCTTGATCGGACCTTCCCGGCAGAGTTGGCCTGCTCCCTGCACAGTGAACGCACAGGGTCCCGGAGGTTGTCCGAGGGAACCCTCTCCGATGCCTAAGTTAGTCCGTGAAAATGCCTTGATGAACCTAGCTCGTGAGGAACTAGGTGGCGTTTTTGGGAGTGAGAGTCTAGAAAGAGAAAATCCCACCCCTTTCTTGTGGGAAAGGGTTGAGTATTTATACCTTCCCACAAGAGAGAGAAGTAGGAGAGGAGTGGATGGATAAGGAGGTGACAAGTGACGTCTTCCCATCCACCCATTCCTAATTACCTTAGGCGAAATGACGGGAGGGCCCCTGGGGGTCTTGGCCCTGTCAATCAGGGACATCCCCAGGGCAGGCGGATATCGAACCGTGGCCGCTGGGCTCTGGCAGGCTGTGTTGGCTTGCTGGCCCGGCGGTCGATTGCTTTCCTTAGCGCTTATGTTTCTATTTTGGCTTCTTGCCAGGGACTGGCCTTCGAGCTTTATAGGTGTTCCTCTGGGGCCTGCCTGGCAGGCGATTAGTGACAGGCTGCCGACCCCAATCAATTGGCCCTCGTCTGCAGGGAGGGAAGCAAGGCTTTCCTTTTGCTGGCGACTCTTGCTTGGAGGGAGGTTGACTTACTTCCGTGTCTGCTACCGCATTTAATGCTTTGCGCCTTCCCAAGGAACGAAACGCAGTTCACGTCAGGTATACAAAGAGTTGAGAGTGTTTTCGCAATGATTACACTTCTCCTCTTGATGGATTTTCGGGAACCGTGAAGAGTTCCTGATTGGTGGTTCTCCTTCCAGGGTGGTTGGGACGTCATTAATGCTGTGTTTTTACTTGTATAAATCCCAGTTCTCTTCGTCATTTCTGCTTAGCCCATCCTCAATCTTTCCACTTTCTCTGTTTTAATCATGGTTTGGATCAAAAAAGTCGTGACTCGCCGTGGAGTTCGCTCTGTTACTTTCCTTTTCAGAGGATTATGGAGGCTCTGGTACGCTCGAGCTGCTTATCGAGCCATTCGTCGTAGCCGTCGCTCACGGCCTTATTCTCGTCGGAGAGGCAGGAAAATCTCCACCAGGTCGAGTAAACGTCTTAAAAGATCCTCGACCCCCGCTGCTCCCAGATTTAGGCGCTGCCCTCAGGGAGGGGGTTGCTTTGACCGGGGGTGCCACGAATGCTTTCCGGGGCTGCACCCTGAGCAGTTTGACCCTGACTTTTCTGATGCTGACTCCTCCCTGGGGTCAGGCCCCTCCTCCCCTATGAGGAGAACAGGTTGTCGCACCTGCGACGAGTCCCAGGCTGTTCCCTTTGGCAGGGATTGGGAGGATAGTAGCCAAGACTCTGATGATAGTGAGGGCCTTGGTTGCTTGAGTGACAAGGATGGGGATGGACTCCCTGATGACCCTTTCAAGGATTCCCCAGACTGGGACTGGGGCTCGGATTTTGGGAGCCAAGGCAGCCCTGGGGACCATTCCCCAGATTTGGATGACGATTAGGCCTGCGTAGCAGGGTGTGGGCTTGTCGGGCCGGAATTTTTAGGCCTTGTGTATTTTTCTTTTCTTGTTCGGCACAAGATGTAATTTTCCCCTTTCTTTAAGGCTAATGAAATGAAATTTAATCAGCTTCATTTTTTTTTTTTCGAATGCGGGGATGACGTCGTCGGTCGATTCTTTCCCTCTGTCACTTTAGTTTTTCGAGGCCCTTCTTGGGAAGGGGTGAACAGCCCGTGTTCAGCGTGCGATACGTGGGAGACTATTGGGGGTCCTGTCAGGGAAGTCGCCTCTTGGGCTTCTTGGGCTTTATATAAGCCCTTCTCCCCCTCCATTCTCTTCTTTTACTTTTTCTGAGATTTCCAACTCCTTACACTCTCAAATCGCTTTTGTTGCTGAGCATTCTTCGAGGAGCAAGGAGTACCCTCTGTCACTGTTTCCGGCGACTTATCGGCGTCTTTAGGTTAGAAGTTCTTCTTTAAACCTTTCCCCCTCTTTTTTCCCTTCCATAGCCAATATGTCGCGAGTTCGTCCCCTTTCCTTTAATTCTTTGCTCGGGGGAACCGGGGATGGCGACGGTGGCCGGCGTGACATAGCTTCTTCCTCCGGGGTCGGCCCTCGGGAAGAGGATGATCATCACAGGGGGGAGGGTGCTGAGTCACCCGAACCTGCCCCTTTTGATGTAGTCGACTCCGATGACGAGGCCCTGGAGGTGGACCCTTCCAGGGTTGCCGGCCCCCTCATCCGCAGGGAGAGGGGGAGGACCTATTACTTGGATAAGAAAAAGTATTTGATCCCCCTAAAGACTTACCCTGAGGCCAAGAACAGGGACCTGATTTTGGAGAGTAATGCTGCTAGGGCAATTGAACAGTTTTATAACTTCGGGGAAGGGTACACAGTCGTAATTCCGGGGGAAAGGGACACAGTGTGCTGTCCTCCGGAGGGGTGCGTGGCCGTCTATCACAAGGCCTTGGAATTTGGCCTGCGATTCCCACTACATCCTTTCCTGGAGGAAACCTTCAGGAGGATGAACGTCGTCATTGCCCAGCTGACTGTCACTGCCATTAGATCCTTAGTAGCTTACACCTGGACCTGCCTTTTTCACGGCGATGGGCCTTATATTGACGCCCTTCGCTTTATGGTCGGTCTTCAAATGGTGTCCTCATCAGGGGGGGATGGCTCCCCTGGGTATTGGTCTCTGCAGAGGCAGAAGAAGTATGCCTTGGTCTGGCCGGCTTTGAGCAGCCTGAAAGACTGGAAAAATAACTTTTTATACATCCATAGCGCGTCAGGGTGGAAGATTCCTAGGCATTTTAGGAATCATGTCCACACCCGTATGGAAACGCGCAAGGAGTACCACCCAGGCGTCGGGGGGAAGGCCCTGGAGGTCAAGTTGAGCGCGAAGGAGGAGATTTTGATTCAAAAGTTTGAAATTGTTGCGGACAAACATGTCACCTTTGGCCCTGCCTTCTGGCTCCCTCACGCGGAGCTTATTACGATAGACGAGTACTTGCTCCCCTTGGGCCTGATTCCTGGCCTTGAAGGTAGTTCTAGGGAGTTTTTGCTGTCACGATTTTCCAGAGACTTTATTTCTCCCTGCTTTTTAGATGACCGCATTTCCCTTTCTGCAGATTCCTATACTTGGCGATGGACAAAGAAGCAAGTCAGGAGACTGAGCTTGAGTGAGGATCTAGTCGTTCTTTCAAAGCGTCCTTCTCTCCCTGTGAATTTCAGGAAAGGGAGCAAAGCCTTAATGAAGCTTGTGAAAGACTTTGGGGCTGGTCGAAAATTGCCTCTCCCTCCCCGGCTGCCTTCGTCGAAGCCGGCGACTCCTACCCCCAGCGTCCATGAGGGGGAGGCTGAGGTCACTTCTGGAGCTACCCCCTCCCCTGGTCAGAAGCAGGGTGCTTCTCCAGCTGGACCTCGAGCTTCTCAGGGAACGCAGCCTGGGAATTCCGAGGGAACTAGGGAAAGTGTTCCCTTGGAGTTGAGGAGGAAGAGAGACAGGGAACCTCCTAGTGTTGATGTGGTGGATCTGGAGGCGGATGTTACCACCCCTGAGGCGAAGCGCCCTCCCCATGAGCTTCCAAGTACCCTCTTCCCGGAGGAAAATGCAGAGTTCCACTACACTGCTGGTGACAGCGTGGACGTGTCAGACCTGCTTTCTGATTCTGGTGCCGTCTTGGCTGACCGCCTTACCAAAACTGTGACTTCAACTTCTCATCAAGTGCTTCAGTACATCCAGCGTACCTCTAAGGTTCTGTTGGCGTCTGCCGAGTTGGCGGCTCTCAGCCGCCTGAGTGATGAAGAACTGACGATCACACCCGGGGCTCCTCCTCCTGACCGCCTAGCTATGGTAGAGAGAGATATTTCCTTGATAAGCTCTTTGAAGGATAAGCTGGCAAGGCAGGAGGGCGAGCTAGAGGAGGTAAAGAAACAGGCTGATCAGTGGAGGCTGCAGGGAAAGATGGCTGTGAAGGAAGTAGCCAAGCTGGAGGCTGATCTGAAGAAGAGCCGTCTGTCGATGGATCGAGCTAACCTCTCTTTGGCTGAGATGGGGCACTTAAAGGGGAGAGTGGCTGACTTGGAGGAGCAATTGTCAAGAGCTAACTCAACTTTTGAACAGGCTAAAGGAGAATGGACGAAGGAGAAGGAGACCCTGGCAGAGGAGACTGAAGCTGCGGTGGATGCCAGCTTCGCGAGCGGTGCCAACTCTTCCCTGGAGTTGGTGATGGAGGTGATAGGGGAAATGTTCCCTACCTTTGATGAGGAAACCTTCCGGAGTCTTTATACCGCCAAGAATGAAGCTCGGGCGGCCAGTCAGCCTGAGGCAGATGCCGGCCCTCGCCAGGATGCTCCGGGACGCTCCTTTCTTGTAATAGTCTTACTTTTCTGTGCTGAGCCTGTGTTATGGCCAGCTTCCTTGTAATATTTGTCACTTTGGTTTCTTCGCCTTAACTTTGTAAAGACCTTCTACCCTTCACGGGTCTTGTTGTGGAATATTTTTCTTTTCTTTGCTTCTTTTTTAAGGTATGCTTGATCTAGAACTCGGGGGATCCTCCCCTAATGTTAGTCGTGCCTAGCATAGCTTGTCCTTGGTTTCTGCTTGGAATCCAGGGGGCTTGCCCCCTGTCTGCCCAGAGGTAGGCAGGGAGGTCTGCGTTTCTTAATACAAGGTTGGGGATCTTGCCCCCAGCACTTGTTGATCTGGCCTGTCCCTGGCTTTTGTTCAAAGTCCAGGGGGGCCTGCTCCCTGCCTGCCCAGAGGTAAGCAGGGAGGTCTGCGTTTTTTATACAAGATTGGGGGGCTTGCCCCCAGTCCTTGTTGATCTGGCCTATCCCTGGCTTTTGTTCAAAAGTCCAGGGGGCCTGCTCCCTGCCTGCCCAGAGGTAAGTAGGGAGGTCTGCGTTTTTTATACAAGGTTGGGGAGCTTGCCCCCAGTCCTTGTTGATCTGGCCTGTCCCTGGCTTTTGTTCAAAAGTCCAGGGGGCCTGCTCTCTGCCTGCCCAGAGGTAAGCAGGGAGGTCTGCGTTTTTTATACAAGGTTGGGGAGCTTGCCCCCAGTCCTTGTTGATCTGGCCTGTCCTTGGCTTTTGTTCAAAAGTCCAGGGGGCCTGCCCCCTGCCTGCCCAGAGGTAAGCATGGGGTCTGCGTTTTTTATACAAGGTTGGGGAGCTTGCCCCCAGTCCTTGTTGATCTGGCCTGTCCCTGGCTTTTGTTCAAAAAGTCCGGGGGGCCTGCCCCCTGCCTGCCCAGAGGTAAGCAGGGGGTCTACGTTTTTATACAAGGTTGGGGAGCTTGCCCCCAGTCCTTGTTGATCTGGCCTGTCCCTGGATTTTGTTCAAAAGTCCAGGGGGCCTGCTCCCTGCCTGCCCAGAGGTCAGCAAGGAGGTTTGGAATTTTTTGTTGGGGTGTTCATTTTCTTTAGCTTTGGCAACAGGGGGGCCTCCCCCTATTGCCCCCTGCTCGTTTGTGTGTGAAAACGCAAGTTTGAACAGGCAACGAGTATGAATCTGAAGCTTTCTCATTTCTTTATAAAACTTTTTGACATAAGGGTGGTCGGAGCCGTCGACATTCTTTGACCGTTCTCCGCCATTGTTTTTAGCAAAATAAAAACTATCTTTGGACTTGGTTTAGACATAATATTTCTTCAGGGTGTCCGCGTTCCAGTGAGCATTCAACTCTTGTCCTTCAAGGTTGGCGATTTTATATGTGCCTGGTCCCAGGATTTGAGTGACTTGGTATGGACCTTCCCAGTTGGCACTTAGTTTCCCGTGCTCCCTGGATTTTCCAACAGCCTACGTTTTTCTGAGAACCAGATCACCCATCTGAAAATTTCTCAGGTGTACTTTTCTGTTGTAGGCTTTCCTCATTCGCTGCTGGTAGGCGACGATGTTGGTACTGGCCTCCTCCCTTATCTCACTGACTAGATCTAAGGCCTCAACCATTGCAGCTTCATTCTCAGTTCGGTCGTATTGCAGGGAGCGCAGAGATGGGATCCTGGCCTCAATTGGTAGAAGAGCCTCTGCTCCATATACTAGGCCGAACGGGGTCTGGCCCGTAGATTCCTTTTGGGTGGTCCGGATTGACCAGAGTATGCTGGGAAGCTCGTCAGCCCATCTGCCTTTGAGGTCATCTACCATCTTCTTAAGGCCATTTAAGATCTGCTTGTTGGCTGCCTCTGCCTGTCCGTTGGTTTGAGGGTGGTAGACGGCCGAGTAGGCAACCGCGATGCTATAGCTTTCTAACCAGATTCTCAGGGGATCATTGTCAAACTGCCTGCCATGATCAAACACCAACATTTTTGGCAGGCCGAATGTAGTGATAATATTCCGCCATATCACTTTTCTGACTGCTGGTTCGGTAATGTTGGGCACTGCTTCAGCTTCTATCCATTTGGTGAAGTAGTCTATAGCCACGATCAAGAACTTCCTGCCCCCGGTGGCCACCGTGAAAGGTCCTAGTATGTCAATCCCCCACTGAGCGAAAGGGATGGGGGATAGGATTGGCCTGAGTTCCTGGGCCGGGACATGGATTGATGGAGCGAAGATTTGGCATTTTCTGCATTTCTGGGTCAGGCTTCTGGCATCTGCTAGCATGGTAGGTCAGTAGTAGCCTGCCCTCAGGGCCTTGTGGGCCAATGATCTTCCTCCGATGTGATGTCCACAGATTCCTGAGTGGATGTCCTCCAGGACTTCGGCAGCCTGGTCTGCCCCTAGGCACTTGAGCAGGGGGTAAGTGAAAGATTTCTTATAGAGTTCTTCGCCAATGATTATGAACCAGGCTGCTTTGGCCTGTACCTTCCTCTTTTGTATCGGATCTGATGGCAGGATGCCATGCTTTTTGAACTGGATGAGGGGGGTCATCCAATTTTCGAGTCCTTCCTCGACGGTGCTAATTGCCTGACAGGCGCTGGTAGACTTTTCATGCAAAACATCAACCCACACCGATCTCCGTATGTCTTGTAGGCTGGAGCTGGCCAGTTTTGACAGAGCGTCGGCTCGGTTGTTCTGTGATCGAGGGATTTGCTGGATTTCATAGGACTTTAGGCCTGACAACTCTTGCTTTACTTTTTCAAGGTATGTGGCCATGGTATGGTCTCTGGCATTCTCCGTTAATTTGATTAGAAATGAGCTGAGAATCGGTAGCTAGTGTAACTCGCTCTACCCCCGCGGCTTTAGCCAGTTTTATCCCTGTGAGCACAGCCTCGTATTCCGCCTCGTTGTTTGATGCCGGGAAGGTGAATCTGAGTGCATGCTCAAAATCCACTCCCTCAGGGCTGGTTAGCACGACGCCTGCACCTGCACCATTGGCTGTTGAGGATCCATCAGTGTGCACGATCCATTCCTCGGCAGGGGGCTCCTCTTCCCCTGAATGAGAACATTCAGCCAGGAAATCGGCCAAGGCTTGGGCTTTGATGGCTGTCCTTGGCTGGTATGATATCCCCAGCCCACTTAACTCGATCGCCCATTTCAGCAGTCTCCCTGATTTCTCAAACTTTTCCAACACTTTTTCCAGTGGTTGGTCGGTGAGGATCACAACGGGATGTGCGTCAAAGTAGGGTCTGAGTTTTCTGGCTGCAACGATGACTGCATAGGCGGCTTTTTCTATCAAGGGGTAATTTCTTTCTGCTGTTCCCAGGGCGTGACTCACAAAGTAGATGGGTTGCTGTGAGTTTGCTTCCTCCCTTAGGATGACGGCACTTACCGTTGTGTTTGTGACGGCAATGTATAGGTACAGTTTTTCTCCGGCTACCGATCTTGCCAGGGTAGGGAGTTTCTTTAGGTGCTCCTTCAATTGCTCGAAGGCTTTTATTTGCTCATCCTCCCATTTGAATTGCTTGTTGCCTTTTAATATTTTGAAGAAGGGGGTGGACTTGTCTGCCGACCTGGCGATAAACCGAGCCAGGGCGGCCATTTTGCCTGTGAGCCGCTGAATATCCCTGATGGTTTTAGGCTCCGGGAGGTCTAGGACCGCCTGAACTTTCTCGGGGTTGGCGTCTATCCCCCTGGAGTTGACCAAGAAACCCAGGAATTTTCCGGATCGTACCCCGAATGTGCATTTTTTCGGATTCAGCTTCATCTTATATGACCACAGGGAAGAGAACGTCTCCTGAAGGTCTGTCAGATGCTCTTTGTCCCCCTTACTTTTGACGATTGCATCGTCGACATAGGCTTCCAAGTTTCTTCCTTTTTTATTTTCGAAGACTCTGTCTATCAATCGCTGATAGGTGGCGCCTGCATTCTTCAGCCCAAATGGCATCATCTTGTACATGTAGGTGCCATGGCTGGTTATGAAGGCGCACCTTACTCTGTCCGGCTGCCAGAGGTACACTTGATGGTACCCTGAGAATGCATCCAGGAAGCTTAGCGTGGTGTATCCGCTAGTGGCGTCCACTAGTTGATCTATCCTGGGCAGAGGGTAGCAGTCCTTAGGGCAAGCCTTGTTAAGGTTTGTAAAGTCTACGCACATTCTCCATGCTCCCGATGACTTTTTTACCATCACAACGTTTGCTAACCACTCAGGATAGTCACAGACTTCGATGGAATCCGCCTTTAGGAGTTTGTTTATTTCTTCTTTTATTGTTGCATCCTTTTCTACGGACATGTTCCTTTTCTTCTGCTTCACAGGGCGAGCCTCCGGATTAATGTTCAGCTTGTGAACGATAAAAGCCGGGTCGACCCCTGGCATCTCATCTGCAGAGTAAGCGAATACGTCCCTATTTTCTCTCAGGACTGCAATTAGTTCCTTTTGGTAGGACTCCTCCAGGTCGGCCCCTATAAGGACCTGCCTTCCTGGTTCTAAGTCCACTAGCATGCTTTCCCCTTCAGGCTCTAGGTGGACTGATTCTTGCTGGGTAGTCGGGATCTCACCTTCCCTGCTGGGAGAGCATTGGCCTTTTCGCTTCCCTTTTCTTTCTGTCTCATGGGCTTGCAGGGCCACGGAGTAACAGTGTCTGGCCGACTCCTGATCCCCGTGGACCTTCCCTTCCATGCCAAAATCTGTTACATAGGCTATGGTGAGGGCCCTAATTGACACAGCAGCTTCTATTTCATCTAGGGTGGCTCGACCTATCAGGGCGTTGTACGCAGATTTGGCATCCACCACAACGAATGACGCCCTGATATTTCTGGCCGAGGTTCCCTCCCCAAACGTCACCGGTAGATCGATAACTCCCATGGGTAGCATGCCTGCCCCATTGAACCCATACAAAGATCCGGGGGCTGGCTTCAGATGTCTTTTTTCAAGGTTCATTTTCTCAAAAGCGTCTTTGTATAAGAGATTTGTGTAGGCACCAGTGTCCACCATACACCTCTTGACAATGTGATTACTAATTTCAAGGGTTAAGACCAGAGGGTCACTATGTGGGTATCCGGGGGCTGGCTTCAGATGTCTTTTTTCAAGGTTCATTTTCTCAAAAGCGTCTTTGTATAAGAGATTTGTGTAGGCACCAGTGTCCACCATACACCTCTTGACAATGTGATTACTAATTTCAAGGGTTAAGACCCGAGGGTCACTATGTGGGTACACGACTCTCCCTGCATCTTCAGGAGTGATGCTTAGGGTAGTGCCTCTTGGACTGCCTGCCCTCTCGGCGTAGCAAATTTGGTTCCGCAGCTCGCGGATCTGCCTTTTCTGGCTACGCCTGCTGGTCCGCCCCTCGGCATCTCCTGATACTACATGGATGACCATGCGATTTTGGGCTGAGCCCTCAAGTTTGTCTGCCGCCTCTTTCTGGGGTTTGTTCCTTGCTGCATAGTTACTCACCCAGCCGTTTCTTATTAGTTTCTCTATTTCATCTTTTAAGTGGCGGCATTCCTCCGTGGTATGACCTATGCAATCGTGGAACGTGCAGAATTTTTTGGGATCCCCTTTTGGGCTGCGCGGCTTGTTTGGACGAGCCCATTTTGCTGTTTCTTTTTCCAACTCGAAGATTTCTGCTCTCGGCCTATTGAGGGCCGTGTAGCTGTCAAACCTTGGTTGGTATGTTGTGCGTTCCTTTTTGGGAGTGTCTCCCTCTTCTCTCTGCTTGCCTTGCTCATTTCTGCCACGTCCACCCTGCGGTCCCCCTTGCGGCCTTGTTTGGCCTGCAGGGGTATCCGGCAGGCTGTGAAACTCTTCCTGCAGAATAAACCCTTCAGCAATTTTTCTGGCCATGGCCAAGGTTTCTAGCTGGGCCCTGATCATCTGATTTTTCATTTCTCCTGGGAGCAGGGAGATTGTCAGGGCGTAAGCGGCGGTGGAGTCATCGATTTCCCTGACTTGCTGGTAGGATAAGTCAAACCTTCTTAGGTACTCCCTTACACTTTCACCCTTTTTCTGCTTTAGGGTCATAAGATCGAAGCGAGTGAGACGTCTCCTTTTGTTCCCTGCATATTGTTCGAGGAAAACCTCGGCCAACTCTATGAAGAATTTGATTGATCCTTGGCAGAGGTCCCTGAACCACCCTTGTGCGAGCCCTACCAGGGTGGTTGGGAAGACTTTGCACCAGATAGCGTCATCCACGTCGTACATGCCCATGTGGCTCTCGAATGCCACCAAGTGGTCCTCTGGGTCTGTTGTCCCGTCAAACTTAATGGTGGGCATTTTAATTTTCGGGATGGGGTATTCTTGTACCGCAGGATGAAGTGGGGTTTTTGTGGGCCTGCCTACCACTCGTGACCTGCTTTCCCCAGACTGGTTACCGTGAATATCCCATTGTCTATGGATCGGTTTCCTCGTACTGGGGGAGCGGTGCCTTGGAGGCGGCCTGCTTGCTGCTTCGTCTTCTGTCTCAGGGGAGATTTGTCTGGGTCTCTTTCTCTGAGAGTAGCAGAGGTTCTCATCCTGGTGGTATCTAGATTCAAGCGGTTGCCCCCGGTTGAGCCTAGACTGCAGGCTTTTGGACAAACCTGGGGCTGGCTGCTCCTTGACCATCGGCGTTAACCTAGAGAAGACCCCGCCCTGCTTTTCTCCCAGGCGCTTAGATATGGGCTCCCTGTGCCTCATCCGCTCCTGCAACCGCTGGGATAAACCTCTATGTTCTCCAGACGCGGATTCTGTTGTGTGAATGGAGAATGCCTGCTGTTGGGCAGGTGGCTCTGGGCTGCCTGTTGTGATGCGCCTTTGTACTTGCGCGTATACTTGTGCCGTCCTTCTTGCTTTCCTCTGAGCGTTTCTGGCGGCGGTCCGCTTCGTGCCCCCAGCTTCATCCCTGCTTGTTGAGGGTGGCTGCCTGGGGGCTGTTGCGACCCTGCCTACCAAGTCCTCAGGAGTGATCGAACTCCTGGTTTAGCATTGCAGAGAAGAAGGCGGCTGTCTGCGCCATCTGAGCTGGGGTCAGATTCAGAGTGTGCCCTGGGTGTGTCCCCAACTCAGGTGCTACAGCAGCGTTTGGCACGCCTAGGAGACTGGTTCCTCCCACCCCCAGGATCGTGGCGGGAGGAATCCTCTCTGACTGTGGCATGCCATATAGGGGGGTCACCGGTGGGACCGTCGGACCCGCCCCCACACTGGCGTCAACGATTTCTGGCATGATTACTTTGATTGTTTTAGTTTTTTGTAATTAGGAATGGTTGATTTTTTGTGGGTAATCCGTGGATACAAGCAGAACTTCCCCACAGACGGCGCCAAATTGTTCCGGTCACGGAAACAATTGACCCAGCTCTGGATCCGGGTCTTTGAGAGTTGGGATGCTAGTAACCAATTGACCGCTCGACTTCCTTTAATCTCTCCTTTATCTCCCTCCCTTGATCGGACCTTCCCGGCAGAGTTGGCCTGCTCCCTGCACAGTGAACGCACAGGGCCCCGGAGGTTGTCCGAGGGAACCCTCTCCGATGCCTAAGTTAGTCCGTGAAAATGCCTTGATGAACCTAGCTCGTGAGGAACTAGGTGGCGTTTTTGGGAGTGAGAGTCTAGAGAGAGAAAATCCCACCCCTTTCTTGTGGGAAAGGGTTGAGTATTTATACCTTCCCACAAGAGAGAGAAGTAGGAGAGGAGTGGATGGATAAGGAGGTGACAAGTGGCGTCTTCCCATCCACCCATTCCTAATTACCTTAGGCGAAATAACGGGAGGGCCCCTGGGGGTCTTGGCCCTGTCAATCAGGGACATCCCCAGGGCAGGCGGATATCGAACCGTGGCCGCTGGGCTCTGGCAGGCTGTGTTGGCTTGCTGGCCCGACGGTCGATTGCTTTCCTTAGCGCTTATGTTTCTATTTTGGCTTCTTGCCAGGGACTGGCCTTCGAGCTTTATAGGTGTTCCTCTGGGGCCTGCCTGGAAGGCGATTAGTGACAGGCTGCCGACCCCAATCAAATACCAAGAGAAATGTATCCCCTTGAGATAACGTCCCAGTATCAGAAACCTGATGCTCACCAAGCTCATTTTCCACATCCTCTTTTAAAGCACCAAATTCAGGTCTCTCTTTATTACTCAGTCCATCTCCAATGATGGGGTCGAGGCTCAACCCTTGTTACACCAATTGCGTTCTTCTGTTTCTCTCTTTTACAGGAAGACAAAGTGTGACCCAACTTACCACATGCCTTGCAATAATACGGAATCCACTCATACTGTACCCGCTGAAAGGAATGATCACAGTAAGGAGTATTGATCACAATATGATCAGGCAAGTCCTTTGAGACATCTGCCTCTACTAATATTCGAGCAAAAGACAACTTCGCTTTTGTAGTAGTAGCAAGATCAGCACTCATTGGGCGTCCAATCTTACTCGCCATATTACCAAAACTTCCGACCAAAGGTAAGGATCTAAATCCGGAAACAATACCCAAATGGGAACACAAGCAACTCTTTCCATGTCACCTGAAAAAGTAGGAGACCACTCCTTCAATATGAGAGTGTACACCCCCATCTTCCATGGACCACCTCTTAACACCCCATTGATGGCTTCTTTAGTATTAAACCTAAATGAAAACCATCCCTTCTTGAAATATTGAACAATAGGCTGCGCAATTGCACCCCATTTTTCTTGGACAAACTTCTTCATTGTTTGTAGATTAGGCTTAGAACCAATAACATTCCCCATGAGAGTGTTTTCCCATATTTTCAATTCATCTCCAAAATCTTCCAAAGTGAAATCAAGCTCAGCCGTATCAATGGCCTCCTCAAAAAAAGGAAGACTCATTCCTAATTGCTTAGGCTTAGCTGTAATTTTAGACCAGTTTTGTTTAGGAGCAAAGGGCTCAACAATGGCAGCAGAGGGTTCAACAAAATCAACATTGTTCGAATTATCAGCATTATCATCACTATTATGTGAAATTGAATCAGAATTAAGAGCAGAATGACCAATTTTACCAGCAGAATGAAGAGCATTCAAAATGAAGTCATTGAGAGACGATTTCAGCGAAGAAGTCTGGGCTTCCGAATTCTCGTGAAATTCTGCTTCATTTCCCACCATTTCTAAACCCAAGGAACCAGAATTAGGAGGTGGACGTGATTGCGAAGATTTCTTAGGAGGTCGACCAGGACCACGCTTCGGAGGTATGGACGCCATTGAAGAAGCTATGCACGTAACAGAATTTTAGAGAGAAACGAACCTAGAGAGAGAAAGCTTTCTCTCACTTCACTGTTATTACTACTACTACTATTATTATTATTATTATTATTATTATTATTATTATACATAACGTAAATATATTAAAATAAATAATTAATAGTTAAAATTTTCAAAAAGATAAATAATATAATTACTAAACATATATACATATATATTAGAATATATTAATATCTTTCACAAATAGGTAAATATATAGGAAGTTAACTAATTAAATTAATTGCAATGTGAACACATAAGGAATATTCTCAATTAATATTTTATTTCATTCCCTTCTATATTTGTATAGATCTTTAAATATTTACGTGTAATCTTTTTATAATGAACATATATTTATAATTAATATTTATTATATATGTAAAAAAACATGAATATAACCCAAAAATTAATATATTTAAATTAATATTTTTTATTTTCGAAAATTTTAATATATTTTTATTTTCGAAAATTTTAACCATTAATTATTTATTTTAATCTATTTATGTTATGTATAATAAAATAATAATAATAATATATTTACGGTATATATATTTTCAAATTTGTTTTTTTAACAGTATTTTAATTCTTCAATAAAATTTGCTTATTTATGATGATGATGATGATGATAGATTAAAATTTTAAAAAAAGCACAAAAATGTAATCATATTAAATAATGGTATATTTTAAATTAATCAAATATATTAACAGTATTATATAAATATTTCAAGAAAATGAAAAATGCAAAATAAAAACACAAATAAAAAAGTTTCCAAAATCATGTGAACTACACTTAGGTTAACAATTAATCGAAGATACAAAATTACTAAACTAACCCTAGACTAATCACTTTAGGTTTGGCACGTGCCGCGATATGGTTGGTTGTGTATGAAAATTCCATACACTGTAGCCTTTTCGTTTCATATCATCTCATTTTTCATGATTATTGCTTAAATCCTCTCAAAATAGAAAGAGACAAATAAAACTGGGTTGGATTGATATGTGCCCAGTGAGTAGGGATGTAAATTTCACCCGAACCCGCTTTATATCCATCCACCCGATTTAAACGGATGGACGAAAACCCAAAATTAATGGATGATGGATGGATGACGGATGATGCTAAATCCACCCGTTATCCATCCGTCACCCGATATTATTTGTATTTTGCTAAAAAATACACACATTAATACTAGAATAACTAATACGGAGTACGAAGTAATAATTGTTATTCTTTTTATAATATCAAAATAATGATTAAGTTACAAGATTTATTAAGACTCTTAATATAATACAAGTTAACCTTATAATTTTTTGATGATTAATTAAAATTTAATACCTTTTCGAGCTTTAAAGATAATTTAGTCGTAATCCATTTATCACCCGATCCATCCGTTTCACCCGCGGATAATGGATGGATGGATGACGGATGATGTATTTGATGTAATGGATGGATGCGGGTGAAGCTTCATCCGACCCGAAACCAATTCATTGACATCCCTACCTGTGAGTGTCGTGACAACTTTTTTGGGACTTAGAAGCCAGACCAATATTTGTCGGGACGGGTAAATTCCACGTTTGATTTACTGGTCTAGATCATTTTTATCACTCTTAGATGGATGAAGTTTCCAGTAAATTCTTCTATGAGACGATTTCACGGTTATTATATTGTGAGAAAGAATATGATTAAAATTTAGTTACAACACAAGAATGATTATTAGTACTCCCTCTCATCCAATTAGAACTGGCAAGCCCGACCCGACCCGATTGACCCGACCCGAAACTCGAGTAAAATTGACCGATCTGACCCAAAAATGTTGTCACCCGATCCGATGATGACCCGTAACCCGATACGACCCGCTTCAGGCCGAGCCGAACCCGTAACCCGAAATGACCCGATAATTATATGACCCGACCCGACTCGACCCGAAAGCTGACCCGATCCGAAAATGATCTGACCCAAAAGCTGACCTGATGTGATCCAATGAAGAAAAAAATTATGTTAGATTAAAATATTATTTAGTTTTTTTTTCTAGATATTCTTAACTTTTAAGTATTAAATAAAAATTGTTTTAAAATGTATTGATCACACATAAGTCGACTTGTCAATTATTGATCCAACAAGACCTGACCCAACCCGACTTGGACTTGACCTAAACTCGACCCGACCCGTCCAATTTCCACTCCAAAACATATTTTATAAAATTCATCATTCGTAATATTTGTGGTTTTAATCTTCATACAATTAATTATCGTTACATATGGTTTCATATAAAATTACTGCAGCAAGTCTCGTGAAAGACCGTCTCATATAAATTATCGTGAGACCGTCTTATATAAGAATTTGTGAAATTACTGTGTCTACCAAAACTATTAAAAAACACAATGAAAATTGGAAATAATTTGTATCAGATGATATAGTCATATACTTATAGATAATAAACCAACAATTTTTTGTAACAAATGCTAAATAAAAAAAACCGTATAATGAATTGATGGTTTAGATTAGACCAAACCTAACAAAACCTAGTTTGACCCGAATGACCCGAACCCAACCCAAACTCGGATGACCCGACTCCGAAGTGACCCGAAACTGACCCGACTCGAACCCGACACAAAAGTTGACCTAACTAACTCGACCCAAAACTGACCCGACAGTCATGACCCGATAATGGTCGACCTGACGGTGACCCGACCCAAACAGTCCGCCCGATCGCCACCTCTACATCCAATCCAAGGTTTACCTTGGATATTTTACAACTTTTAGGAAAGTGGGCAAAAAGTAAGGTTACTATTGATAATCAAATGGTTTTATGGACTACTTAAATTAAAGTGGATAAATGTGATGACATTTTGGATAAATTTATGAAGGATACGACCATTGTAAGGTAAAAAATTTTCTATCATAAAAAAATGAAAAATTCTGATTGAATAATCCATTTACTAGTGTAGATCCCGTGCGATTGCACGGTATTTGGTAGACATTGTATTCATAGGTTTTTCGTATAGTAGTACATCTGTGCGAAGAAGATAATATTTTACAGCAATCATAACACTTTGTTCGATTTATTTGTAGCTCGGAGTCTGTAGTATCAATTATGCTGGAGGCAGCAAAGCACAAACCTGAAATAACGAAGAGTCCATGTAATACTTGTCATTTAATTTGTGTAACTTTGTTAATTAGTAAATGATACCATAAGGTAATGAGAAATATATGAAGACGTAGTACATTTGAAATGACAGAGTGATGTACATGTACTTATGCATATAATCCATACAATCCTCGCATATAATATGGGAGTAGAAGATAAAGTAGTGTAAAAGTATGAGGCTATACTTCTATAAGATTATCTCATCTGAGGTTTTGGAAGACTTCCTTGTACACTACATTGTCGGTAGTGTTTCCCAAAACATTTTCCTTGTCACAGATCAATATCTTCAAACCTCGCTTGTTCGTTACTCGTGACACAGCAACATAGAGTTGTCCATGGCTAAATACTGGTTTTGGCAGAAATAATCCAACGCATGACAACGATTGTCCTTGACTCTTGTTGATAGTCATAGCAAAAGACACAACCATGGGGAATTGTTTACGCCTTAGTCTCACCCCAATTTGAGTCGTATCAGATGGACTTAGTGTCATTCGGGCGACGATGACTTTGTGGCCGATGTTCCTCCCCGGTATAATTTGAGCCTCAATTAGACGTTCACCCAACCTTGTTACCACAAGCCTTGTACCATTACATAGCCCAGCCGCTTGATCCAGGCTTCTTAGTAGCATAACAGGGACCCCAACTTTCAACCTTAATTCATGATTTGGAAGTCCTGAGCACCTTATGTTGTTTAGAACTTCAATAGAATAAGCACTATCGTCAAAAGCATCTAATCGTTCTGACCTGCAAATACTATCAGAACTAAGATAAATCCTCTCGTCTCCTGGGATTGAGGAAAGAATATAATCATTTACCATCTCGACTGTTTCATGAGTTGGAGCAAGAATAACCCTCTCTTGAAAATAGGTTGCATTCAATAATTTCTGTACAACAGATGGGTAGGTACTGTCAACAATTGCAGCCACTGGATTTCCCGCTTCGCGTATCAATATGTCATAATTATAAATTATAAATTATAAATATGATTATATAATTATATATGATAGTATACCAATCAATTAATTAGTATTCTATATTCTACTCCCTCCATTCATTAATGTTCTTCCCATATGCTTTATACACGTTTCTTAAGGAATAAGAATAAAGAATGAAAATGTGAGAGAAGTAGATACAAGTGGGCCATAGTAGAAAGTATTAGAAAATGAAAATGTGAGTGACTAATATGAAAAGAATAGAAATGGGTAGAACATTAAAAAATGACCAAAAATGGAATATGGGTAGAACATTAATAAATGGAGGGAGTATATGAATGAATATAGAATACTAAGGTACGTGTTCTATATTCTATATGATTATATATGATAGTATACAATTTAAAAAGTCTATCAAAATCAATCACACAAATCATGTTAGTTATACAAAATCAAAAGATTGATCGTCTTCTACAATTAAAAGATTGATTTTAAATAAAAAAAGATATACAATTAAATCATATTGAACTAATTATAATAATATCTTCTAGTATAGACTCAATTAACCAAAATGTGGGATAATTAATCAAAATTCAAACTTATGAGACTCATTTTTTTAAAAAAAAATTACCTAACGACCAATGATGCCTCTTATTTATTATATAATCACGTCTCGCTATTATAATTTTTCAATGTGAGATAATTTTTATCCTTTTATATATATGTAAACAACAAAATTATCGTAATTTTATATTTTTGGAGTTTCTAATATTGGTTATAGGGTGAATAAATAAATACTCGTAAATATTTAAAAATTCGTTAAATAGAACTGAATACACGTTCCACACGGTTTCTGTTGAATTTTTGTAATATTTTGAGGTGATAATTGACTGTTTATATAGTGATAATTTTTTAAATCTTTGGTGGAGTAGGATTAATTTATCATATGCAAATTCCTACTTTATTAAAACTTTTTATTAAATAATGTAAAAAACTCCGACCAATCATATCGCTCGAAAAGTTCCTACTTTATTAATATATACTAGGTAGAAAGCCCATGCGTTGCACGGGCCTATTTCTAATGACAACGTTAATGACGTAGAAAGTATAAGCTTATGGCGACATTACGATAAATAGTCCTTTAATTATATCTTTAACGTTTAAACAAAATATTGGGAGTACGATAACAACGTAGGTAGAAAATACTGGTACGGTTAATGACCGTAAATTAACTGGCGATATCAGCCACGAGTTGAGAAAAACGTAGCGTGAACCTCCCAAATTGAGTAGACCCATAATATTCGTACAAGAGCAGCAGTACCATGAATACCAATATTTGTTGGAAAAGACAATAAATGTGGTATAAATAAAATAAATGTGTCATGTAAAGATAAATTCTTTGATGGTACATGTACACCATTAAAATGTAAAGGTTCCATAATTGAGCGCACGCTAAGCTAGTTAATGCAACATACTACAACACTATGAGGAGAAACTAACGGACGGTAAATTTGTGAACACCTCCTTGTAAACAATGTTTCTCGTGTGGCCCTTGAATTGTTGCTCCCTGTCATCGATGAAGAACTTCAATCCCTCCGGTGATGTTGTTCGCGAAGCAGCGACGTAAAGTTGTCCGTGGCTGAAAACCGGTTTCGGGAGATAAACCCCTACATGATTAAGAGACTGACCCTGGCTTTTATTTATTGTCATCGCGTAGCACGTCCGTAAAGGATATTGACGTCGTTTAAGAACGAACGGAATTTTTGGATCCGATGATGTCATTATTATCCTCGAGACCAGGACCTTTTGGCCGACTCTTGTACCCGTCATTATCTTACCTTCTACCACGAATTTCCCAAGTTTAGTTAAAATAAGTCGCGTCCCATTGCATAATCCTCGAGACGGGTTAATATTTCTCAACAACATAACCGACATTCCTACTTTGAGCCTCAGTTCATGATGGGGCAAACCTTGTATAGATAAACTATTCAAATACTCAGTTGGGTATAAGTCTAACTGTTCTCTACATTCTGTTGACGAAGAACATATCTCGTCAGAACTCCTATATAGCATGTCATGTCCGGGGAGGAGAGCAGACATAAAATTATTAATCAAATCGGCCGTTTCATTTAAAGGTGTAAGAATAGCCCTTTCTCGAAGATAGTTTTCGTCGAGGTTTTTTCCTTGATATTGAGGATACACTTCCGCCACCACCCTACCGAGATGCATCTCCCCCAGAGATCCGATATAATCCTCGGGAATCTTAACCCATGTTGCCTCTGTTTCGCCTTCACCAGCTTTTGCTTCAAGAGTACCGTCACCCAACGCTAGTAACCATTCGTTAAACAATCTATTTCTCCGCTGTTTGTCCACATCCACATGATCTTCAACAACCCTCATGCTTCTCGTAAGGGTGTAGACTGTGCAGTCGTTCCATACATACGACCGGCTCACTGATGCCTGGACGACATCCTGTCGGGAACCCCTAGCAACGATCGGAAGAACTTGACGGAAATCGCCCCCGAGTAAAACAACCTTACCCCCAAACATTCTCGATGCTGCCGCGGGATCTTGAAACCCCATTACATCCCTCATTGTTCTATCCAATGCCTCGAAAGCAAACCTGTTGTCCATCGGGGCCTCGTCCCAAATTATCAATGACGCTTGCCTGATTAGCGCTGCGAGCTGGCTTTGCTGCGATATGTTGCATGTTGAGTTTTCATATAAATCAATTGGTATACCAAATCGGCTGTGTGCGGTCCTTCCTCCCGGTAAAAGCAGCGCTGCTATACCTAAGACAATAACACGAAACAAAGGGTTAAATTTTAACGGAATTTTTTTTTTCAACTTACGTTCTGTAAATCGAATGTGAAAACTATATAGAACAAATGGAATCTACGATTAACATTATTAGTGACGTTGTTAATACGATTAATATTATTAGTGACGTTGTTAATGCAAAAAAAACTTCAACTTACCTTCTGTAAATTTGCCACAAAGGCATCTACGATTTTAAGTCGCCGGTTTTTTTGGTTGATTCAAATTGTCCCGATTTGCATATTTAGATTTGAACATTATATAAACAACTTAGACAAAGTTAAATGGAATCTTGGAAGACACACTAAAGTTTTGGTCGGATCAGACGAGCAAGGTGCAAATTAAATTTAGACCGTACAACTTTATTTGCATCAATTATCAATAGTCAGTACTACATGAAAGAATGATCTGTGTGGTAAATTTTGTTGGTATATAAAATGTGGTGCAAATAAAATTCACAACTGTTACGTTAGCATTGTGTTTAGCTGTTTAAATAAATTATGATTTATGATCCAGCACAACTACATCATGAAGGCTGTTACGAATAACATGGGTGGAGTTATGTTTCTGTGTGTGCAATTATGCAGACAGGATTGCAGACATGAAACCACCATAGAACACGGCTCGCAGTACAGTATAAGATAAGGAGAGATCGACATAATACCTGAAGACGCCACATTCAACACTATCTTACTATCCGCCCGCAGTCGTGCCGAGAGAGTGTTGTACAAAAACGTCTTCCCTGTACCACCGTGGCCATACAGAAACATAACTCCACCCGTATTATTAGTAACAGCCTTCATGACTTCTACGTATACCGTGTGTTGTCGCGAATTCAACTGCTTTATTTTCAATGACCACTCGTGCTGTAGTTGTGCTGGATCATAAGTCATCTCATCCCGAATAAGCCTGTTTTCGACAGCCCTGATACCTTCAAGACTCGGCAGTGGCATGTCTTTCACGTCCTGTAATGTCTTGCCGTACTTCATAAAGACTCTATCGATCTCGACTAATGTGTATGACCTTTTTGCTTCTTCGTGAAGCATGAGCGTCGGGTGATTAAACTCTTTCCTTTTCTTTCTTTCAATATCTTCAGATAGCAAGCTATAAGACTCCTCCCACAGACACTTAATGTCAGTCACCTCACAAAATAAAACGATTGTAACAAAAAGGTCCCTCAATTGGGATGGCATCGCCCACAAATTCGCCTCTCTTAAAGCCTCGATCCACTCTTTGTCATCACTGAGGAGACCAAGCGCTAAACAGGCTGCTTTATATGAAGGATAAAGGTGCCTGCCAACGGTTCTGATCTCCTCAAAGGAAGTGGGACCTTTGACTGTGTTCAACAGAAGACGGAGGTAATACCTCTCTCCGGCTGTCGGGTGCACGAATGCCACCCTGCCTATGCTCTTTCCTCTGGAGCGCTTAACCCAACCTTTATTCCAGACATATCGGGTGGGAAATTGTGCATACGTCAGTGACCTTGCTTCCGGATCTTGTGCATTCGTCGCTAGCCAACTCGTTAACATCGTATCGCAATTATTCGCTCTGGTGATAACACCTCTTAGATCAGACGTGTCGTTTAACGCAACGAATTGCTCACCTGACAAATGTATGGGCAACCGTGTAACTGAGGGATTACGTTCGTGGATGTCAAAACCGTATATCCTCCAGGAAGCTTCACATGCCGAGAGATAACGACAATCAAGGTAGGCGCTTACTTCGTCGTCTTGGTCGTTCTTCAGCGTGAA
The DNA here is from genome assembly GCA_958450325.1 of Agrostemma githago. Lineage (NCBI taxonomy): Eukaryota > Viridiplantae > Streptophyta > Magnoliopsida > Caryophyllales > Caryophyllaceae > Agrostemma > Agrostemma githago. The sequence goes on from OY288239.1 coordinate 8,404,758, forward strand.
GGTAGCCTTGTCCGAGCCTTTCAAAATGTATTTGAAGAGATACTTTATAGCTCTCGCGGTATTACACCATTCAACATTTATATGCGCGTCGAACATCAGGAGTAAGCCCGGGTTATACGGAACTACGTGCCTATTGTCCATCAGATGCTCTCCTTTTCGAATGTGCCTGCAAAGAACAGTATTAGGCGTAACATCAAAAGGCAACACATAAGCAGCACGAGAAGTCGGTTAGATTCAGAATGAACATAAGCAACACATAAGCAACACAAAAGGCGTAACATCAGAATGAACATAATACGTTAGATTCAGAGCCGAGCAGAACAGATATACACATTACCTATTGTTCTCACGTCGTCGATATACAAGATAACCGTTGTGATCTATCATCGTATGGCTGTTAAAGTTCTTAGGATACTCCTTAGAGCAGACATTGTTCACCATGCAAGGGCACTTGGGATTTGCGTCCCCACAAGGCCCGTGAACCATAAACTGAGATACAGCGCGGTAGAGCTCCGGTTCTGCCTCGCAATCAGGCACCTCCGCGTGGATTATGCTGTCTATATAATCTGGGGTCAGTTGAGCATCTTCTCGGTCAAGCCAAATGAGTATGTGGGCATGCGGGAGGCCTCTTTTCTGAAATTCTATGGTATGCACGTCTGGCAAAATTGATACAAATGTGAGGATGAAGTCAAATAATGTTGACAACGTTATAAATTATTAGTTAAAAAATCGGAGGGATTATAATGAACTAAGTGTATATATTATTAGTTAAAAAACTACTTCGTATGAGGGAGTTTTAGGAAAGGGACGAAGTAGTGTAGTAACATGGTCTTGTGGCTGAGCAGGAGTGAAATGATGGACGTAGAGAAAGTCAGGAAGCGGTGGGAGGGAATCATCACGGAATCATGGATCGCATATTATGAGCCACGCATATAAAATTATAAAATATGTGACAAATGTTAGTTGTACGTTGCCGCTTTTAAGTCGTAGAGTATGTATTTGCATGAACAAGGACCTATCACCATCCTATTTTAATCCACCAAGGACATCTTTTTCCAATAATATTGTGAGAATTATCATGTTCATGATGGGTGGGAAGTGCAAATATATTAGTTTATATGCTTGTTTTTTAATTAAAATAATCTTTACAATAAATATAACTATAAAAAGATAAATAAATGAACAACACGGAGAATATATATCTTTCTAATAATACAAACACGGTTTTAGTAATTACTTGTCCTGATTATGAAGGTGGGAAGGTATGATGAACACTACAAAATGGAGTAACCAATAATACTTATAATAGATCGAACTGTGGGACATACCTGCGACAACATCACCAAAATATCTCTCTTTCTTCAAGCAATCCAGGAGCTGTGTAAGCTTCAATTTGAATATCCTCTCCATGATGTCTGGTCTGTCCTCCGGTTTCTGGCCCCCTGTATGTCGGAGCATCAAATCGACCTCGGGCCATTTCGGATTAGCCGTGAAGGTAATAAATAGGTGGGGATTGCCATGAAACCTGCATATCGCCATTGAGTCTTGGTAGTTTGCTTGCATATATCTTGGGCCACCCGTGAAAGACGATGGGAGGAACATCCGTTTTCCAACCTCCGCACCCCTATAATCCCCTTTATCAACAGCATCACAAATGTTGTTTAACAGCTCGCACCTTATGGATGACTGGTTATTTTTGATGTACCATAACCTTTCTGATTCTATCGCGCAATAACAATCAACAATGTATTGCTGCAGAAGCTTCCCACCTCGCAGAAGAGCGTATCCGTCGGACACCCTTTGTTGCAAGCGATAAGCGTAATATTCCCTCATAGTTACACATTCCCTCTTTCTCCTATTAGACGACCCATCTTCGTAATGGTATGGTATATCAAGATGAAAACTATCTTCGCCGTAAGGGAAAAGAACGGGGTACTGCAGGGCCATGTAGGATGGATGTAACTCATTTATCCTTTTCAGGCCGTCGCTTTTATGCTCTATAATAATGTCTCTGCCAGCACCGTTTTCATCTGTAGGTCCTAGTATTAAGGCGGCTATTTCAGATGTCGTTGGCATGTTGTACCGCTTGGGTTTATTTTCTCTCGTCCCAATCAGCTTGATTGACAACTCGGTATTCTCATCATGTTTAATCTTTTCTTGTGCTATGCGGAACACATGTGCTAAGGGATTCACATCATCAAGCATTTGCTTCAACCCAGAAAGAATCTCGGTATCTAGTTCAGGGCTGCCTTCTTGTTGTCTAACTGTTTTCGCCCTCATATCTAGTTCAGAGGAGCTATCGTAGACATATAATTGCAGAAACGACGGTGCCTTATTTGACGTAGGAAGAAGCGAGCCAGCTCGATGGACAACTTGACCGCTTATTCTAAAAGTGTACCGACCTGGTGATTTATTAACTGACGTGTCAATGTTAGTAGCCATTGAAGTGAATTGATAACAGGAGTTATACATACGGATCAATTGCCGGAAGTGCCCACCTTTCCCTCGCTGAGACGGATCCAACAACGTCTTTAAAAACTCTGGTGGGTCATACAATATAGGTAATATGATCTTCCCCTCACTACAACACAAGCTGAAACTTATGCGTGTACGATTGCTTGTCCTCTTGACCCTCTCCTCGTACCACATAATCGCTCCACATCTCGGACAAGTATAATCCGGATTACTCAGAGCACGGTATTTGAACCTATCAACCAACTTTGCCCCTGGTAAAAACAGCATATAACAAACTTAGAAAGAATATATCAACTAAAGAAACCGGATACGTAAAATCGTAGATGGCTTGTTAGTAAGTTCCCTAAAACAAAGTGAGATCTACCGACAGCTTGACAACAATGGGCAAGTAGCGACATAAGATCAACTAACTTGGAGTTACAATCGTAGTAGTTTCTTTATTTACGATCATCGAGGGTCGGATGATAGGTATAGCTGGGTCGTTCTGGGAATGAGGTTGCGATCTCTTCCTCTTGTTAGGTCTGCACTTCAGTGATTGCGGTGGTTCATGTGACGATGTCCCTGTAAAGTAGAACAGATGGTGTTCAGATTATTTGGCGAATAAAGCGGGAAAGCAGACGAAAGGGAAAGGTCAGTAGGAATCCGAACCTGGAGGCACAGTGCTGGAATTCTCCGGGGATGATTGCAATATAGGTTGTCTGTCGACTGTATGTGACCGTGCGACCGCAAGGAGTTGTGTTCGGCGCCTCTTGTTGACACTTTGGTTGGGATCCATCATTAAATCTGGAGCCGTCGATATCCCAAGAGGATATGACAGTAGGTACTCAAGGTTTGACAGAGGAATTGGAAGTATACAGACGCATATACTTATCGCTATATATTAACATATATAATATCAAGCAGATAGTGTAATCGTATGAATATAGTAACGTAGTTGTTGGCGACAATATATATATATGAACTATATTGCCTACCCCTAATACAATTAGAAATCCCTAAAATCAGTGGAGAATTATGAACAGGCCATGGTCAGTAGCAGGGAACCGAAATCTGAGTAGTAGTAGGAATAAAAAAGTAGAGGAGGGTTATCATGAATGAATCGGTTGTTATACATTCGACCGGTTTCACTGAACGAATCCGGATCCATGCTCTGAAATTGGAGTCACTGACAAACCCCGAGTATTAGATAGTAATTTATTCGAACGAAATTAAGTTTGCAGTGATTGTTTTAACACCTTAAAGTTGTACGGGATTTGATATATAACTAAACTTACCTATCTCTCTCCGAACGTCCAATATCGCTGTAACCCTCTCTAGGCTTCTCACCAACGTTCATAGCCTTCACCCGAGAAACGTATTCAGAAGTCAGGTTGTAGAAGGATGAGGTAAATGCCCTTGTTAACCTCGAACAGGCCACCAGGCTTCAGCTTATCAGAAGTATGAAGTCCAACCACAGGAAGAAAAATAGTCTACCATTAAGGAAAAAGTTAATAAGAAACCGTAATGAACAACAATATACAGAAAACTAACTTTTTCGTATTACCTATTTTTAAAGTCTTGCATATTCATGTACATCTACAGCAGCAATAACAATACATTACCCAGGCTATACTGAGAAGCATACAACTAACTATCGGCACTTCACAATTAATAGAAGGACACCCAGTTGATTGGGAATATTGTATACTGAAAAGTCTAATAAAATTACACACCTGACTAATACGCAAACCGATGGGATAAATATAGATTGAATTCACTTGTGTACCACTTGCTTCTAATCCCATGTTCTACTTGCATAATTTCAAAGCTTATGTTCTTGCAATTAAGACGGATTCAGGGAGGGCGGATGATGATGCAAGAACAACATCCCATTCAATATTTAATTTTTCTGTTTTGTGTGTATTTTTTTGACAGGGAGGGCGTAAGAAACCTATTGAGTAAGATGTTAGAAGTAATAATTATCCAGGGGTTCCTATTTGGGGCACAGTCGGTTGTCAAATTGATTTGGGGAAATTGTTGACATAGCCTATCTTCTTCATGTCATATATAATTTAATAGAAATCGGTTTAAGCTTGGCCCTTATAACTAAATGTCTCTCTCTGGGTGAAGTGTAGAAGTCGAAATAGTTTGATTAGATCGTTATTATTAGCTAACAATAGTCGGACATGGATCCGACCGGTAGGGAGAATTGTGTGGGGACTTGGCGTATTACGTGTCGTCCACCACAAACACGTTAACAAATAACATAATAATCGCGGGGCTTGTTAATGCAATATGTACTACGGAGTACTTGAAATACTAAAATAAGATGCAAATTGGACATATTAAGATAAGTGTGTTAGGTGCCACATACATATTGAGATGACATAAAAGCTAATATTAAGATGACATACGAAGTCTTAGACACATATAGTAGTAGTCTATTAGAAATTAAAAATAGGAAAATTAAGTATAATTCGGAAAGTAATGTATAAGCCGGATCGTCCCGGCGCTCCACAGGTAGAATTGTCAGACATTAAATTTTGGCATCTTCGTCTTTTTGAGATTGATTGCTGCTCTGGTCTCAACTGTATTATCAACGGAGGAGGTCCCATCGCCTTCCTCTTCTTGTGAAATGATAAGTGTCCGCTTTCCTGGAGTACGTGATGTGGCGTTTGAGTTCACCTGTAGTTATATAATCATACACACAAATGAATGCCATAGGATGACTGGGCGCATTATTATTAGCAATTACCGGACTATGCACAATATTTTATTACAGAATATCGTAATATGTTGCGTACCTCTTCTGGCTCGTAGTTAAAGATATTAGCAATAGTAAACGTTTGCATGTATTTATGGTTGTAGTCCGTGACCTTCACTTTGAACACGAACTATTTTTTTTTCGAAGGTATTACGGAGCAATTTTGGGACATTATCAATGTTAGTGTCATCTGCTACATCCTGATTGTCAAGAGAATAATCTGTCATGCCTAGTGATATTCAGTTAAAAAGACGAACACTGTGAAGAAGATACAATTTATTCATTACCTCAGCCGTATGTGCGTCATACAAAGAACCTGCATCTTGACCGATTATTCTCTTTGTCTCATCGTTAAAGATTACAAATATAGTTGACCCCGTAGCATCCTGAACTGATAATTCCACTCGATACCTACACATAGGTAAAACGGATAATGATGGAAGTACTAATGTCAAACCCTCAGTTAAAAATAAAGCGACCGTAACTAACAATAAAAAACTGCCTTACATCAGCTTGGCATTGTCAAGTTCCTTCTCACAATGTTGACAGTAGAATTGAATTGATGTTAGCCTTAGTTTCTTGTTACAACCAGGACATGATGGATAGTGCCATGGTAAGTCGGTCAATACTCTGTCAACCTCCACTATGATGTAGCATGTAAAATCCTGCATGGTCAATGTGCACATTATTATCACAGACATGTTTTCATTACTCAACTAAGAGATTGTGTTATCATAAAGCAAGTAAAAGTATTGATATAATATACATGAGGAAAAAAACTCACCTTTTGATAAGGCGATTTGCAAGTATTCAATAATGTTAACACGTCCTTCTTATTTGCAAGGAGATCTTCATGATCTAAAATTCCTCGTTTTTGGATTTTGAATTTACCGACAATCATATCTTCTTCTCGATCACTGATTTTTTGGATTTAATATTACACGTCCAAAGATTAAAATAATGATATGTAAATAGATGTAGTTGAAAAATTGAATCTCATATTACGCTTAATTAGTAAATATATAAAGTCAAGTAATACCTCCAAATTGTTTTGAATTCATCAACTTCGGGAATTTCAGGATTGATATAGATCTTGGTTGAGAGAGAAGTTTCAACCTGAAGAGAAGCTGTGAAAGTGAAAGATCAAAAGACGTGTTAATTATATAGAAATAAATTAATTTGAACCAAAAAAATGTGATTTTAATAACCACAAGTATTGTCTTACCAGGGGTGTAACCCTTGACTCTCGTAGAAGATACAACTATTACAAATAGTTTGCATCCGGCATCCTCAAGCTTCTTCTTAATATTGTAATATTGTTTGATACAATCGTTCCAAAGTTTCACTTTCAAGTATTGATTGCTGTTTAGATAAAGATTAACAAACAATAATAATGCATATACAAAATAGAAAATAACACATCATTAACAAATATGAGTAGGAGGAAGTTAGGGACATAACTGTTTATCTTGAAGCTCGAGAACCAATAGTTTCTCATCCCCACGTTCATTCGCGAGAACACCGATAATGTCTTAACAAAATTTTTAAGATAACACAAATTATATGAGTATAAATAACTTAGAATTGTAAAGCAAAGTTGAGTCTACCCTACTAAACTACTACGGAGAAACTAAGGTATATTATACTCCTTCCTATTACTTTACTATTATTAAACTATGTAAACTCATTCCAACACCTAAACTTTAATTAAATAAAATAATAACTAAATTGTATTCTAAATATATTAAAAATAATATTCAAAAATATGAGTAATATTTTAATTCCCTATTCAATAATGAAATTTTTTAATATTATTTTAATATATTAATATTAGTTATATATTAATAAAGCAAGATGGTTGTAGGTATAAATACCTGATAGAACATCATCGTTTCGACGCCGATATTCCAATTGATGAAAATGTACGAAATCAAATTTGTGCAACAGAATGCTTGGAAGAGCCATTTTTATTGGCTTCACGTGAGTATTATAAGTAAAATTTAGCAAAATCTTACTATCGCTTACAACGCGATACACAAGCTTGTTTGGCTCTACTTTCAAGCCCTCGATGAGGTATATGGAGCCTTCCACAATTTTTGAACGGTAGCCTCTCCATAGTGCACTTCCGATGGTAGCGTGTACATAATCTCCCTGAATTGATTATATGAGTATAACGTTAACTACGCAAGAGTGTTTTGACATAAGTGTACCAGTCATCAGAGGGGATTAGTTAAGATTACCTCTTCGTCAATGAGAACCATGTCCACGCATACCAAACTATTATTATTTCTGAAGTTAAGGACTTCCCATAGTCTTGAGACACGAACCTTAATCTTCCATTCGGTTTTTGATGAATCTAATTCCCTGAGGAATGAATACGACCTTCCAAAAAAATAAAGAACAGATGATTAGACATATTAGCAAATAAAAAAAAGCATTCACTTTGGAGACATAATTAGATGGTCATGCTCTATTTAGATCGTATAAATACCTTGATGATGCCATTATTGATTTCAAGTAATTACTGGATTGATTGCTAGCAATTTGATTGATATATTGATTTGTTACCGCCTTATTAACCTTATATATAGCTAAAACAAATCCTAAACTTAAATAAATTAGAAGTGTGTAATATTTGTTAGAATTCTATTGGAAGTAAGAGTAACATTAGAACACTAAAATCAATATTATTAGTGACGTTGTTAATACGATATCTATGTAGTATCCGACCCTATGACTGATTATTTGCCCACGTACGTTAGTCTATCTATCCTACTAAACTACTATATCATAATGTATTATTATTATTATTATGAAAGTCTCACAAAGCGTAGAATGACCCGCATAGATATTAGGTATCATATTAGGAGAATTACGATTAGAACCGGTATAGGTATATTATACTCCTATTATTATAATTAAACATATTATTATACTATTATTAAACTTTGTAAACCCATTCCAACACCTAAACATTAATTAAATAAAATAATAAGTAAACTAATTCTAAATATATTAAAAATAATATTTATCCTACTAAACTACTACGGAGTATATCATAATGTATTAATATTATTATTATTATTATTAAGTCTCACAAAGCATAGAATGACCCGCATAGGTATTAGGTATCATATTAGGAGAATTACGATTAGAGCCGGCATAGGTATATTATACTCCTATTATTATAATCAAACATATTATTATACTATTATTAAATTTCGACCAATCAAATCGCTCGGAAAGTTTCTGCTTTATTAATATATATTGATTGATTGATTGATGATTGATTGATTGAGTACTCTTATTTCTTATTTATAATATAGAGTTTCATCACACCTTGTATATTTTTTCGATGTGAGATTATTTTACTTAAGTTTGTAGTCTTATTAAGAAACTTTTTAAGATTCAAAAGTTTTTATTAGTGATATTTAAGAGCGAATGATTATTCTTATTTATAATATAGAATTTCATTATCATAATTTTTTTGATGTGGGATAATTTACTGTCTTAAGAGATCTATTTAATACCCAAAAGAACACATGATTACTCTTATTTATGATATAGAATTTCATCTTATTTTAATTTTTTCGATGTGGAATAATTTTAAGTTTGTAGTTTATTAAGAGTTTTCTTTAAGACTCAAAAGTTTTTTTTGGCTGATATTTAAAAACAATGATTACTCTTATTTATAGTATAAAATTTCATAATCTCATCAAAAAAATTCGATGTGAGATAATTAATTAAGGTTTATAATCTTAATCTTAAGAAGTCTTCAAGACTCAAAAGATTTTTGGTGGATATCTAAGGACGGGTGATTACTCTTATTTATAATATAGTGTTTCATCACCTTATTATAATTTGTCGATGTGGGATAACTTTACTATTTTATATGTGATAAATTCATCACTTTTTCGAGGAAATAATATGAAACAAATAATATGAAACTAGATTAAAGCTCGTGCGTTGCACGGGTTAGTTGGCTTCGGGTTAATTGGCTTAATTACATTGATGATATATATTCGTTAAATACTCCGTAAAAAACTTGATCAATCTATATCATTATAATAAATAAGATAATCACATGATATTAGTAATCAAACTTAATTTCAACTAAGTTGATAGTCTTAAGAGCTTATTCTAAAACTCAAAAAAATACATGCGAATAATTTTTTTGACTAATAATATAAGATTCTATCGCCTCATCATAATTTTTCAATATAGGATAATTTACTCAAGGTTTATATAGTTTTAAGATATGCTTTAAAGACCCAGAAAAACGCACGATTACTCTTATTTATAATATAGAATCATCACCTTATTTTAATTTTTTCGATGTGGGATAATTTTAGGTTTATAGTCATTTTAAAAGCTTTTTAAGACTGAAAATTTGTTGGTTGATATTTAAAACCATAAGATTACTCACTTGTGTCAGATGATAGACGATTACTCTTTATTTATATAATCGAATTTGATCATCTTGTTGGAGTATATACTTTTGATGAATGATTACTCTTATTTATATAATAAAAAAATTCACCTTATTATAATTTTTCGATGTGGGATAATTTTAATTAAGTTTATTTAAGTTTAGATATAGTCTAATTAAGAACTTTTATTTATAGACAGATGCATGATTACTCTTATTTATAATACATAGAATTCCATCACACCATCTTAATTTTGATGCGGGATAATTATACATTAACTATATACTTTAATTATACTTTTTTTTAAGTTCAAAAGATTGTTGGTTAATATCTAAGAACGAAAGATTACGTAGAATTATATCACCTGATAATTTTAATTTAACTTTATTTGTAGTCTTATTAATAGCTTTTTTTAAGACTAAAAGTTTTTTTTGTTGATGAATGATTAGTCTTGTTTATAATATAGAATTTCATCACCATAGAATTTTATCGTCTTATTATGGTCTTAATAGTTTTTTGAAGACTCAAAAGATTTTGATTGATATCATATCTAAGAACAAATAATTAGTCTTATTTATAATATAGAACCACCATATTATAATTTGTCGATGTGGGATAATTTAAATAAAATTTGTAGTCTTATTTATAATATAAAATCATCACCGTACCTTATTTTAATTGTTTCAATGTGGGATAATTTTAATTTTGTAGTCCTATTAAGACTTTTTTAAACTCAAAATATTGTTGGTTGATGTCTAAGGAAAAAATTATAATTAGTCTTTTGTGTATAGTCTTAAAAAGTTTCTTAAGACTCAAAAGATTTTTGTTTGATAAAACTTTATAATTTTCCGGATGTGGGATAGTTTTACTTAAGTTTCACCTTATTATAATGTTTCGATGTGAAATTATTATAGTTAAGTTTGTAGTCTTATTAAGAGAGTTTTTAAGACTTGGAATTTTTTATTGATATTTAAGAACGAATGATTAGTCTTATTTATACTATAAAGTTTCATCACCTTATCATAACTTTTCGATGTGGGATGATTTATTTAAGTTTATAGTCTTCCATCAGCTCGTCAATTTTTTTTTGATGTGAGATAATTTACTTAAGCTTATAGTCTTAAAAGCTCTTTTTAAGTCTTTATTATTATAATCAATTTTCAGTGTGGGATGATTTTAAGTTTGTAGTCTTGTATATTAAAAGTTTTTTTAAGATTCAAAAGTTTTTTTTGTCGGTATTTAACACATAGTGTTGTATTTAAGCATTTAAAAAATTCCACTTTTAGTATAAACATATGGATTATCTTATTATATATTTTAGATGAATGATTACTCTTATTTATATAATAATAAAAATTCACCTTATTATAACTTTTCGATGTGGGATAATTTTACTTAAATTTATTTAAGTTTAGATATATACTCTAATTAAGAACTTTTATTCAAAGACGAATGATTACACTTATTTATAATATATAGAATTCCATAAATCCATCTTCATTTTTCAATGCGAGATAATTATACTTTAACTATATAGTCTTAGTCCTAGATTTTTTTTTTTTTGTCTCAAAAGATTTTTGGTTAATATCTAAGAACGAAAGATTACATAGAATTCTATCACCTCGTTAAGAACTTTTTTAGGACGAATGATTAATCTTATTTATAATATAGAATTGAATCACCTCATCATAATTTGGAGAAATGACTACTTTTATTTATATAATAGAATATCATCATAGAATTTCAGCGTCTTATTATACTCTGGGTATTTTAATGAAATGATGCGACCGAAGGGAGTATAAATGTGGGATATAATTTACTTAAGTTTATAGTCTTAAGAGTGTTTTAAGACTCAAAAGAGAGGGGTATAATTTTTTGATGTGAGATAATTTACTTAAGTTTATAATCTTAATAATTCCTTTAAGACTCAAAAGTTTTTGATTGATATCTAAAAATCTAAGAACAAATAATTAGTCTTATTTATAATATAAAAATTCATCACCTTATTATAATTTGTCGATGTGGGATAAATTTAACTAAAATTTGTAGTCTTATTTATAATATAGAATCATTACCGTAACTTATTTTAATTGTTTCGATGTGGGATAAATTTAAGTTTGTAGTCTTATTAAGATCCTTTATAAACTCAAGACTACAAATTCATGAGTTCATCATAATTTAAAAAACAATGACATAGAATTTCATCATAGTTTTTTTTTAAAAAACAAAAAAAAATTGTTGGTTGATATTTAAAAACGATGATTACTCTTCTTTAGTACAAATTCATAAGCTCATCATAATTTTTCGATGTAGGAGAATTACTTAACTTCGTTGATGTCTAAAGAATTTTTTTTAGTTTTATTTATAATATAGAATTTCATCACCTTATTATAATTTCTTTATTTAAGTGTATAGTCTTGACAACTTTTTTAAGACAAAAGATTTATGTTTGATGAAACTTTATAATTTTTCAAATGTGAGATAGTTTTAGTTAAGTTTATAGTCTTAATATATATTTTAAAACTTAAAATATTTTTGGTTAATATCTAAGAGCACATGGTTACTACGGAATATTATTTATAATATAAAGTTTCATCACCTTATTATAATTTTTCGATGTGAGATTATTTTTTATGTAAGTTTGTAGTCTTATTAAGAGATTTTTTAAGACTTAAAAGTTTTTTTTATTGATATTTAATAACAAATGAGTAGTCTTATTTATAATATAGAATTCATCAACATATCATATTTTTCGATGTGAAATAATTTATTTAACTTTATAGTATCCCATCATAATTTTTCAATGTGGGATAATTTAAAAGTTTTTCTTGGTCGATATTTAAAACGAATGATTATTCTTATTTATAATATAAAATTTGTCGATATTTAAAACGAATGATTATTCTTATTTATAATATAAAATTTCATCATCTCAATGTAGGATAATTACTTAAGTTTATAGTGTTAGAAACTCTTTTTGAGATTCAAAAGACTTTTGGTAGATATCGAAGAACGAATACTCTTTATTTATAATATAGAATTTCATTATCATATTGTAATTTGTCGATGTGGGATAATTTTAAAATTGTTATATGTTATAAATTCATCACATAATGTGAAGCAAATGATATGAAATTTATACTCTAATGAAAGCATTTTTTAACACGAATTTAATTTTTTCACTTTTATAATTTATTTTACGATAATGTTTTGAAAAAAATGAACTCTAGAGGTTTTCACGTCAGAATTGTAAAATATCACATTAATATAATAGATTAAATATATATTGTAATAATCAAAAGATTCTCTAATTGATTTTTTTTATTATTTATGATACTTTCCTAATTTGAGGTTTGATTGAACGGACCAATGAGATTGCTCGAAAAAAGCCTAAAATATATATATATATATATAGAGTGAGGATCCGGTGAGTCTTCATCTTTAGATGAGTCCGTCCTTTCAATCTGGACCACACAATCAAACAAGATTGAATGGCTGAGATTGGACCACGTCATTAAGGAAGAGTAACAAGGCCTTTGCATACACAAACATCATAACTCTTTGATTTCATATTACTGTGACATTATTACTGTGACACTGCTACTGTGACATTATTACTGTGACACTGTTACTGTGACATTATTACTGTGACACTGCTACTGTAATTCCTTATTGATGTGACATTCATTGATTTCATATTACTGTGACACTGGTACTGTGACATTATTACTGTGACACTGCTACTGTGACATTATTACTGTGACATTCTTTGATTTCATATTACTGTGACATTATTACTGTGACACTGCTACTGTGACATTATTACTGTGACACTGCTACTGTGACATTATTACTGTGACACTGCTACTGTAATTCCTTATTACTGTGATATTCTTTGATTTCATATTACTGTGACATTATTACTGTGACACTGCTACTGTTACTGTGATAGTTCTGTTACTGTAACACTGCTACTGTTACTGTGACACTGCTACTGTAATTCCTTATTGATGTGACATTCATTGATTTCATATTACTGTGACACTGCTACCGTGACATTATTACTGTGACACTGCTACTGTGACATTATTACTGTGACACTGCTACTGTAATTCCATATTACTGTGACATTCTTTGATTTCATATTACTGTGACATTATTACTGTGACACTGCTACTGTGACATTATTACTGTAATTCTTTATTACTGTGATAGTGTCACAGTAAGATAGTTGTGTTACTGTAATAGTGTTCTGTTACTGTAACATTATTACTGTGACATTATTACTGTAATTCCTTATTACTGTGATAGTGTCACAGTAAGATAGTTGTGTTACTGTAATAGTGTTCTGTTACTGTAACATTATTACTGTGACATTATTACTGTAATTCCTTATTACTGTGATAGTGTCACAGTAAGATAGTTGTGTTACTGTAATAGTGTTCTGTTACTGTAACATTATTACTGTGACATTATTACTGTAATTCCTTATTACTGTGATAGTGTCACAGTAAGATAGTTGTGTTACTGTAATAGTGTTCTGTTACTGTAACAGTAAGATTATATACGATAAAGATGACGCTGAATCTCAGCCATTCATGTGATTTGATCATGTGGCTGTGATTCGCGGGACGGACTCATTTAAGATAGAGAGACTCACGAGATGCAATTCCTATATATATATATATATATATATATATATATATATTGATTTATACTCAAACGAAAGCATTTTTTACCACGAATCTATTTATTTCATTTTTATTTCATTTTTTTACGATAACTTTTTGTTAAACTAAATTTAAAGGTTTTAAGATGAAAATTATAAAACATCACATTACTATGATAGATTAAATATATTATTATAATAATTAAAAGATTTTTTACTTGATATTTTATTATTAATGATACTTTCCTAAATTAAGTTTTGATGTAACGGACCAATCACATCGCTCGAAAAGTTCCTCCTTTATATATATAAAGGAGGAACTTTTCGAGCGATGTGATTGGTCCGTTACATCAAAACTTAATTTAGGAAAGTATCATTAATAATAAAATATCAAGTAAAAAATCTTTTAATTATTATAATAATATATTGATAATATATATATATATATATATTGATTACAATGTGATATATTTAGCATATATTTAGCCTTACATATACTGTTAAATATATGATAATATATATATATAATTAGATTGTACTTATATGATAATATACATAAAATTAGATTGTACTGTCAATTAATCAATCAATCAATTAATTAGTATGATACATAGAAAAAAAAATTATACTATTTTATGGTATAACAAAAATGAAGTTGATGAAGTGTCAACTTCTCATGAAGTTTTTTACCTCCAAATTATTATCACTCAAATAAGAAAACAAATAAAAGATTTGAGGATATGACCATATTTATGTAAAATTACTACATTTAATGCAAAATTACTTTGTAGTAAATCAAAATATACGACAAAGACACTTACTAAAAGAATATCTATAAAATACTACCAACTACACGTGTATACTAAAATTTATAACAATCTTAGAATATCTATAAAATAAATTTGCATATATACCGTGCATATGCACGGGTCTATACTTACTACATTTAATAAGGAAACAAATAAAATCACTCAAATAAGGAAACAATTACTACGTTTAATCCAAATTCAAGTCAAAGTCAATATTTATGTAAAATTAGAAGAAAAATTATTCAATAAATAAAATTATTATGCGCTCCGTATGTATTAGCTATATATTAAAAAATATACTTCGTATATATCTATGACATAATTTATTTATTTTTGTGACAAAATATAAGTGTCTCATATTATTGAAGTCTAAGTATTATAAACAAACATAAAATCTTGACGATGGAAAAAACTACGGAATATATAAAATACTTTCACATTTTGATTTTAATATATAAATATTTGGAGTTATTTTTTTATCTAATAATATTTGGAGTATTATGTTATCTTATAATTTGTTAATTAAATTTATAAATGACCTCAATATATAAAAGAATGAATTTTGATTTGCGAATATTGGTTTTGTGAAGAAAAAAAAACTTTAATTAAATAATCAAGTAAAAATTGCTATAATTTTTTTTATTAGCTTTGTAAAAAAATATGTTCATTAAAATATTAAAATATGAATTGAATGAGATTACACGATTATATCTTGATTATCATTGAAATTTAAAATTATTATCTCGGATATAAAATATAAATATCAAAAATGTGAAAAAAGGGTACCAACAGATATTTATAAAATTAGATTGTACTGTCAATTAATCAATCAATTAGTTAGTATGATATATAGAAAAAGATTTATACTATTTTATGGTATAACAAAAATGGTAGCGTCTACTCTATTAATTATACTCCATCCGGACACTATTTTTTTCCTCATTTCATTAAAATACTCCTCACATGTATTGGGGCAGTGGGGCGAAAAATAGTGTCCAGAGGGAGTACTATTTTATGGTAGTACTCCCTCTGTTCCATTGAATTGTTTGACAATTCCATATTGAGGCGTCTCAATGAATTGTTTGCCTTTTTATTTTAAGAATGCTTTTTATGTGTAATTTGACTCTTGGCTCCACATGTCACCTTCTAATTGGATCTCTTGCCCTTGGTGTCAAAAGTAAAGGCAAACAATTCATTGGAACGGAGGGGTATCTTTTAAACATATAGTTATTGATCGCAGTTAACATGCATGAGTAATTTAAATAGGGTGTTGCTCTTCGCAGTACGCGTTTTACTCGACGCAGTACGATGTTTCCAATTTTGCCCCTTTCATTTCCCCTCCCTCAAATTCCATCGTTTTTCCCTTTCTCCTCCTCTTCCCTCCTATCTATTTGATTAACGCAGTACATTATTTTTTACTTTTATGCAGTACATTATTTTTTACTTTTATGCAGTACATTATTTTTTACTTTTACGCAGTACATTATTTTTTTACCTTTATGCAGTTCATATTTTTTTAACTTTGGTGCATTGCATATTTATTATTTTTTGACGCAACTTTTTTTTGTAACTGCGGTACATTTTTTTCTCAATTTTGACGCAATACATATATTTTAACTTTGATCAAGGATATTTTTCAATTTGTTGACATAACACGTTTTTTTTTTAAATTCCAACCGTACTACGGAAGTAAAAAATAAGGTCGGAAAGAAAAAGAAACAAGAAAAAAAATCTATAATCAAGTTTATAATAGTTCTTCAATCTAACACGTATCCATAATCATGATATGTATGTTTAGAATTGGAGGAAATCGATGATAATTGAAAAAAATTGGACGATTTTTAAAATCCTAATTTCAATAATTAGGGATTGAAGGGAATCAATGATAATTGAAAAAAAATTGGACGATTTATAGAACCCTAATTTCAATAATTAGGGATTGAAGGGAATCAATGATAATTGAAAAAATTGGACGATTTATAGAACCCTAATTTCAATAATTAGGGATTGAAGGGAATCGATGATAATTGAAAAAATTGAACGATTTCTAGAACCCTAATTTCAATAATTGGGGATAAATTATAATTCATACCTGTTTTTCGATCAAACTTGTATCCATAATCTTATCAATTTGCTAGATTGAATGAGGTCATGTAGTTAGAAATTAGAATTGAAATGAACCGATGATAATTAGAGTACAATAAAGAGGGTTGAGAGTGATAGGAATCCTTATGTTTTTCAGTGAAGGGCATATAATGGAAAAATATGCGTAAAAAATACTGCGTCGAGTAAAATTGGTACTGCGAAGAGTAACTCCGTTTAAATATAAATCCAACCAATATATATTAAATAATAAAAAAAGTAGGCCCATATGGTAAGCCATATGTAGTTAGGTGGAAAAATTTAGAGATTTGTTATTTGGTGAGTGAAAAGGGGATTAAGGTAAAGTTTGGACGGGAAGATCAACTCCTATGTTCAAAAAGTAGAAAAAAAAGATGGCACAAGTATAATCTTTACGGTGAGAGGGGCTTAACCGAAAAAAGGAGAGGCGTGTGAAGTGCGCGTAAAAAGACCGCGTGGAATCGAAATCCCTTGAAAACCCGATCTCTTTCGTGGTGATCCCACGGTGGAAGGAGATTACAATTAAAGTGACACTATAAATACCATCGTTCAATATCCGTGTCATCTTTTCCCTTCGCAAATTTCTCAATAATTTCTTCTTTTCGCTTTCATCCCTGCAATCAATCAATCATTCAATCTCTTGCTTATTTCAGGTTTCTTCTTTATCTCATCCCCTTCTTTCATCTCCTTACTTCTTCTGTATTCTACTAATTAATTTTCTTGTATTTTGATTGTTAATCAATAATAATGTTGTATTGCTTGCAAATTCTGGATTTTGATCATGTGTGTTTTCCACAAAATATGATCTTCTTTTAGCTGCCCCCACCCACATTATTTTTCTCGTTTTGCATCATCATATGTAGTCGATGATGATGATAATCCTGTAGGATATGGAATGCTGTATTAATTACTCGAGTACGGGGTTTTTTTGTTTTCAAAATATTTCTCGCAAATAGTATAATCGTAAATAAATGGCTGATGTGTTCAAATGTGTAGTAGTTGTTGGATAAAGGCAGTGGAAGGCCAACATGGGAGGCGGAAAAGATGAATCTGACAAAGGACTGTTTTCAAATCTAGCTCATGGGCTTGGTGGGGCGTATGGGGGGCACGGTGGGTACCCGCCAGGGCAGTACCCACCGCCACCTGGGGCATATCCACCTCATGGCTATCCTCCCCAACAAGGCTATCCTCCAGCCGGATACCCACCTGCAGGATACCCTCCCGGTGGTGGTTACCCTCCCCATGGCGGTTACCCTCCTCCCGGTGGTTATCCTCCCCCTGGTGGGTATCCTGGTGCCCACGCCAGCCATGGCTCACACCATGCAGGTATATCCCACAATACTTACTACAGAGTGAGAGTGGAGTACTTTCTTTATAGCATCATCATTTTGTATTTTTATATCATTGTTATCGTCTCAAAAAAAAGCTTACAATTTTACATATACACGAGTAGATTGATAGCAGCCCGCACAGGTTTTTTGTACTTGTATTTTAGAAATGATCAATTGGTTTTGGGATGAACCCGAAAGAAACAGGCAACACATTTAATGACATTTTCCCATCAACTTAGAATTCATAAGTTTCCCTACCTATGCCACTGTAAGGAGAGTTAGCGAACCTAGGAGAGTTCGTTGTCATCTTCGGATGAACAATGAAGGAAATTGCATCGAGAATTGACAAGATACTTTAGCTGCAAATCATTTTACTCTTATCTCATTAAGACCCCAAGCTCTTCATTGCGTGCTGAAATTAAGTTTTGATTATTTAGAAATTTGACAACTTACTTTTGATGCTCACAAGTCATATCAGAATGCATAGCAGGTTGAAAGTTGAAACTGAAGTTTTCCCCTTCATTTTTCAGGCGGTTCTGGCATGGGAGGCATGGGAGGAATGCTAGCAGGTGGAGCTGCAGCTGCTGCGGCAGCCTATGGAGCCCATCATCTGATGCATGGCGGTAGTCATGGACATGGCCATGGACATATGGGATATGGTGGCGGCATGATGCATGGTTTCGGTGGAAAGCACGGAAAATTCAAACACGGAAAATTCAAGCACGGCAAGTTTGGCAAGCACGGAAAGCACGGGATGTTCGGTGGCAAGAGGTTCAAGAAGTGGAAGTAAACTGTCTATCGTCTTCAGCAGTCAGAGTATACATAATAAATCCTAGTGGATCATTATCACTATAAAGTTTAAACTCGCCTATTGAATTGTGACAGATACTGTTTGTTGTTTAATCCCTGAGAGTAATAGTTCGACTCAATATTATGTTTCGTACCATTTAATCATGATGTTCAGTGTTTCTTAGCCATTGTGTACATATATGTTCCTTAAATTAGTTTGATTTTTATATTGTGCCCGAATGTTCAATTGAAAACTCAATACACATACAATAATACTCGTAATAGGGAAGAAGCTTTATGTTCTCTTTTTGGGATTTTCTTAACTCCCTGTAAGAGCTCTCTTTCTTCAGGTTTGGAGTTCAATTCTTATCCAATACACTCTCGTTAGTCGTGACTACTCTATCTAATGTTAATTACATGACAAGATTCTACAGCTCTTGTCAGCATTTAAACTTGACGGCTTAACCAAGAATAAGGTAGACTCTGTTTGGTGGTTAACATAACTGAAACTTGAAAAGCTTGAAGGGAAAAAAGAAATCAAAACATTTTTCAGCTAGTTTATTCTCATACGCTATTCCGCGTAGTCTTTACTTAGGTTTGGGGCATGAACTTTGAGACCGCATTGATCTTACATATAGAAGGACGGGACCTGAAGGCTGGAGTATAAATTTTGCAAGCATTCCCTGGTCAACCCATACGAAGTTTTCTTCATCCTTATCTGAATAAATCAATTGTATCTCCTTCGCACAGACTATCAGTAATGCTACTCCCTATATCCAGGCTGACAGTTCGCTTTTGCATCTGTTTTCATGCAAGTGAGCTAGAGTCCCACTCATTCTCCACTGTACAAAATAAGCTCAAAAATAGGAAACAAAATCTAGGGCTGCGATGGACCGAACACGTATACATAAATATATTGGCGTAAACAGAGAAGCCTCAGTGGGTTAGTTCCACACGCTATCCAAAATTTTGTGCCAAGTAAAAGGATGACATTCACAATCGGGTTGTAAATGTCCGTGTTATACTGGAGGGTGATCGTCCTCTGACTTCTGAGGCGGTAAAGGTTTCCATCCGGGTTTCTCGTCCCAATACATGTCGTAATATATATGTCCAGGAATGTGATCCATCACACAGCACCATATGCCCACGTAACGCTTCACACGTCTCCTGAACTTCTCTTCTTTCTCCTAATACACATTACATATAAAAAGCTTAAGCACGATTTAGGCAAGCAGAAGTTAACTAGTCACGCCTAGAAAGCCTGAATATCTTAGAAGACTTGAGAACTTGCCTTGTCTTCATATCCCAGAAAAGCATCATCCATGGATAAGAAGTTTATGACCTTGACATTCTTGTATGATGAGAATAGTCTCTTCAACTAGCACAATTAAACAGAAACAGTAAGCTGCTTTGTTATTTCTGAACTTGGCATTCCAACTAACTAGGCAACAATCGGAAATTCAAAAAAGCTGGCTGTTGGCATTGTTTGCGGCTACCTTAACACACAAGTGCCTGCATATACTGACGCACGTCACTAGAAGTCTGGAATGAGTCGGGGTGAAATAAAAAAAGGGTCGTGTTTTTTCCTAACGAGCGTTTACTCAACCCTAACGACATTTTACCTATTTGCCCCCGCCATTTCCCAACGCTCTCAAAAGTGATGTTCATTTTCTCTCCAAAAAATCCCAAATTTGACCTAATCGAATTCGACCATCCAACCCGCCGGCCGCCGCCACTACCACCCTCTAATTCGTTCCCTAAACCCTAATTTACTTCACCAATTACAATTAAACAATAATTAGAAAAACAATGTAACTAAATCCTAATTTAATCCTTCAATTTCAATTAAATTTTGATTAGACAAAATAATTAATGTAATCATACAATTGATTTAGGGAAAACGGCAATTAATTTATTATTAATTGAATTAGGGCTAATTATCGATCCCCTAATTTACTCCACCAATTTCAATTAAACGATAGTTAGAAGAAAAAAAATAACAAACCCCTAATTTAATTCTTCAATTTCAATTAAAGATTAATTAGAAAAAGTAATTACTGTAATCAAACAAATAATTTAGAAAAAACGGTGATTACTTCATCGCTAATTGAATTAGTACTCATAATCGATTTGTAATTGTGGTTTGAATAGTTGTATGCAAATTGAGAGAAAAGTTGTTCTCGATTGGGAGAATTGTGAATTATGAGAAGGATAAATTTGGAAATATTAAGAAAAATACGTTAGGATTGAGTAAGTTGCGTTAGGAAAAAGTAATTTCGATAAAAAATGGTAACATTGTATATCTATATCCTCGCACTGTATCTTATGTAAATGCTCATGAGCTTGGTATTCTTTTTTTGTTAAAAAGTAAGTCTACCCTTGGTTTGAAGACACTAGTGACAATTAAGCTTGTAATTCAGTGGAGGAGCTTACAACCCCCTTTGAAATAGGATTTCTCGAAAGAGAACCGCAAACCAAAAAAAAAAAATTAAGACCACAAACACTTGTTGCTACTCAAAAAGAAAATAGCTACGTGAAGACGATATTGGAGGATAGTAACACCGCAAACATAATACCTTGTCTGTAAAATTAAAATCAGACAACGTATATCACACCAACATGATGAATCAGCTGCATCCAAATAGATCAGAAATTTTGAAGAGTGTGGATTCAAGTAAGAGATTACCGTTTCTTCACTGCTATGTCTAGGAAGTTTGAGCACACGGGCTGTACTAGAATCATTGGTAACACGGCAGTCTTTGGATCCCACTTGACAAAGCTTCACATCAATCCACGACTCTTTTACCTAGTAACAAAATAAACTTCAGTTATGTTTCCACCTCTAAACTTGTTATTCCTGTAAATGGACTACTCAATTCATTGACTTGGATGTACCTCTTCTGGTAGCGCAGGGTTATCAAGGAATGAGTATTCCCTAATATCAATTCGAGGCCCAAATTCTTGCTCTGGCAAGTTCTTCAGCATTACATTCACCTGCAGTGGAAAAGGCCAACCGGTTTTACCATAGTTATCAAACATAACTTAGTATATTGGGAAGAAAAGTGACACACAGCCGAGTACCCGAGTGAAGCACCACAAAAACTGCATACAAGTTATCAAAAAAGAAAAAAGTTCAGTCCAATTATTAACGCGTATTCTGCTGTCACTTCTTGGCTAGACCTGTTAATTTCATCTAATTGTTTCTACTTTCTCTTTTGTGAGATGAAGAGTGAGTGGTGGAATTTCTACATTTCTACATATGCTTCCATATCTCAATGACATTAGTTTAACACTTTAACTTGCACGACGCTAAAGAGTAAATTAGTAAGATGTTCACACGATAATGTATAGCAAGTGGTAAGATCGTAAGGTGTTGGGATGTCTTTTCAACGTACTACTTTCAAAGCATGCCGAGAAATATCAAACGGTGACCCTATTGTAGCTACATTTTCGCCGAAGTTATAAAACTAATAATGGTGGATTTCCGCAACATCTTACTGACAACATGTGGGGCAAAACTATGGGGTGAAAAGAGCTGCCCCAAACCCCAGAAGAGATTTAGCTATCATTTTCCTTAAATAACTTATGTATGGCTTAGCTGCGTTTTGGTTCCGTACTCCATAAGTATATCCTTATGTCAAGCTAATCTCTTACGCTTAAACAAAGTGAGTACAGAGTAACTTACTAGTTTCTTGCAAAATTCAAGACAATTAAAATCGCAAACTTTCCTTGATCCACGACATGATTTAATTCTGATGGTCAGTGTTCTGTGATTGTTACTGTATATGCAACCACGGACAGGAATGTCTTATCATTCCAATCAGACATCAGTAGTTAATGTTATGGAACACAGGGTTTGAACTCGTGACCTCTGGCTTTGAGACCATGTTATGGATCACTCTGATACCATGTTATGGATCACTCTGATACTATGTTATGGAACCAACTCAACCAAAACCTTAAGGCGATGGTTGAGGCCCATTTATATTCTACTCCCTCCGTCCCAAAATGATTGTCCCATTTACTTTTGCACAATCATTAAGAAATTGTGTAAAGATGGGGTATATAGGCAATTATGACTACTTTATAGGGTGATGTGTGAGGTGATGTGGGTTAATGGAATGACAAAATGGTAAATACTTTGTCTTAGTAGGGACAAAGTTGTAAAAATGGATAGACTAAAAAGAAAAGTTGAGAAATGGGACAATCTTTAAGAACCTACCCAAAAAGGAATACAGGACAATCTTAGTGGGACGGAGGGAGTATTAGTTAAACATTAAGACCAAAGAGAGTTGAAAGACGAACAAACGACTAAACAAATGTATCCGCACATTTTGCTACCTCAAATACATGATCCAAAGGGCATATAAAAGGTTGTCTTGTCATGGTTCCCTCCAGTATTCCAGGATGACCATACCAGAGCCGATCCAACCTGCACCATATTGGAGGCATGACCTATATAAATTCAATAAGAATGTAATAAGATATCAACAAATTAATTTGCATTGCAATTTTTCAAAGATTTTGAGACTGTGGTCTTGTCTCACAAGGTAAATCTAATATAATGACAACAACTTCATGTTTTACATAAGAAATTTAGACAAAGCAAAAGATAATATAATGACTTGATTTTATTATGAATGACATCACATATTATAGCTAGTGCGTATTGGAGATAGAGGTGGCTACAAATGCCGGGAAGCAGGTCATGCCTTGCATTCATGGGCCAATTTTTTTTTTTGGCCCGCTCAGCCTTGTCCCTAGCTTGACCATCCACCCAAACTGAACCTGGGATAAACAATCCTCGCCCAGCTCATTTGGGCCCACTAAAAAGCCAAAAAATATTTAAAAACCATTGACTGGGCCTGGGCCAGGGCCAGGTCAGAGAAAAGATAGCCTGGCCTGGCTTTAGGGCCCTGCCCGACCATCCACCACGAGCCCGGCCCAGTTGTAAAATGGTCCAACCCGCACCTAGCCCAGCTCGTGGCCATCTCTAATCGGAGAGTTCTCCAACGATATTTCTAATATAATCTCAATTGAATACTTCCCAATTTTCTATCTTGATATTTTCCGAATACTGTCTAAATTCTAATACACTTCAAAGTTGACAGTAACACAAAAATCTCAAGCCCAATATGCACGTGAATCTTGATATATCATTTCTTTATCTGTTGTTCTACCTCTTAACGGTTTAAATATTACACCGACAATACATTCAAAGGATATTAAGAGTGGTAATAATAGTCGGTATCCTTGAGCACATAGATAAGACAGTTCTTGCTGCATTAACGATTTAAGGAAGCAAGGGTGGTCAAACCATTTCTAGTACAAAACATTGTAAAGAGGTATACGGTTGGGATTGGCAGAATTAGGCAATATTCAAGCGAAAGTATCCAAAAAGGCATAAAAAGAACATTGTTTGTTCTCACCAGAGTACGATTTAATAAAGACGCAATAGCAAGAGCCTCTCGTATCTGTTTCATCTGTAAATCAACATTAAATGTAGTGTTCAGATGATGCAATACTTGACACATGTAAAAGCATTACTCCGTGTGAGATATCATGATTACTACCTGGTAATTAACAACAGCAAAATGTGATTCGACATTATGCTCTCCATCCATGAGCAAGCTCCTTGGAACAGAAGACTTAAAGGACAAGAAACCTCCTGCAATAGGCATTATGATCATCATTAGTAAGACAGATTTTATTAGTAACCAAATATTTGTTGGCAATATTGTATCTTTAGAATTATTTTTTGTATATCATGTTCACACCTTTGTAACATATTATATATATTCCTTATTCTTGATTTCTTTCATGGTATCAGTAGTCTAGGACTTTTTGTTTCTTTCACAAACCTCCTACTCTACCGTCACCCTTGACATCCCTACCACCGACACGACCATGGCCAATGTTTACAACAGCAGCAACAGCGATGGGGGCTCCGGTAAGTCCACCCTCCACCCCGTTTATTCAGTCACAAACCTCATCCACAAAATCTGAATGCTTGACTGAACAAAGGTTACATATTCTGCTTGGGGGAATTTGTTCACCCTCTATGCTAAATCTTACACAGTTCTCCATCACATCGATGGCATCAACCCTCGTGCCAGGACCTATTCCACATATGACATATGCTACATGGTGCGAAATCGAAGCCCACGTTCACCAATGGATCTACGGCTTCATAAATGAAGACGACCTCTTTCGAGTTCTTGAAACTGACTTGAACGCCTATGCGGCCTGAACTCGTATCAAGAACCATTTCATAACTAATGAGTAGAATATAAATGTAATGTCATTTGACATTGTCCATAGCGATTATGGACTTCCCCTATCACCAGCATTTTACATCACCGTTACTATTTACTATTTCTTGACGATTATACGAATTTTCTATGGACTTTTCCGATTAAAAATAAATCTCAAGTTTTCTCCCTCTTTCACCAATTCCGATCTCTAATTTCTACACAATTCAACCTCAAAATTAAAAAATTTCAATGTGATAACGGTCGTGAATTTGATAACACCCCGTATCACACATTTTTTAATAATGACATCCCATTCCGCTTCTCCTGCCCTCACACATCTAGTCAAAACGGCAAAGCTGAACGTAAAATTCGTTCAATTAATAACATCATCCCTACACTACTTGCTCACTCTCAAGTCCCACCTAATCCAAGGCCATACGCTCTTGGAATGACTATCTATCTTCATAACATGGTATCACAGCCAGCACGAGTGGAAGCACATGGTACGAGACAACCCATGCACTAACCACTCTTCAAGCCCAATGGGCATTCGAGTGAGGGGCGTGATAGAATATACTCCCTCCGTTCATTATTATTCGCCTCATTTCATGATTATTTGTGAGGAGTATTTTAATGAAATGGGGCAAAAAATAGTGAATGGAGGGAGTAAATGTAATAGTTGGGCATCAACCATTACCTTAAGGCTTTGGTTGAATTGGTTCATCTAACAATAACAATAAGTGGCTGTCTTGGAACAACAATTTAAGAATCTACTGCTCACTTGATGAAATACTATCAACAACTTAATAAGATCGCTACTCAACTCATAGTTTCGTTCCAACCTTTTCGTCCAGCCTCCCCCTCTTCAACTGCGGGGTGTACTAGTAAATATATAGTTAATATTATTGTCTCTATAGAACTACCTTCTGTATATTACTCGTACTATATTGGCACCTCTATAACATGTATATTCCTGATTAATGAAAAGAATACGGCAGGGGATTACACTCTTTCAGATTTGTGTGCTCAAAAACGTTTGTACCTCCATCCCTTATTTATAGCTCCCACTAGATGTTGGTGGTCAAATGATGTTATCTTTGGCTATTAATATTTTGAAATACATGTAGAGACATAATGGAAAATTTCTTATGTTTCATTTATCGAAACTATTTTCATACTCCGTATTAGTTTATCTAGTGTTACAGTGGGTTTTTCTCTCGTCTCCGAACATATCCAAATGATCCTATCGCCTTTTTTGGCCTGGTACTAACATTTGGGCACGACAATCCTCCAAAATTTTGTCTCAAAATTAGAAGTTAGAAGTTAGAAGTATGAAGAATTACAATCTACTACGTATTTAGTAGATGCAAGATTATTGATCGACAAAAGGAATTAAATCCTCAAGTAACAGACATAAACGAAACATCCAAATATACAATCTACAATGCATATTTAAGAACAAATAAACGACATAAAAGAAGCAGCACAAGTACCCGGAGAATTATAGTACTCTGGTGGATCATTAAACACCCTGCCTTCCCGCAATCGATGCCGCTTGCCTTCAGTACCGGCGTACTGGAATGTGGTATGTACTGCATATGGTTCAAGTTTAAATTGCTGATACATGGCCTGCAATGAAGTTTAAATCAGAAACCACAAAAAAAAAAGTATAGGACACACGTCACGCTCTCATTAAAAAAATCCCACAAAAACAAACACTTACGAAATGGAATGAATTTGGGATACAAAATAACTCTTGAAATCAACCCATCAAACAAATGTTAGTACAGTAGTAGATTTAATGGTTTTTTGTTTGTTAAATTGGTTTTTTGTTTGTTAAATTTTAACCAACATATTTTAAATTTGATAATGCATTTCTCTCGAATGATTATCAAAAAAAATTAACATAGGTATTGTAAACCACATGACCCCCTATATAAGCCGTGCATTTGCACGGGACCTAAGCTAGTTTTACATATTATCCCAGTAAAGAAAACCAGAAAGACCACTAAATCAACTACCAACAAACAATCTCCCCCAGTCAGCAAAAAAACACGTAGTTCGTGCATCTCTGGTTTCATACTTGTAAGATATAAAAAATACTGTGTGTCACAGCGAAACCTAGTAGTAGATTGCATATTCATTTTGGTTTGTCCATTGCCCATTTCCACTACTTAGGAGAGTTGATGCATACCCTTGATCGTAACGTGAAGATTAGAAAGGTTTAAAATGGGAGGACAACATCTTTTTCTTTATGTATGGACATTCCATATATTTCCCAAGTTCTTAACACAACATTAATAGCTAACAAAAAGAGGCATGCCAATCTATGAAGATAAAAGAGTAGATAAGCCCAGGCCAAAGAGGAGAGTCTGTTAAAGGGATGAGACAAATAACAAACCACAACAAGAAGGATCTCGCCTCTGAACACGAGATAGGTGTCAGGTATTACACCAAAAGATCCTCTCACTAAATCTTGAAATGGGTGATTCGGGTTGGTTGTGGCTGGGTAGGTCAGGCAAAATAGGGTTAGACACGGTTAGGTGTCTTTGCTTTGGGTCAAAAATACGGGTACTAGACTACTAGTCCACCGAGGCCGATATTTAACCTATACTTCTTCCATAACCTACAGTTATTACTGGGCTGACATATAACAAACACAGGCGATATTACACCAATATGCCAAATATGACCCCGAAAGAAACTGCAGTACATGGTGCCACCTGAGTCATAGTGTGCTGTTGGAGGGATGATGATGACCTTTTCAGAGATTGTGTCGCAAATCAGTATTCGAGGTTTATAGTATGAGTGTATGACCTATTAGGTGTTAGGACACAAGAGCAATGTCGTAGCATAAAAGGGTCAGCTTAGAACGGTATTCTCAACTCATGTCTAAAGCACTTTGAAATTACACTTAATCTAGTCGTTACTTAGGTCACTGAAACATGTCAAACACGCTTATAAGTACAGCTCCTAGTACACTGTTGTTTTACAATAAACCTGTTATACTTATATGAGAATCTAATAACACAGTCCCTAACAAGGGACAAGAAAGATCAGTACTCCGTACATGGAAAGTCTGCGTTGTCAGCACTTGAAATTTCAGTATCTGAGTTGGGCAAAATAGCTTTCAGATGTCGGGAGACAGCGCATAATTTAAGAACTCTAGCAGACCTAAGCCTATCATTATGTTACCTACAGTGGTCATAACTGCTAATAATTGACACATGCTTCAAGAATCCTTACTATTTAGAACCCCCACAAAAATAAATAGGACAATAGGCGCAAAGAAAAAATCCAGTTTTGCAAAAACTGTAAATATATATAAATACAATATACCTGAACAAAATATGTATGTCCATTACAGAATATGCTGGCTGGAAGGAAACCCAGCTTGAGATTTCCATCATAAGCGTATAGAAGACCATCTCCCCCATCAACAGAGGGCCCTAGTTGTCTCCGAATAAGATCATTGAAACCATTCTGATCCCATATCTTGTCATCAGCTAAAAGCATCTTTTTCCATTCTTTAGCCAATTTCTTTGAGGAAATTGTCGGTCTCCAATGAAATATTCCCACATTGCATGCACCAGTAACTGTAGGTCATCACCACTAGTGATTAGTGAGTAGATGTTCAGAAAAAAAAAATAAAGAAAGAAAAATCAAACATACTTCTAATCCATTTAGATGTTCTGAAACTATCTATAATCCTTTAGGTCATCAACACTGGTAGAAGCTCTTTTACAACTCTTACCATTGCCAATTATTCCACATAAACAACTTAGAAGCTATTGTCAGTCCGTCACTACAAATTTGTTATCAACAATGAGAAAACCGTCCCTCCTCTGCCACCAAAAATGCCCTTCACCCCGTCTATACTGCCATGAACATTCAGAATAAAGTTCGGATCCTCGCCGGCACGAAGGTTACAAAATCTCAATGGGTGAAATTATTCACCCACCATGCTCATGGTGATAAGGTTACTCATCATCATATTGATGGTACCAAAGCGCCGATGGCCACCAACGTGACATATGAAGCATGGCACGAAATTGATGTCCATTTCTTGCAGTGGTTATATGGACGGTTTCCAATGACCTCAGCCGTATCCTTAAAACCGAGTCAACAGCACATAACGCATGGATATGTCTCAAAAATCATTTCCTCAAAGGGTCTCGTGCCGCCGCCCTAGAACACAAGTTCACCAATTTAAAACGTGTATCCCGGTCATCCATCGACAATTGCTGACCAATTAAACGACATCGGAAATCCGGTCAATGACCCAACCCTTTGTCCTCCAATCTGTTCGCAGCATCAATACAATACGACTGGTGTCAACATCAATCAAACACTACCCGTCTTCGATATCGCCTGCAGTACGCTCCGGCTCGAGTCTTAGCATCAGGTTGCTACGTCCGAGGCCGCGCCTTCCACCGCCCTTTTTACTTCTCCAATGATGCCAATCGCAATTCCTGTCCTCAGTAGGCCCATGGTGGCCGCCCAAACCATAATCAACAGCATCGTGATAACCGCGGCTCTGACGACCCTCGCGGTGGTCAGAAGGGTGGTGAAAATTTCTACCCCAACGGGGTTGGTGCGCAGCACCACCACCACTGCTCCCCTGCTGCGTCAACCCAATCTTGTCACTGTATCCATGTTGGTCGCCGCTGCCATGCTCGTACCCCACCCAAGCCGGGTGGGCCTTGTCGTGGTACCTTTCCTCACGCCCTTCCGAATTTGCTCGTGTCTCCTCCGCTATCTCTCGCACACATCATGCTCATATTGATATGCACAGGAGCCTATCACTATGGAAGCCTAGGGATTGCTCTCCCAGTTGTCTCCCTTCCACCACCATAGTGGTCCATGGATAAGGGAGGTTCTTCTCATCTTATTTTGGACTGCGCTCTCTAATTTGTCCCCTAGTAGTTCGATTCACTCCATTTACGTTGTCAATGAAACATCTATTCCAATTCATGCTCTCTAATTGTGCTTGCCTTACCGTTTCAGACTTTCAGCTATCACAGTTTGTAGTAAACAATGATGAGGATGATGACAGCAACACAAGTGCTGCGGATTAGTATTATACAGATACTTTAGCTTGTATCAGAGTTCCATCATTAAAACTCTCGTACCTTTATGTGTATTTATTGTGAGCTACAGATGTACAGAATCTTTTTTTTCAGTCTTGTGTCAAAAAAGTTGTCTAGCAGACTGTCATTCCAACTCATATCGTTGTTACAGCTTTATTTTGTAGTAATAGACACTACCAAGTACCCCGTGAAAATAAACTTTTCAACTGGCTCACCTTCTTGCCACACATCTAGGCGGTCATCAACGACTGTTGGCACGACTTGATCAGTGGAAGTCAAAATATCCGCTTCAGGAAAACGACCAAAATATGGGAGAGGGTTCTGTTACATGAACGTGGAAGGTTACTCAAGCAAGACATGTTAGTATATGAATCTAAGGTAAGAATGTGACGGTGCATTCTAAATCAGGAAGTGATTTATAGACAATTGACAAAATATACTAATCTAGTTTAATAAGAAGAGTCACAACTCATTAGGGTGAGAGAATTCGAGGATGAAATCAAAACTAACTAGAGCAGTCAACTAGGCATTGTCTCACCTACAATTTTTATGGCCAAAGACATTTAACCCACACATAAATTTGAATGCATACGAGTTCAGATGAGTACCTTCAACCAAACCATGTCTGTGTCACACATCAGTATTTCATATCCAAATGGGAGAATAGAGTCAATTAAGATAGCCTTTTCCCTTCCCATTTTATGAAAAGCAGGTGTTCCCCACCCTACATCTACAGTGCTCATGTGGCTTCCCATATCAAAAACCGGAATACCCTTCCAATACAAAGCTTCCAACAGTTTAGTATCCATTGCACCTGCGACAACAGGTCTAAATAACTCGCCTTTGTCACATTTTTGATATCATATGCTTATGATACCAACAAGCATTTTAACATGAATGAACATAACAAGAGGATAAGCGACACATATGGCAATCTAAGAATATATTTTTCCTCACAACAAGATGTTGGAAACTCACCAACTAGTAGATTTGACAAACCCATATCAGTCAAATGTCTAACCCAATTAAGGATAAAATCCCTGAATGCATAGTTTCCAAAGGTCACTATAATAATATTATCTTTCACACTCTTTTCGACCAATTTCTTTGTCAAGCGAAAGGTCTTCAAAGGCGGCATTTTCTCAGTCAATGGAGGTTTCCAGATAAGCTTCAAAACCTCCTGAGTCTTGTTTAGTGGCACAAAAGGTGTGTCTGCATTAGTAGATGGAGAAGATATTGGCGTTTGCGAAATGGAACCCACTCCTGAAACACCATTTAAAGAATATGACAGTTAGTTACTGCAGTAATTATTTTCTTCCACTACAACCAATCATCACTTTGTTGGTTCATAACTTCGTAAGAATGTGAGACTAGAAGAACAGTAAAAAAGAGCACAGAAACAAACATAAGAATGTTTTTGTGACCATCATAAGCATATTTTTCTCATTTTCTCAACTATCGGTAGTGCGTCCAGTATATAAACCATAGCTCTACCTATGATCCTAGCAAATAATGTCAGATACATCCACTGTGATATTCTGGCTCATACTTGGTGGAAACCCTTGATCAATCGAGGTCCCACAGACGCTCAATTATGATGGCAATGGTGAAGCCACAAAGATTGACATTTCGGTGACAAAGCATCATAACAAAGTTCAGAACTTCAAATGCAGCACACGTTAAAGCAGGACGGAAAAGCTATCACACTATTATCGTAAAGATCACGTGTACAAGCAATCCAAGCAACCCTAATACCACTCAGTGATACAAATTTAAAAGGAGACCGTCTCATGGTTACAGATAGTCCGCATGTGCAGGATGAGTTCTAAAGTTTGGTATCTACATTTACAGATTCTTGTGTTCACCTGCGATCGTCTCACACAACAATAGTGTTGGAAAGAAAAACTCCATTTATATTTGGAACACGGACCGGTATATATAACACAATGCAAGGCCAACTACCCAAGTAAATAGCAACACACTCCTTCTCCCAATGACAACAGATCGACATCTCTTTCACAGAAATATGATATAACGATCACCCAATTGAGAACGAAACTTTTAATTCCATTAGTTTCTCATCTACGAACCAAGATCACATAATCATCCAACATGAATTGTGAGCTGGTTTCCCACATTTCATAACCTTTAAAACATTTACTACCTTCCAAAATGTGGTAGTATTAATGACTAATTTACACATGAATCAATGCAATTAATACATACTCCGTATATTAAAGAATTCCCATAAATGTATGCTAAAAGTAGAGGGGGGAAGGAATAAACTAAACCCAGAAAAAAAAAAGGGACATAGTCTTACTAGAAGATGAAGATGAAGATGAAGATGAGAGAAACATGGAAGCATCAGAAGAGTAGATAGCAGAGAAGACATAAACTGATGACAAAAGCACACCAATTATTACAGCTCCATATATTGTTACAAACAATGGTTTCTGTGTAGTCACTTCATCACATGAACATGAATTTCTCCATCCCATTTTTCAGTATCAAAATTAATCTTCAAGATCCTCTCTTCTTCTTCTTCTTATTAGATGCTCATACTGAATCAATAGATTTGGGGTTTTGATTTGAACAATATAATACGAGGTGGGGTCTATTATTAAAGTCAATGTGTTCTTGCAATGATTTTTTTTTTGGTATTTTTATTTACTATTTATAGAAGTTTCATTAGGGATAAAGAGATAGTCTAATTTCTAAAATTAGTAAATTTAAACTCAAAACTTGTTAGAGATAAAATCTAAAACTGTGCCACCAATCAATAAATATATATCAATAAAGTATGAATTTTTCGAGTAATATGATTGATCCAAATTTTTTAATATATTTTTTAAGTTAAATAAAGGATATGAAAATTTGTATATGAAAAAAAATCCTACTCCACTTAAGACTCAATTTTTTTTAAAAATTTAAATAAAGAATGTAAGAATTTGTATAGGAAAAAAACAATTCAACCACATTTAAGACTCTAAAAATTATCACTATATAAACCGACAATTATCACCTCATAAGGTAATGAAAATTGGACCTCGATAGCGTGAAACGCTTAGTCAATTTTGTTTGATAATTGTTTTAATATTTATTTATTTACCCTCAAAAAATATAAAATTAAAATTTTGGATTTTTTAAAATAATTATTAAAAGTAACAGATGACGGGCATCAAAGTAACGGATAACGTGAATTAAAGTAACAGATATTGTGCACTAAAATAATGCCAGGTATATACCATTCATATATTTGAAAAAAAATGTGGTAATATGCAGTGTCCATACCATAAACGTAAAATCTAATAATATGGAGCATTTCAATAGCTCCCATGATATCTCCAATATAAATTACAAAGCAAAAACCTACCATTTGTGTCTTTGACAAGTTGCATATCAGCGAAGGAGAAGTTGTACTAGGAAGAAGATGAATGACTGAACGTGTATTAGAGTGTCATGACAGAACACGTGTACTTCGATTGAAGGTTATTTTGGTTGAACGTGGTGGATAATAGTATAAAGCAGTATATTTCTTTGAATGAGAGGCGTTACTCTTTGATATTGTTCCCTATTTTGGTGGCAATCACGTCCCATTATTTTAGGAAACAATATTTTTTTTTAATATGACGATTTCCTAAATCCTTACTACACTCCACAGTACTACAATAACAGATGAAAAACACTAAAGTAATGACTGAAGTGTATTAAAGTAACACGACATATAAAGTAACAGATAGTAGACATTAAAATAACAGATGCTCTACACTAAAGTAACGCAGTATGTGAACTACAATAACTCAATGTATTGTTCGTGCGCAAACTTTATATGATGAATCATACATCTAATAGTATGCAGTTTCTCATATTGTAAACGTAAAACTAATAGTTTAGTAGCATTTTAATGACTTACATGGCGTTTCCAGTATAAAATTACAAAGCATATACTCACTGTTTGTGTGTTCCACGATTTGCATATGCGCCATCGAATGGAAAGTTTAAGTTGGATTGATCGAACATAAGTTATAGCAGCTCGTAAAAGACGATGAATGATTGAATGTGTTCTTGATTGTGTTGATTGGAAGTAAATGGCAGCGGTGCGGAGAAGAATTTCAATGGTTGAATGAGAGAATGATGAATGATGAATGGCAGTATGAATGATACGTTAATCTAATATATTTCTTCCTATTTTGATGGAAGCAGTATCTTTTTTTTTTTTAATATAGTTATGGATCTCGTCCGTCCATCCATCTCCCAATCAATGGATGAGATGGGGACTTAGAGACTCAATTCTTATGAGGGACTCATAAGAACCCCCCTCTATATATATATATATATTGGTGATAAAGTGGTTGTGGACAAAAACTTGGGTAAGAAGAAGAAGATTGTGAAAGATACATCGGGGGACCACATCGTTGCCGAGATGGATGTGGGGGGACAGAAATTGTTGAGGAATGCAGTGCAAAGAAAAAGAAGAAGGTCACATTTGATACATCGGCCGACAGCATTGTTGTGCGTGTGTCTGGGGGTAAGAGGAAAAGGGACCAACAACAGGATCAACTAGTAGTAAAAAGAGAGCCTGGAGGTCAGTCGGATGTTCATTGTAGGCCCACGCGGTTGCACCAGGTAATTTCAAAATTGTCGGCTGATCAGATTGAAAGGGTACGTGGTGTGGCACTAGTGGAAAAAAGCTAATTTGCGGCTATCAAAAACCCATCATTTGCGGCGTTTTAGGCTAAGGAGCAAATGCGGGCGAAGCAAATAAATAATATTTGCGGCATTTTTTAAACGCCTCAAATAATTAATATTTGCGGCGTCTTAGTAAAAAAACGCCTCAAATAATCGCTTTATCTGCGCCCTCCAATTTTTAAAAACACCTCAAATAATGAATTTTTTATGGTACTTTATGGACGACTGACGCCGCAAATACACTGCAACTACATTTCTAAAATGAAAAAAAACCATTTTTTTGAGAATTTCTCTACTATTCCAATTGTCAATATCACCAAAGATGCCAATATACTATTCAAAAGGGCATCAACAAATTGCCAAATCCAAATAATTCATAGTGACAACTTACATATTCATCCACAATTCAAAAGAGCATTCTACTACAATGAACCTAGAAATTCTGAATTACTTAGCATTCTACGTACAACGAGAAGTAAAGTAAGAAGCCCACTTGTCCCGCACTTCATTAAGTTCATCTTCGCTATAGTTGTAAGGCTTCTCTTTGCGTGAGATCCAAACCTAATATAATACCACAAAAGCGACCAATATTCATATTGCATATGCATTCATATTTACAAAATATCCAATTTCAAGAACTTCAATACCCACAAAATTGACCAATTAAACATAACTTCAAGAACCCAATTTCTTAACTCATTGGAAAGAGTCACGAAAAACGTACCTTATCTAAGTCACTTGTCGTCGAGCAATTTTTTACTATATCGTACATAAACCGCATCACATAGGAGCCATGGTCCATGTCTCTACTTTGTTGAGGGCACTACCAAGCCAAATACAAAAATATCGGTATTCTTATCCCAGTAATTGAAGCTCAAATGAAAACACAAAGAAATGAATTTTTAAACGTTTACCCTCATTGATTTCCAAAATGGTTCATTTCTTTTGACCTTCATTTCACCACCACTCATTTTGAACCTCTTTAGAGCCCTACAAGTAAAAGATTATTATGTTTTTTTTCTTTTGTTTTTATAGTTGATCAAACGAAATTAAGCTTTTAATTTTGAGTTACCTATTGACCACCATCTTCACATATAACTTACGACCTTCTTTAAGGGTTATTGAGTCAAACTCATAAATTGTGTAAGCTCGAGGGCAAATCACAAGTCACACCCAATGCTTACTACATAAGAAAAAGGAGATGTTAAAGTTTATTAGTATACGCAAATGAAAGAATACTAGCTAGTAAGTCAACAATGATGATATTCATTTGTATTACCTGTCACTTATTGGGGCCAAGATAAATTCGTCACCGTCAAGAGTTGACTTTAGGAATGCATTACTAATGTAGGCTATTACATCCTCTATTTTTTTCTTCAACCTACTTTCAATCGTGGCAGCCGGGCATAGCCATCCAATTCGGAGTCCACTTTCGTCTTTCTCTGTATCCTCTCGAAGAGCCGTACACATACATCAAACAATTATAATCCAATACTTGAAAAATAAAGAATAAACAAAGAATTATAAAGGTTATGCTAAAATAAACCTCATCAATATTTGCATGATCAAAATATTAAGTTCCCTCCCTTTAAGAAATTGTTTCAGGTCATCTTGGTACACTTCCGTCTTTCCTTCTTCATTATAATAGAATAGTGGGGTGTGAGCATCAAAGTAGATGGTAAAAGACTCTTCATCGACCATTGTATCGACAAGTGTTTTCAACCATTGACAATCTGGACTTAAGGATTGCACAACTAACTCTTGGGAACGAGTATAAACATGACATGAAGAATGCACGGTAATATTTCAAAGCATGTGAAATTAGTGAGGCCAGTGAAGATTGATAATATATATTTTGCATAGAGGCCAGAAATGGCAGCAGTAATGAAGCAGAAACAGGTCCCTCTATCCTTCACAGATCAATAAACATATATAGCAAAATTAAGTAGTGTAGTTTAAAGGTAAGAGCAGGAGCATGAAATGACAATGGTTGAAAAGTAAAAAGATGAACCCACGATACAGTGACCAAGTTTGGGACTTCACATACATTACTTAGAAACTTAGGGTGAACTGAAGAAGCTTGCACACAGATAAATCAGGCTTTCAACAACCTAAACTATTGGATCTTGGGGAAGCAAATTAGTAAAATATATATGATCTTGTGCATAAACCTTACGACTAATTACTGCCTTGCCTCATATTAAGCCAAGCAGAAATGCTAGATACGGAGTATAACTTAAAAGATCGCTTCTACAATAGTTCGCAAGAAATTATATAGAATAAACAAATTTAACCAGTAAAGAGGCTATTTAATAACCTCAAACGCTGCAGCTTTGCTCTCATTGCAAACCAAGTCTTGTTCTGTTTGTGAAACATACATAAGCTTTCTGTCCTCGACTATCTTAGTCATTTCCGTCACTAATTTCACATGCTTTACAAGAGCTTGGTCCCTCGCGCCATTCAACTACTAACAATATCGGAAAAACATTTCCGTCTTATTGAATTCCATTGATTAATTAACAAAACAAGAGGGAAAAACATACTGTACTCAGTAATTTCTGAGGTTTCTAATTTACAGTAGCATTCTTTATATTTCCTAAACAAATATGCCTATCAATCAGCAATGTTCTGGTTTTCTACTGATCACAACATACAACAGACTCATAAAATCAAAACACACTAAAACTTAGAAGATTAGGTCCTTAGATGAAAATATTATTTCTATTTACTAATCACCATTAACATTACTTAAACATAACATTCATAATCCAAAATTTAATAACGCCTAAAACCTTCAAAAAAAAATGTTGATCATAAATGACATAGCAAAATCTTATACTCCCTCCTTAAACGTAGTACTGTATAGTGTATATATTCTACCTCCTTAACACATAGTAATACTATAACTATGCTAGAAGAAGGATTTAACAATTAGACTACGTCAAGTATTTTAATTAGTAGATATAATAGCTTATAATTCACATTTTCCAAGAAGCAAGAACATGAACATGTATGCGCTAAAATCTTTACATTACAGCCAAAACCAAAATCAAATGTTACTGAAGTACTGTTGAAAACAACAACACTTGCTAAAACCTTCAGCAACATGGAATATGCATTTACCCAGTAAGGACTCGTGTAGTCAAGAAAACCTTCTGACATTAGTACTGGCTTCATCAAAGCAAAAAATAAAAAATAAAAAGACGGCTTCTAAGAATTTCACCAAATACAAATCAAATTGGATGCAAATAGCAAACATTAAGAATTAATTACCAAAAATTCTTAATAATACTTAATAAACAAGTAACATTAAGAACCAAACAAAAGATGCCAGAATTTCAGAATTAGAAACAATTAGGGTTTAGGTCATACCAGAATTTCAGAGCACAGGGTCGAGTCCGGCCAAGAACGGTGGTCAGAGGTCGTCGTGGGTGAAGAAGAACGACGACTAATAAACGAACAGAGGACGTCCGGAGAAGAAGAAGATGGCAGAGTCGACGTCCGGCGAAGAAAAAGAGGAAAGCGGGAAGGGCGAAGGGCAAAGGGGAAAGAAGGAAAGGGGAAATGGAGAAAGGGAGAAACCAGGAAAGGACGACGGCGGGAATTCCGATGACCGGCAGAGGCGACGAGGGATTGGAAGGGCAATGGGAAGTCGGGAAGATTGGAAGGAGGAAAGGAGTAAACTCAATACAGTATTATATTTTGGGAAAGGAGTAAACTCAACTTATTATATTTTGGGTTTTAGACTTTTAGTGGAATGAAAGAACTCAATACAGTAGTCATTTTTTTAATTTTTTTAGTCGTGAATATGTGTGACAACTTAACCACCTGAATAAGAGTAGACTAATAAAAATGACTCGACCCAAAGCTCCGACTCGAAACCCCCCGAAAAAAATCTAAAAAACCCGCCCAAAAATGACCGAAATTCGAAAGTGACCCGACCCGACAATAACTCGAATACTTTGAGTCAAAACACGTCCGAACCTATTATGATAAAAAAATTGTATTTATGATTAAAAAAAAGTACAAGAAAATTAATGTTTTCAAAGTGTGTTAATATATATAACCCGTATTTGACCTGAAACTCGTATAAACCCGCTCCGTATAAAACCCTTATTTTTCAAACCCGATATACACCCGACCCATATTTTACTCAAACCCAAAATGACCGAACCCGAAACCCGACCGTCCGACCCATTCGACGGGTCTTACAAAAGAGGCTTTATTTTTAACATAAAATAATTTGGGTGAGAAATTAGAAAAAAAATTATTTGCTGCTATTTGGTTAAAAAGTCGCAAATGAAGAGCAGCAAATTAGCTTTTTTCCACTAGTGTGGGCTTCGGCGGGCTATTGGAGTTGAGGTTCGAATCGTTCCCCATTGACCACGCGCTTATGTTCCTCTGTGCGTTTTCTGACGGGGGTCCCATATTTTTCGTGCCTCACGCCGGGAGGCATTCATGATGTCAAAGTACGACGTCCACGATTGCTTCCAGCTACCTTTTGGACCTCATCCGGTAAAAGTAATCCCAACAAAAAACAAGAAAGGGGTAGACTCACCTAACGTGATCAGGTTAAAGAATACTTGGAGGAAGCACTTCGACGTGGTGGACGCCGGCGGGCCAATAAAAGTAGGGAGTGTGCACAGAAAGTTAATGGTAACTGATGCCGCTGACGACGACTTTGTCCCTAGGTTCGTGTTGTTCGCATTGTCATCGTTCCTCGCGCCTACTTGTTGTGTGCTAAATTTAGACCGTTTCCCCCCTCATTTAGACCCGTTTTTCCCTCTTTTTGCGAGATTAGAGTGCGATTATTGCTCTATTTTGAGTATTTCTCGCATTAGCGTCCCTCTTGTGCGTTTTACGTGTTTTTGGTAGTTTTTCTATCAATTTTGATAGGATTTGGCACCGAAATCACGATCGAGCTTCCACGAGCACAAGAGAAGGGAACACTGTCCAAAGAGTAAAGCACACAACTTAAAGTTCAAAGCCATCCAATCATACGATGAAGAATGAGACAAGAAAAGTGGCCAGAATATGACCGGGTGAAATTTCACCCGATGAAACATCACCGGGCGAAGTTTCGCCCGACGGTAAATTTGCCTCCCCGAAGATTTTCTAAGAGCTACTCCATCGGGCGAAATGACCGGGCGAAATTTCGCCCACCGGGTGAAATTTCGCCCGCCGGTGAAGACGTCCAAAATTGTCGAACCGGAAGAAAACCACCGGGTGAAGTTTCACCCGACGGTATTAATCCGTGCATGATAGGGTGAAGTTTCACCTCATGAAGATTAAAGGGTGATTGTCTCACTAATGGAGCAAAAAGTTGGATTTGGGCTTTAGGTTAAGAAACCAATTAAGGCATTACTATATATATGCTTACCCTAGTTAGTTGCCTTTTACCTCTCCATTATTTTAGGAGGGAAGACATCCACCATTAGTTTAGACATACTCCATCTATACTAATATATAATACAGAAACCACACATTTGGTTTTTTGGCGCCAAAAACACTTTCTTAATA
Source organism: Agrostemma githago (assembly GCA_958450325.1). NCBI lineage: Eukaryota > Viridiplantae > Streptophyta > Magnoliopsida > Caryophyllales > Caryophyllaceae > Agrostemma > Agrostemma githago. The sequence goes on from OY288239.1 coordinate 8,445,678, forward strand.
TATCACATTTTCCATATTAATCCAATACTCCATGTTAATGAGATATTTTGGTATATACTTTCTTAAAGCGACATAGGCACAAGTTTAAAATATTCTGATAGTAATATAATTTATTTAAACATGTTAATGAGATATTTTGGTATATACTTTCTTAAAGCGACATAGGCACAAGTTTAAAATATTCTGATAGTAATATAATTTATTTAAACGAGTTAAAATATCTGAAAACATGGTGGGTATACACCTGCGGACAAAACAACTTATCACGTTTATTGCGACTTAAATTATTTCCATATGATAATCGAACATATATAGATTAAACATTGTCGAAAAAATTCTTATTACACAATTTTCTAACATATACACAAATATACATAAATTTAAACATTTTTTATACTCCGTATAACGTAAACTAATCAGTATAATCATTGATAAAATAACATAAAATAGATAAAAAAAAATCTTACCGTGAAATAGATGAAATAGAGATATGTGTATAATATGTTAAAAGATATATTTTCATGTTGATTTTAAGTATACACTTTTTTTCATTTTAAAGACTATTTGGGCTAAAGGTTTAATATCCAAATAAGATTATCTACGTAATTTTTTTATTTATACCCGTGCAACTTTGCACGAGTACTAACCTAGTTACAATTCTATTACACCATCCATTAGTAGATCCTTCTAGTAGTATTCTTAGTAATTATCTATAATTCTAGTAGTTTACATAGTAATTTAGTAGTAGATATTCCTAGTTTTCATCAACAATTCTCTAGATCTTTATTCAAGTTTGTAGAAGATTATTATTTCAAGTTTTATTTGAAGATTTTTGGGGTTTATTGAGGGATTAGTGACAAATCTCTTTATTCTCCTCATCAAGATTCAACCTTTATTTATGCAATCTTTCTTTTTATTGTTAATCTTCATAGTTGGTATATTTCTCTTCCACTCTCTAATCTCTAGTTTAGATTTAATTATTGTTCTTTCAATATTGTTCATTTGATTGTTCTTTCATTATTGTCTTGGTTAGATCATCTTTATTTATGTTGTTTTAGATCATTTCATGTTTATCGTGTTGATTGCATTTTTATTCATTTTTTTGTTGATAGTTTCTCTACATCTAGTTTAATGTTGTTCTAGATTATTTCCTAGTTTATTTTGTTGATTGTATTTTCTTCCATAGTTTTATAGTTTATTTGGTAGATCGTAATTTCCTTATTGTTTTGTTGTTATTTTCTTTAGATTTAGTTATTATGCATGTTGTACTCATTTTCTCCTTTGTTAATGTTTTGTTGTTTTTCATTATGAGTAGTGAGTAGATTTCTTGTTGGAGGGTTAAGAGATGAGGACTTGGACTATTTGAATTAAGGGATGTTGGTAGGTTGCTTGCTTGTTGCTTTATCTTGTTTAGGGTTGTTGTGTCATAACTGTCATTGTTGTTTTAGTCCGGCCAACTAGACTGACCTTGACTCATTTCTATCAATATGGGGAAACTCGGGGTAAAAATTACCTTAACTTGAGACTTACCCTTCTTCGCCGCGACAACGGGTTTTTAGGTGGGTTGGGTGAAGAAACTGAAAGGTGGCATTCTCCCTTTATCAACGTTGTGACTAAAACCCAATTCCGAGATTCTTAGACCTTAATTTCCGAATCCCGACTTCCCCCTAACACCTTTTCCTAGATTAATCATCTTTAGTTATTTCTATTGTTATTTCTCTAGTTATTTAATTCTCGTCTTTTACCGCATTTCTATCGTAGACTCGACCCTTAAAACCCCCTCTAGATCCCAAACACGTTGCTTTTAACTCGATACTATGTTCCGTTCCCTGTGGACCGACCTCGACTTACCACGATTACTCTAGTAGTTTTTGTGTTATTACGAGTTTATAAATATTGTTTGACCCCCCCATCCTTCGCTAAACGACCGATCCGATTTGGGGCGCGTTCACTACTACGAATAACTCACTCGACCTCAGCCTGCTGCCCGTAGTGGAGGGCGTAGAATTGATTTGGGAACAAGACTGTTGTAATTTTGTGCTGCAGGATCTGGTGTGGGCGGGTAAGGAGACGCGTGACTCCAGAAGAGTCCTCAGCTCCCTCCGGGGGTGCATCCCCGTTCTGATGATTGCGTACTTCCAACTCTATGATTTCCGTAGCGAGTCTTGCAGATACGACATACCATTTATCGGGCATTGGGATGCGCGGAGGATAAGCGATCGCCTTGATGGGGAACTAGAGACGGGGTCGCTGGGGAATCAATTGAGCTCGAAGGTGTCTTACCCCCGTACATGTAGGGTAACAGGTGACGAGGCTGTCCCCGCTATAACTCTGCCCTCTGCCAACCAGCGCTCTAGTCCCGAAAGAATAACAACGGGGATCGAGGGCAATGATCAACTGGACGACAGAGCCGTGGACGTAAGTTATCTCGCAGCACCACTGTTTATACCATCAATTAATTGTTCGTAAACCATTTTGTGTGACTGCATACCTGTGTTTATAATGCATTTTGTGTGACGTACCTATGTTTATAATACAGTTGAAATTCAATAGTCATGGTCATTATGTTGTAGGATCACACTCATTGTGTTGTATAGTCATGCACTTTAGGGTGTATAATCACACACTTTACGCTGTACAGTCACACACTTTTAGAGTGTATAATCACGCACTATAACCTGTATAGTCACACGCAACATGATGTATAGTCACACACTTTACGTTGTACAGTCACACACTTTTAGGGTGTATAATCACCCACTATAAGCTGTATAGTCACACGCAAAATGATGTATAGTCACACATTTTACGCTGTACAGTCACACACTTTTAGGGTGTATGATCACACATATAGTCACACGCATTGAGCTTTACACTAATGATTTGACTCTGACTGACTTGTAGGCCGACCATGAGTTTTTCATGAAGTTCCGAAGGAGTGCGCTAGCCTTTTACAAGTGCTGTGAGGAGGCTGCTTCCACTGTCAAAGAAATAGCGACAAGGAACCTGACAGTTCCAAGTCAAAACCCGTCCTCTCAACAATTCTGGGAGGATCCAGCTGTCCTCCAGTATATCGATGAAGTTGTTTCATTGGTCGACTAGTTGAAACAGAGTACCCAGAATGCCCCCATCATTGAGGGCGAGAACCAACGCAATACTGATGTCTTCAATCATATACGCACAATTGTGAATGACTTGCGTGATGCTGGATACTTGGATGAAGATATTGAGAAAGCTTGGAGAGCGTGTGATGAGAGTACAGAAGGTTACGATGATGAGGGTACTTTTGAAGGTGGCTTCATGACACCAGGCTTATGTGAGGAAGAAGATCCTGAGACTGTTGCGGCTGAAGAACTCAACACAGGCTCCGGTGTGCAGGGTTCAGTTGGTATAAGTCCGACGGTAGTGGTAGCTGCGTCAAGCGGGGTGGGAGACCGCGGACGCACGGTCGGCCGTGGCCGAGGTGGCCACAGAATCTGTCTTGCCATCCACTGTTCACAACGATAGGACGTCTAACCAGGAGACGCGTAATGTAATACCAGCGCCAGACTGTGAGCTGCCCGATGAGACACTCACCGTGAATCCAGCGCCAAACAATGCGGACGGACGGGTCAATTCTAGCCTTGAGAAGGAACTGCACAAGGCAGGATGGGATGTAGCGGACGCTGTTATCCCTACACCTGCGACGGCGGAGGTCGTCACGGATGATAATCAGCAAACAGTCGAAACTGTGGGAACCGAAATGCACACTGCTCCAACATTACATCATCGGTACATTTTTCACTCCGACGTAGCATTTGAGTGCATAGGTAGCATTCCAGAAAATTTGGGGTGCACATTGGACTGTGGGTCTATAATGAGAGGGCAGCTAGTGGTATCTGGATTCATGTGCTCCAATATAGTCATCTTCTGGGATATCCTCAGCGTGCGGAAGGATGTAATCGACTACGTCTTCGACCGATCAACACCCCATCCGTCGGGGTACGTATTAATTGTGCTGCTCATGTCGTTTTTGATATACATCCGTCAGGGTACATATCGGAAGGATTGGTCGAGTACACAGATTATGACTGTATACCGAGGGATGACATGCATTCGCTCGAGCCTGGCTTGCAGGTGACAAATAACATCATTGACTGCTGGTGTAGGCTACTGAACCAACTGAACTATGAGAAGTCCGCACCAAGAGTAACCAGTAGATGTTACTTCTCTCTTGGACATACGGTACGTTCACCCCCAAAAGTTTGTTGAAGGTGTATGGTCACACACTATGAGCTCTATAGTCACACACTTTATGTTGCACAGTCGCACACTTTACCATGCATAATCACACGCTATAAGTTGTATAGTCATACACAAAAGGATGTATAGTCACACACTTTACGATGTACAGTCACACACTTTTAGGGTGTATAAATGCACGTTAAAAGATGTATAGTCACACGGAAAAGGATGTATAGTCACACACTTTTAGGGTGTATAATCACACACTATACTCTGTACAGTCACACACTAAAAGCTGTAAAGTCACACGCAAAAGTATGTATAGTCACGCATGTCAACCACACACTAACTACATATATTTACATCGGTGTATTGAGAAGGAGCCAGTGCTGGAATTGTGGACGAAAAGAGGCAAGGGCATAAATCTGGACAAACAAATATTTTACGTGTGGGACCAGTGGATGCAAAACAGTTTCTCCGACTTTGCTTTGGACTCAGACATGGTATTATTCTGCACATAATGTTCGTTAGTAGTTGTTGTCAACGCAAAATCCTGACGCAATGGTTGCAGGTGTTCGTCCCGATTTTATCAGGTAACGAGGGCCAGTACAGTTATGCCTGCAGAAACTTCAAATCGGAGCAAATAGAGTACCTCGACAACAGGTTGTACGATGAGGATTTTGCTACGTTGCCTTACTGTGGTATTGCTCGAATAGTGATCAGACCCTTTTACGTGACATGTGACTATTAAATGAATTTTGTGACTGCGAGTGTGTTCAACAACTGATCTTGGTTCAACTTGTTTTGTAGGCTGATAAAATGGGGGAGTACATGGTACAACAAGGGGTGGGGAAGGGTAAGAGGGTCTGTGCGTTTAGGATGGTGAACATTCCCTTATCTTGGCAAGGGGGTGGGCTACTCCGCCAATGACTGTGGAGTGTACCTAATGATACACATGATGTTGTACTCCGGGTCCCCATTCAACTGCTCTTTGGGGACAATGGCGGCCATGAATATGTGCAGGGCGGATATCGTGGTGACCCTTATTCTGAGCGATGTGAACAGGGTGAGGGATACCATTTTGAAGAAAGTGTCAGCATTCGGGAAGTACAAGGAATCGCTGTTGTCCACCCGTGTGAATGAAAAAACTCCTGTGAAGGCAACCACCCAGCAGCGGAAGCGTCCGAGCAGAACACCGAAAACGCCTGAAACAAGACCCCAATCAGTCCCAGAAGAAAGCCAGTCAGCAATCAAGTCTCGATCCCGGGGCGGTGGGGATGGGTTGGGTTGCTCTTTAATCCAAGGGGAACCGGACCCCGACGTCATTGTCATGTCAATCTTGTTTCGCATGAACCGGCCGCTGACGAGTAGGACGCTCCGCCTGCGAAAGCATATCGACGACTACTGCTTCATTGATGATAATGTGTACGATGAAGGGTACGTAACCATTTTTTTATTACTGATTCGTGCTGCATATATCACATTCTAACCAATAAAATGCCGCAGTGAACAATTGAGGTCGTACAGCGCTCTTGCGCAGCTGGAGAGGCGTGACATTCGAACGCTCTTGTCCGGAGGTAGCATGAGCGAAGCAGTGCTGAAGTGTTGGTCGCACCTGATGAACTGTTTGGAAGCAAACGACAAAAGACGTGGGTTATCCTCCCCGACTGTAGCAACGATGGCATGGTTCGGAATTCGGCACATGGTATACCCCTACCTATTACATTAAATAGTACAAATGACTTCATAAACATTAACTAGTTGATGTAAAGTCTGTGTAATAGTAAGGTATAATCGCAGACTTCACTTTGCACAGTCGCACACTTTAAGGTGTAAAGTCAGATACTGTAAGTTGCATAGTCAGACAGCTTAGAATGTACAATCATACACTTTATCGTGTATAGTCACAGGTTGTACGCTGTAAAGTCACACAACTTAGATTTTACAATCACACACTTTTGTGGTGTGCAGCCACACACATGATATAGCCCAGTCTCGTACCCTGTCACTTATGGGAACTAATATTCACCCTCCCTTAGGACTCACTGGCCCATATACTTGAACGACCCGACTCAAGTTCCCCCGCGGACGAAGACTATGACGGCGTGGGACAGATTCATTCGAGACTGCAACGGAACGTTCGAATTGAACGCCGAACTGCTGTTTGGCCCGGTATGTACTAGGGGGCACTACGCGTGCGTCTGCATCAACTTTAGAGAAAGAACCATTGATATCCTCGATCACCAAACCCATGCCCTAGGGTCATATATGTTCGAGGTGTCAAGCAAAACAGTAAGTTGCACGAGTATGCTTTATTTCACCGCGTCAATTATTCTATTGCTTTCGCAAGTGCTAACGTTTTTCTGTTACCTAATATTGCAACAGTCGTATGCAGTTGCCGACTACATGGACGACAAGGGACTGATTAAGAGCGTTCACCTGTCGAAGTTTACGCATTGCCAGGTAAATTTGGAATGGCAGAGCACCCGGAAGAACGACACGGAATCCGACATTTTCTGCATGATGCACATGTCCCTGTACGATGGTGCGTCGTTCAGCCACGATGATATTGGGTCCAAGGTCGGGAGGCGTTATTTGTCGTTCGAGGTTGCAGCGTCCCTCGTCCTTGGTGACATGAATGAGGCTCGTGGGTACGTGTTGCAGAAAGTTCACGCTTTCATAGTGGACACGCCGACCATATGGAAAGACCTCGAGGCTAGGCGTAAGATAGGAAAAATCCTGGGAGGTAAGACCTCGACGCACCGTAAGGCGTGAATATGTAGTGAAGTGAAAACAGTTTTGGTAATATCGAAAAATATCATGTCAGAGTATCTTTTAAGTATCAGATGAATGACAACTCCCCTTTTGAGTATCAGAGTCACATGCTTGATGTGATACAATCACGCCACTTCTTAATCATAATCACATCCAAATTCGTGCAGAGTCATGACTAATTAAACAAAGTAACCCTAATCACATCCCTCGTTCAATTTATATGATTCGTAAAAAAATACAATTTAATTCGCCAGATACACTGAACACAAAAAAAAGTATGTCTTTGGATTTTGTACTCGGTGAGATTATGCAGAACAAAATACACGCACTGTAAATTATCAGATTATTTCACAAAAATATCGATTGTTCAAACCGATGTCAACGACAAATAAACGATACACATCAGGTGCATGTCTGGAAGGGATGTTTGTGAGTCTCAATGCACATTGAGAACTCAAAACGTTCACCTCACTCTTCTAACCCTAATTAATTTAGGCAGGTAGATCCCCCACCTAACTAATTAAATTTTCAACCCTCTCTACTACCACCAATTAAATTTACACGGCTCTCCTCCCTCCCCTTTAAATACCAACCCCATTTTTACCCCTTACTTTCATCTTCACCTCTTTCACCCATAATTCATTTTCAACCTAAAAAAAATGGCCAGCAAAATAGAAGAAGTAAGGAGTTTGATCGAGGAGTACGATGGTTTATTGGATGCCACTAGATCCAATGAATTAACAGCCATGCAACTAGTCGCCACTGCCATAGACGCAAGGAACTTTGTGGCATCCATGAGCGATACAGAGAAGGAGGCCGAACTGGACGACTACGTCCAATTTTTGATGAAAAGGTCTCTTGAGTGTTTTCGCACTAGGAAAGGGTTCCAGCGTGACTTGGTCAACTTGAAGAAGATACTTAAAAAATACGAGGGTTAAGTAGGTATGGGTTAAATGTAGCCAAAAAAATATGATATGTAATGGATGTTTTTATGCGTTTAAAGGTTTTCCTAGTACAACCCATTATGACTGTTTTCCTAGTAGCACCCATTATGTCATAGAATGTTTTTATGTTTCAAGTACTGTGTCGCAGAATGTTTTTATATTTCAACTATTATCTGTTGTGTAAAAGATGGACTTTTTCTAATGTACAAATATTTCCATCGCTATTTCACTATTTCCATCGCTACGTTATGAGCATCGCAAATAAGTTGTATAGTCACACCCAACATACTGTATAGTCACACTGAGTATATTGTAGGATCACAATCAGTGTCCTGTACAATCACACTCATACAATTAGTATAACTACGCTCCCCTTGTTGTAGAATCACACTCATTACGTTGCACAATCACACTCATACAATTAGTATAACCACGCTCCCCTTGTTGTAGAATCACACTCTGACTATTGTAGAGTCACACTCATTACGTTGCACAATCACACTCATACAAATAGTATAACCACGCTCCCCTTGTTGTAGAATCACACTCTGCCTATTGTAGAGTCACACTCATTACGTTGCACAATCACACTCACTTATTTCGTGACAAACAAAGATTAAGGGCATAATTTTCTTGTACAACTGTATTTGTAGCGAAAGATAATGCATTCCAAAAACAATTGATAGACTTGCTATATTAATGTATTTTTACAACCAATCAACCTAAAACAATTTTGCCCCATGATTTACGACTACACCATATTAGAAATGATTGAGGTCCGTAATAGGCGAAAACAATATCACGGACCTTTACCATTTCAAACGTTGATAATCTTTATGTTTCCAAAAATTCTTTCTCCACACCAGAGGATATTCACAAACAATCCTCGGCAACCCCTACCACGCCCTCCTCCTCTTCCCCCTCCTCATCAACATCGACAGACAAGTATGCAATAGGTGGCCCCTCGGCGAATGGGTTGGGGTAGTTCCTCTTGTCATGGTGTCCCATCCTCTTGCAGTTGTTGCACAACTGTTTAGACTTCACAGCAATTGTAGCAGCCTTCGCCTTAGAAGACAACATCCGCTTCCCACTACTCTTGTTCTTGGCTTTCTTCGGGGGCAATACCATTATTTCAATTGCGCTCGTACAGCCAAGGATCTCCTCTATTTCCTGCATCTTGCTACAAGGACCAGCAAAGGGCGCCACATCGGATCTGAAGTCGCGAATGATGTCAACTAAGCTACTAACGTTATCCTTACCCATTCTACTGACATGACTAATGGTCTCATAGAACTCCGAAAATAGTCTCATGACTGTAACAGCCTTCTCATCGCTTAAGCGACTCTCTATTAGTGGACATGCATTAACATTACGTAGAGCATCCTTTGTCCATCTACAAACCACGTACCGTTTTGGGATTGACTCCTGTCCTTTGGATGAATATATCCAAATAGTGTGCCTGCAAAGAACTCCATACCGACCGAACTTCCTGCAAGTACAGCTGACCTCACAGGAACCTGCGAGTACATTAAACACATAAAGAGTGCGACTCTCAACCATACGGACAACAACTACACAACGTAGAGAATGTGACTTTCTAAAGGGTATAGTCACACCCTTTACGTGGTATAGTCATACCCATTATGTTGTATAGTCACAGTCCTTATGTTGCAAAATCAAACGCATTACAATGTATAACCACACGCACCGCGTTGTAGAGTCACACCCTTTACTTTGTATAGTCACACTCATTGAATCGTAGTTAAAACTCATTACGTTATGCATTTAGACTCATCACGTTGTATAGTCACACTCATAAAATTTTAGAGTCACACCGTTTAAGTTATATAGTCACATTCAGACTAAGGGAGTGCACAACGTGGACAGTGACTTTCTAAAAGCTATGCCAATATCAGACCACCTGGATTGTATTCAACAATGTAGTTGCGGTCCCGGATGGAGTCCATAACTATTGTCGCTTCAATCCCATCCTTCTCCTGATACCCACGAACGCTGCACGTGCACAGCAAAAACTTGACCTCTTCCTGAAAGTGTGCAAACGCCACATGCGTGTACACCCTTGCCGCGTGGGTCTCCATCGGATTCATCGTTCCATTTTTGGGATATGTCTGCCGGTTATCGTTGTCTAGCCTCTTTTGCATGTGCCTCTGTTGGTCCATCGCACTTTCAAAACGCATCCAGAATTGGACCAACGTACCTTTGTTGTCTTCAAACTTTTTGAAGAAGCTGTTCTCACTCTCTGATCTCTGCGTTGTCCTCATAGTTCCGGACATCCTCAGCTCCTTACAATGCGTGGCGACCCATTTGCTCCTGATGCCATACACATATTCGAACCATTCAATCCCCACAGCTTCATGGTCGATCATAATCCGCCCCCACCTATCGTCGAAGTCCGACGCCTCGATGTCATCGTCCGAAATAGTAGCGTTGAGGTCTTTTACAAATTCCGAGGCCTCCTCTCTTGATCTGTCGTACTTCGTTGAGACCTTGTTCATGATGTGCCACGTGCAGCACCGTTGGTGCGCTGCTTTGAATATTTTTGGGGCGGCTTTTAAAATTCCGGCATCCTGGTTTATCATGATATAACACGGTTCCTTCCCACCCATGGCTTCCAGAAAGCGGGAGAGGACCCAGATAAATGACTCGTAGTCCTCTTTTAATAGAAACGCCCCGCAGAACGTGACAGATCGTTTCTGGTTGTCCATGCCGGTGAATGGTGTGAACACTATTGAATACATGTTGGTTCCATAGGTTGGGTCAAACAAAACTGCATCCCCGAATGTCGCGTAGTTCCTTTGCGCTGTACCATCCGCCCAAATGACCCTGCGTAAGCTTCTGTCTGCATCGACATCGTAGTCAAAGTAAATATCCTCCTGACTGTCCCTCAAACTCTTGAACCGGTCTACGAACAATTGACCATCCTGCTCGTGAACAAAGCACTTGACGTCCCTACCCCAGTTCTTGAAATCAACCAACGATGCTCCGATATTCTGAAATTCGTCCGACATCTCCTTGCACATCTCGTATGTCCGAGTCGCTCCAATTTTCAGTTGCACACACAGATTGCAACTGTATTAATCACGCACGGTTAACTGTCACTAAAGACATTATTCACAAACGTTACACACCCTCGAGTTACAAATGATCATCTCATTGTGATATCTTGAGAGACTTTGAGATGACTTTTGAAACTCTCTGTCGTTGACCATCACAAATTCGTGGTTGTGTTCCTCGATGAACTCATCAATAAAGAACTCACCGATCATCGCACAGAGCCTAATCCTTGCGCCACATTTCGTCCTCGTCCTCGTCGCCTTCGTATTCTTTTTGTGTTCATACGATCACATTGACTCTTGCCCCTCCTTCTCTTCTGTGCTCGACAACTTCACCATGCTCAGGTTAGCTGTTTTGCCCTCCCTATTACAAGCCAACAATTTCTTCTTTATCGAACCATCATAAGATCTAGTTGTCGTGTACCTCTTCGCCTCAAAACCAAAGGAACATGCGTAAGATTGATAAAACTGGAATGCTCCGTCGATGTCCGCGAACTTCTGCCCTACGTATGGCACACTCACCGTGTCTTCAACTGACATATAGGTGAACAAAGATGCAAATATCAGCGGTTGGAACAAAAAAAAGAAACCCTATATTACACCCTAAAAACTATGAATCTTGCAACGCACGCATTCATCTCTGACCTTAATGAAATGTGACTTTTTTCAACAATGACTGTGACTTTGCTCATATAACTGCGTGCTCATGACTGTGACTTTCTACAACAACTGTGACTTTGCTCATATAACAACATGATTATTAAATATTAACACCCAAAAAATATAAGAATTGCAAGTACAAAAAACCAAAATGCAATACTCAACAAAAAAAACAGTAATAAACATAACAATAATAAAGTAAACAACACAAATATTTGGAATAATAAAACAACTTCAACGTAATACAGCTACAGGGAACCAACACAAATATTTGGAATGTTGACTTAAAAAAGTATTAATTTGGCTTAATAAATATTTGGATTAAAGTAATAAACATAACAATAATACCAAAATATTTGGATTTAAAGTATTAATTTGGCTTAAATGCAATATTGACTAAATATTTGGAATAAAAACATCAACAACACAGATCGGGAAAAACATCTAATGACATCATAATAACCCACGTATCAAAAACTGTACTCAGCGACGTGTGACTTTCCATCATATAGAGTGTGACTATCATATTGTAACTATGTGACTCTTCAAATTAAAAAACCAAAAACAAAAATGGAATACAAAATGCAAGATACCAATATATATATACTCATTTTACCTCCTACATGTTCACCGGAAATTTTCGAGCATATGATCATCGCATGAATTTTCGAGAAAAAGCACCATTGGAGCATGGAGATGTGAAGCAAATTAGGAATTAGGGTTTAGTTATTTTGAATGATAGTATAAATTAGGGGATGAATTTTTGAATTTTATTGAGAGAGAAATGGAGTGATTGATAGTGAGGGAGTGAGTTTTAGTGATTGCATGCTGCTGTTGCTACTTTACCTGTTGCTGCCTGCTGATGTCAAGTACGAAAGTGAATTAAAAGAGGTCATATAGAAGTTTTAATATATTTTGTTGGTTTAAAAAAAAGTGAATTAAATTTTTTAATACAACCTAAATAGTTTTTTCAATATATTTTGTTGGTTTAAATAAAGGAAAGTAAATTAAAAGTGTATTAAAATCTTTAATACAACCTGAATTTAGAAAGTTTAAAATCAAGTAGAGGATCTCTTAATTTTATTGTTGGTAGAATATTCTAAACAATCCAATTGAAAAAAGTACTTGAGATTATAAACTAAGGTAAGATGATCCCTCATCGAAAAATTATAATAAGGTGAAGAAATTCTATTTTATAAATAAGAGTAATCATTCATCCAAATATTATAATAAGGTAATCGAATTTCATTACATAAATATAAGAGTAATCGTTCGTTCTTAAGTTGGATATAAAAACAAACTCTTTTATTATTATAATTATCCTAACGTTCTCTCACATCAAAAAATTGAAAATCAAAAAATTATAATGAGGTGATGAAATTTTTATATTATAATAATAATAATCAGTTGTCCTTGAATATCAGCAAAAAAAATTGAGTCTTAAAAATGCTCTTAGGACCGTAAGCTGATGGAAAAGAGAAATCATTTGTGTTTAGATATTAATCAAAAATCTTTGCGGATAGGCAAGTCTGGCGACTTTTGACGGATAGGCAAAGCTTGATGGTTCGTGTTATGAAGGCCCGCTACTTTGCGGAGTGTTCCCTGGCAAATGCAAATCTGGGTAGAAGCTCAAGTTTTATTTGGCGTAGCTTAATGGAGGCGCGTGACATGGTGCTGAAACGGACCCGTAAAAGATTGGGGAATGGTTTGGGAACACGAGTCTGGGTTGATCCTTGGATTAGTGGAGCTGGTAGGGGTCGGCTGATTACGGTTAGTGCTGAAGCTAACAGGGAGCTTTTGGTGGCGGAGCTGTTCACGACCAATGGGATAGAGTGGAATGCGCACAAGATACGTCAATTGTTCTGGCCAATTGACCAGAAGAACATCCTGAGTATGCGAGTTCCGAGAGGGGGAAGCGAAGATGTTTGGAGGTGGGTGTTGGAGAAGGACGGTAACTATTCGGTTCGGTCCGCTTACAGGGACATTATGGGGCATAGGGGTGTGGAACCTGGGTCAGCCGACAATATTAAGGAGAAGTGGCTATGGCGGAAAATATGGAGAATAAACCTTCTTCCGAGAGTTAAGGTGTTTTTTTGGCAGCTATGTAATGACGCGTTACCTACAAAAGGGAATATAGCAAGACGAACTCGAGCCGGGGAGGCTCGATGCCCGATTTGTGAAAGCGGAATGGAGTCATGTCTTCATCTAGTTAAGAAATGTAAGTGGGTTAGAGGTGTGTAGGATGAGTTGGGCCTTGATATTAAAGTTACACATAACCATGGGTCCATAAGAGATTGGGTCGAGGACTTTTGGAGAGATATGACGCAAAACGAGGCTGAGTTACTAATGTCGGGGTGTTGGGCTGTGTGGGAATCCCGAAATAACTGGGTCTTTAATGTTAAGAGGGTTTCCTGTAGGCTGACAGCTGCACGGGTGTTGGATTGCAGGAGGGAGACGTTGGAGGGAGGGGACGGGTCGAAGGAGAGCAGGTCTGACGACCAGTTGTGGGTCAACCCAGAGAAGGAAAGCAGGTGTGTCCGACCAGATGTGGGCTGGATGAAAATTAATTGTGATGCTGGGGTTACTCAGGGGCGAGAGACAGGCTTTGGGGCGGTGTGCCGGGACAAGAATGGTATTATGACGTGGGCAGTAGCAAGTAAAATAGCAGCAGATCGGGATGTTTGTGTTGCAGAGGCTGAAGCGCTGCTGGAAGCAGTAGTTGAAGCAAGGAGGCGGAACATTGCTCGGGTAATATTTGAAAGCGATTGTAAGGAGGTCGTGGAAGCATTAGCTATGGAGAAGCATGGTAGGAGTGAGCTGTTTGCTGTGATTGATGAGATTAGAAGTTTTAGTAGCTGTTTTGATAAGGTTAGGTGGTCATTTGTTAGACGGAAACATAATGGAGTAGCTCACGAGCTCGCTCATTATGCCACGAATTGTGTTTGCACGGTGTAGGATCGGAACCTACCGTCACATTGTGCTCATCTTCTCGAAGTTGATATTCTTAATAATACGTAAGTCCCGCTTGGGAATTCAAAAAAAAAAATCTTTGAGTTTTGAAAAAAAAATTAAGACTCTAAATCTAAGTAGAATTATCGCACATCGAAAAATTATGATGAGATGATGAAGTTTTTATCACAAATAAGAAACATCATTCGGTTTTTTGATATTAACAAAAAAAATTGTCCTATAAAAGTTCTTAAAGCTATAAATTGTCTTATAATATTGTTTACAATCATGTGATGAAATTCTATTATATCCCAGCGGAGTCGCCAAAGTGTGGACATGACATAGGTCAACCCCGACGCGGCCACGCACGGGTTTGGGTAGGCGAATGAATCTCGTGGTAAGATTGATCTCGAGTTGAAATTTAAATCGAAGTTAGGAGTCGCCACCGAACATTGTGGGAGTTCGGACCCGTTCGAACCCACTCTACATTTAGGCGTATCGTGCACAAAGCACGACCCGCTTTTAGTGCTAGAGCTTATGAGTTCGTCCCTTTGCATTACGATACCGATGTCGAGTTATCGGAAATCGTGCATCAAATGACTCTCGTTGCCAACGGTTTTGGACATCCGGAAACCATGGTTCTGAGTAAGGGGTGAGGGTACGTATTGGGAAGCCCACGAAGGACACCCAACCCCGCCCGCTCTTTAGCGGCCTCTACTAAGATATCGTTCGTTTTCGTGTACGCGTGTTAGTGGGACCATTGAATGTTATGCAAACAATGCTTTTTTGTTAAGCATGCGAATTGTATGTTAAACTACATCGCTTTAATGCATCCAAATTATCGTCGGAGTTGTTTAACATGCGTGGTGCATTTATAAGATGGAAGCATCAAAAATAAACAAAACTCGTCGTAAATAGATACAAAATACACGGGCAGAAATACAACCCGGATAATACAAAACGATGAACAAAATTAGCATAATCGCTATAATAGCGGAAACGTAAATAAATTGGATGATTAGAGAATGAAATGATGCATGTTTTGAAAAGGAAGGCACGTGATCGACTTGACACGCGACGACTAAAAGTCGTAGAAAAAGATTTGACCAGGCTCGAATGATGTGAGAGGCTCAGGTAAAAGTGTTTTAAAGGCCACTCGATCGAGTCATAGGAGGGACTCGATCGAGTGTCCTTAGTGAGGGCTCGCTGCCTCTTTTTTGGGGTGCTACTCGATCGAGTGAGCCACGACACTCGATCAAGTGCCCCATGTTCGAGCTGTTGCTCGATTTCGTAAGGTGATAACTTCGAATTTTATGTTTTGGAATCGACATATAATTACACTAAACATGAATATTGTCCGATTTATATTAATGTAAACTTTGATGGCTCGTCCTACTCGACATTCGGTTATAGAACCGCTATCTAGTAGTTAAAGCAAAATTTTGCAAAATCGAACTTGATCGGACTAGAACGAATATCGATTCTCTCCGCGTCATAATGTCGTAATTGATCTTTTCTGATCGTGTGACAATTAATTCGGCGTCAACGGGTTTCGTTCTAATCCCAAAAAAAAAAGCATCGGACACATTTAACTACGTATTACCGCAATCGCGTTATGCCCTTAAGTGTTTAGGGCGGCGCTCCTCGAAAGGGTGTCACCACTGTTACGGCTTGTAAAGGGATTAAACGGACTTGAAGCAGAAACTGTAATTAAACGTGTTCGATCCGAAAGCGGTTGAAATATTATGTAATTATTCGCGGTATTAAAGTTAGTAACGAAATAAAAAAAAAGAAACGGAAATAAAAATGTTAGTGTTAGCGGTTAGTAATAATAATAATAATAATAATAATAATAGTATAATCGAAAAAAAGAGAAGGGAGAAAGAGATGTCGGGATTTGAATTACACCCTCAACCTACATGCTTAAGTATCTCGGAAACGGACTCGTAAAGTAGTGGCGTGTGCGCGGGAGTGTCGAGAAATGTAGGGTGAGTTATGGTTTGTATGATTGGGGAAAGGATTTGACGAGCTTTGCTCTCGGTCTTTGACGAGTTTTGATCTCGGGATGACTTTGAATGTGTATGTGTGTGTAGAGGTGATAAGTTGCAAAGGTGATGAGAAATGTGGCTGAAATGTGTATTGCTTAAGGGTTGCTTAGGTTTGTAAAGTTATGAAATGAATTGGCATTGACGGGGTATTTATAGGAATGACCCCGGTTTAGGATCACTCGATCGAGTTGTGTAAGTGCACTCAATCGAGTGCCCGGTTCAGGGCCGGTTCGGCCGGTTCATAAGCTTACTCGATCGAGTGGGTCAAACCGGTTGGAGGGGAATTAGGAAAGGATCTTGACCTTATTTTGAATTGATTTAGTTGTTGAGGTTGGCTTCTAGAAGCGTAC
This sequence comes from Agrostemma githago, assembly GCA_958450325.1. Lineage (NCBI taxonomy): Eukaryota > Viridiplantae > Streptophyta > Magnoliopsida > Caryophyllales > Caryophyllaceae > Agrostemma > Agrostemma githago. The sequence continues at coordinate 8,462,702 of OY288239.1, forward strand.
TTGGCTGATTTTTTGTATCGGATTCGACTTTGACCGGGTTTTGACTTGGTCACTAAAAGACGGTTTTATTTCCGGTGACGGTTTTGACTCAAAATAGTCTTATTTGATTGGAAACGGCCCACTAGGCCTGGATTTGAGGTCGGTTTTGTGAGATTTGTACTCCGCTAAAAGCCCATGCCAGATACTATTGATTCCGAGTCCGTATTCGAGCGTATTAAGTCACGTGTACGTCCGATCATCATCGGATGTTTTGTTGAAAGTTGCTATAGACACTAGCAGGCAAAATGCGGGTGTCTACACGATGTTTGCTAAAGGGCCTCCAAAAAATATTCGGCACAGGGCCACCAAATATCATTTGACGGCCCTGATGTTGGGATTTTATATTAATGTGAGGTTTTGTATCCTTATTAATGTTTTGAAAAGACATGCATGTGTGTACTTGTCTTGTAAATTATTTTGGATACGTTTGGGAGGAAATTTTAATTTTACACTAGAGACGCATCAATGCTCACTTGAGTAAAATAAGCTACATGTGGGGGTTAAATATTTTCTTTTGACATACATAATCTTGATCAAATATGTATTAAAATATTGGATGAATTATTTGGTAAATTACTCTAAGAATAGATTATGGAATAGATAAATTGTCATGCATAATTATTTGCTATCTAAAAGTTGAGATGCTTAATGAATGAATAATTTGTATATTTTGTTTGAACGATTATGTTTGTCACTATTTCGTGGCGTGACAACATGTGGGGGAAGTAATTCAACTTATTTGATAAAATTATTCATGCATGAATTTTAGAGTTTATATCTTATAATTTGTGAAGAGTATGTATATCTCTAATTGTGAGGAAAAGTGATGATCGATAGCATGTTTAATATATACATGACTAATTGAACCAATTGTAGAAGTGTTAATTTGTTGGCTATGTCAATAAATAATGGTTGCGTAATGTTCAATTATTTATGTTATATACTTGGCTTACACCACACTATATGAGATTATGATAATTGGTTTATGTGAGTAAAGAATATATATTTTAATTTATGGATTTGCAAAAAGAAAATATAAGTGAAACAATCATCGAGATTCGTTGTTCTCTAATATAAGAATGATGATGTGTATATAGAGACTTCAATAAAATAATGCGGAGTATGATTTGGGTGCAAAAACACACACTTCGTGTAACGTGTATAAATGTAGCTTATGTAGTTAGTACATTTGGTTTGTGTAAATTACCAAAATCTTATTTCGCGTTATGGTGCAATATTGAGAATTGCATTATGTTGGATATTTATAAAGATGTTGGATCACAATGTGAGATGCACAACGATCATGAGTAAGCTTTATTTCATCTTTATAATAATTTTATTATAAGTCTATTGAGAAGACTATTATAATTTTATCTATTGTGTATACATATTATTCTGCTCTCTTAACCTTACCGAGGTAAGATGCATGGTGATTGGGAGCTTAATATTTATTGCATAATTGTGAGAGCATCAATTGTTATGCAATGTTTGATGATAATTTAAGCTTCATATTGCTAAAAATGATGTGTAGAGTGAATTATAAACACACAAGTATTATGCAGATTTGAGAAAGTTGAAATCATCAAATATAATTTGGTGTATTAATTTGAAAGGTTGAGCATATAGCTCTTAATGGTCTTATAGACCAAATTTGAGTGGTCCTTGTGAGACAGACTTGATGAGATCATCGTAATGATAGAGGTTGAGCATATAGCTCTTAATGGTCTTATAGCCCAAATTTGGGTGGTCCTTGTGAGACGGACTTGATGAGATCACCGTAATGATGAAGATTGAGATATTTCTCTTAATGAATCTATATCTTCATGTTTGGCTGGTCTTATTGAGAAAGACTTGATGGATTCACCGCTATGTTGAGAGGTTGAGCCTTAGAGCTCTTAATGATTCTATAGCTCGTATTATATGTGAGTGGTCTATGCGAAGATAGACTTTATAGAATCACCTACGTGAGTGTGAAGGGTTGACCTCCTTCTATGAGAGGTTATGATATCTCTGTAGAGCGCTCATGAGAATCCCAAGGTTCACTTGGCCATATGTTTATTGAATCGATCGTATTGCGGAACTCATTTGGAACTTAAGGTATGATATGTGTTGTGAGAATAATTCAACCGAAGTTCAATACGAAATTCAAATCGAAAGATATTCTTTTGTTGTAAGTAAGTTGTAGACTCATTTCACTAATACGTTAAATTAAATCGAAAGATATTAACGTCTAAGTGTCAACATTTCCACATGCTCAAGATTTTTGTTATTGGTTGTCATTTGCATTAGTGAGGGATTGTTAGAAATAATGCAAAGACAATATGTTGATCATTGTTGCATAGTAAGGGTATCTCCAATTAAGCAACTATTGACACCAATTTTCATGATGGTTATGAATATCATTATCTTCATAGTAATGACAATTCATTTCCTATCATAAATTGGTTTGGATACCCTTAGATTTTAGTCCCATGTTAGTCTTATATAAAGTGATATAAGAGAGTGAGTATGAGACATATTATCAAATACTCCATGATCCAAATCTCTTTGATAAATTCTGAGTACACTATCGAGTTCCAACTCCTTGTGGTTGAGTATACAACCTAGAGGAGTGTTATGTAACCTTGGGGAACGACGCTCATATCGATTTGTACCGTAATCGGGACGATTTCATTTTACATTCAGTGACCTTCATATCACGACACAACAATGTGTATATTTCTAAATATATATTTGCCCCTGTAGTGACTCAATATTTCCAACAAGTTTGGGTAAAGGGAGAAGAAACAAAGGAAGGGGCCAGTTATTTTTTAGTGGATTTTTGTAAGAGAGTATTTTGTTAATAGTCATGCTAAGTGTAAATATGTTCGATATAAGATGGTTGTAGTTTAACAAACAATTCTTTATTTACTTTACCCTCACTCTGAGTTATCCAGTTTTAAATTTTTACCATTTTTTGACTTATTTATATTCCGACTTGAGTAATCAACTCATTAGAAGAATCAAGTTACATTAGCACTTTAGTTTAGAAATCCATCAAACTACCATACTTAAATGTAATTTAGAATCGATCTTCATTAATTTGCAATAATGTAGCCTTCTATTTGTGGATTCGACGACAATACAAGTCACTAGTTACCAGTTAGTGGTTCGCTATAATTATTTGACATAAATGTCATGAGTTTAGTCTTGTCAACTAACTATAACGTGTGTTTGTAAGTTTGTTCTTTTTGAATTTTTATGTATAATGACTACTTTGCGTTACCAAGATTTTTATTTAAAGTATTGATCGTTACTTAATAGTATTAATCTTGGTACATCACACTGATCACAGTCCTTTATATAGAGGCAATATACAATAATGTGCAGAAAGATATTTACGACCTTTAGATGTATGTCGGGAGCTACTTCATGTCGTCCGCTTATTTACTTAACATCGTCCATATTTTAAGAGTAAATTATCAATTTGCCTTTTTTTGATTTACTAACCTAATGTAACCTAACAATTAGTTAACCTAATTTTCCCTACTTATTTACTAACATAATTCTAATTACAATTCGGACAACAACAACATTCACTCTCGAGTTAATAAAGCAGTTATATTTTGAATTTTCAATTATTTGACGATTGATCGGAACATGATGAACGCGAAAAATAATTTTCTTTTTGATTTGAATTTGCCCCATAACAAAAACATTTTGGACGACGACGTTATCGAGATTAGTTAGGTAAGTTAGTAAATAATACTCCTTATCTTCCATTTGATTCTTTGCATTTACTTTTCACACTTGTCAATGAACGTTTTCTTTTATCTATATCTTTAGTTACGTATTTCTAAAAATTATAAAAATTGATATATATAACGTACTCGATTAGATAATTTAAACAAAATCTCACATGACTATATTAGAAGTTACATTGACGATTTCACTTACCTATGAATAATGTCCAAAAAACAAATAAATGCAAAGAATGAAATGAAACGGAGAGAGTAGTAGTAGTAGTAATAAACACCCAAGAAATAATAATAAACGCGGAAAATAATAATTCCTTACAATAATAAAAAATTTCAATATGTATACAAAAGTAACATTACAAGTATCAATAAACACCCAAGAAATCCCTATTTTATTAAAGTAATGTCAAATAAAGCTCTCACATTCATCCTCACCAAAAAATGATGATGTGTCGGCACCACAATTTTTTAGGGACTAAAATATTAATTTGAGGAGAAGTTGCCTAATGTACAACAATAATAAAATAACCGTTTATTAAATTAAAACGAAACCACCCATTAAAATTAGCATCAATAACTATACAAATTATCATGGATACAATATATTATCGAATAGATCATCATTTATAAAACAAAAACAAAAAAACCAATTGACATAGTAAAAGAAATTCCTACAAATTCCGTAAGATTATGATAACATTTTGAAGTTTTTTCTTTATAACACATTGTTTAAACGCAATTCATGCGATTTTCGCACGGGTTAACATTTGTATTTCAGTGTAATGCGTAAGTAAAAAATGACATGTATGTCATCATGAAATTTTATCATAAAATGATATGGAGTATGTCACAAAAATTTGAATTAAGAAAATACGAAGTACACGTCTTTGAAAATAAAAGGTTATCCAAAATTTAATAAAGTTAATCTTATATTTTACTCTTTGTTACACAATTCATGAGACTAACTATTGTTACACAAATTATCATGTGAGAGGTCTCACAATAATGTAAGGAAATTTTCGATATGTTACATAACTGCATAAGTACGTACAACGTTTGATTTGCTATAAATTGCATTGCTTAAATTATGGGTTGAGTTATGAGTTAAAACCAATTATTCATTTATTCTAACTCCGTAAAAAAAAACATATAACGAACTACGTATACGTAGTACAGACTACAGAGTAATATTAATACAACCCCGTGAATTTTCACGGGGCATAATACTCAGGCCCGTTGAACTCCATGTTCACCCTGTTCTCAGAACAGGGGCCCATCAAAATGGGGGCCCAGATCTACCCAACCTCTTAGTTTAATTACTCCACCCATCCAAATAACTTTTATGTGGAACAAAATCAAGAATGACTCTTCTCCTTCCTCTATACTTTAATTATTGGCCTTGTAATCTTCTAGAGTATGATGCATTTACCATTTTCAAGGAGGAACAATTAAGTTCGATAAGACCAAAGTCATATGGTATTATTCATTTAAATTTTCAGTTCCCTAAATTTGTAGTTCTAATTTCTATTCTCTTCTGTTTATTGTATAAATTATTATAGATTTGTCTCTTTTCATACTTTTATATTCTATGATATACTCCGTATATTCTTTTAAAGATTGAATTTTTTTTTTCTCAATATTTGATGAGGCATCTCAAATCAATCTAAGTATGTTTTTTTCCTTCTTTTTCTTTTGTGGGTTTAAGTCATGCAAATTATGAGAAATCACAATAGTAGTCATCAAGTACACTATTTAAAAAAAACAAATTAATTATTTGATTTTTTCTATCCAATATTGTTTTTTTTCCAAGTTATACGCGTATTATTACCTTTTGGATTTATTAGATAGATGATTGGAAAAATTTTACATTTTGAGAAGTTAAAATGATGAATCTCATCTAATAATTATAATGCATCTGATTAGTTCTTTTTTTATAGCTACGGTATAAAATTATCAAATTGGTATTTATTGTTTGATATGAAATGAATCTTATTATCATTGTAATTTACGAATAGTTTCATCTCATCTAAATGTAGGAGATGGGCCCCATCTTGAAATTTAGAACAGGGCCACCAAAATTCATTTGACGGGCCTGATAATACTAGTTAAATATATACAAATCACAAGTAAATGTTAGGATGGAGAAGAATGATGAGCAATAAATAAAGAAAGTAAGAAGTGAAAAGTGTCATTCGTTCTGAAATGAACAATGCATTAGGGCGTATCATTACTATGCCCAATTCTGGGTCGGGCGTGACAATGTCGCACTTGATTCTAGGTTGGGGCGTGGCATTTCTGCGTCTCAATCTGACTTTGGATGTAGGAGTTTTGTGCCTTAATATGGGTTGGGGTGTGGATGTTCTGCGACTCAATATGGGTTGGGACGTGGATGTTTAGCGCCTCAATCCGGGTTGGGGCGCATCTATCAATTACAATGATGCAAATCGAAAAGAATTTGTATAACAAAATGAAATCAATATAATGCTACAATTAAAGTCCACAAATTAAGAAAAAAATTATCTTCAACTTAGAATTAGAATGACAAGAAACAATTATTTTGAGCCCAATTGCTTGAAATCGCTTTTCAATTTGCTAAGAATTTGATGGAAGTTGAGGTTGAGTTTAACTGAATGAGTAAAGAGAGGAGAGTAGGTAGAAGAATTAAATAAAGTGACGGGTAAAAAGGATATATCAGTTAAAATACAGACGACATTAAGTAAACTACGGACGACGAGGAGCAAAAGTGTAGATGTTCTAGATGCATTGAATTTATTTCGAAACTAACCGATATGAATTCAAAATTTGAAAAATATCAACTATAAGACATCATCGATTTGGAATCTTTTAAACCTTATTTACTTTCAAACTTGTGTGAACCAAGATTTTATTTTCTAATCTTTCCATTTAAGTATTTTGGAAGATCAACATACAATTAGTATGTTCAACAAATAATAAATAAATCTGACTTATTTAGTACCTATTTATCTTAATTAATTCTAATATTGTTTTCCACTTTATTTAGTGTATCTATAAACTTTTAGGATGATACTTTGCTGATTTTTTTAACTAAAAATTGTTTACTTTAATTAATGACAATTTTAAGAAAATGTACAAAGGATAAGATTCCTTATTATTATTATTATTATTATTATTATTATTATTTGTTGTTGTTGTTGTTATAAACCAGAACTTGTATTAAGATCAAAATAAATTACAAGAAATTAGTGGGTAGCCGAGATACTATCTGGGCACCCACTTTCTTATCAATAATAACGAATCTATGTCCAGTAAAAATGAAAGCAGCTGCGCAGAGCCGTCTCAAGAAATTTGGAGGCCCGGTGCAAACTTTAAAATGAAGGCCTCATTTGATCAATATTATGGAGTAATAATTTTATAAATAGAATGTCCAAGTTGCATTATGCCATTTTTTCACAATAAGTTTTGTTATTTGAATGATATTTTTCCCTACCTGTTTAGTAAAACAATCATTTACCTATAAATTTTCTCCCATTGGTGAGTAATTACTTGGTGACCCAATCATTCGTTACCAGGCCCGGCCCTAGGGGTAGTATAGGGGGGCGGGCGCCTAGGGCCCAAGGGGAAAGGGGGCCCAATGCAGGAAGAAAAAAAAAATTAAAACTGAAATTAATTTTACATTGTATTGGTAATCTGGAAAGTGAGAAGTGATAACTGACAACTTGAAAAGAGGGAAATAACTGAAATGACAACTCACTACCTCACAATTACCCAAAATTCAAAAGTAACGTTAATATAGAAATCAATTAATTTATGAATCTTCTTCACCTTCCTCCCCTTCCCTCAAAATTTCCAACTCCAAATCATACTTGTAGTGTTCTTAAAAATCAGAAAAATCCTACTGTATAATCGAGTATATACTCATCGCCCTACTATGTTTCCTCCATCATCATCTGTCAAAATAAAAAAATCTCAGACGTCGTTGCCACCGAGGCCCCGATCCATAGTGTTTCTTCGTCACTCGTCAGTCACAGGGCTCGACCCTCGCCGCCACCATAATCTCGTCGCCTCCTGCCTCTACCACAGTGTCCCAATTCTTTATTTATTCTTTCCGTTCTCATTAATTCTTTAACTTTTGGGTGAATTTTAGTTGTCTTGTTGTATTTTAAGATGTTGATTTGTTGCAGGTTTGATTTTCTGATTTTGGTAATTACTACGGAGTATTATGGTTATGAATTTATGATTTCCAAATTTAATTTGCAGTTGTTACTTGTGTTTATGACTTTGGAATTATTGATTTGTGTTTATCATTTTGGAAATATGATTTTGTTACTGATTCAATCAATTAATTAGGAATCATGTACTTAGTTGTTCATAGTTTAATACGGAGTACGAATATATACGATTGTTGAGCTTATGATTGTTTGTGGTTCGATTTGTGTTTGCAATGGAAAATATTTTCTTTAGCTAGATTTAACTGGAACAAACAATGACAGAAATTGTTTTACTTCGATTTTTAAAGGGCCCCATTTGAATATTTTGCCTAGGGCCTCCGAAAGTTCAGGACCGGCCCTGTTCGTTACTATAGTCATATTTATTAAATATCATCTCCAATATCATGTACTCCGTAAATCACATTATAAACATCATACTCTGTATCTCTTTTCGTTTTAATTCAAGACTTTTTTTACTCCAGATGGCGTTACGGAGTATAATTTTTATGGGTAAATGAATGGTTAAAAAGAACTAGTATAAAGCCCGTGCAATGCACGGTATTTATAATATATTTATCTTATAGAATATTTCATTTAAGATTTAAAATAAAAAATTTATTGTTTTATTTTTACTATTTATCGACTGTGTACTTTAAAAATAGGAAAATATTTTTTAAATCGTAAAACTAATCAAAATATTTGAGTAATGTCTTGAAATGTACGGAGTATTAAATAACGTGTAATTAATGAAAAATATTGTTTATATTTTTTATATACTCGATTTATGTCATCTCACATTTCGAGATATTCACTTCTTTCTTTAACATACCGTAAAATACATAAATATTTATCAAAAATTGTATAATAATGAACTTTTTTTAATGGTTAGCACGCCGTGATATGTTCTTTTGTGTAAAAAAGCTATTCAGTTTTTCATTAGAAAATTTTAAAAAAAAAAAAAATTAAAATGGACTTTCTCAGGTGTAAGACTTATATTATGTAATTTGTGAAACTTTTTTTTATATGGATTTTAATAGTATATTCCGTATTTTGTACTCTTCCGTACCAAAATAATCTTTCTATATGATAATTATAATCCTACATTTGAATAAATGAGAAGATCTTAGTGGTATCGAGTGAGTATATAATCCTTCCGTTCCGATGAATTGTTTGCTTTTGTTTTTGGCACAAAGGGAAAAAGTCTAATGATAAAGTGACATGTGAAGCCAAATTCTTGAGGAGGTCAAATTATATTATGTAATTTGTGAAACTTTTTTTATATGGATTTTAATAGTATATTCCGTATTTTGTACACTTCCGTACCAAAATAATCTTTCTATATGATAATTATAATTCTACATGTGAATAAATGAGAAGATCTTAGTGGTATCGAGTGAGTATATACTCCTTCCGTCCCGATGAATTGTTTGCTTTTGTTTTTGGCACAAAGGGAAAAAGTCCAATGATAAAGTGACATGTGAAGCCAAATTCTTGAGGAGGTCAAATTACATATATATATATATATATATATATATATATATATATATATATATATATATATATATATATATATATATAAACATTCGTAAAATAGAAAGACAATGAATTAATTGAGACGCCTCAGTATGGAATAGACAAAAAATTCATTAGGACGGGGAGAGTATATCTTTGTAAAAGTTAAAGTAAATAGCTCATTTCAGAAATAAATTTTTTAGATAACTTATTTTTTTTCTCAAGTTTAATGACATCATATCTTAAAATTTATCTAATTATTTTCATAAGAAAAAGTTTTTTTTGTCAATTTCTTTAACATTAATGAAAATGAATAGTTTGCGAATTTATTAGTGAAATGTTCTTTTACTTCTCAATTTAATTAGTGTATTTTTTACTATGTATTAGGCTTTGTAAGAACAATCGGAATATATATATATATTCCATTTTTATATAGTTACTAAATTTTATATCGATGTTAAGAATATGATTTTCGAATATGATCAGAAAGATATATAATAATAATCATAACTATTTTATATTCTATGTAAAATATTGTACGGGATAGGACAATCTCCTATTAACAAAAATAATGCAACTATTTGGTTAAAACGGATTTACAATATGTTTATACTTAAAAAAATTGATCATACATTACATATTAAATATTGTATGTGATATCTTCTATGTAAAACACGTGATTTTCGTAATGAATGTTATCAATCAAATTTCCTTAATTACATACTTTCTGTCGTGTATAACTTTATGTGTAATGTGGTGATATTTTAATCAGTAAGATGTTAGAGTGTAGTTGGAGAGGAGAAGTGTGATACACATGAAGTCAAGGGTTCGATTTGCACATAGCTCATTTGATTTATTCTTTAATTTTTGTTGGTGGATAACTTTAGGCGGGAAAATTTGGAGATTTGTTATTTGGTTAGTGGAAAGGGGGATTTTTAAAAAGAGAAACAAGAGAATTTATATTACAAACTTGTGTTATTTATTGCAGATATAGTTAAATTATGATCTCTATATGATAAACTTTGTCAATTAACACAAATTTCCATAAAAAGATTAATTAATGAATTGAGTGACCAATTAAATAAAAAGAAGAAAAATGGGGCCACAAGGACTCAAACTCTTGCCCTCTTGTAGAGAAACCAACAATTCAACCATCCAGGAACCTTTACATAACTATAGAATTTGAACACCAAATTTAATTTATGAGGCCCCAATAATTTGGAGGCCCGGTTCAAATGCACCTACAGCTCCTCCCATTAGACGTGCCAGCAGCTGCGTGAACCCTCGCATCCTGAGAGATAGAAATTTTTTGAATCCGCTTGAGTAATGCAACAGCCTCTCCATCAAGCTCCCCTAACGAAGAGAAGGAGAAAGGCAGAAACCTATAACCAATCTTGGTACACAAATCTTCATACTTGGTGCACTTACGCTAAGCAGCATCAATGACCACGCGACCACGCAGAAAATCAGACATTGTAGACTGAGTCAAAGAGGACGACCCTGTCAGATTGACATACTGTGGACATGACATAGGTCCACCCCGACGCGGCGAAGCGCGGGTTTTGGGGAGGCGTAGAATTTCCATATGAGATGGATCGAATAGAATTTTAAATCGTAGCAGGAGTCGCCACCGAATTTTATGGTTATTCGGAACCATTCGAACCCACCCTATGTCGTAGTGGGCCATACTTAAAGCCTGACCCATTTCCGATGTCAGAGTTTATTGGGTTCGTCCCTTAGCATATCGATACCGATGCCGACTGGGCGGTTAATCGTATATTGAATGACTCTCGTTGCCAATGGTTTCGGACATCCGGAAACCACGGTTCTGAGTAAGGGGTGAGGGTACGTGTTGGGAAGTTCGTCGAGAACACCCAACCCCGCCCGCACTTAGCGGCCTTTACTAGGATATCGTTCGGTTTTGTGTACACGCGTTAGTTCGACGATGAAATGATATGCAGAGATTATTTTCCTAAGACATGTGAGGAAAAATAAATAAATGGGTTGCTAAGTCGTTTAATGCATGTTAAACTAATAACGTCAAAGTTATTTTAGCATATGAGTTCGTTTTAGTCTAATAAAACGATAAAAAGAAAATATGAGAATAATTTGCTACAAACACGAGAAAACGAGATAGTAACGATTGAAATAATAATATAGGAAATTGAAATCGAGAAAATAAGAATTAATCGAAATCTGAAAAATATTGCTAAAACGCGGTTTTGTATAAAAAACGATGTTCGAGAAAAAATAAAAAAAAAGGAAAAAGGGTTGGTCTCGGCCGAGAACCGCGCGACTCGCCCGAGACCAATGCGGGTCGCGTGGTGGCCTGAAATCGACAACGTTTTTCTGAAAATTTTGATTAAATCGCGTACGAATATTGCATAATTCGTACTCGACTTAATATTCTCGATATTCGATATATTGATTTTCAAATATTTAGAATAGTTTTGGAAAAGATGTAAATTTAGAAATTGATCGAAGAATAATAAAAATAAAACAAACGAAAACCGTAAAAAAAAGGTCCGGACCGTGAGCTGTCCGGCCTTTGGATTTTGTTCGAAAATTTATTATTTTTGATGAATCGTATACAAGTTATGAATTAACTTGTATTCGACCCATGTTTTCGATATTCGTCGTATTCGATAGTCGATTATGAAATCGATATCGAATATTCGGAATGACTTTAAAAAGGTTTTGGAAAAAAAGTTTGTTTTGAACGAAAAAAGGTTGAAAAAAAAAAAGGTTTTGAACGAAAAGTTGTAGAAAAGGATTTTGAACGAAAAGTTGTAGAAAGATGTAACGGTTTCGTCGAAAACTTAATATAATTCTTTTTGATACGATATTCGATTATATAGAATCGATATCATATTTTAAGAATATTTGATATAGGAAAATAGTTTTAATAGTATCGATATTAGAAAATAAAAAGAAGGACCGACACAAGACCCATAAAAACGAGAGAAAGGGGAGAGAAAAGGGAAGAGACGGGTTTGATTTGCACCCTCAACCTACATGCTTTGTGTTCTCGGTATAGAGCTCGTCGGACGGTGGCTTAGACACGGGAGCGTCGAGATGATGTGGGTGAGTTAAGGTGTCGGTTTGGAGTGTGTGTGTGGCGTGGGATCGGCCGGTTTAGACGGGATCGGTTTCGTCGGATCTTTTGGAATTACTTCGAGACTACGTCGGGACTTCGAACGTTGTTTTTCGGCTGCTGAAAACTTAGGATTTTTGGTCTGATTTTTCGTGTATGAAACCGTCGATTTTCTTGTGTTTTTCTGTTGAAGGGAGGGTCCTATTTATAGGAACCGAGGTGATCTTACTTGTGTGACAAGAAACACCGGTTTGGATAGGAAATACGAGAGTTCGTGAAGGAATAGACTTCTCGTTTCTTGGTGGGAAAGCCAAAAACTCGGCTGGTTTGGGGTGATATCTCGGCTGTTTCAGCCGAGTATCTGAGCTTGGGTGGTATTTGTTTCGGTTTCCGGATAGAATTCCTACTTGCGATCGAATTCTACCTTAAACGGAATTGTTTATTATTTTTGTATGGCTGATTTTTTGGTGTTTGAGTCCGAACCAAACCGTGTAGTGTCACGGTCAGCTCGTGTGACTCGGAAAAAAAATATCTTTGACCGGGTTTGACTCGGTCGCTAAAAGACGGTTTTACCCCTGGTGACGGTTTCGACCCAAATTAGTGTTATTTGACTTGAAACGACCCACTGGGCCTGGATTTGAGGTCCGTTTTGTGAGATTTGTACTCCTTAAAATGTCTAAACCAAGTGTCCATGATTACAAGCCCATATCCGAGTCTGTCAAAGCACGTTTACGTCCTATCATCATCGGGTGTTTGGCGGGAACTACTATAGACACCTGGCGGTCAAAATGTGGGTGTCTACAGAGCCCCCACTCTGACTGAGGCTTGGACAAGGCAAAAGTCAGAGTAGCCACCAGGTCAATCAAGGATTAAAACCTGGCAGACTTCCGATCGGGTCGTTTAGGGTCCATTAGACCTGCGTGAAGGGCTCGCCAGCCACGGAATATAAATCATACCTGAATTGATGTTGATAGTCGCGGGAGCTTGCCTAGGAAGCTATGGGTATACCTGTTTGCAGATATATCTTGTCTTAGAATTGCGCAGGAGCTTTCCCATTAGGGAACTTAGAATTCTCGGGGAGTCTTGAGTGTACCTGTATGCTGACATAATTTGTATGTAACATTTAGGCGAAACACTGACTCGTGCTGGGGAAAAAGATGATTTTTTCGAAAATTTTGAAAATAAAAGGCTGAATTTTTTTTTTGGAAATAAGGATGCTTGGGATGACTTTGATTCCTAATCGGATTCTGACACAGATATTGGGAATTTCCTTGTACGCCTAGGTGAAGGAGAAAAATTAGTAAAGTCCTATTCCTGTGATGACTAGGAAGAGGGATATTCTCTATTATAAATAGAGAGCTTTGGCTCCTTTATTTTTCATATTCTCACCCAAATCCTTTCTTTTATCTCGAAATCCCTTAGACTTTTTAGGATAAAATAAAAGAAACTATCCTCGCGATGGGTATTGATCACTTGACCGCAATGCTTCATGCGTGGGCCCAGGATTTCCGAGATGAAGACAGAGTCCAATTAACTCAAATGGGAATTGTGGCTTTATTCCCACTTCAGCGACTTAGGGTAGATTCGCATTTTCTTGATGCTTGCTTAGCTTTTTGGGATACTACCTTCCATGTTTTTGCATTTCCTCGAGGAGAAATATGTCCTCTTCCTGAAGAGATAGCAGCTATTGGAGGGTGGTGCCCTAATGCTCGTCCTGCTATTCCCCCATTTTATCCCGATCCAAGGAGGAGGCTGAGGGATTTTCTAGGGTTGTCACATGCTGAGACGGCCCGTATGGTGAAAGGAAATTCAGTTTCCTTATTTGACTTGGCTGATAAATTTATGAATCCAGTGGGTGAAAGAATTACTTCTACCCATAGGCGTAGGGCCTTTGCTTTTTGTATGCTGCATAGGTATGCCTTCGAAGGTCGAATGGATGCTGACTCATGCTTAGGTGAGATTAGGCTGATCAGCATAGTTGATCAGATGGAGACAGGTCACAGCCCAGCTTGGCTGATAACTGGGGAGATTATTATGGGTCTTGACGCTAGAAGGCTTGAACCAAATCAACAATTGACAGGGAGCATCCGTCTTTTGCAGGTATTTAATCTTTTTCCTCGAATAATTGCCTGATTTTCCTGATTTTTACGACAATCCCGAATTTCCCGGTTTTTTTTCGAAATCTTCAATTTTCCGGTTTTTTTCGAATTTTTGATTTTGCCGGATTTTTCGAAATTCCCGATTTTGCCGGATTTTTTGATTTTTTTACGAAAATTCTTAATTTTTCCGATTTTTCGAATTTTTCGATTTTTTTTTGATTTTTCGAAAGTTCTTGACTTTTCGAAAATTTTGCAGACCTGGTTATTCGAGCGTCTATCGATCATGGAGCCCCCGGTGAATACACCCAAATATCGGAGTAATCAGATTGGTTCAAGGTCTCGCCGAATAAGACCAAGTCATCCCGTAACCCAAAAATTTTGGGATGAAGAGCTAACATTTCATGGTGGGCCTTTGATCCGGTGGAACGTCATTTGGTGGTTCCTTTCGAGACTGACGGGATTAGCTAGGAGAGACAAAGCCCGTTACCTGGTGATCTTGTCTTTAGACTGGACTGTCCATATTTATCCGGACCGCATCTTAAGACAGTTCGGTTCGTTTCAGGAGATCCCTGAGACTGAGGCAATAATTAGCGTTTCGATCCAATTGACGGACGCTATGTGTGACACGTGGCTACAGCGCTGGTTCACCCGTGTCATATGGACTATACCTCGCCCTTGTCAAACCACTTGGGTTTCTGAATCATATCGAAAATGGACTTCTGAAGAATCCCAGGAGGCCCGTAAAGCTTTGAAGACCGAAGAAGCTCTAGATTTGGCCCGCCAAGAATCAGCCAAGAATAATAGACGGTTCTTCGTGGAGACTCCCAATACCTTTGTTGAGTCAGGGTCGGATTCCAAGTCCAAACCTAAGACTCAGACTAATGAGACTGGTGCTAGCGATTTGGAGGGAAGACTCGGACCGAGGATGGCGGTCCGAGATAGGCTGGGCCCGCGTGATAACGAGGCGACCGGGGAGTCGAGTTTGAAGAAACGAGCCCGGGCTAAGGAGGTTCCCTTGGTGATTAGGGAGCGTTCACCTCCATCTCGACGCCGATGGACCGAAAAGGAGGATAAGGGCAAAGGAAAGGGAAAAATGCCCTAGTTTTTATTATTTAAGTATTAATACTAATTATTTTGTGATGATATTTTTTGATTTTTTTTTTTTTTTTTTTTTTGTAATTTTATATTTATTTTTTGAAATAAAGAAAGGTTTATTAAAGAACCGTTCCTGTTTTTTCGATTGCAGTGGTTGTGCCCTTTTGAGGGGCTGCCTACGTATCCATAATAAATGGAATCAAACCAAACGTAGTTCAGACTGAATTAATTTGCAATTTCGAAATACATCAAGACTATTGGTTCAAGATGTTTGAAACAGTAGAATAAATAATTCTAGCTTTTGACTTGTCTTTAAAAGTTAAAAAAAAGATGTTTTTAATACACTTTTTGCAGATGACATTGAGAAAGGTGGGTTAAGAGTAATAGCGCTTCAGCTGGTCCAGGTTAGTTGGGTTGACAAACTCGTTCCCATCCAGATCCGTTAGCATTACCGCTCCACCTGATAGAATCTTCTTTACCAGATATGGCCCAGCCCAGTTAGGTTTGAATTTTCCCCTTGGGTCCACTGGTAATAAGGCTCGAACTGATTTGAGGACCAAATCTCCTTCTTTAATGTTTCTGGGCCTTACCCTTTTGTTGAAAGCCCGTTGGATTCTCTTTTGATAGATTTGAATATTATTGAGGGCACGAGATCGTCGTTCATCTAAGAGGACTAGCGAGTCATATCGTGCTCGAACCCAATCAGCTTCAGGTACTTGGCTTTCAAGTAAGATTCTGAGTGATGGCACTTCCAACTCAACGGGTTGGACTGCTTCCATGCCGTATGTAAGGTAATACGGTGTTGCCCCGGTCGCAGTACGAATCGAGGTTCGATATCCCCAAAGAGCAAATGGTATTTTGTCGGGCCAGTCTCGATAATTATCAGCCATCTTTTTGAGTATGGTGACAATTGTTTTATTAGCTGCTTCTACCGCTCCATTGGTTTGGGGTCGGTAGGGTGAAGATGTATGCCTTTGAATCTTGTACTTGGTTAGCAAGGCTGCTGTTTCGGCTTGAAAATGGGTCCCGTGGTCACTAATGAATTCATGAGGGATCCCATACCGGCATATTATCTTATTTTGAATGAACTTGGCAACATGGCTAGCGTTGAGAATACGGTAGGATTCAGCTTCGACCCATTTGGTGAAATAATCGATTGCTACTAAAATGAAGCAGTGTCCTCCGGTTCCCGAGGGGTTTATCTTTCCAATTATGTCGATTCCCCACGTTGAAAATGGCCATGGTGATGTCATGGTGTATAGCAAGGATGGTGGCATATGTTGTACATTGGCAAAAATTTGACAGTTGTGGCAATGTCTAACATATTGTTGACAATCGGTTTCCATGCTATTCCAGTAGTAACCGAGCCTCATGATCTTCCGGACCAGCATCTGGGCGTTCATGTGTGGACCGCATTCGCCATCATGGACTTCAGCCATAACTTTTTCGGCGTTGGTCTTATCAACACATCGAAGGAGAGCCCCCTGTGCCGTCTTTTTGTAGAGTTGCCCATCGTCGGTGCGGATGAACTGGGTTGCCAGTCTTCGCAGGGCCTTTTTGGCTCGGTTGTCAGCTCCGGGTGGATATTCCCCGGTTGCTAGGTATGTCAGTACAGCTTGATACCACGGCTCGGGATCGGGTATCTCGACTTCCTCGATGTCGTGGATATATGCTGGCTCGGACCGTCTTTCGACACATATCGGCATACTGGTCATATGATCGGGAATGTTTAGCAAAGATGCCAGTTTTGACAGTGCATCTGCGAACTGGTTCTCTTCTCGGGGTAGGTATATATATTCTACCTTGTGGAATTGTTTCTCAAGATCCCGTACTCGTGCCTGGTAGGCCACGAGATTAGCATTTCGAGTTTTCCATTTTTGAAGCGCTTGATTAATGACCAGGGATGAATCACCGTGTACTCGGAGGTTTGTGACCCCTAAGTCGGCGGCGGCTTGTAGCCCGTGGATACATGCTTCATACTCAGCGGCGTTGTTAGTGACGTCAAAGTCTAGCTTGATGGATACGGGAGTATGTTCCCCTTTTGGTGAGATTAGGAGGATCCCGACTCCAAATCCTCGAAAATTGGATGCCCCGTCAAAGTACAAGTCCCATGCTTCAGTATCAGTGTGGAAAATGTCTTCGTCTGGGAAGGACCAAGTGTCGATGTGTCCTTCCTCGGTTATGGGACTGTCAGCGAGAAATTCGGCTACTACTCGTCCTTTGATGGCTTTCAGTGGTACGAATTTTAGGTCGAATTCTGCCAACATCAGGGTCCATCTTGATATCCTGCCGTTGAGGATGGGCTTTTCGAAGAGGTATTTGATTGGATCCATTTTGGATAATACCTGTACCTCGTAGCTGAGCATGTAATGCCGGAGCTTCTTAGTGGCCCAGACCAAAGCTAAACATGTCTTTTCGAGCATAGTGTACTTACACTCGTACTCTAAAAACTTCTTACTGATGTAGTATATGGCTCGTTCTTCGGAATTGACCGTCTGAGCTAGCATAGCCCTCATGGCTGTCTCTGTCGTAGTTAAGTATAGTGACAAAGGCAGGCCGTGCTAAGGTGGCATTAGGACCGGTGGTGAGGCCAAAATTTCCTTGATTCTATCGAAGGCTGTTTGACACTTGTCATCCCATAGTATCCGTTCTCCTATTTTCAGTTTCTTGAAGATCGGTTCACACACCATGGTTAGCTTTGAGATGAATCTGCTAATGTATTGGACTTTTCCGAGAAACCCTCTTATCTCTTTTTCGGTTTTAGGGGGCTGCATCTCGGTGATGGCCTTGATTTTGGCTGGATCGACTTCTATACCTCGTTGGCTGACGATGTGACCCAGTAATTTGCCAGATGTTACTCCGAAACTGCATTTCTGAGGGTTTAGCCTCATGTTGTATTTGCGAAGTCGGGTGAAGAATTTTCTCAGGGCGGTGATGTGACCGTCCCTGTCTTTGGATTTGACGATCATGTCGTCCACATAGACTTCCACTTCCTTATGCATCATGTCATGCAATAGAGTCGTGGCGGTTCGTTGGTAGGTGGCCCCGGCGTTGATGAGACCAAATGGCATAACTGTATAGCAATAAGTACCCCAAGGTGTGATGAAGGTGGTCTTATCCATATCTTCTTCTGCCATTTTTATCTGATTGTACCCTGCATACCCGTCCATAAATGATAGAAGAGCATGATCTGCTGTGTTGTCCACCAGTATATCGATGTGTGGCAACGGGAAATCGTCTTTCGGGCTTGCTTTGTTAAGATCCCGAAAGTCTACACAGACTCGAACCTTACCATCCTTTTTAGGGACTGGTACTATGTTTGCAACCCAATCTGGATACTCAGAGACTCGTATAAACCCAGCTTTGAATTGTTTGTCGACTTCCTCCTTGACTTTGAGGGACCATTCGGGCCTCATGCGTCGGAGTTTTTGTTTAACCGGCTTGAACCCTTCTTTGATCGGTATATGGTACTCGGCTATTTCGCGGTCAATCCCCGGCATGTCCTTGTAGGACCATGCGAAGACGTCTTTGAATTCTTGAAGGAGAACTATGAATTGTTGTTTCTCCTCGGGATCTAAGGATAGTCCTATCTTAAGCATCTGAGGCTCTAAGGTTGTTCCCACGTTGATGGATTCGGTGTCTTCGATTACCGGATTGCGGGATTCTCTTTGCTCTAGTTGCTCGATCAGATGTGGGGGTAAAGATACCTGTTCGTCGGGCTTCTCAATGTCATTGCACATAAAGTTTTTGAAATTTTGAAAATGAGACAAGTCGTAAGCAGAACGGTTGTTATTATTGATCATGAATTGAGAAAAGAGCTCGAAAAGAGCTGCCATCTGATCACTAGTCAGTGGCGGGATAGGTAGGGTGCCCGGGACAGACCCCGAGGCACCAGGAATGGCTAAAGGAAGAGAGGGAGTTACAGGATTGACCCTAGCACCAGACTCACTAGACTCAATCTTAGACTCTGACTCAGACTCTGACTCAGACTCAGACTCAGATTCTGGCATTTCTCCTTCTCCTGTGATCAGCTTGTAAGTTTTTCCTTGACTGTCAGTCCATTTGACAGTTTTCCTCCAAGCTCTGGTTCCGGACCCGACCTCCGAGATTAGTTTGGACGGATCAAAGGTGCGACTGCGGAGTATGAGGCTGACTAGCTCTTCCTTCGGCGTTGGGACTGCGAGTTCTTCTCCGAAAAGTAACCCTAGCGCGGGCTCGGCATTCTTAGCATCTTCGGATTGGATGAGAGCGAAGATGTCGTCTGGTATGTAGTTGCAGTCCTGGGCCAAGTGGGCCCCAGGGCGTGTGGGCCGATATAGGCCGGTCTGAGCAGTCTCGAATACTGGAGTGACGAAGGTGACCTTACTGGTTTCAGTCCGGCCCATGTTTTCTGGAGTTAGGGTGTAGCCCAAGCCCGTCTGAGTCCTCCCATTGTCCAGAACTTCGAGAATTTTTCCTGCGGGGAGATCGGGCCTTGAGGTAACCCCTGGTAGAAAGCTCAGATTCTGTAACATTCGGTCTAGGGGGACGGTGAAATAAGGACGGAAGAGATGATCTTCTTCGATGGCTCCTATGAAATCGAACCCCCATAGATCGGTGCGGCCCGAGGTGTTGCAATTAGCCACAGTCATAGGTGTGGCTTCTATAGTGATGACGGTGTCACGCAAAGGCAGCTTGATTTTCCGATGCAAAGTGGAGGACACGGTCCTGGTTGCATGGATCCAAGGTCTTCCTAAAAGAAGGTTGAAGGAAGAAGTCACGTCAATCACTTGAAATTCCAGCTCTTTCTCTATCGGGCCCGTTATGATAGTGAGTTTCGTGGCCCCGGCTACTGACTTTGGACTCCCGTCAAAAGCCTGAATGGTTTGAGCTGTTGGAATATAATCGGCCTCGGTGATGCCGAGGGCTTTGGCGGTCCTCAAGGGAAGGACATTGACTGCTGACCCGTCGTCGATTAGGGTCATGGGTAAATACTTTCCTCGGCAGATAACTGTGATGTAGAGGGCCATGTTGTGGGCTGGCCCAAATGGTGGTAGATCGGCATTGGAGAAGGTGATCAGTGGGCCTTCTTCTATGGATCTGCTTTTTAGGTGGGGTAGGACTGTGGCTACCATTTCGGCTGGAGTAGCCATAGAGTCGATTTTGACCTGATCGAGGGCCTTAGTGAGTGCCTCTCGATGTTCTTGGGAGCTAACTAGGAGTTGCCATATAGAGAGGTCAACTCGAGTTTTGCTTAGCTGCTTCACAAGAGCCTTTTCAGGAGTTGGTTCTTCCGGAGCGGACTCTACCTTAAGTGGTTCAGCAATGATGAGAGCTTGACTAGTGGCTAAGGCTTTGGACTTAACCTTCTGAATCTCCTCAGGTGTGATGGGGACAGCTTCCCCTTTGGTGAGGTAGACATCATCTTCGTCATCGCACCAGATCCCGTTTATTTGTGGGATAAATGGAGAAGTGAGGTGTGAACAATCCACTACTTCCCCGGAAAAGATGGCATGAGTGGCCAATGGGTTGTCTTTGTTGTTGGGCTTACCCCCGGGTAAAGGGATTTTCCCGCTTTCAATGAGATCTTGGATAAGGTGCTTCAGCTTCCAACATTTCTCGGTATCGTGGCCCTTACCACGATGATAGTGACAGTAGGCCTGAAGGTTGTAGGCCTTAGAGCGACGTTCAACCGGGATATCAGGTGTTGGGCCTATCGGGGTGATCAGGCCTTTTGATGATAACCTTTGAAGGGCGTTTTCATAGGTAGTGCCTATGTCGGTGAATACCCGGGGAGTAGTAGTCTTCTGGGATGAGGTATCGAGTGCATTTACCTCGTCGAAAATGCTACGAGCGGCAGCAGTAGTAGCGGGCTTGCTCGTTGATGAACTGGCCCCTTGGTATCCCTTAGTGGAGGCCTTAGTGAGGCTTTCCAATCTTAGATCATCCTCGATTCTTGTTCCCATTTCAGTTAGGACTGCGAAGCTAGGTATGATAGCGTACCGAAGATGGACTCGGTAAGCTGGAAGCAGGTTCTTGACAAAGGCTTCAACCAGCACCTTTTCACTAGGCTTATCGACCATTTTGACGCTTTCAGCCCTCCAGCGTTGAAGGTATTTTGTGAATCCCTCCTTAGGTTCCTGGGCCATTACTTCCAGGGTGCGCATGGTGGTCTGGATTTCTGTATTGTCGGCATAATTCCGAGCGAATTCCGTTGCCACGTCATCCCAAGTTTTGTATTTCTTGGGATCGAGCCGGTAGTACCAGGCTCTTGGGTGCTTCTCGAGAGAAGAAGCGAATAGGTGCTTGAACATGTTGGACTTAACCCCTTTAAGGGCCATGAATTCCTTGAAAGCCCGGATATGGTGGACTGGATCTTCAGTACCCTCGAACATCGGCAAACCCGTCAGATTGAGGTTAGTGGGTAGTTCGTCGGTCAATGGGGTATAAATCCTAGCATTCTCCGTATGGATGGAGCTTTGGGTTGTCAAGTGGACCTGTTCTTGCAGTTTGAGGACTGCACTGGCCAATGCGGCTAAAGGCCCGTCATCGTCGATCGAAGCGTTGGGGGTTCCCTGTTCTACGGCACTAACCCGGGTAATGATGGCGATCTGGTCTTCCCGTACCTTCCTCAGTTGGTATTGGATTTGGGCCAACGAGGCTGTCAATTCGTCTATGGCTTTTTGCGTCATGGCTCGAGTGTGGGGTGACCTGTCTGTAAGGGCACCGCGTAATCAGTATCTGACCCAGATCTTAGAATCAAAAGTACATCCCGAGCAAGAAAAAGAGACTAGACTAGAAAGAAGACCGGAGACTGACTTCTAAATGGATGACACGTGAGTGGTGAGCCTTCCTTAGGATTCGGCAGAGTGGGCCTAGTCCTGTTCGAAGGAAGGTCTACGTGAGAAATCCCCAGACTTTAGACTCGAGTGTATAAACGGGCTTCCCTTTGTAGGAGTTAGTCCTACGAAGGTGGGCCGTGCCTTGACAAATAAGGCAGACTGGGATGGGGTGGAAACTCGTGATATAAGATCGACGGAGTTTCGACGCTATAGACTCTTATGACCTATGACAAGACCCGACACTGCTAAATACGGGAAGTCCTAAGCGGAAGAGGGTTTTGAAATGAGAGTTTGAATTTGAAAACCGAGCAAAAGTCGGATTAGAAGACCCGATTTTTTTTAAAACCGAGAAAGGGGTTATCGGGCCGAGATTTCGGGCCTTTTTTTTTTGAAAAGGTTTGGACAGCATACCGGCTAAAAAAATAGGCTATTTTGAGTCAAAATCATAAGTCCTAAATTCGGCAGCTTTCCGGGTTTTGAAAAAGAATGGGTTTGAAAAGACGTAAGTTTTTGAAAATGACGGTTTTGAAAAGACTGAAAAGGATCAAGTAGCATGTAGTCATAGAATCAGTATAACGACGCCATGTATGCTCTTAGTCTAAGTCTCGGTCGGTCTAATAGGGTCTATACCAACAACGATCGCATTCTCGTACTGAGGACGGACTCCCTAAGCCGAGTTGGTCTTAGGACATGCCGCAAAGTCTAAACGAGTTCCGCGATCGAAGTCTTTAGTGCACCCTAGTGGGAATGCACCGTGGTATAGTGGGACGTCGGTCACAAGTAACCGGCCCGGGATGGAACGGGGTGATGCATGAACCATTGAACTAAAACGTGTACATTACTAATCGAACGATTTCTTTTCGAGTCTCACCCTGAGGATGCCGATGGTAAGTGACACATCAGTTAATCCCCAGCGGAGTCGCCAAATTGTGGACATGACATAGGTCCACCCCGACGCGGCGAAGCGCGGGTTTTGGGGAGGCGTAGAATTTCCATATGAGATGGATCGAATAGAATTTTAAATCGTAGTAGGAGTCGCCACCGAATTTTATGGTTATTCGGAACCATTCGAACCCACTCTATGTCGTAGTGGGCCATACTTAAAGCCTGGCCCATTTCCGATGTCAGAGTTTATTGGGTTCGTCCCTTAGCATATCGATACCGATGCCGACTGGGCGGTTAATCGTATATTGAATGACTCTCGTTGCCAATGGTTTCGGACATCCGGAAACCACGGTTCTGAGTAAGGGGTGAGGGTACGTGTTGGGAAGTTCGTCGAGAACACCCAACCCCGCCCGCACTTAGCGGCCTTTACTAGGATATCGTTCGGTTTTGTGTACACGCGTTAGTTCGACGATGAAATGATATGCAGAGATTATTTTCCTAAGACATGTGAGGAAAAAATAAATAAATGGGTTGCTAAGTCGTTTAATGCATGTTAAACTAATAACGTCAAAGTTATTTTAGCATATGAGTTCGTTTTAGTCTAATAAAACGATAAAAAGAAAATATGAGAATAATTTGCTACAAACACGAGAAAACGAGTTAGTAACGATTGAAATAATAATATAGGAAATTGAAATCGAGAAAATAAGAATTAATCGAAATCTGAAAAATATTGCTAAAACGCGGTTTTGTATAAAAAACGATGTTCGAGAAAAAATAAAAAAAAAGGAAAAAGGGTTGGTCTCGGCCGAGAACCGCGCGACTCGCCCGAGACCAATGCGGGTCGCGTGGTGGCCTGAAATCGACAACGTTTTTCTGAAAATTTTGATTAAATCGCGTACGAATATTGCATAATTCGTACTCGACTTAATATTCTCGATATTCGATATATTGATTTTCAAATATTTAGAATAGTTTTGGAAAAGATGTAAATTTAGAAATTGATCGAAGAATAATAAAAATAAAACAAACGAAAACCGTAAAAAAAAGGTCCGGACCGTGAGCTGTCCGGCCTTTGGATTTTGTTCGAAAATTTATTATTTTTGATGAATCGTATACAAGTTATGAATTAACTTGTATTCGACCCATGTTTTCGATATTCGTCGTATTCGATATTCGATTATGAAATCGATATCGAATATTCGGAATGACTTTAAAAAGGTTTTGGAAAAAAAGTTTGTTTTGAACGAAAAAAGGTTGAAAAAAAAAAAAGGTTTTGAACGAAAAGTTGTAGAAAAGGATTTTGAACGAAAAGTTGTAGAAAGATGTAACGGTTTCGTCGAAAACTTAATATAATTCTTTTTGATACGATATTCGATTATATAGAATCGATATCATATTTTAAGAATATTTGATATAGGAAAATAGTTTTAATAGTATCGATATTAGAAAATAAAAAGAAGGACCGACACAAGACCCATAAAAACGAGAGAAAGGGGAGAGAAAAGGGAAGAGACGGGTTTGATTTGCACCCTCAACCTACATGCTTTGTGTTCTCGGTATAGAGCTCGTCGGACGGTGGCTTAGACACGGGAGCGTCGAGATGATGTGGGTGAGTTAAGGTGTCGGTTTGGAGTGTGTGTGTGGCGTGGGATCGGCCGGTTTAGACGGGATCGGTTTCGTCGGATCTTTTGGAATTACTTCGAGACTACGTCGGGACTTCGAACGTTGTTTTTCGGCTGCTGAAAACTTAGGATTTTTGGTCTGATTTTTCGTGTATGAAACCGTCGATTTTCTTGTGTTTTTCTGTTGAAGGGAGGGTCCTATTTATAGGAACCGAGGTGATCTTACTTGTGTGACAAGAAACACCGGTTTGGATAGGAAATACGAGAGTTCGTGAAGGAATAGACTTCTCGTTTCTTGGTGGGAAAGCCAAAAACTCGGCTGGTTTGGGGTGATATCTCGGCTGTTTCAGCCGAGTATCTGAGCTTGGGTGGTATTTGTTTCGGTTTCCGGATAGAATTCCTACTTGCGATCGAATTCTACCTTAAACGGAATTGTTTATTATTTTTGTATGGCTGATTTTTTGGTGTTTGAGTCCGAACCAAACCGTGTAGTGTCACGGTCAGCTCGTGTGACTCGGAAAAAAAATATCTTTGACCGGGTTTGACTCGGTCGCTAAAAGACGGTTTTACCCCTGGTGACGGTTTCGACCCAAATTAGTGTTATTTGACTTGAAACGACCCACTGGGCCTGGATTTGAGGTCCGTTTTGTGAGATTTGTACTCCTTAAAATGTCTAAACCAAGTGTCCATGATTACAAGCCCATATCCGAGTCTGTCAAAGCACGTTTACGTCCTATCATCATCGGGTGTTTGGCGGGAACTACTATAGACACCTGGCGGTCAAAATGTGGGTGTCTACACATACACATCTTGCTCTTTATCCTAGGAATAAAGAAGAAAATCTTCCAGGCATAGGGCTTGCCGTGCCTATCAATCAAACCGACATCCACCTCCTTATCGGAAGAAATACCAAATCGGAAGCAGATATCCAAAAGGGTGTTGCTAACGAGGTTATGTCGAAGAAATTAGTGGATAGCCGAGATACTAACTGGGCTCTCACTCCCTTAACAATATAAAAGCTAAGTTTAGTAAAAAAATATATAAGCATTCGCACGAGCCTCGACATCCTGAGACATATATAGAAATTTTTTGAATTTGCTTGAGCAAGGCAATAACATATGGTTGACCATACTTTTGGTGGCAATTCGATTTTGATTGTGTAGACACCCGCATTTTGACTGTCAGGTGTCTATAGCAGTTTCCAAAAAACACCCGATGATGATTGGACGCTAACGTGTTTCTACGCGCTCGGATGTGGGCTCAAAACCATTAGTTGTTGGCTTAAGCACTTACGGAGTAAAAATCTCACAAAACGGACCTCAAATTCAGGCCCAGTGGGTCGTTTCCATTCAAACAAGACTAATTTGGGTCAAAACCGACACCGGAAATAAAACCGACTTTTAGCAATTGGGTCAACCCCGGTCAAAGTCGTTTCCGAGACACACAAAAAACAGCCACATAAACATCAAAAACTCAGCCCAAATACAAAACCCATCTCGAGGTCCAAAACATTGGACCCGTGCGACCCAGCTGACCCACTCGATCGAGTGCTCAGCCCACTCGATCGAGTGGGCCCTCATTCAAGCCCGGTTGCAGGCGCTTGGGCCACTCGACCGAGTCAATGGGCTACTCGGTCGAGTAACCCTAGCCAGGGTGCATAGCCTAGCCTATATAAACACCCCATGCACACACTTCAACACACTTTTTTGCAACCCTAATTCAACCCTATTCTACACTAATCTACATACATCAAAACCCCAACCCTAGTATCTAGGAATCCGAACCCTAAACCACCACAACTTAATCTACATCTCGATACTCCCGTGCTAGCCACATCTAACGAGTCCCGTCCGAGAACAAGAACATGTAGGTTGAGGGTGCCAAATCCCGTCTTTTCTCTCTTCTCTTTCTCTCTCGCGTCGTTCATCGTAGTTGTCGTTCTTTACTTTTTTTTTCTTTTTTTTTTCGTTATCGCGTTATAATATCGTTAATATCACTAGTATTAAAAGCATTAAAATACTTGTGGATTTGTGTCGAGTGCGAAGGATGTCGGAATAAAGAAACCCGAATATACAAGAGTATTGCACTCAGCGTTGCCGGTCGCTTATCCTGACACCCCTAGCATTTGATTATTGAAACAAGTCAATTTAAACAATAATTTTTATTTTGTTCGCATCATTATTC
The DNA here is from genome assembly GCA_958450325.1 of Agrostemma githago. Classification (NCBI taxonomy): domain Eukaryota; kingdom Viridiplantae; phylum Streptophyta; class Magnoliopsida; order Caryophyllales; family Caryophyllaceae; genus Agrostemma; species Agrostemma githago. Next base: position 8,489,983 of record OY288239.1, read on the forward strand.
AATCACATATTTCATCAATTACAAACTACTTTCGAAACAAGCATTTTTTTAAGGGTCGAAACCCGTTGACGCGGATTTGACATCACATAATCCCTTGGGATTCATTACGATGTTGGAGAAGCCGAGGGAATAAAGTCTTTCAATTCAAGTAACGTGTCAATCCGTTTAATTCGATACCAACTCAATAGTTGGATGTCGAATCTCAACGGTTAGTCAAATGATCTAACTAACCCGATTTTTCGTTGATGCTAATATAGATGTCAATAATTCGATAAGAATGCGACACTATAAACGCGGAGGAAAATTTATATCGTTTTAGTTAACTTAAACGACTTATAGCAATCTTTTTAGTTCCGCTCTAATATTCGATATCGATTTAATAATCGAACGTCGAATATGACGAGCATGATCCATATGAATCGAGCATAAATTCCATAACATTTATGCCCGATTCAACAAACTCATCGAATCATCAAAATCAAAAGCAATTTCGAAACCGATAACGAGTTGCAAAACGAACCCTGGTTCGTACAGGGGGCACTCGATCGAGTGCCTAGCCCACTCGGTCGAGTGGCACCCCAAAAACGAGACAAAATGTTTTTTCGACCTCCACTCGGTCGAGTCTCACAATGACTCGATCGAGTGGCAGCGTACTCGGTCGAGTTCGTAAATAACTCGATCGAGTAGGGTCTAAAATACGGGACAGAAGCCTTTTCAGAGGTCCACTCGGTCGAATCCCTCAATGACTCGATCGAGTGGCCCTTTATCACGCCAAGCCGTGAGTCCTACAAGGCCATTCGAGTCTCGTTAACATTTTTTTATGACTTAGGTCAAGACGTGTCAAATCAATCACGTGAAATATCACTTTTCGAAACCATGCATCATCCTATTTACATCATTCCATATCATTCTACATCTTTACAATCCGTTATTATCGTTATACCGTTACTAACAAGTTTGTTGTTTTCTTGTCAATTTATTTTGTTTATTATATTGTACTAAAATGAACCTTCGCATGCTAAATTTAACTTCGACGTTAGAATTAGTTGCATTAAATCGACATAGAAACCCTTTCAATCTTTCGCATGTCTAGGGAACATATTGTTTGCATAACATTTTCCCGTTCAACTAACGCGCGTATTAGAAAGTCACTCGATATCCTAGTAGAGGCCGCCAATGTGCGGGCGGGGTTGGGCGTCCTTAGTGGGCTTCCCAACACGTACCCTCACCCCTTACTCAGAACCTCGGTTTCCGGATGCCCGAAACCGTTGGCGCACGAGAGTCATTCAATACACGATAACCGGTAGAGACGGTATCGGTATCGCAATGCAAAGGGACGAGCCCAATAAACTCTGACATCGGAAATGGGCCGTATTTTGTACACGGGCTACTACGACATAGAGTGGGTTCGAACGGGCCCGAACTCCCACAAAGTTCGGTGGCGACTCCACTTTGATTTAAATTTCAATTCGATCCGTTCTCATATGGAGATTCATTCGTCTCCCCAAACCCGCGCGTGGCCGCGTGTGGTGGACCTATGTCATGTCCACATATTGGGTTAATTTTAATTACCCACCTTAATTTGTTTGTGTTGTTCAAGTTTCGTACAATTCAAGGCGAATCATCAACAATTCAGGGTGAGTTTCGAGTATTAGTATTATTCAGTTGAAAGTCCATTAATTGGCTTCAAATTCATCAAAAAAAATTATTGCAAGGGTAATAATTAAAAATATCATTGGAAAACAAAGAATCGTTGGCAAAACTCATGATATAACAACCTGACTCAGCACAATCATAATATATACAGTAATCACCCTTTTAGCATTTACCGAAGTGGTTGCCTCTTATCTCTTTCATGATTACATCTTAATCGTCCCATACTTAAGAGTTCTCTTACTCTGATCGAGAGATTGGAGGTTCGATTCTCACCTGTGATGTAGTGCGCTATTCTTTAGACAAAAAAATCTTAGTCCCATCTTTCCTTCTAATTTTATAAACATAACATCATTTTAAAATACTAATTTTTGTACCAAGTACGGAGCACTAAACAAAACAAAAGGTCAACCAAGCTCTCTTATAAATACAAAACATCATTATCTCTCTAAGGTACTTTCTCTCTCTAACTTGGAAATGGCATGAGTTGGATGACCAACCCGTGGATAGACTTGCTACAAGCTTGATTTGAAAGACTCATTCCTCTCTCCCCTCTAACTATAAATACACCCATTCACTTCCTCTTCTTTTCATAACCCACTAGCTCCTCGATTCGTCTCAACTTCTCGACCCCTTTAATTAAATAACAATAAGTTTATAAAAGTATTTGTTTGGTTTATTGATTGTATTGTAATAACAAAAGGGAGGGAGAGAAAAATGGTGATCATATTTGTAGCTCTCATCACACTTGGTATTATCTTCATTACTCACCTTGTCTTCAAAACCCATGTTTTCGCTTATCGAAACCGAAAGCTCCCTCTCCCTCCAGGCACTTTGGGTTATCCTTATATAGGAGAGACCTTTCAACTTTACTCCCAAAACCCAAATGTCTTCTTTGCTTCCAAAGTTCAAAAGTTAGTCATTTTTCCATCTATTATTTACTTTTTGGTAATTCTACCTAGTACCATACATTCTTTTATTTACTCGAAATAATTTGGTGATGTTTGATTGTAGGTATGGTTCGATATTTAAGAGTCACATATTGGGATGCCCATGTGTGATGATATCAAGTCCGGAGGCTGTAAAATTTGTACTATCAACGAACTCGGATTTATTTAAGCCAACATATCCGGCGAGTAAAGAGAGGATGTTGGGCAAACAAGCTATCTTTTTTCACCAAAATGATTACCATCTTAAACTCAGAAAGATTGTTATGAAGGCTTTCATGCCCGACGTTATTCATAATTTTGTGTCTTATATTGATTCAATCGCATCTGAAACCCTCAAGTCATTTGAAGGATCAATGATCAACACTTTTCAAGAGATGAAAACTGTAAGTTCTTTCCCAAAGCAAATATCACAAATTTTAATATCAATGATTCAGTTAGTATCCTACGTATGTCTAACTCCACAATAAGACAGTGTCGATTAACCTCTCACATTTTTTTTAATTTAACATATAATAAATTACGTCGCATATTATGTTCATGTAAGACGATCTTACAAAAGATTTACTGCCTGCTCTATATAATCCTTATTATGTTAGCACGGATAATGACATAGAGGAAAACATGGATGTTCGACAAAGAACATTGAATAGATTAAAAATAAATAAAAGTAGAAATATATCAAAGTTGTTACATTTCTCTTTTACTCTTTTTTTCATTATTCCTAAAAAACCAAATGGCAAAAAATCATATCATGCCATCTTGTACACAAAACAATCACGTGTTATAGTCATGCAAATACACAATGAATCAGGTATGAAATTAATGAAGTTGTTTTAAGTATAAAGCTAACCGAAATACTTTTTTATTTTCTTCACTTAATCAAAATATTATTTTAGGCCTCGTCCAAATGCACGACTTAATATTACGATGGTGTATTAGTAACGACGATAAATTAAAAATACATATGCATTAAAATGTAATTTTAGTTTATATTTGGTTGATAAATTGGCTAATACGGAGTATAATTCTTTATCATTTCATATTATGTATATTATCTACTATATTAATAGAGTATACCGTAATAAGGTATACGAGTAGGTTTAGGAAACACAATAGAACAATATTGTGTCATTGTGTGACAGATTAGGAAACACAATTGGACAATATTGTGTGAATATCCTTGATGTTATTATCTAGGATAAAATTAGGACTAATATCATTAAGATATTATTTAGTATAAGATATTATTTAGTTCCCTAGTTTGCGTTAGATACAGTCGGGTGTACGCATAGCTTGCAAACCACGCAACTCCCACAAGTTCACGCTTGCAGGGGCTTGAACCTGAGACCCTTGGGCCGATGACCATAAGTTTTAACCACTAGGTAACACTCTTATGGGCAGATGGGTTTGTTTGTTTGTATTCATATTCAAGAAGAAAGAAAGAGAGAACTAGTTACAATAATACAAATCTCTTTATATTTTGTTATACATATTTTATTTGACTATTTTTATCAACTATTTTCTTACATTTTTAAAATGTCTTTTAATCAATAATTATGGATTGGTTTGATGAGTCTTTGAATAGCCCAATCTTTATCATCCCGTTAGCATAATTTACTTTAGGTGGAAAAATATTCTTTGAGAGCGCGACACATGTCCACTTCTTTTTTTAGTGGTTTTTAAGTTAGTATATACGGAGTATTAGATTAAATTAATGTGAATTGATTTTTTCAAATTAATATTTTGATTTTGAAGGTAACAAATATACCAGTTGTTATCTTTATTTTAAGTAGCAATTTTTTTATGGAATTATATATCGTTAGTTATGATGTTTATTGATTTTCATATATGATGTATTTTCAATGAAATTTATTTAGACTCAAACGGAAAATAATGAATAAAAATGTTAATTGAACTCATATTATAAAATTCAAATAACCAATTTGTTAACAAAAAGTTTATATGTTCATATTTGAAGCTTTTTTTTTGCGATCTCATTGATCCGTTTCGTCAAAACTCAAATTAGGAAATTATCATAAATAATAATAAAACAATCAATTAGAGAATCTTTTAATTATTATAATATATATTTAATCTATTATATTAATGTAATATTTTTCCATTCTTAGGTAAAAACCTTTACATTTTATTTTTTAAAAACATTATCGTAAAATAAATTATAAAAATGAAATAATTAGATTCGTGGTAAAAAAATGTTTTTATTAGAGTATAAATTTCATATTATTTGTTTCACATTATGTGATGAATTTATTACATATAATAGTTGTAAAATTATCACACATCGACAAATTATAATATGACGATGAAATTTTATATTATAAATAAGAGTAATAATTCGTTCTTTGATATCTATCAAAAGACTTTTGAATCTCAAAAAGAGTTCTTAAGACTATAAATCTCAAGTAATTATCCTATATCAAAAAATATGATGAGGTAATGAAATTTTATAATATAATTAAACTATATCAAAAAATTATGATTAGGTGAAGAAATTTTATATAATAAATAAAAGTAATCATTCGGTTTTAAATATCGACCAAGAAAAACTTTTAAATTATCTCACATCAAAAAATTATGATGGCGTGATGGAATTATATATTATAAATATTAGTAATTATTCGGTTTTAAATATATAAAAAAAATTGAATCTTAAAAAATTTTAATGTATAAGAAAACTTAAAATCATCCCACATTGAAAAATTATATTTTGGTGATGAAATTTTATATTATAAACAAGAGTAATGATATGTTTTTTTAGTCTTAAAAAGAGTTGATGGAAGACTATAAACTTAAATAAATTATCATATTGAAAAATTATGATAAGTTGATGAATTCTATATTATAAATAATACTAATATTTTGTTCTTAAATATCAATAAAAAAAACTTTTAAGTCTTAAAAAGTCTCTTAATAAGACTACAAACTTAAGTAAAAATAATCTCACATCGAAAAATTATAATAAGGTGATGAAACTTTATATTATAAATATTTTGATTCTTAAAAATATAATCTTTTGAGTCTCAAAAATATAATCTTTTGAGTCTCAAAAATATATTGACTATAAACTTAAGTAAAACTATCTCACATTCGAAAAATTATAAAATTTCATCAAACAAAAATCTTTTGAGTCTTAAAAAAAGTTGTAGACTATATAAAAAATTATAATAAGGTGAAGAAATTCTATATTATGATAAAACTAACAAAAAATTTCCTTAGACATCAACCAACTTAAGTAATTCTCCTAGGTCGAAAAATTATGATGAGGTTATTGTTCTATTAAATAAGAATAATCATTGTTTTTAAATATCAACCAACAATATTTTGAGTTAAAAAAAGGTCTTCTTAATAAGACTACAAACTTAAAATTATCTCACATCAAAACAATTAAAATAAGGTACGGTGATGATTCCATATTATAAATATATAAGACTACAAATTTTAGTTAAATTACCCACATCGATAAATTATAATAAGGTGATGGATTTCTATATTATAAATAAGACTAATTTTTTGTTCTTAGATATCAATCAAAATCTATTGAGTCTTAAAAAACTCTTAATACTATAAACTTAAGTAAATTATTCCACATCGAAAAATTATACTCCCTCTCTTTTGAGTCTTAAAACACTCTTAAGACTATAAACTTAAGTAAATTATCCCACATCAAAAAGTTATACTCCTCCGTCACTATTTTTTGCCTCATTTTATTAAAATAACCCTCACAAATATTGAGGTTATTATATGGAGAAAAAAATAGTGACCGGAGAGAGTATAATAAGACGATGAAATTCTATTATATAAATAAAAGTAATCATTTCTCCAAATTATAATGAGGCGATGAAATTCTATAATATAAATAAGACTAATCATTCGTCCTTAGATATTAGTAAAAAAACTTTTTAGTCTTAAAAAAAGTTCTTAATACGACTACAGGTAAAGTTAAATTAGAATTATCACATATTGAAAAATTATAATGAGGTGATAGAATTCTACGTAATCTTTCGTTCTTAGATATTAACCAACAATTGAGACTTAAAAAAAAGTTCCTAAAACTAAGACTATATAGCTAAAGTATAATTATCCCGCATCGAAAAATTAAAATGGGGTGATGGAATTCTATATATTTTACGAATAAAAGTAATCATTCGTCTATAAATAAAAGTTCCTAATTATACTCTATCTAAACTTGAGTAAAATTATCACACATCAAAAAATTATAATAAGTTGAATTTTTTTTAGAGTAAATTAAAAATTACTCTCTTTTGAAATTTTTGTTCAAAATAACTTCCAAGATCTTTCAAAAGTTAAAAAATTGCTCCCAATTTTATTTTTAGGACAAAAATGCCCTTGGTTATAGGGTGATGTCAAGTAATAGCGAAAAAAAAATTATGAGCATTTTCGTCCAAAAATTATATTCTGAAGCAATTTTTGAACTTTTGATAGATTTTGGAAGTTATTATTAACAAAAATTTCAAAAGGGAGTCATTTTAAAAGTGGGTATTTTAAAAAAGAGTAATTTTTAATTTAAAGTAATCATTCATCCAAAATATATAAGATGATCAAATTCGATTATATAAATAAAGAGTAATCGTTGTCCTTTAACTTAGATATAAAAACAAACTCTTTTAAGTCTTGAAAATAGCTCTTAAAACTATAAACTTAATTAAGTAAATTATACTACATCGAAAAATTATGATGAAGTGATAAAATTCTATATCATAAATGAGTAATCATTCGATTTTAAATAACAACCAACAATCTTGAGTCTTAAAAAGCTTTTAAAAATACTACAAATCAAAAATTATCTCACATCGAAAAAATTAAAGTAAGGTGATGATTCTATATTATAAATAAGTAATTGTATGGTTTTTCTGGGTCTTAAAAGCAGATCTTAAGACTATAAATCTTGAGTAAATTATCCTACATAAAAAAATTATGATGAGGTGATAGAATCTTATATTATAAATAAAAATAATCTTTCGCTCTTAGATATCAATAAAAAAATTCATTCGTTCTTAGATATCAATCAAAAAACTTTTGAGTCTTAAAAAATCTCTTAATAAGACTACAAACGTAAAATTATTTGCACATCAAAAAATTAAAATAAGATGATGAAATTTTATATTATAAATAAGAGTAATCATGTGTTCTTTTGAGTTTTAAAATGAGCACTTAAGACTATAAATTTAGTTGAAATTAAGTTTGATTACTAATATCATGTGATCAGCTTATTTATTATAATGCATTATGATATATTTTGATAAGTTTCATATTTAACTAATGTACATCATCAATGTAATTAAGTCAACTAACCTGTGCATTGCACATGCTTTTAACCTAGTTTAGAATTATATAGATATTTTTCTCTACTACATTTAATGTAGTAGTACTATAGTACGGAGTAGTAATTATTTTCTCTATTTTTTAATGTTGGCCCCATTTTCTCAATGTATGTGAGAAATATTTTATTAAAATGAGGAAAACATTAAAAAAAAAAAAGAAATACTCCCTCCCATTCTTTGGATTCCTACCATTTGATTAAAATACTACTCACATATAATCAACTTATGGTAGGAATTCAAAGAATGGGAGGGAGTAGTATTTAATAGTAGTCAAATATTAGAGTATTAATTAAAAGTTGACTCTATTTTTTATCATGTGACAAATTTTAAGTACACATTCAACGTGGCACTATTGTCGATATTTGGAAACGATGAAATGAAGTATAAGGAAGATTTGAAAAGGTGTTATTACATCCTGGAGAAAGGCTACAATTCAATGCCAATAAATTTACCCGGAACATTATTCAACAAATCAATGAAGGCCCGAAAAGAATTGGAACGGATCTCCGCCCAAATAATATCAAATCGGAGGAAAAGTAACAAGGAACACAAAGATTTGTTAGCGTCTTTCATGGGTGACAAAGAAGGCCTCACAGACCAACAAATCATTGATAATATGATAGGCGTCATCTTTGCTGCTAGAGATACTACTGCTAGTGTTCTCACTTGGATTATCAAGTACCTTGCTGACAAACCTTCTGTCCTTCAGGCTGTCACGGTATTACTTCACCACAATTTTTGTTTTATATGTGTCAAGTAAATCCGTCATAAAATTGTGACAAGTAAAGTATCATTACCCACGTGGTAGATAAAGAAAAGTATTTACTACTCCCTAAATATTCTGATTTAGTCTGATCCACCTATGCGAACAATATTTGACCTATCTGACGAATAATACCTAGAGTAGTCATAATTTTACTTAATTTAATTTCCTTCCTTGTATGACTCTCACTGCGTATCCAGTACGGATGTGTTACCGCCTTTTTATTAATGAAGTGTAAGCATACAATGACTTCAACCGACCCTAAACATGAATCTTACATCTATTTTTATATTTTTATTATATACTCGTAATGGAGTATATTTTTTGATGAAAAAAATATTACGTCTATAATTTTCTAAAAAAACTCGTTCGAACAATATCGTAAATAATCCGTACATGGTTAGTTCCTCATTGACGGCGACCAAAATATATCAGTCGCAATATATTCATCACAACATGAATTCGATAGTTGCTCCATCCAGTGGAGGACGTAAGCTGAAAATACGGGATATTACATAATTGTAAATAATGGATTATAATGTAGTGTAAAGAGAACAATTAGTTTTTTTATTTTGATATGATGCTAGTGGGAATAATAAAGTGATGATGTGGATCGCAGGAAGAGCAAGAAGCAATAATAAAAGAAAAGGAAGCGAAAGGAGAAGAAAGGGTACTAAGTTGGAGCGATACCAAGAGGATGCCATACACGACGAGAGTGATACAAGAAACACTAAGAGTGGCTTCAATATTATCTTTTACATTTAGAGAAACAGTAGAAGATGTTGAATATGAAGGGTACCTTATTCCTAGGGGATGGAAAGTGCTCCCTTTGTTTAGGAACATTCACCATAGCCCTGATCATTTTTCTCAGCCTCACAACTTTGACCCTTCTAGATTTGAGGTAAAAAGTCCCTTTGAATTCAAAGATTCTATGCTGTTTTTAGAATAAATTAGAAATTACTCCCTTCAAAGTTACGATTTTTAAAATTTACTCCCTTATGATTTTTTTTATTATTTTACACTCAAAAAGATGCAAAAGTTCAAAATTTACTTGCAATTCTAAATTCCGACGAGTTTATGTTTTTATTGACCGATTTGCCCTTCTTTGATCGTACGCCCCCTCCCCCATCCCACCTCTTATTCATTTTTACTTTCCGACTTGCAAACCTTCGAAGTGGCTATTTTAGGAACGATTCCAATGGTGGGGATTTTTTTTCTTCTTTTTTTTTTTTACAAATGACAGCATAAGGAAGATTTTTTTTACAAATGAGACCATAAGGGAAGGGGGAAGAAGAGTAAGATGAAGACAGGGGCAATTTCGGTATTAAAAATAGGGAAAAGACAAAAAAATCAAACTCGCCGGAAATACTCGTCGGAATATAGAATTGCAAGTAAATTTTGAACTTTTGCATCTTTTTGGGTGTAAAATATTAAAAAAAAATCATAAGGGAGTAAATTTTAAAAACCGCAACTTTGAAGGGAGTAATTTCTAATTTACTCCTGTTTTTATTGAAATTTAAAGGTTTAGATGATCCAATCAAGGTCAACCATAAGAATATATATATGTGTTATTAGCCTTGCGGAGTTACTCTTTGCAGTACGCATTTTACTCAACGCAATACTTTTTATACATGTTTTTCAATTACATGCCCTTCATCATAAAACACCCTCTCCACCCAAACCCTAAAAACCATCCTACTCCATATTTTTTTTAATTATCACCGATTACCTCCAAATCTAACTATACATTCATTCAATTTATCAAATTTAATAGATTATGGATACGATTTTGATTGAAGAACAAAAATCAACCATTAGTTATCATTAATTACAAAAATTATTAGAGTTTTTTTTTTCTTTCAAAGTTAAAATAAATTAAATATGAGATTTAATGAAATTAAGGTTTTTTGTTTCAAAGTTTAAATTATGAGATTTTATGGTTTGACGTCCTTTTTCTCTTCTCCCTTACGTAATGTTGTTGTCAGGGGGATCTTGGTTGGTCCGGGCAGGGGCCCGACCCCCCCAACCCAATTACGAAGCTTCTATTAGATTCGGTCTAAGCAGTCCTTTAAAATAAAAATAAGTTACTTAGATTTTTATATCACTTGTTTAGAGTGTCACACTTGGTTGGGAATTCAAGTGCTAACATGAAGGGTCTCTAGGTTTGAATCCTACTATGACCATATTTTCTCTGTCCATATGCAATATTTTTATTAGGCGCTTTAATTATGCACCGTTTATTCATACGGAGTAATTAGTACGGACTACGGTGTCATACGAGTTTTATCAAAAAAATTTTATAAAATTTCAATGTTATCCGTTTTTAGACGTTAAAATAGAGTGATTTAATACCAAAAGTTAGACATTTAAAAGAATGATAAAAATTTACGGAAAAAAAATCCCCCCCCCCCGTAATATTTTTTTCAAGATCCACCCACCACTGGTTGTTGTTGTTGTTTTATTTTTTTTTATTTTTGGGTTTGATCATCTAGTACTTCATTTTTTTTAGATGTACTGCGTTAAATTTATAAAAACTACATCGAGGATTAAAATTAATTTACTGGATTAAAGTTAAAATAAATGTACTGCATCAAAGTTAAAAGAAAATGTAATGCATCAAAGTAAAAAAAATGATGTACTGCGTTGAGTAAAATAGATAAGGGAGGAGACAAAAAGAAAAAAGAGGAAAAAGAAGATGAATTTGAGGGAAGAGAAATGAGAGGGGTAAAATTGAAAAAGTGGTACTGCATCGAGTAAATTGCGTACTGGGAAGAGTAACACCCTAAATTGACATGACTAAATGTTTGAAAATAACATAAGCAAATCCATAAAGAAACATGGTAATAAAGGATCTAAATATATATGCATGCATGTTTCCAAAAACTCAAAACAGGTGGCACCAAAACCAAATACATTCTTGCCATTTGGCAATGGGATCCATTCATGTCCTGGTAACGAACTGGCAAAGCTTGAGATTCTTATCATGTTACATCATCTAACCACAAAGTACAGGTTGGTGAACCATACGCTCTTGCTGCTTCTTGAATCTTGAATTTACTAAACATCCACAAATTTAGCTTCAATTACTTGCTAAAAATAGTAACTATTTCTAATTGAGATTTTCCCATCACGGACCTTTTCGTTTGTCTTCCAGGTGGATTATCATGGGTCCCCAAGATGAAATTCAGTATGACCCATTTGCCCTTCCCCAGAATGGCCTACCCGTTCAATTATTTTCTAAAAGTCAACAGTGATTGCTATCAGGGAAGAAAATTATTAATTGAGTCCATAGATTTTAATAATAAACACAGGAAGCTAGAAGTAGCTAGGTCAACATGGAGGCTTGATTTTAAATAATTACAAAAAGTAATTGGTAAATAATTAGCCGTATAGTTTATATTATGGGTTTAAAGCAGGATGATTCATCATCACATTATGGTGGTAAAATTGTAAGCAATCACAGACAATTCTCTTAGTAAAAGATTTTGGAGACAATAGTACTTCGTATTTGTTTATTTAAGTAGTATGGAGTATTTATTTTCACAATTTTTTGCATTGATCGATTGTGATTTTTAATGTAGCTCGAGTTAATTTATTTTTCTCGATGTATGGAAAGGTAACCAAGGAATTTATAAGAGCATCTCAATCCAAGAATGATTTTTTCATTCTTAGGTGGGACCCCACCTTCCACCTCATTTATTTAATCTCTTTTTCCATATCTTAAAAATACTCCTTTATCCAAAAATGGGGTTTCCATTCTCCAGTGGGACCGATTTTATTCCACCTCATTTACACTATCCAATCACTTATTTCAATATTCATTTAGTTTATGTTTAAATCAATATTTTTATTATTGGGACTCGCCCGCATCATTCACCGCGCTATTCTTCACCAAGAATGGTGTCCTACAATGAGTGTCCTATAAAAAAAGTAGGAACCACAAACAACAAACAACAACCCGAAACAACAACATACAAACACAATCAAAAGTTCAATACTAGCAGCTAATACAGTCCAAGAGTTTAGCCTTATGTTTCTTCTTAATCTTTAACTAGTCGTCATGTCCGTGCACCGCACGGGATTAATATTTTACTTGTCAAAATTTCTTGTGGTGGTCGCGGCGTTTACTTGTAGAGGGTGTCGTAATCGTGAATAACACAGAGGTTGCGAAGATCGTATCATCAAAGCTACTAAAAGACATATGACATGTAAATATAAAGACCGGTATAAGTCGATATGATCCATTCTAAGGTAGAAACAGACTTTAAAAAAAATTCGTAGACTATAGAATAATTGCAATATGTAATGTTCTTAAGTTATGCTTTGGTGGTTCTGTATTTTTCTCTATCGGGGTCTATTTTGTCTTTTCAACTTTTGGCCTCTTTTTCTCGATTGTTTTTTCGCTACGGATGCTTCTTTCCCCGTCGCTTCAAAGCTGTAAGGCATTTTTGGTGTGTAAGTTTTGTTACTAAAACATAAGTAAAAAATTGCTTGTAGTTGATGTACGTACGTAATAATAATTAACTTACTCCTTGTCTATCTTTCTTTTCACATTCTTAGCTGAGGTGTTCACCGGAGGGCCAGACTCTGTTGTAGGCTGGCTTTCTAAGTCGTCCTGTATTGGTTGATCCTGCGAAAACATTGGACTTGTTTGGGTATATTGTCTTGTGTGTAAAAAGATACTGGTGTTCTTTGGTAAGAATTGTTGTTGTTACCTCTGTTTTTTGTCCTCCCTTCGCACTGTGGTTGGAGTTGGAGGGTCCTTTGGCGACGGTACTACCTTTTGACACTTTAGTTCCCGTTCGGAGTTGTATTTGGTAATCCCAATCTTGACTTTCATGGTGTATTCTCTCCTGACACATTGTTGGAGTATATCAAACACTTTCTTCTTTCCCCCATCCTGTTTTTTGGTCTCTTGTTAGAACAAAACGGTTAAAATTTCTTCGAGTAGGTGGTGTGTTATTTGTTGTGCGTACCTTCTCATATTGGGTTAGCAGTGCTTCGATTGGTCTTCCGATTATCTTCTCAGCTCCTCTCCCAAAAATCACCAAAGTTGCGTATGTTGTTTCGTCCGCTATTGTAGTGATTAATCTATACCTGTGTTGTGGGTATTAACGTATTTGTGATATTGTTTAGGAGCAGTAGATAGGCTTAATATACTATATGGTGAGTTATAATTTTTGGGTTTTTTCTTACCTTTGTTTAGGCCAGGGTAGGGTATTGGTTGGTTACATTGGCGACACTTTCCGTCATCGTCGATTCCAGCGGGGCATGATGTGCAAGACTGATACCGCTAGTCAACACTAATCTTACTTCTGTTATCGTTCCATGGCATTTGTATACCTCATTTTGTTCCAATTGTTTCATTTAATCGGAAATGTTAAATGGTATATCATAGCAGTAGGCTTGCGATGTCTGTTGACATTACCTGATCGTCGACATCTGCTTGTAGAAGCTCGGCAATGGTTGAAGTGACCCTATCTCCTGCGACCTCAGCATCGAGAACTCTTATTGGAACAAGTTCTGGTCCCTGTAGGGTGGTATGACCATGCAAATAATAATATGTGGCTAATTTAGTGTATGTGAGATCGGGGTCGTGGTTCATGTGCAGTATTTTTATGGTGTAATAGGAAGGAAAACACCCATTGATATAGGTGGTGAATTATAAGTGTTAAGCTTTCAACCATAACTTCTTCCTTTTCATAACTCTCTTCTTTTCATCTTCCACTTCATAACTCCTTTCTTTTCATCTTCCACTTCATAACTCCCTCCATAACTCCTTCCTTCTTTTCATTTTCCATTTAATACCTTTTCGTCTTCTTCATAACTCCTTCCTTTTCATCTTCCACTTCATAACTTCTCCTTTTCATCTTTCACTTCATACACTTTCATCTTTCATCCAATAGTATCGTGACACGTGGCTTACTTTAGTTTTGAGATTCGGGGAAATGGAGGATAAAGAATTCTTTGTTCTCCTTTTAATATAATATATAGATTTCCAAGAACTCCAACACTAACATAGAACTTAATGCTAGCCACCATAATATTGTCTCAATTGAAGTAGTTCTTCCTTGAAAAATTCTCAAATTTTGCTCTATCCAAATAGTGTAAATAATTGCAGCAAGACTTGTACAATACCAAGTACAGTAGCCTTCCGCAATGTCGGGGTCTATACTAGTTTGGAATGAACGAGCTAGAATCTTCTCCATTATTTCAAAGGATAATAGGCTCATTTTAATATATTATTTCTTCTACAAATTACATCCATTATTTAAGGATTTTTTTGTCCGAAATTACCTTTTATTTAAGGTGTTTTGTAAGCAACTATCTTTTATTTTCTTTTTGACTTTAAACTATCTTTTATTTTCTTTTTTTTTTGTAAAAAACTACCTAAATCTAATTCCCAGTGACCAAAAGTCAACTTTCTAGCGTTGACTAAACTTGAATTATTTGATTTTTTGAAACACTACTGCCTTTTGTTTTTATTGTTTTGTGTTGGATTAATCTAACGAGTTAGGATCCTCTCCATTAGCATCATTCAACTTGAAATTGATCATCTTCACTCTCTCTCCATTACCTATAACAATACATTACTCCCTTTTGAAGGATAATACCAGTGCGCATGAGCGAATCTACTTGGTTGCAAAGGGTAGCATTTGCTACCCCAAACCTAAAAAAAATTGATTGAAAAGATTAATTTTTGCTACCCCAAATAATACTAATTAACTTATCTTAAATAGAATTTAAAGCTTAAAATAGACAGGTTAATTTAGTTAGCATAGTGGTCAAGCATAGTGTCCACCTCTTTGAAGACCCAAGATTGAATCCTATGTTAAACACTTCGTGTATTTTATATTTTTGTGCTCGCTTTGTTCTTCAAAGTATCACTTCATAGCTTTTACTCATTGTTTTTTTTTAATTTTATTATGTTGTCTAAATGAACAATTATTACTCAATTATCTCTTACATATTGGTTTCTAACTTAATTTTACAATCATGTTTGATTTTTCATTACATTATAATATAATGAAATTAAAATAATATCACTATTTTGATTTGTGATACGGTTCATTGAATTAATTATTTTGAATTTGTAATTTTGATTCATTATACGCTTTACAAAATTAAAATTTCCAAAAAAATTATACAACCATAGGAAAAGGTTCGCTACCCCTTACTTCAAATCCTAGATTCGCACCTGCCGGTGCGAAAGCGGAATTTCAGGAAACAATTTCCTAGCCCTAATCCAAGAAGACAAGCACAATAAAGATATGAATCAGAACAAAAGTAGGTCGAAAAATGCATACCCTCGTAGCATAAATTTCTCGATATATAAGACAGAGCGATACTAGAGCCTCACATGTTGCCCCTCTACTCGATCCACCAACTCAGTCACAATCTCATGCCTGCTAGGACGGAAGAGATAGAACATACAATTCTCTCTCTTACTTTTAAGGATGCTTGAGACAATTGACTGAACTAGCTTAGATTAGGGTTATTTCCTTGGGTTGAATTTCAATCATCACCTAATGACTCATATATCATATCCTTATATAGTAGTAGAGTTTAGGTTAAACCAAGAGACAAACCGAGCCTCATAAGTAGTCTCAGCTAATACCTCACAAGTCTATATTGAGCCTGTTATATTTCCTGACTGAGTTTGACTGTGTGACCTTATAGAATTATATATCCATAGTCACCAGCTCAATCAAATTGAACTAATTATCATAATTATTACTCCCTCCGATTTTAAATTATTGTCCCATTTCAATATAATACTCCTCACATATATTACCCAAATGGGGCAATAATTTAAAATCGGAGGGAGTATTATTTAGCAAACAATTATGAATTACTATAATACATAACGATTATCTCCATAATAATATTCTATATTATATTTAGTAACTAGATTAAAGCCCGTGCATTGCACGGGTTAATTGACATAATTACATTGATGATGTATATTCGTTAAATAAAAACTTAATCAATCTATATCATTATAATAAATAAGATGATTAGTATCAAACCTAATTTCAGCTGTTTATAGTCTTAAGAACTTATTTTAAAACTCAAAATAATATATGATTACTCTTATTTATAATATAAAATTTCATCACCTTATTATAATTTTTCGATGTTGAAATAATTTTACGTTTGTAGTCCTATTAAGACTTTTTTAAGACTCAAAAGTTTTTTGATTAATATCTAAGAACGAAAGATTAATCTTATTTATCATGTAAGATTCTATCGCCTCATCATAATTTTTCGATATATGATAATTTACTCAAGATTTATAGTTTTAAGATCTGCTTTTAAGATCCAGAAAAACGCACGATTACTCTTATTTGTAATATAGAATCATCACCTTATTTTAATTGGGATAATTTTAGGTTTGTAGTCTTTTTAAGACTCAAAAGCTTGTTGGTTGATATTTAAAACCGAAAGATTACTCATTTATGATATAAAATTTAATCACCTCATCATAATTTTTTGATGTGGTATAATTTACTTAATTAATTTTATAGTTTTAAGAACTATTTTTAAGACTTAAAAGAGTTTTTTTATATCTAAGTTAAAGAATAGATGATTACTCTTTATTTATAGAATCGAATTTGATCATCTTATTGGAGTATATAATATATATATATATATACACACACACACACACACACATCACTCTTATAATATAATAAAAAAAGATCAGTTTATTACTCCCTCCATTCAAATCCACTTGTCTCATTTCATTTTTTGACACTATTCACACTTGAGCGGAATTTTCGATATTCTTGACAATCTATAAGTGAGAATATAGTCATGTGAAATTTTGTTTGATTCGTCTTTATGAGCACATTAAGAATATCAAATTTTTATAATTTTTGCTAATGTAAAATGAAAGATATCGCTAGTGTAAAACGCGTCTCGGCAAATGTGCCAAAAGGAAATGAGACAAGTGGATTTGAATCGAGGGAGTATAATTTTTCGATGTGAGATAAATTTACTTAAGTTTATTTAAGTTTAGATATAGTCTGATTAAGAGGTTTTATTTATAGACGAATGATTACTCTTATTTATAATATATAGAATTCTATCACTCCATCTTAATTTTTCGATGCGCGATAATTGTACTTTAACTATA
This sequence comes from Agrostemma githago, assembly GCA_958450325.1. NCBI lineage: Eukaryota > Viridiplantae > Streptophyta > Magnoliopsida > Caryophyllales > Caryophyllaceae > Agrostemma > Agrostemma githago. The sequence goes on from OY288239.1 coordinate 8,507,851, forward strand.
TAGTCTTAGTCTTAGGAACTTTTTTTAAGTCTCAAAAGATTGTTGGTTAATGTCTAAGAACGAAAGATTAAATAGAATTCTATCACCTCATTATAATTTTGATTAGTCTTATTTATAATATACGAGTAGAATTTAATCACCTAATCATAATTTGAAAAAATGGTTGCTTTTATTTATAATAAAATTACAACGTCTTATTATGGTTTTAAAAGTTTTTTAAGACTCAAAAGAGAGAGAGTCTTATCATATCTAAGAACAAATAATTAGTCTTATTTATAATATAAAAATCCATCACCTTATTATAATTTGTCGATGTGAGATAATTTAACTAAAATTTGTAGTCTTATTTATAATATAGAATCATCACCGTACCTTAATTTAATTGTTTATGTGGGATAATTTTAACTTTGTAGTCTTATTAAGACCTTTTTTAAACTCAAAATATTGTTGGTTGATATTTAAAAACAATGATTACTCTTATTTAGTAGAAAATCGTAACCTCATCATAATTTTTCGATGTCAGAAAATTCCTTAAGTTGGTTGATGTATAAGGAAAAATTATTATTAGTCTTATTTACAATATAAAATTCATCACCTTATTATAATTTTTTACTTAAGTGTATAGACTTAAGAACTTTTTTCGAAAATGGAATAGTTTTACTTAAGCTTATAGTCTTAATATATTTTTAAGACTCAAAATATTTTTTGGTTAGTATCTAAGAGTACATGATTATCTTATTTATAATATAAAGTTTCATCACCTTATTATAATTTTTCGATGTGAGATTATTTTCACTTAAGTTTGTAGTCTTATTAAGAGACTTTTTAAGACTTAAAAGTTTTTTTTGATTAATATTTAAGAACGAATTATTAGTCTTATTTATAATATAGAATTCGTCAATTTATCATAATTTTTCGATGTGGAATAATTTATTTAAGTTTATAGTCTTCCATTACCTTGTAATAATTTTTCGATGTGAGATAATTACTTAAGCTTATAGTCTTAAGAGCTCTTTTTTATGAAAAAATTACATCATATTTCGACATTACTCTTGATTATAATATAAAATTTCATCACCTCACTATAATTGTTCAATGCCATAAATTTTCGATGTGGGATAATTTAAAAGTTTTTTTTGGTCGATATTTAAAATCGAATGATTACTCTTATTTATAATACAGTATAAAATTTCATCACCTCATCATAATTTTTTCGATGTAGAATAAATAATGAAGGTTTATAGTCTCAAGAACTCTTTTTTATATTCAAAAGACTTTTGGTAGATATCAAAGAACGAATAATTACTCTTATTTATAATATAGAATTTCATCATCATATTATAATTTGTCGATGCGGTATAATTTTACAAATGTTATATGTAATAAGATCGATGTAAAAAATTCATCACATGATGTGAAACAAATAATATAAAATTTATACTCTAATGAAAACATTTTTTACCACGAATCTAGTTACTTCATTTTTATAATTTATTTTAAGATAATGTTTTTACCTAAGAATTGTAAAACATCACTTTAATATAATAGATTAAATATATATTATACTTAATTTGAGTTTTGATGAAACGGACCAATAAGATCGCTCGAAAAAAGCTTCAAATATATAATTTGTCAAATGAGGCAAAAAATAGTGACCGAATGGAATATAATTTTTTTTAATGTGAGATAATTTACTTAAGTTTATAGCCTTAAAAGTGTTTTAAGACTCAAAAGAGAGGGGTATAATTTTTCGATGTGGAATAATTTACTTAAATTTATAGTCTTTAGAGTTTTTTAAGACTCAAAAGATTTTGATTGATATCTGAGAACAAATAATTAGTCTCATTTATAATATAGAAATCAATCACCTTATTATAATTTGTTGATGTGGGATAATTTAACTAAAATTTGTAGTCTTATTTATAATATAGAATCATCACCGTAACTTATTTTAATTATTTTGATGTTGTTTTGATGTGAGATAATTTTAAGTTTGTAGTCTTATTAAGACCATTTTTAAACTACCTCATCATAATTTTTCGATGTGGGAGAATTACTTAAGTTGGTTGATGTCTAAGAATTTTTTTTATTAGTTTTTTTATAATATAAAATTTCATCACCTTATTATAATTTTTTATTTAAGTGTTATATATTTTTCTTTTTTTGGGTGTATTATTTAGTAGTTATCTATTTCTATTTTTGATAAATTTTTGTTATATGTGTCGTGCAAATGAGTCTTGGTCCAAGTTCACCCATTATCAGGTCCAACCCTTAGGGGTATTTAGGGTAGGCGACGACCTAGGGCACATAGTTGAAGGGGGCCCAGTTTTAAGGAAAAACAGTTATATATATGCATTTAAAGTGCATTTAAAGGAAAAACAGTATAATAAATGGTTAAATAAATGTGACTCAAACCCCCTATAAAGACCTTTATTTTGTAATTTTTTTTCTTTCAAATCCATTGTTCAAAAATTTTAAAATTAATTCTTAGTTGCCTTTTTGTGTTTTTTTATACATTAATTACGGAATAGTATTTGGTAGCTCAAATCGTATTCCCAATTATTATAAAAATCTTAGTTAATTTAAAATCAAGAATTGTTTTATTGTCTAAAAAAATTTAAGTTAAAAAATTTAGGACCCTAATTTTGATTTTAACATCATAAAAGAAAATAGAACAAACTGAGCTATAATTTTGATTTTTTCTTTGGTAAAGTGTAAGTATATATTTATGTGTAAATAATTACAATCAATCACTCAAATGGCTACAATAATTTTTGCAACCATCTAGCGTCTTTTTCGCCAATAGGATATTTAATCTTACACATTACTCTATTCTTAACATCATGTTTAATCAAATTGACAATATAAATAGGCCGTGACACGATACTTTCAATTCTGCAAATATTCCTCTGCCTCCAGATATAATATATTGCCGCATTAATCAACACCCTTAAGACGTTGCATTGAAACTTCGAGCCCCTCATCTTGGTCGCCCAAACGAGAGCCCGTCTAGCCGGAATCCTTTTATTAACCCAATCACCAAGCATCCCAATGATCCTGGTACTCCAAGCACAACGGAAGAAAAGGTGGTCTAAACTTTCCTCCTCCTCTTCACAAAGGTAGCATCTATCATTATCTGCAATACCAATTCGCAAAAGCTTCTTCCTCGTATTTAGCACACCCCAAAAAACAAGCCAGGATATGAACCTGTGTTTCAGAACACTCCAAGCACTCCAAACGAGCCTCGCCCACGAAACTCTCGGTTTTGTGGCCCTCAGCTCCTGGTACGCCGCAGATATAGAATAACTGGAACGGGAACCATGCCAGACATCATTCTCGTACATATGTTTGATTCTCTCCTTAGCCTGACAAATTTTCTTCCAAGCCCATGTAACCTCCGTATTAGGCTGATACTCACGCCACTCCTTCCCCCTCAGATATATACTATTAACCCATTGAACCCAAAGTCGATCCGGTTGGTCAAATACCCAAGACGCTAACTTCCCAACTGCCATCTCATTCCACAGATACAGCTCCCTCAGCCCCAATCCACCTTCATCATACGGACAGCATATCTTTTCCCAACTCACAAGTGCCCGATTATTGCCCTCAACACCGCCCTCCCATAGAAAATTACGGCATAAGGAGATAATTCGAGCCATGACAAACTTCGGAATAATAAAAACCATGGCCCAGTAATTATGTAACTGAGAGAGCACAGACTGAACCAAGGTTAATCTCCCCACATAAGACAGCTTACGGGCTCCAATACTATTAATCCGCGATATGACACGACTAATTATAATATCACAGTCAGCTTTCCCAAGTCGGGTACATTGGATCGGCAAACCAAGGTATCGAAAAGGGAACGTACCTTCCACGCAGCCTGAGTAATCAAGGATAGCCGCCTTTCGATCTTCATTAACACCCGCAAATTAGGCATGAGACTTGCCCACACTAATATTCAACCCCGAGGCTCTAGTAAACGTAGCAAAGGCTCTCCACAAAAATTCCATAGATTCCGAATCCCCTTTACAGAAGAGAAGCAGGTCATCCGCAAAGAGTAAGTGAGTGAGCTTCATCGGTCCACATTTCGGATGATATCTAAAATTTCTGTCCACTTTGGCATGAGTCAGAATCCGAGAGAAATATTCCATGCATATCGTAAAAAGCAACGGTGACATGGGATCCCCTTGTCTGATCTTAAACCCCGCTTTCCTTTAAAAAACCCAAAATTATCCTCATTCGCACAGATAGAATAGGAGACGGTCTCAACACACTCCATGATCAACCCACGAAAATGGTCAGGGAAATCCAACGCTTGAAGCATTTGGTCTACAAAACTCCACTCAACACTATCATAAGCCTTGTGTATATCAACCTTAAAAAGGCATCGAAGTGACACACGCCCTCTCTTATACAACCGGACTAAGTCCTGACAAATCAGCACATTCTCCACGATACTCCTCCCCTCTATAAATCCCCCTTGAACAGGAGAAATTATATGAGGAAGCATCTTAGCTAGTCTTGTACAAATGATTTTCGCAATACATTTGTACAAAACATTGCAACACGCGAAAGGCCTAAACTCTTTGACGGACTTCAGCCGCTTCACCTTCGGAATAAGCACAATATTAGCACAATTTAATTGTTTTAAAAGCTTACCTGAGACAAAGAAATCTTGGACAGCTTTCACAATATCATTCCCGACAATGTCCCAAGAATCAATAAAAAACTGACTCGAGAAACCGTCCGGGCCAGGCGCTTTATTCCGAGGGATACTAAACAAAGCGCTCTTCACTTCCTCAGGAGTAACACTCCCTTCCAAAAGCTGCTTGTGAGCTTGAGAGCAAATTCTACCCTTTCTAACCACATCAACATTCACTGGCTCTACCACACAAGACTCGCCAAGCAAAGACTTATAGAATCGAATAAAGGCCTCTTCGATCTCCTCTTTAGTCTGACAAGCATGCCCACCTGCATCAACAATGTTAACAATAACATTATGTTTGATTTTGATCACTATAGTATTCGGGAAAAAAATCAAACATACACCCGCAATTTCAAAATTTGATACAGTATAACTTAAAAGGGACCCCTCATTTCACGTTTTTGTCCAGGAGCTCCAAATGTTCAAGACCGACTTGCCCAGGCCTTCATATCCCCTATCCCCTATCCTCTATTCACTAAAACAAAAATCAAAGGACAATTTCGTCTTTTCAACTTTCCCTCCAAAAAGAATCTCCCAATATGTCAACTTAATTATATTTAGCAATTACTATAAGCCTTTTATATTTTATTTTCTATTAAATAGTGTTATTTTTATTTTGGGTCAATCGGTCGCCTCGAGTTATATTTGGATTAGTAAGAACTGGGTCAATTTCAGGTTGGATCAGATTATTTTGGACTCATATCATTTTCGGGATTGTTATTTTCAACAATTTAAAGCATAATAAACAATTCATGTCAGTTCATCGGTTAGGCGAGTCAATTCGAATCACGGGTCAAACTTGGATTTTCAGTTCGAGTGTCGGGTCGCGTCAATTTTATCAGGTCTAACCGTATAATCATGATCTCATTTCCTTTCTTTTACTTTCTCCTAATTTAATCTTTATCACTTCATCTAAATATCTCAACATTTATACCGCAAAATAAATTACTAGTACTTATTTTCTATCTAAGAAAAGTATGCTCTATATTTCTAACGTAAATGTCTAATTTTCATTTAAATTAATTTTGTCATAAAATATATTATAAGTCTAGGATTTTTAAGATATTTCAACAAATATTTCGAAATCAAACGTTTCATATTAGACGACGGTGAAAAATATCATACTTATTTATTTTTTGTGTGAAAGAGGTACAAAACTTTGAAATTTTACTACTAGCTGTTACATAGGAATAGTCACCCCAAAGATGTCCTTCATAAGGAGAGGACGAAAAACATCATACTTATTATCGTATGAGATTAATTCAACACAATAAACATTATTTTAATAATATAACACTCTGATTATGTCGTATTATCAAGAATTTCTTTTATCATCACAAAATTTTAAGTAAACAACCGTGCATGTGCACGGGTTTTGAACTAGTACTATATTAAAACAATAATCACCCCCAATATGTTAATGCTACGTGTCATCACCATACAAAGTTTGCCATAAATAATTCATCTTTCATTATTTCATTACCATATTAACGACAATTTAATCATAATTTAAACAAATTTTGTACGTTATAATAACACGTTTTTCGTTTTTTATACCAACTAAATTTTATAATCTATTCTTACGTAATTACTTTTCGAACTTTAGTTACGGAATCAAAGCTTGTATGAATGTTTTTAATAATAAGCAAATTTCAATATAATATATGATTCTCAATCAAATACGAAAAATATGAAAATAAATTTAACTATGGAGATAAACTATCTTAGTCAGTATGTAGTCATATTTTACAATATCACGTTTTTATGATTTTTTTATACTAACCAAATTTTATAATCAATTCTTACATATTAATCATTATCATTGATAAGTCGATCGTATACCTATCAAAGATAACCAACTACGGTACAACTAAAAATATAGTTATGGAAGTCAGGATCGAATCCACAGAGAGACAAATAATTCTACTTGCAACTAAAGTCTATCTACGTAACCAAATCGGCGGTTGTTTATAAGTTTGACTAAACTAAAGTAGTGAAGGAAAAAGAATTGCCGTTTAATTTGGTTGGAGGGTAAGGGAAACAAACTTACTGATTCCCTTTGTACATGTTTGTTTGGCCAAATGAATGAAACTCTTTTCCCATTTCACCTATTAACTAAACCCCATATCCCTCTAAGTTGAAAACCCCACCCCCCAAGGGTTTAGAATTCCCTTTCCCTCCCATTACCCCATTCATGTATCTCCCTCTTGCCCTATAACGTTGCTCTCATAATCGTTACATCTCCAACCTCGCACCTCCCACCTCCGATCTCCCACCACCAACGTCCACATCTCACTGTGTGTACGGGTCACTAGACTTGTCAAACGACCCAACCAGAAATCCGATCCGCCTGACCCATTTTTTTAGATTGTGAACCCGTTTTTTCGTCCTGTAACCCGTTTGACCCGAACCCAATATGACCCGTTAATTCAGGGTTGAAACCCGACTCGCCTGGGTTGACCCGTTGGATCAACGAGAATTTATCAAAATTAATAAAATATTAATATTTAAATATTATATTTGTATTTAAAATTAAAAAAATTAACTTTTAATATTTTAAATTACAAAGATGAAAAATATTCAACTTAATAATTTTTTTTAATCATTTAATAACAAAATAATTTAAAAAAATGATTTAAATATTTTTCAATCATTTAATAATAAAATAATTATTAAAATAATTTTAAAAAATGATTTAAATATTTTTTAAATATAAACATTATAATTAAAGAGTATAATAATAATACTATTAAAAATGCTTAATTTTAAATTTTATTTTAAATGTGTAATTGTCATAATTAATTTTATTGTTATTCGATATTACAAGAATGTATGTTGTTTTGAAAATGTTTAAAAAAAAAAATAAGTAGTAAAAAGTTGGTGAAAAATAATACGGAGTATTGAAAAAACAAGGTAAATCGATATAATAAAGAAAGCATGTTAAAAAAATTGATTCCTAAATGTAACCAAACGATCACAAAGGAACAAGGGGTAATGTGCTTCATTTCCAAGAGACTGAACCAAATAACAAGTTAAATTGAGGGCAATCTCTTTGCTTTCCCCTTGTTTCCCTTTCCTAATCTCATTCCCTTTCCCCGCTGCGAACCAAACGCCCCCTAAAAGAGAAGAAATAACTAAGGTGATAAAAGATGAATATAATAGAGAGAAAACTAGGATAGTCGGATCACCACGAATTTTATACAGTCACAGTCTAGGTCACAGGTCTATCACAGATATTGGTCTGGTAGTGAAAAGGTTCTTCTGGTTCACTATTCACCCTAGAATGCTTCTAACCACATTCAATTCGCAGATCCCCTAAATCTTAGCGAGAGAAATTAGCGACTCATAATTAATTCAAGAACAACAATAGTGATAAACGATTTTACTAAATTAAACATGATGAATGATACTAAGATTGAAACAAGCATAAACAATCTAAAGAGATTAGGAACAATAATTAAGAACAAAGAGGGAAGAAGGAAGAAGGATTCGAGATTAAATTACCAAAGGAAAAGAAGGCGATTCCATAGTTGCAATCGTACATAAACCGAGTTTTAGAGAGAACTAAAACCTAGAAGTCAAAAGCATTAATAGAGTGAAATTGTGTGAGAGAGAGTAGAGGTGAGAAGAGAAAAAGAGAAGGAGAAAAGGAGAAGGAACGGTCTCCAATTCTAGTCTAATAGTCCAGTCAAATTAAGGAAGTTCTGGTCTTCGTCCAGTCTCAAGAATAGTCGGTCGATTATTTTGGATAGTCGTTCGACTATTTGTGACCTGTTCTCATCACTGCGCGCTCAACTTCAAACTCTTGCCATTTCTTCGTTACTTCTTCAGATCATGCTTGTAATATACCATTGGGAAGCTAAAAGAAAGAGATTTACAACGCAACTAGAATCAGCTCAATTGAAGTTGTAGAACTCAAGATATTTATATTTTGATTTGACCCGTTTGAAAACGATCATTCTTCTTTCTTATTTCGCATAAGATTTCATCTTTAAGCACGAGTTTTGCCTTGTTTATGCGTCCACGGGTTCAAACCTGCATAAGATGCAACATGACCACAAAGTATCAAATTTGGGGGAAAATAATAGACAATGCTACTTGATATGCATGCTTAAAAGACGGAATAATCATATATAAATCGCACGCATCAATCATATATTATTATCATTAATTAATTGCAAATTAAAAGTGGGAGTACGTATTTCAAAAACAAAATTTTGTTAATGTCCATTAAATTATCCATTCTTGAAGACCTTCTTCAATGAACATCTCTTACGCTTCGCAACATTTTATAAGATTTGTGAGGGGTATTACAATTAAATGTTGCGAATCGTAATAATCGGAAGGAGTATTAAGCAAATATTTTTATTTTAAACCAAGAGAATTAATTAAGTTATAATCCCCCGGTTTCAGTCACTTTTTATCTTTGATTAAATTATTTCTCACAAATAATATAAATGTTAAACAAATGACCGAGGTGGGAAAATGTATTCAAATCACTTATTTTTTTTAATCAAATATAACATTAATTTGACATTACCATTTGTTAAAATAAAATTTGTTATTATTGACTAATTATGAGTATTGATTAATATATTAATATTAATTATGGTCTCGATTGAATAATTATGGTTACTCTTAATATGATTATTATAGCCACCTTAAAATATTCATGTAATATCAATATTTATACATATGTCTCAATTTAATATTGGAGTTAATTAATAAGCATCAAAATTGTTTTTCAATTGCATTATTTATATAATGTTATCGACCTTCTAACTAATGTTATCCACACTTCTAAAAAATTTAAATGAAAATCGTATATTTTGTATCAGTTGATTATTTAGATTGATTATTGATTACTTTTCTGAAAATTACTAAAAAGAATTATGGTTATCTTATTGAGGCGGCGCAATATATTATTTATGCCAAGATACGTTACGGGTTGCTTATATATACCTCATGTATTAACTATTAAGTTTATACATGAGGGTAAACTTAGTGAAATTGGTTAGAAGTGAGGGTGAGTTTCAGTTTAGATATTTTGCGTTCAGGTAAATCATTGCCCATGCATAAGGGTGATTTAAAATGGGGTTTATACCACCCAAAGTATTTACAAAAATAGGGTCCACTTTAAAGTATTTACAAATATGGTGTTCAACTCGTCCCTTCTATTGTGATTATTTTAATAATATAAAAATATGTCTCACCATCAACCCACCTCCACCAATCGTACCACCACCAGTTCACCACCATTACCACCGTTCACCACTCCGACGATAGATTTTGACATCCCAATAGATAATCAATTTCAAATTGATGTCTGAGTTCGTGCCTGTGATGTGTTCGTCGGATTTTGATTGTTAACTGAGGTCGGAGTTGGGCTGCCCGAGAGAACTGAGCACGGGCTGGAATTAGACGGCCGACAAAATTAATGGCGTTTGACCGAGGACCGAACCAATGTAGGGGAATGACGAGGGTGTGCGAATAAGATGAAGGACGGAGAAGATGGTGGATAATGGTGGTGGCTCGGTGATGGACGACCGAGTACCGACAATGGCGACGGTCAGCTGGGTTTTGGCCGGAGATAGTCGAAGGAGGTAGAAATGATGGTGAGCAATGGCTGAGATGTCGGAGCTTCAAGGTGAGGTCGAATGGTGGTGCGACGGTTGGAGGCCGAGTGATGTCGGAGTTGGGCTGAAAGAGGTGGACGAAGTTTCTGGGCAATAGAGTTTGGTGGTTTTGAATTGAGGATGAAGGTTGAATAAGCTCCTTCTCTGATTCCAGCCCGTGCTCAGTTCTCTCGGGAAACCCAACTCCGACCTCAGTCAACAATCAAGATCCGGTGAACATATCACAGGCACGAACTCAGGCATCAATTTGAAATTGATTATCTATTGGGGTGTCGGAATCTATCGTCGGAGTGGTGGTCGATGGTAATTGTGGTGGACTGGTGGTGGTGTGATTGGTGGAGGTGGGTTGATGCCTTGATGGTGAGACATATTTTTATATGAGTTAATCAGTAATAACCTCCTTTTATGTTCCGAATTTTGCAAATTACCCCCAAAAAGTTTTTTTTTTTAAAAATTACGCCCCTTAAAGCTGTAGAAAAATTAGAATTTACCCCCCAGCCTCCTTTTCTCCACTTTCCGGCAACTTACGCTTGTTTTCTTCCAGATTTGACCCTCCCCTTACTAACACACTCTCTCCTCACTTTACCTCACATTTACTCCCTCAAACACACTCATCCCTACCAAAATCCCCAAATTCCCCCAAAATAAAGAACCCTCACCCTAATCGACAAAATCGACGAGAAATAGCATACGACGAACCATTCGCAATCAATCATCCCAATTCGTAAGATAATTTCTCTTCTTTCCTCTTGCTATTTTCAATCTCTCTTCGCAATTAGAGTTTTTTTTCTAACAAATCTGAAATTTCTGGGTTCTTTAAATACCATTCCCAATTTCTGGGTTTACATTTAGGGTTTAGGGTTGTTGTTTTCAATGGTAGTGATTCGAATTTCTGGGTTTATTAAAACTATTCCCAATTTCTGGGTTTATATTTAGGGTTTAGGGTTGTTGTTTTCAATGGTAGTGATTCGAATTTCTGAGTTCATTAAAATCATTCCCAATTTCTGGGTTTATATTTAGGGTTTAGGGTTGTTGTTTTCAATGGTAGTGAATCAAATTTTTGTGTATGTAAATGTCATTGTTTCTGAGCTGTGTTCGTTAATGTTATTGTTTCTGGGTTCTTCGAGATAGTGACTTCTGTTAATTGCAGTTATGTCCATCCAAAGCGGGGAGGAGTCATCAGCTGAAGGCGAGAGATGTCACTGCGGCAATGAAGTTGCGGTAGTCACTTCTTGGACACATACCAATCCCGTTCGACGCTTCAAGTGTTGCAAAAAGTATAACAGGATGCTTGATACTCGTGGCTGTACGTACTTCAAATGGGTTGACAAATGTCAAACTGAATGGCAAAGGGATGTAATTAGGCAATTGAAGATGGATAAGGAGTTTCTGGAATTGCAGAAGTCCGTTCTGGAAGTCACGAATGACACTTTCTCGAACGCTACTCGGTAAACTGATATGAGGAATGATGACCTCAAGGCAATGTTGAGGTCGGGAGCTAAGAGGGATGTTATTTTGAAGAAGGTTGTCATTCTGTTGTCGGTGGTTTGTTTGATGCTTGTACTCAGTATCACATTTGCTTAGTGAAGTGACTACGCAGTAATGTATTGTAATGTAGCGTAATGTATTGTAATGTACGTTCTACTAATGCCCTCAATTTGCGGATTGTATGTAAGCTCTATATAATAGAGCCATTTTGCAAGATAATGAAATGAGGATTTTATTAGAAAATTTAGCAATCACCATTACGGTAGTTCGTACATTCCAACCACCATTTATCCTATCGTCCCGTCTTGGTGTACAACGGCCTTACTATACTGTCTATTGTGGCACATACATCGACTGAGTCGTTTGCAGCTTCCATCTCCGCTACACGTTGGTACATGTATGGTGCGGGTTTGTAAGTAGCATACCTATCAAACATGACCATGTCGACATGTGTAGCCACCCATGCATATGGTCCGTGCTCACCCACCCCGTTGTTCCATTCCTCCTTCCCCCTTGACTTTAGTTGAAACATTGTGGCCAGCTTGAATGCCGACACGCGGTCATCTCCAGACCTCCCAAAAGTGAGCAACACGGTCCCACGAAACTCAGCGCGATTCCAGAGGGGTTTCGCCTTCTTCACTTGGTACCCCCTGCGTTGGAGACAATCCTTGACCCTACTGAATGTTCTGCTCACAAGTTGGCGATTACGCACATTAGACGGCATCCCTGCAAGCACAACCGTATAAGGACCGGTGTAGTACACTTCATTCGTTGCCATATTTAGGTTAGGGTTTAGGGTTTTCAATATGTGGAGTTGTGGTTGTTAAAGATGCAATTGAGGGTCTATTTTTATAGGGTTTATTCCAGGGGAGTCCTACTGCTGATAGGTTTAGGTTTTAGGGAAGCATTAATTGCCCTTACCAAACCCCTCTTTCATTGGTCAATCTAATCTACAACTTCAATTGGTAAGTAGCAAGGTTGACTGTGTGGTTGTTAGATAGCAAATTAAATGACTTCATGAATCTCTAATTTATTAATGTCGAATGATGCCGGTGTAGTGATGGAGGAGTAACATTAGCCAATGTTTCAGCTTCCCTGTTTTCCCCCTTAAATTTCTTTGTTCTTTAATATTACCCCCAAAAACTATGTATCCATAAAATTGTCCCCCAAAGCCTACGTATCCATAAAATTAACCCCCAGAGTGGTGTAAAAATCTTTGATTTTACCCCATTATGCAGACAAATTGTCACCAATTTGTGAACAAAGACAAGGAACAAATGTGAAATAACTGATCTGGAATTGTGCACCTGAAAACCAAATGTGCAGTACTACATAGAAAATAGATCCAAAGTCATACAACCACAAGCAAAGTAGAGTTCTAAATCATAAGCAAAGTAGGTTTCATAAGCACAATAGAAGATACATCCAAGAGTTCTAAATCATATTTCCAGTTAAAGTCGAAGCTTGACTAAGAAGTTCGACAGAGCTTGTTGGTGTTTGAGGTTGTCCACTGGGTACTTGATTTGATGTTGAAGGGTTGACGCTGGAGGTGGAAGCTTGTGCAGTCGCTGCAGGTTGAGCTTGAGTCTCTAAAATCAAACGTGCTCTCTGGACATTCCTTGCCTGCCTCTTCCTCTTTGTCTCTACAGCCCACTCACTACCTCCCAAAGGCCTACCTCCAGGAGCCCTCTCTGCTGTAGATGTAGAGGGTGCAGTTGGGTTCTTGCATGTTGTAGACACCCACATTTGACCGCCAGGTGTCTATAGTAGTTCCCGCCAAACACCCGATGATGATTGGACGTAAACGTGCTTTGATAGACTCGGATATGGGCTTATAATCATGGACATTTGGTTTAGACTTATTAAGGAGTACAAATCTTACAAAACCAACCTCAAATCCAGGCCCAGTGGGTCGTTTCGAGTCAAATAACACTAATTTGGATCGAATCCGACACCAGGGGTAAAACCGTGTTTTAGCGACCGAGTCAAAACCCGGTCAAAGATTTTCCCGAGACACGTGAGTCAGCCGTGACACTTCACACGGTTGATTCATGCTCAAATTCCTACAAAGTTTCAGCTTCATTAAAAGCATTAAACAATTCCGTTAAAGGTAGAATTCGATCTCAAGTAGGAATTCTATCCAGAAATCGAATCAGACATCGACCGAGTACCAAATACTCGGCCAACACACCCCCAACCAGCCGAGATACCTTTTCTTCTTGGCCAAGAAAGCGGAATTCTCATGCTTCTCAAACTCCTACGTTTCCTATCCTAAGCGGTATTCAAACTCTCCTAAGCCAAGGTCGGGAATTCCTATAAATAGGACCTCCCATCCAACACTTTGAACACATCACAACATCAGAAAACACGGTTTTTACACACAATTAACACCAAAAAAACAGCCTCATAACACGGTTTTCACACATCCTACATCCTCGACATCTAGCAAGTCCCGACACCTTTCCGAAGCCTCGAAGCCCCGAGAAACCGCACCACCATCCGGCCAAACCCGACGTCCAACCACCCAAACCGACACCCTAAACTCATCCTCATCATCTCGACGCTCCTAAGTCTAAGCCACTTTTCGACGAGCCTTATCCCGAGAAAACAAAGCATGTAGGTTGAGGGTGTAAATCGAACCCGCTTCTCCTTCTTCTCTTCTCTTCTCCTCGTTTTTTTATTATTATTATGGGTCTTTCGTCGGTCTTCTTTTTTATATTTTCTAATATCAATATTATTAAAAACTATTTTCATCGAACATTCTTAAAAATATGATATTGATTCTATATAATCGAATATTGTATCGAAAAGAATTATATTAAGATTTCGACGATATCGTTACATTTTTTTCGTTCAAAATCCTTTTTTTAAACCTTTCGTTCAAAACAAACTTTTCTCAAAACCTTTTCTAAAATTATTCCGACTATTCGATATCGATTTCATAATCGAATATCGAATACGACGAACATCGAAAATATGAATCGGGCATAAATTAATCCATATTTGTACGCGATTTATAAAATTTAACGATTTTCGACAAAATAAAATAAAAATCAGGCAGACCCGTACGCGAGTCGCGCCATGCCCAGGCGACTCGCGCACGGGCCTGAAACCCGAGACCCTTTTTTTTAGTTTTTCGTTCGTCTTTTATTTATTCTACGAAACGATTTCTAAAATTTATATCTTTTCTAAAACTATTCCAAATATTTGATATTGATTTCGTAGTCAACTATCGAATATAACGAATATCGAGAATATTAAGTCGAGTACGAATTATGCAATATTCGTACGCGATTTAATCGAAAATTTCCAAAAAACCGCTTCCGAAAACAGGCCGCCACGCGACCCGCCGGCATCCCAGGCGAGTCGCGCGGCCGGCTGCCTTCGCGCGCCTTTTTCATTCTTTTTATTATTTTTTGAGCTTCGTTTTTTATACAAAACAGCGTTTTAACAATATTTTTCAGATTTCGATTAATGTTTATTTTCTCGATCTCGTATGTTTATTTGCTATATTATTATTCAATCGTTACTAACTCGTTTTCTCGTGTTTGTAGCAATTTATTTATTTCCTCGTTTTATTAGACTATAACGAATTCACATGCTAAAATAACTTTGACGTTATTAGTTTAACATGCATTAAACGACTTAGCAACCCATTCATTTATTTTCCTCACATGTCTTAGGAAAATAATCTTTGCATATCATTCAATCGTCGAACTAACGCGTGTACACAAAACCGAACGATATCTTAGTAAAGGCCGCTAAGTGCGGGCGGGGTTGGGTGTTCTCAATGAGCTTTCCAACACGTACCCTCACCCCTTACTCAGAACCGTGGTTTCCGGATGTCCGAAACCATTGGCAACGAGAGTCATTCAATATACGATAAACCGCTCAAGTCGGCATCGGTATCGAACTGCAAAGGGACGAACCCGATAAGCTCTGACATCGGAAATGGGCCATGTTTTAAATATGGCCCACTACGACATAGAGTGGGTTCGAATGGTTCCGAATTACCATAAATTCGGTGGCGACTCCTACTTCGATTTAAAATTCTATTCGATCCATCTCATATGGAAATTCATTCGCCTCCCCAAACCCGCGCGTGGCCGCGTTGGGGTGGACCTATGTCATGTCCACAATTTGGCGACTCCGCTGGGGATTAACTGATGTGTCACTTACCATCGGCATCCTCAGGGTGAGACTCGAAAAGAAATCGTTTGATCAGTAATGTACACGTTTTAGTTCAATGGTTCATGCATAACCCCGTTCTTTCCCGGGCCGGTTACTTGTGACCGACGTCCCACTATACCACGGTGCATTCCCACTTGGGTGCACTAAAGAATTCGATGACGGAACTCGCATGGGTTTTACGGCAGATTCTAAGACCAACTCGGCTTAGGAGGTCCGTCCTGATTTGCGAGAATGCGATCGTTGTTGGTATAGACCCTATTCGACCGACCGAGACTTAGACTAAGAGCATACATGGTGTCGATATACTATTTCCGTGACTACATGCTACTTGATCTTCTTTGGTCTTTTTCAAAAACCGTCATTTTCAAAAACTTGCATCTTTTCAAACCCATCTTCTTTTTCAAAACCCGGAAAGCTACCAAATTTAGGACTTATGATTTTGACTCAAAATAGCCTATTTTTAGCCGGTATGCTGTCCAAACTTTCCAAAAAAGTTCAAAATCTTGGCCCGGTAACCTTTTTTTCGATTTTTCAAAAAATCGGACCATCCTATCCGACCTTGCTCGGTTTTTCAAATCCAAATTCCCTTTTCAAAACTTTTCTTCTTAGGACTTCCCGTATTTAGCAGTGTCGGGTCTTGTCATAAGTTGTTAGAATCTATAGCGTCGAAACTCCGTCGATCTTACATCACGAGTTTCTACCCCATCCCAAGTCCGCCTTATTTGTCAAGGCAAGGTCCACCTACGTAGGACAAACTCCTACAAAGGGAAGCCCATTTACACAATCGAGTCCAAAGTCTGAGGATTTCACACACGGATCTTTCTTCGAACGGGACTAGGCCCACTTTGCCAAAACCCAGGGAGAGTCCACCATCCACGAGTCACCCGTCTAGGAGTCGGTCTTCAGTCCCACTCGGGGGCTACCCTTTAGCGGGGCGATCAACCGCGTTTGCTCTAAGGATCAGGTCTTACACGTGTTGGCTCACGTACCCCACTTACGAGTCACTTAGATGTCGCACCATTTGAGTCCTATCAAAGTCTTTAGTCTCACTCGGGGGCTGTCCTCCACCCGAGCAGTCAACCACGGTCACCTTAAGGGGTACCCTACGTTCATCCTGCACCAGCGTCCTTATGATGCCTTCTTCGTGTCGTACCTATGCTACGAATACTCGAGTCACCTAGGGTTAGGTCACCACGGTTGGCCCGAGCACGTGATACGGTCAAACACGGTCGCCCCCATTTTCGGATTCACCCTTATGCAGCTCGAGTCCAATTCGCAGTCGTTACCTCGTCTAGATCAACGTTCGAGTATCCCGGTCCAAGAGTCTTTGTCGACCCGTCACCCCGGGCCGTGTCTAGTTTGACTCCCTCTCTTGCACTTGCGCAAAGCCGAGTTTAGGCGAGTCGTGGCACCCGTCTTTCTCTCCAATCAAAGACCTTACCAAAAAAAACAACCAACCGAGCGTCCGAGTCCGGATTTGATTCGAGTCTAAGTCTGAGTTCGAGTCTAGGATACCCTACATCCTCATTTCCAAATCAAAGTCAGAGTCAAAGTCAGTTGTATTCTGTCCTCTTTTTTCAAAATTCAATAAAATCAGCTTTTCTATTTCTCATACATACTTTCCTTATGTGTTTCCGAGAACATGATGAACACCATCATACACTGTGAGCACATGCACGTGACTATTATAGGCACATCTATAATAATGACTGCAGGAAACCGAGCCCGTGTTTTCCTTTTACCTATTCCATGTCTGGTATAGAAAGCCACATAACTACCCGTAGCAGGAGCATATCGAATCCTATGACAAATATGGGTAGTCTTCTAGTTTGGGTTCAAGACGGGAGGCAAGCTCACTTCCCACAATAAACACTCATCCAATAAGACTAGCCAGTCCCTACCTTAGGTGTTAGTCTAACCGACAAAAAAAAAAAAAAACTGGACAAAAAAGTCAAAAGTCCAAGAGAAAAAAGCAAAAGGCCAAAACAAAAAAGTTGGCCATGATCAAAAAAGAATTATCAACATCTCTCGACCAGACACGGTCAACTCAAATGAAGAATCCCATGACCGGGGCTAAGAGGTCAACCAAAAAAATTCAAAAACCCATGACCGTGAAACGGTCAATTCAAAAATTATCAATACGCATATCATTCAATAGGGGAGAGACAGTCAAGCTGGTCAGCTAGCACCACATCTAGCCTTCCCACATTACAACCCTCAAGACCTTCTCGAGACCTAGGCTAGAGACAGCCCAGAATTTTGAGGATTCAAGCTCCATAGGATACACCCTAACCTTTAGGGCCAGACATGGAAACCAGATCCCGCATTATCAACCTGCCCGATCGAAGTCCGAGTCATTTTTACTCGACTTCCCCCTTTCCTACCACATTACAATACTTTACCCTCGAAGCCTTAGCTCCACAAAATCGAGCTCCAGATTTCGAAACATCAAAGCCACTTGCGACCTAGCTCCACATTTCCAAAAACATCTAAACCAGTTACCAGCCCCAAACACGGGAACTCAACTTGCAGTCGGCATAGAACATGCCCAAATAGTTCACACCACCTCTGGGGGCTATCCCTGAGAATGCTCACAGTCACAGGATCAACATCCTAACTATTCTAGCCCTTTGATCAAGACATCACTGGGAATGCACCTAGCCTACACCATCGCTGTAGCTAGTTACACACAAAGCCCTAGTAAACTAGGCACCATTATATATCTTTCAATCCACTGAACTACGGCTTGGTTTGATTTCACTACACGTGAATACGTAGGCAGCCTTTCAACAAGGGCACAACCACCCACATTGACACAAATTCGAAAAAGCATCATCATTCCGGTCACGACACTGTCATGTTCTCAGCAGCTAGCTTTGTCATCCTGGGGGCTTCTCCTAGGCAGAAGTTCTCCATCCACTCACAAAATCCAGATAAATTCAAAGAATAAAGATCTAGCCTCCTTTCTATAGTGTGTCCTAGTACTCGGCTCAGTTGAAGACGAGAATTGGTCAGGGACTCGAAGCAATACCCACTTTGGGAATGTACCCCTAAATCAAAAGAATATCCAAAAGAACACCAGTCTACAGCATTGCTACTACTGGGTCCTGTCATTACAGAGTACATATCTTTCCCATTCCGAGGATTCGACCATGTTGTCACTCGCCTAGGCTACGGAATAGCGCAGCTTAAGAGTCTTGTCATCTTAGGTGGCCTACCCCCTACCGAGTCACGGTCTAACCCTTAGAGAGTCAAAGTCGTGTCTGTCAACTCGTCCTCTCGCGTCCAGAGTCGAGTCGGTCGGTATATCTCTCTCTTCAAATTCTCATTTTAAAATTTGCAAAACTTAGCCATTTGAGAAAATCTCGTTCCTAGTCACCACGGGAATAGGAATTTTTATCACACTTCATCTAGGCATACAGGCCTAACCAGAGACTTTAGGAGTCCGTGTCAGAATCGGATTAGGAATCAAGTCATCCCAAGCATTCTAATTTCCAAAAAAAATCATTTTCTTTCCAAAAAATCAATCAAAAATCATTTCTTCCCCAGCATGAGTCAGTGTTTCGCCTAAATGTTACATGCAATTTGTTATGTATCAACAGACAGGTACCCCAAGACTCCCCGAAGAATTCTCAAAGACTCCCCAGTGGAAGGATCATGCAACATTTCTATTAAGGAATCGGGATATATCTGTAAGCGGATACACCCAGAGCTTCCAAGGCAAGCTCCCGCGCTATTCCAAGATGGGATGTGTCTGTAAATAGACACACCCAAGACTTTTTAGGAGAAGTTCTCGGGCTATTCCAAGATGGGATGTGTCTGTAAACAGACACACCGAAGACTTTTTAGGAGAAGTCCCCGTGCAATTCTAAGACAGGATGTACCTGTAAACAGGTATACCCATAGCTTCCAAGGCAAGCTCCCGCGACATTATCAACACCAACCCAGGTATGATTTCTATCCTATGGCTGGCGAGCCCTTCACGCAGGTCTAATGGACTCTAAACGACCCGATCGGAAGTCTGCCAGGTTTTAATCCTTGATTGACCTGGTAGTTACTCTGACTTTTGCCTTGTCCAAGCCTCAGTCAGAGTGGGAGCTTTGTAGACACCCACATTTGACCGCCAGGTGTCTATAGTAGTTCCCGCCAAACACCCGATGATGATTGGACGTAAACGTGCTTTGATAGACTCGGATATGGGCTTGTAATCATGGACATTTGGTTTAGACTTATTAAGGAGTACAAATCTTACAAAACCAACCTCAAATCCAGGCCCAGTGGGTCGTTTCGAGTCAAATAACACTAATTTGGGTCGAATCCGACACCAGGGGTAAAACCGTCTTTTAGCGACCGAGTCAAAACCCGGTCAAAGATTTTCCCGAGACATGTGAGTCAGCCGTGACACTTCACACGGTTGATTCATGCTCAAATTCCTACAAAGTTTCAGCTTCATTAAAAGCATTAAACAATTCCGTTAAAGGTAGAATTCGATCTCAAGTAGGAATTCTATCCAGAAATCGAATCAGACATCGACCGAGTACCAAATACTCGGCCAACACACCCCCAACCAGCCGAGATACCTTTTCTTCTTGGCCAAGAAAGCGGAATTCTCATGCTTCTCAAACTCCTACGTTTCCTATCCTAAGCGGTATTCAAACTCTCCTAAGCCAAGGTCGGGAATTCCTATAAATAGGACCTCCCATCCAACACTTTGAACACATCACAACATCAGAAAACACGGTTTTTACACACAATTAACACCAAAAAAACAGCCTCATAACACGGTTTTCACACATCCTACATCCTCGACATCTAGCAAGTCCCGACACCTTTCCGAAGCCTCGAAGCCCCGAGAAACCGCACCACCATCCGGCCAAACCCGACGTCCAACCACCCAAACCGACACCCTAAACTCATCCTCATCATCTCGACGCTCTTAAGTCTAAGCCACTTTCCGACGAGCCTTATCCCGAGAAAACAAAGCATGTAGGTTGAGGGTGTAAATCGAACCCGCTTCTCCTTCTTCTCTTCTCTTCTCCTCGTTTTTTTATTATTATTGTTCCGGTAACGGAAACAATTTACCCGGCCTAGAATCCGGGTAGTGTAATTGGATTAATGGATAATTAGTCGCTTGATTCCCTTGATCTCCCCTTCCTCTCACTCCTGGAATCGGACTTTCCCGGCGGAAAACGGCCTGCTCCCTGCACAATGAACGCACAGGGCCTCGGAGGTTGTCCGAGGAAACCCTCTCCGATGCCTAAGTCAGTCCGTGAAATGCCTTTACGAACCTAGCTCGTGAGGAACTAGGCGGCGTTTTAAGAGTAAGAGTCTAGAGAGAGAAAAATCCAACCCCTCTCCTGTGGGAAATGGGGAGGTATTTATACCTTCCCACAAGAGAGAGAAGAGAAAGAGGAATGGTTGGATGGGAAAGTGACAAGTGGCGGCCTCTCATCCATCCATTCCCAATTATCTTAGGCAAAATGACGGATGGGTCCTCGGTTCTCCTTCGGCTCCATTCAGGCGGGAACGCCCTGGAAGTAGGCGGCAGGCCTGGTTTACTCCGCTTGGCAGATGGCCCAAGGGATTGGAGCCATACTTGGAGATTCCAATGACTGATAGAAAAGCTGCTGGACAGACCTTTCCTCCTTCTGGGGTTGGTCGCCTCGGGGCCTGACTGGCAGGCGGCCAATGGCGGGCAACCGACCCCTATCAATTATTATGGGTCTTTCGTCGGTCTTCTTTTTTATATTTTCTAATATCAATATTATTAAAAACTATTTTCATCGAACATTCTTAAAAATATGATATTGATTCTATATAATCGAATATTGTATCGAAAAGAATTATATTAAGATTTCGACGATATCGTTACATTTTTTTCGTTCAAAATCCTTTTTTTAAACCTTTCGTTCAAAACAAACTTTTCTCAAAACCTTTTCTAAAATTATTCCGACTATTCGATATCGATTTCATAATCGAATATCGAATACGACGAACATCGAAAATATGAATCGGGCATAAATTAATCCATATTTGTACGCGATTTATAAAATTTAACGATTTTCGACAAAAAAAAATAAAAATCGGGCAGACCCGCATGCGAGTCGCGCCATGCCCAGGCGACTCGCGCACGGGCCTGAAACCCGAGACCCTTTTTTTTTTTCGTTCGTCTTTTATTTATTCTACGAAACGATTTCTAAAATTTATATCTTTTCTAAAACTATTCCAAATATTTGATATTGATTTTGTAGTCAACTATCGAATATAACGAATATCGAGAATATTAAGTCGAGTACGAATTATGCAATATTCGTACGCGATTTAATCGAAAATTTCCAAACAACCGCTTCCGAAAACAGGCCGCCACGCGACCCGCCGGCATCCCGGGCGAGTCGCGCGGCCGGCTGCCTTCGCGCGCCTTTTTCATTCTTTTTATTATTTTTCGAGCATCGTTTTTTATACAAAACAGCGTTTTAACAATATTTTTCAGATTTCGATTAATGTTTATTTTCTCGATCTCGTATGTTTATTTGCTATATTATTATTCAATCGTTACTAACTCGTTTTCTCGTGTTTGTAGCAATTTATTTATTTCCTCGTTTTATTAGACTATAACGAATTCACATGCTAAAATAACTTTGATGTTATTAGTTTAACATGCATTAAACGACTTAGCAACCCATTCATTTATTTTCCTCACATGTCTTAGGAAAATAATCTCTGCATATCATTCAATCGTCGAACTAACGCGTGTACACAAAACCGAACGATATCTTAGTAAAGGCCGCTAAGTGCGGGCGGGGTTGGGTGTTCTCAATGAGCTTTCCAACACGTACCCTCACCCCTTACTCAGAACCGTGGTTTCCGGATGTCTGAAACCATTGGCAACGAGAGTCATTCAATATACGATAAACCGCTCAAGTCGGCATCGGTATCGAACTGCAAAGGGACGAACCCGATAAGCTCTGACATCGGAAATGGGCCATGTTTTAAATATGGCCCACTACGACATAGAGTGGGTTCGAATGGTTCCGAATTACCATAAATTCGGTGGCGACTCCTACTTCGATTTAAAATTCTATTCGATCCATCTCATATGGAAATTCATTTGCCTCCCCAAACCCGCGCGTGGCCGCGTCGGGGTGGACCTATGTCATGTCCACACATGTTCTTTTACTGTGTCCACGGCCGCTACAGTTGCTGCATTTGTTCACCTTTGTCCCCCTTCTAACCCGTTGCTCTTCGACTTCCCCAACCCCTCTTCTTCTTTTCTTGGACTTAGGCCTTTCAGGTAACCTTCTGTGTGGTGGTGGGAGTGGCTCTAGCATACCAGTGTCCTCCCAATGTTTGACACCGGGCATAGGTGAGACAGGGTTGAGTAAGCCAAAGTGTACCTCCCTATTGAGTAAACGTCGTCAACATAGTCGTATGGGTCCATCCTTTTCACTAGTAGGCAACTCAAGGCATGAACACAAGGCAACCCACTCAAACTCCAATGGTTGCAGGAACATGTTCTAGCATTCAAGCTCACAGCTGCTGTATCCTTCTTGTAGTCGACTTCAAACTGACCCACATATGACTGAACGATAGTGCAAAACCTAGCATCATTCTTAGTAAACTCGAGGTACTTCGTGACATATGGCATCATCCTTCCCTCATACCTCTCCCCCATTTCCCTCCTCTGACAGAACCTGTTCATCACATATTAGTTCAATATAAACAAAATTACTTCAATTAGCGTTTCTTTCATGACACAACCGAACATTAGTGTTCAATTCTGAATGTGCAAAATAAACACAACTGAAATAGTTTTCAATTGAACCACGAGATAAACACAGGTGCCCCCAAACAATAAACAATAGTGTTCAATTGAATTTCGACCCTAATTAGGAGCTTCAACTAAACAAGTTTTGATTTGAATGTGCAAAATTGCGAAGGCAGTTGAAAATAGGAAGAGGGAAGAAGAGAAATTACCTTATGAATTGGGTCGACTGACTGCGAATGGGTCGTCGTCTTCGATTTCTCGTCAATTTTGCGAATTAGGGTTAGGGTTCTTGATTTTGGGGGAATTTGGGTGTTTTGGTAGGGATGAGTGTGTTTGAGGGAGTAAATGTGAGGTAAAGTGAGGAGAGAGTGTGTTAGTAAGGGGAGGGGCAAATCTGGAAGAAAACAAGCGTAAGTTGCCGGAAAGTGGAGGAAAGGAAGCTGGGGGGTAAATTCTAATTTTTCTACAACTTTAAGAGGGTAATTTTAAAAAAAAACTTTTTTTGGGTAATTTGCAAAATTCGGAACATAAAAGGGGGTTATTAGTGATTAACTCTTTTTATATTATTAAAATAATAGAAGGGGATGAGGTGGACACCATATTTGTAAATACTTTAAGGTTGCGTTTGGGTACTCGGTATTGATTTGAATATCATGAATTCAATTCTTGTATTTGAATTTCTAAAATTCAAATCCAAATTTAAATCCAAAATTGTGTTTGGGTACCCTTGAATTTGGATTTGGAATTTGGGAGAGTAGAGTCGGGTCATGGTCATCAATTTTTTTTAAAAAAAAACTTTATCATTAGAAAAATATAAATTTTCAAATACGGGAAAAAAATAAAGAAAAAAATATATTCTAATAAGATTATGCGGAAAAAACAAAAAAAATATAAGTGAGGGATTTGAAATGACTATCCATATACTAAGAATTTGAGGGAGACAAATTTGAACTAAGTTGAATTTTGTCAAAATTTTAAATCCAATTCCCAAGGTTTCCAAACGCTTGAAATATTTCAAATCCGAAATTCAAATCCAAATTTGAGTTTCCAAACATACCATAAAGTGAATCCTATTTTTGAAAATACTTTGGGTATATATCAACCCCATTTAAGAAAATCATCACGTATATTACGGGTTGAAAAGTAAGAGTTTGTACGGTTGTGCTAATTGATTTTATACGGGTTTTAGGTCGGGATAGGTCAAAATATCTGGGATTTAAAAGTTTTTTTTATCGCGTTAATTCTATTTTTAAAATATAAATGGATAATACTTTTTAATATTCTTATTTACGTAGGTTAATACTTCCTCCAAGTTTTAATATTCTTCTCATTCCAAAATGGCACAAAGTTTTTTGGTTTGGTTAAAGTAATGAAAAACTAATAAGGAAGTATGGGTTGGAAATGAAAAGTAATGAAAAATAATAAAGTTAGTATATAAATGGATTAAAATATTGAAAAAGTATGGCCAAATAAGAAAAAAAATGAAATGAGAATAAGATAGAAACTTGGATGAAAATGGTAAGTGGGAAGAAAATAGAAACTCGGAGGAAGTATATTATATTAGCAATAAAAAGTATATACCGAGTATATATAAAAAAAATGAATACTTAATTATATGTAATTTACTTTTAATAGAATTTTTAAGTGGTGGTATAGCATATGGGTAAAAAGGTTAGTTAGGTTTATTTGAACTTGGTTGGATCCAGAAGTAGGTAATACTGAATAGGGGTGGTAATGAGACGAGACAGCTCGCGAGCAGCTCGAACTCGACTCGATTAAAGCTCGGCTCGTGCAAGCTCGACTCGAGCTCGGGCTCGGCTCGACAACTTAACGAGTCGAGCTGAGCAAGGCGTGGCTCGGCTCGAAAAGCTCGCGAGCAGCTCGATTTGATGTGATTAGTTAATATTTTGTTCTTGTTTATTAAAAAAATACTAATAATAGTTACATAGTTTTTTCACCATATAAAATCTTCTTATTGATTTGCCTAATACATTTGTGTATGTTTTTGAATCCCAATTTATTTAAACACATCGGTGCAAAAAAACGTAAATTTTAATAGTTATATATAGGCTCGAGTTAGGCTCGAACTCGTATTTTAGCTCGCGAGCTCAATTTTTTCAAGCTCGGGTAAGCTCGAGATCGGCTCGAGTTCGAATTTTGCTTAACGAGCACGAGTCGAGCAAGGCCAAGCTCGTGCTCGGCTCGGCTCGTTTACACTCCTAATACTGAATTACTGATAGGTATTGAATTGGAGGAAGATAAAAAAAGGTGAGGAGAGATACACAAATTATAGTATACAACCGTTGTACCGTACGACGGACCTAATTTATGGTAAAAAGTTATCACTTTATGTTATTTAGTGATCACTTTAAGTTAAATATCACTTTATGTTATTTAGTGATCACTTTAAGTTAAATAGTGACCACATTTTAATATGAAAAAGTGGTAACTATTTATCTGAAAGTGGTAACTAACTAACCTAAAATGGTCACTTTTTATTTATAAGTTGCAAACTTTTACAACTGTCGCATGGTACAACGGTTGTACACAATAATTACTGGGAGAGATAAAGAGGATATTTGGTGCATTATTCAGGTATCAACACTCCATTCATTTAATCGTCCTGTCTCACTTGCCGCAAATCGAGCATGAGTCAAGAACTGAAGACCTCAATGTCTCATTCAATGCCATTTAAGTGTATATACCATTTTAATACGAGTATATATTTATATTTATATATGGGTGGAGTTTCATACAAAAAATAGGCTCAAACAAATGGAATAAATAAAGTTAGGAGTAGTAGTATACGGGTATTAAATTAAGTGTATTTTTGTATTACCACATTAACATTTGTATTTTGTATTGTATGTATGTGGTTTATGCTGATCTTCCACATGCACTTAATTGCCCTAGTTCATTCCCAAACCAACATCTTCTTTCTTTCATTCTTCACTTCATCAATTCATTACTCCGTAGTATGTATATGGTGCATGCAGTGAATATGAATTGAATAAATAAATAAATAGTGGAGTATATGGGCATCATCCATCTTTACTTATTACTTAAATAAACGGGTACGGGTCGGGTCATCACTCCTCACTCCTCACTCCTCACTAGATAGCTAGTACGTCAACCATTTTCTTCACATTATTCAAATCTCTCTTACGGAGTAGGAGTATTATTCGTTCTTCCCTCTATTTTCCAATTTCTCACTACTTCAACCTTACTGCAACTGCATGCCTAACTCCATCTCCACTTATCAGGCAGGTATGTTGTATGTACTCCACTGATCTCTTCTTCTTCTTCTTCTCCCTTCATTTTTTCATTCTTTTCTTGCCAGTAATTCTTATTTAATCTTTTCTTTTCTCACGCACGCACGTTCTAGTCACGAATTTGTAACACGTCAAACATTAGTAGTCAAACCATTTTTTAGGGTAATCTTCACTCTTCTTGTACTTAAATTAGCTTGTATTTGCTCTAAGTACTTTTTAATGAATGAATGAATTAGTGATACATACATGGTGGTGCAGTGGTTGTAAGTAGGGAGAGAGGAATGCTGAAGAAATATATGCAAATGAAGAAGGTGATCTTAAAGATGGGGGTTAGAGGGAAGCTGGTTTGCTGTGCAAGGGACAGACACAGAGACACTGTTATTAGCATTGATTTTGATAACAATCAACAAGATGAGGAGGACACTACTACTAGTACTAGTAAGCATCCATCTCACCCTTTTTTTTTTATTTGTCTTTTCGTTACTTATCAACTTATCATCAATATACATCATTTTTATCTTTATTTCTATCCAACACGTACGTACGTTGTTTTAGTCTAATAATTAAAGCAATTGGATCGAGATATTAGCAATAATACTCCTGCAAGATCAAATTAAATCTCCCCCGATCATTTCTATTGTAATTCGATTAGCTTAGCTATAAGCTAGCTAACTCCATTTCTAAGGACAAATTAAAAGAAGAAACTTAATTCCTCCTACAAGGGTTGTACGTCCTACATACTCATGCATTCAATATTTCAATGACATTATAATGAATGCGCTCTTTATCTACCTTTGAATTTCTTCAATTACTTCTTCCTCTTGCATCACATCACACTTGTTTACCCTATACAAACGCGCTCCTCCTACTTAATGAATTCTCCTATTTGCTTGTGTCCAACCTGTTATTGTTATTACCTTTATCAAACACTGCATTCCTACCATTTAGGTCACTTAACAACCTAACATTTCTTTTTGTCACACTACTTAAAATTTAGATTTTTTTTGTGTCAAGTACTACCAAATAAAGGTATACTCCCTCCGTTCTATTCATTTTGTTTGCCTTTTATATTCAAGGCAAACAAATGAATGAAACGGAAGGAGTATGAGATCGAATATGAGATTACAAGTTATTTTGAATAAACTTTTCATTATATGAGACCATTTTTAAAGTATATGTGATTGATCGAGTAGGAAATAGATAAAAATTAAATCCCCATTTTCAAATGAGATTAAGTCTTTCACTTAAAACTCAATTACATTAGTTAGTTTTAAATTACTGTGTAGCTATCTGATAGAATCTCTAGGAGACGAGCTTTGAGAGATGTAGTGATACCTTTATACTCAAGTGCTCAACCTAAAATACAAAGATACGGAGTCCTGTAATATTTTATTAAGTTCCCCTTTTATACTACTCTTACTAGATAGAGGAGAAGTTAAGAGTTTTTTTTTTGTCAAAAGTTACATATGGAGTACAATTTAAGTCACTTTGCGAGTAACTACCTGAACTTTTATTTTTTTTATTAAACACGGCCTAAAATTTATATTTTCTCCGTTTTTTTTGTTTTTTTTTTCCGTTTCAATTAAAATACTCATCACAGATCTTAAAAAACGGGGAGAAACATAAAAAACAGAGGGAGTATATTTTTTGTCAAACAATGCATAAATCACTCTTCTTAGCTTAGCTTGAATATGTGAAAATAAGTGATTTTAACTTGTCGATAACATAACTCCGAAGTTTATTTAGCTAGTTATATTAATGCCTACCTCTTATGTAAAAAAAAAAAAAAAAATAGTCTCGTGTCACTAGAATGAGGTAATGATCAATATTGGAGATCAACAATTAATTACTAAAGTAATTTCGTACAAAATAGATTGAAAATTATTACCTTAGGTGAAACGTTAATCTATTTTGGTAAAATAAACATCTAAGGCTATGATATCGACACTTAAAATCGCTTATTTTTACTTTTTTCATGAATAAATAGATAGTGTTTTGGGTAGTGTTTGACAAAAAAAAATCAAAACTATTCATAAAATGACATAAATAATTTGAGAAATTATTCAAGTTTTAAACATTGAGCATTTTGTATGGAAGTTGCATTGGCAGAATGTATGCAATGGGTGGTAGTGTGGTACCAACAGAAAAAATGGGGACTAGGTGGTGCTACATTTTGAAACAAAAAGGCGGATATTATTCGGCTCAAGGTAGGTAGCCTTTGTGGCTCAAATGCTCAATCCAGTTTGACTTGAGCATACATGATCCATCTCTCTCTCTATTTATTTTACTATTTGAAATAATTTCTTAAATCCCGGAAAAAAGTGGTCATCTAGCTTAGGTCAATGCATAGTATGAATACAACTAATTATTGAAAATGTAGGCACGAAGATCAGTGTAGTGCTTCAATAATTTGAATCTTGATGTCAGAAGAACTATTCCAACCAAAGCGTTACTTCTAATACCAAGTTAGATAAATCATCTGAATCAAAATTTGAATGTGATGGTACCGGTTGAGACTCGAAATTTCAACTAGGATAAATACGTGGATAGAGGGAGAATGAGTTTTAGGTCGCCCCATTGTGGGAACCTTGCGTTTTGATTTGATTGTCGGGCCGGGTAGGGTCAAACAAGTGACACTAGTTGAGACGAATTGAAGCTACCTAGACAATGCATGTAACCCACCCACCCACCCTGCAACTGTATATGTTTATATGAGTAGTAGTACCCACAGTACATGACATGGGACATGGGACATGGGACATGGGAGTCACTGTCTTCCTGCAATTTAAGATAAAACAACAATCTGCATGCTTCATTGACAATAAAGTGTAAGATGCAGCCACATACATACTAGTATACTACAGTATGAAAATGATTTAACAAAACATATTCCAGAGGTCCATAGAAATTTCCTGTTGGCTCTTTCTTTGCTTTGTGTTTTCCTCTTTAGCAAGGGAACATTTATACTGAAATTGATTACTTCCAATTATTTCCACTTGTTATTTACCCAAGGCAGTGGACCCGTTTCTTATCATCTATCCGCAATCACTAATCGTTTGTTTCTCCTGTAACTATCTGTTTTGTAGCCATCCATTTAATCCCAGTAATGTTATTGTATTGACTTTTCCGATCCTTCTCTTTTTTAATTAATACCAGTAAAATATAATCTGTCTAGCGAAGTAGCCAATGCAAGTTAAAAGTTCTAGCAGTAACCTGAGATGTAGTTGTAGCACATGGCAGGTGACTGGTTAGGAAATAGGCGCTTGTGGAAAACAGTGCAAATAATGGACTGTAGACTGCTAGTGAAAGATCAGACCTGCAAACTTAAATGAGCATGCAACTAATTAAAAGTTAAAACCTATGTTGTTCTGAATTTGTCCTTGTGTGACTGTACTGTTATCGTGTCTGGTGATGGCAAGGATAATCATGGCATTTTAAACTCGCCGTCTATGTCTCAGGAATAATAACTTATGATGGGCTGGAAAGCTGCATCCTGAACAGTCAATCTTATGTGCACACAAATTCAGTAAGTGGGTATCCCGCTGCATCCTTTGAGGAAGAACAAACAAGCTGCTCATCATCCAATAAGAATGTGGGTGGACGTGGATCTTTCTACCATGATTGGATTACTGAGAAAGACAGAGAAGAAAATGATACGTGGGCCGAATGTAAACTCGAAAGTCCTGAGCTATTCTATGCAAGACGATCTTATGCCAGTCAATTCTCAGACGTGGAGGCGATGAAAGAAAAATTCTCAAAACTTCTCTTAGGTGAGGATGTCAGTGGAGGGAGCAAGGGCAAGACCAGTGCTCTAGCTATATCAAATGCCATAACAAACCTTGCAGGTATGTTACTCATGTTTTATTTGACCATTTGTGCATTATGTTACTCAGATTCGGCAACAACCTATCCGAATTAGATGTATGTCGTGCTGTCAACCTAAAAAAATCCCGATTTTCTCTTTGGTTAGACACTGAATTTAAGTGTCGCATGTGTCGTGTTTTCAGCTTCTGTTTATGGTGAGCTGTGGAAACTGGAGCCCTTGCCGGAAGAAGGAAAGGCTAAATGGATAAAGGAGATGAACTGGTTAATTTCGCCGGCCTATTATATGGTTGAACTGGTTCCTGCTAAGCAAAGTGGTACAAATGGCCATACTTTCGAGATAATGACGCCTAAAGCCCGTACTGATGTACACATCAACATTCCAGCACTTCAGCAGATTGATTCGATGCTTATTGTAGGTGATCTCTTCATTCCCCTGTATGAACATTGAACAACCAATGAAACTAGATTATGAAATCAATAACTCTTCAATAAAACCGTCCTATAGTAGTAGTACCGTGCAACATATAAACAGGGATAGTCCTCAATTTTAATGGGCTAATTGTGTATGAGTTGCTATCACCTGTTCTATACAACGACAATTTGTGAAAATTTACTATAATTAGAGCTGTTCCTAGAATTACTTAAGAACCTTGATTTTGATTTTCGATCATAATCGTCTTGGATGTGTTTTGGTTACATCAGGAAGTGCTAGACTCGATGGAGGGTACAGAGTTTTGGTACGCAGAAGGCAATAGCAGGAAAGGTGGAGGTGGAAGCTCAAGGCAAAGCAAAAGGTGGTGGCTTCCTTATCCACGAGTACCACCAGGTGGTCTGTCGGAAACTGCCCGAAAGAAGTTGCTGTCTCAGGGTAATGTGGTTCATCAAGTGTTCAAAGCTGCAAAATCAATCAATGAAAATGTATTGGCTGAAATGCCAGTTCCCAAAGTCATTCAGGAAGCACTTCCCAAGGCAAGTCCATTCTTTTATTTTGTTTCATTCTACGACCTGGACCCTGCGTTCTGTAACGTCTTTATTTTTTCCTGAATTTGTACTTCTGGCACTCCTTTAGACAAAGGCATATATGCCAGGCCTTTTTTTTCATGAAATCTTCGGTGTTGTTCTTTGACAAACTTTGATCAATAAGATACAAGTGCGCATCAAAAACTATAAAGACAGTTTTCATTGCGTTTTATGCCCCTGTTTTCCCAAATCTTGAGCCTTATGCCAGGAAAAAATAAGATACAACGAGATATGTTTACTGATAATCTATATTAGTTCTGAAATTCAGTCTGGTAGGGCAAATCTGGGGGAAGAATTATACAAAGTGGTTGCCTCAACAACAAGATCAGCATTGGATCTAGTAGATTCCCTGAAACTAAGATCTGAACATGAAGTTCTTGACACCATCAATAGGTTGGAGGCAGCATCAGTTGTATGGAATGCAAAAATCAAAGAACATGTCAATCATAACAAGACTCCTACGAAATCGTCCTGGTCTTTTGTGAAAGAGCCAACTTCAGAGGTTGATAAGATACAGTCTCTACTACTTCGTGTAGATGCACTTTTGTATCGATTAAAGATGAGATACACATGCCTTCCCCACAGTTTTCTCGATGTCACCAAAATGCAGTTTGGCCAGGTTAGTTCCCTAAACTTGCTATCACAATTTACACGACTGACAATTGAACTTGAGTTAGTGTAACATAGACGGAGCTTACAGTAGTCTCGCTGTTTTCACACATTATTTGCAGGAATATTAAGAGCATACAATAAACATCCTACAATAATTAACACTTAGATACAATGCTCCTATTTAGTGATAGGCTTTTGATGTACTCACCAAACTTTTGGTGTACTCGGTGTTACTCACCAAACTTTTGTATATATACCTCAATTTGAGGTCTGCAATGGCAAGCTTTCAGATCTTAATCTTCTTCTACAAGATTATCATGGTATCAGAGCATTCCCTTTTGATCCCAACTAAACTCTAAAAGAAAAAAAAAAAAAAATACAACAAAAAAAGGGGGAAAGAAACGCCTGATCTTAATCATGGCAGGGGAAGGTAACCAAAAATCAAATTCCACAAAAATCAACACACTAGCGGTGATAAATTTGCTAAACGTAGCAGAAAATGTGTGTTCGTTGGGTACCCACATAATAAAAAGGGGTGGCGTGTATATGACATAGAAAGTCAGACATATTTGGTCTCACGTGACATTGTCTTTTATGAACATATCTTCCCGTTCCGTTCCGAGTCAGATCACGTTCCTGTCACAGCTGATAATACTATCGTTCCTGTGGATAACACTTCTCACGAAGTGGACTCTGACACTTTCAGTGTTGGGACCCACGGTGAAAATGAAGAAGTTTCCACCGTTTCCCCACCGGAGATTAGCGAAGTTGTTGAC
Source organism: Agrostemma githago (assembly GCA_958450325.1). NCBI lineage: Eukaryota > Viridiplantae > Streptophyta > Magnoliopsida > Caryophyllales > Caryophyllaceae > Agrostemma > Agrostemma githago. The sequence continues at coordinate 8,541,147 of OY288239.1, forward strand.
CTTCCTATTCCTACAGTTTCTGATCTTGGTCGTGGACAAAGGACCAAAGTGGTTTCTTCTAGACTTCGTGATTATGTCATTGGCACAGTACACAGTCCATCTCCCTCATCGACACCAACCTCTCCGTCATCCTCAGGTACATCCTATCCTTTGACAAACTATATTGATTGTCACCATTTTTCTAATAAACATAAGATTTTTCTTGCTGCTATCTCCTCCGGGGTAGAGCCTACCTCCTTTCATGAAGCATTTCAGGACGCTGGTTGGCGTCAAGCTATGCAAGATGAAATTTCTGCTCTTGAGTCAAATTGTACTTGGGAATTAACGGAACTCCCTATTGGTAAAAAGGCACTCGGGTGCCAGTGGATTTATAAGATTAAATATAAATCTGATGGTAGCATTGAAAGATTGAAAGCCCGTCTTGTCGTATTTGGCAACCATCAAGTAGAAGGGTTGGATTATGGCGAAACCTTTTCTCCAGTGGTTAAAATGACCACTGTTCGGACTTTCTTAGCTGTTGCTTCCATTCAAAACTGGGAACTTCATCAAATGGATGTGCATAATGCTTTTTTACACGGTGACCTATCTGAAGAAGTTTACATGAAACTGCCTCCGGGATTTAGAACAGGGAAGTTTGGTAAAGTTTGTCGTTTGCGTAAAGCACTGTATGGTTTAAAGCAAGCCCCTCGGTGCTGGTTCGCAAAATTGTCCTCTGCGCTTCAAGCCTACGGTTTCACACACTCTTACTCTGATTACTCCTTGTTCAGTTATGCCCGTGAAAATATTTGTCTTCATGTCCTTGTCTATGTCGATGATCTCGCTATTGCAGGTAATAACTCTAATGCCATTACGAAGTTTAAAGCTTATTTGGGCGAGTGTTTTCACATGAAAGATCTTGGCCCCTTGAAATATTTTCTTGGGATTGAGATTGCTCGTAGTGTCGAAGGCTTATTCCTTAATCAACGCAAGTACGCGTTGGACATCATTGCTGAGACAGGGAATTTAGGTGCTCGTCCAGTTCTTACTCCAATTGAACAAAATCATTGTCTTGGCCTTGCTAAAGGAGATATTCTTACTGATGTCGAGGGTTACCGGCGTTTAGTCGGTCGTTTGGTATACCTTGCTGTCACTCGTCCCGATCTGTCCTATGCTGTTCATGTTCTTTCCCAATTTCTACAAAACCCTCGACAAGACCACATGGATGCAGCTCTGCGTGTTGTTAAGTATTTGAAGGGTAGTCCGGGACAGGGTATTTTGTTGCGGTCTGATAGTACTCTTACTATCACAGGTTGGAGCGACTCGGATTATGCCACTTGTCCTCTCTCTCGTCGTTCCGTCTCCGGTTGGTTCGTTTCTCTTGGTGATTCCCCGATTTCATGGAAGACTAAGAAACAACACACAGTTTCACGGTCTTCTAGTGAAGCTGAGTACAGGGCTATGGCGACTCTCGTATGTGAGCTGAAATGGCTTAAAGGTCTTCTTATTAGTCTCGGTGTTCAACTCTCGCTTCCTTTTTCCATTTATTGTGATAATAAGTCTGCTCTTCATATTGCTCGTAATCCTGTGTTTCATGAACGTACTAAGCACGTTGAAGTTGATTGTCATTTCGTTCGTGACGCAATTCAAGAAGGACTTGTCAATCCCAAGTATCGCTCCACTGATAATCAGCTAGCTGATATCTTCACCAAAGCTCTCGGATCTGCAAAGTTCATTTTTTTCTCAAGAAAAATCTTATGTTTATTAGAAAAATGGTGACAATCAATATAGTTTGTCAAAGGATAGGATGTACCTGAGGATGACGGAGAGGTTGGTGTCGATGAGGGAGATGGACTGTGTACTGTGCCAATGACATAATCACGAAGTCTAGAAGAAACCACTTTGGTCCTTTGTCCACGACCAAGATCAGAAACTGTAGGAATAGGAAGGTCAACAACTTCGCTAATCTCCGGTGGGGAAACGGTGGAAACTTCTTCATTTTCACCGTGGGTCCCAACACTGAAAGTGTCAGAGTCCACTTCGTGAGAAGTGTTATCCACAGGAACGATAGTATTATCAGCTGTGACAGGAACGTGATCTGACTCGGAACGGAACGGGAAGATATGTTCATAAAAGACAATGTCACGTGAGACCAAATATGTCTGACTTTCTATGTCATATACACGCCACCCCTTTTTATTATGTGGGTACCCAACGAACACACATTTTCTGCTACGTTTAGCAAATTTATCACCGCTAGTGTGTTGATTATGAACAAAACAAAGACACCCGAACACCCGCAAATTTAAATAGGAGGGTGGAATCCCAAAAAGGAGCTCATAAGGTGTTTTGTGGTCGAGAAGAGCAGAAGGAGTTCGATTAATTAAGTATGCGGCACTTAGAATGCATTCTCCCCAAAACGATTTGGGTAAATTACCCTGAAATAATAATGCGCGTGCAACATTTAATATATGTCGATGTTTACGCTCGACGCGCCCATTTTGTTGGGGTGTGCCCACACATGATGTCTGAAAATAAATTCCACGTTTAAAAAAATGTTCAGCGACATGATTAAACTCCGTGCCATTATCACTACGAACGACCTTCACTCGTTTAGAAAATTGTGTCTCCACCATGGCCAAAAAATTCAAAAACATATCGGTGACTTCCGTCTTATCGAGTAAAAGGTATACCCATACAGAACGTGAAAAATCATCGACCAAGGTTAAAAAATATTTCGCTCCGCATGAGGAGGGAGTACGATATGGTCCCCAAAGATCACAATGAACCAAATCAAACACATTTGTAGCACGTTTATTATTCAATGAAAAACTTTGTTTATGCTGTTTTGCGAGATGGCAAATTTCACAAGCAGATTCATTATTAGGAACAAGATGACTAGTTGAAGGAATGAACTTTATGACACTATTACCCGGATGTCCAAGACGACAATGCCAAAGCTCAAATGATTCCTCTTGACGGACTTGATGTACTGCCGAATTTTTGATTATGTCACGAAAATAATAAAGTCCATCTCGTTGCTCACCGACTCCAATCGTCATCCTCGATGCAAGGTCCTGTATAATACAAGATTTATCAGTAAACTGTAGCATTACATTATTTACAGCAAGTAGCTGAGATACAGATATTAAGCTACAGTTAAGGCACGGAATATATAGGACATGAGTTAAAGTAATGGAAGAGTTTAAACACATTGTCCCCTCAACCGTGGCTGCAAGGACCTGTCCATCGGGCAGTCCGATAAGTCGCGACGGAATCGATTTGGTGTTGGTCAAACACGATAAATTACCCGTCACATGGTTAGAGGCACCCGTATCAATTAACCAAGTATTACACATACCACTCAAGCGATCATCGGAGCAAGAAGTGATAGCATTAGCCCGGACAGTAGGGCTGAGGCCTGATCCATTATTCGACCCACCACCATTAGACGACGATGATCTATTTCGCATCTCGGCCAGAGTACGAGGACGATTACCCCACCAATCGGGAAATTTTTGTGTTTTTATATAGCATGAACTGATATCGTGTCCCTTGGCAGTGCAGTGAGTACAGGTCAACTTTCGTTTTTCATTCCGTTCTTGGTCCCGTAGTTCTCGCCAATCGGGTTTAGAACTGAAACGCGGTACAGATTTGACCGCGTACGCTGTGATATCGGGGATATCTTCGATGGTTTTTATTGACCCATTCAAGCGTTCCTCCTGTAAAATAATATGATAAGCTCGGTTAAGAGTGGGAAGAGGCTCCAAGGCCAATTGTTGAGACCGAATTGTCCCATAGAGCTTGGAGTCGAGGCCCATCAAAAATTGATGCAACCGTTCCGTATCCTGCCTTTTTATTGCGTCTTTACCAATACCGCACAAACACTTTCCACATTTACACACAAATGGTGGCTCGTGTGCAGCCAACGCGTCCCACAACATTTTTAATTTTCCAAAATAGGTTGTGATGGACATACCAGAAGTCTGTGTGCAATGTGTAATTTGTGTTTTCAGCGCATGAATCTTGGATCCATCGACCACGGCGAATCTTTCTTCCAGGTCCAGCCAAAGAGGCCTTGCTTCTTCGAAATACGTAATGCTTCCTTTGAGTTCGTCATCAATTGAACCCATGATCCATTGTACAATAGTACAATTCACCACTTCCCATTGATCGAGAAGGGCACTTTCTGTTGGTTTTTTGATAGAATCATCGACGAAACCAAATTTTCGTCTTGCCTTGAGAGACATTCGCATTGAACGACTCCATTCTTCATAATTTGAGCTTTTCAATTTGATATGTGTTATGTTTGTGCCAGGACCATCTTGGGTTCCTAAGTAATATGGGGATTGTGGGTCAATTTTTGTGGAATTTGATTTTTGGTTACCTTCCCCTGCCATGATTAAGATCAGGCGTTTCTTTCCCCCTTTTTTTGTTGTATTTTTTTTTTTTTTTCTTTTAGAGTTTAGTTGGGATCAAAAGGGAATGCTCTGATACCATGATAATCTTGTAGAAGAAGATTAAGATCTGAAAGCTTGCCATTGCAGACCTCAAATTGAGGTATATATACAAAAGTTTGGTGAGTAACACCGAGTACACCAAAAGTTTGGTGAGTACATCAAAAGCCTATCACTAAATAGGAGCATTGTATCTAAGTGTTAATTATTGTAGGATGTTTATTGTATGCTCTTAATATTCCTAATAGATACACATGCCTTCCCCACAGTTTTCTCGATGTCACCAAAATGCAGTTTGGCCAGGTTAGTTCCCTAAACTTGCTATCACAATTTACACGACTGACAATTGAACTTGAGTTAGTGTAACATAGACGGAGCTTACAGTAGTCTCGCTGTTTTCACACATTATTTGCAGGATGTTGGGCATGCAATCATAGAAGCATACTCTAGGGTTCTAGGAAACCTAGCTTACAGTATTCTATCAAGGATAGGTGACATTCTGCAAGAAGATTACTTGAGCAATAATCCGAATTCTCCGATTCCAACAAGCTCTTTCCACTCCCTAAACAGAATAACGTTGGACAGTCCTACTCCTATCAGTAATTCAGGAATAAGGCAGTCGCTTGTCGATCAAATGAGCAAGGTTGATGGCTACTTCAGTGACTCTAATCCAAGCAGATTTTCTGATTCTGAGATCTCCTCAAGTACTGAAACTAAATCAAGCTCAGTGACCACGACTCCTACCTCTAGCCGGATTTGGCGCACTGGTAAAGATGCTATCACCAAGGGTTCCCCTGGTAGTCCCCTTACATGAGATGGGTATCCGGTATCCCTTTAGTGATGACATTCTTGTATATATGAGTAATTTAGTACATGACTTTATATCTGGAGGGACTTTAAGGTCGCGTTCACCTGAACTTTGGTGGAAACCTCCCTTTGAGCAGCTGGGATGGTGTAGTAACATACTTGTTCTAATTAAACAAGCTGTTATCAAATATGAAAATGTTAGATGTTTTCTTTTTATGGAGCACAAAGCTAAGAAACTAGCTGCGGAAACTTGCATAATTAGGATATCATATCGGTGGCTAATTCTTCACTAGTTGAAATATTATACGCAGGCAGGTGTTCAATTCCGCGTTCTTATTTTCCTGTCTTTCTCATTTATGTCATAACAGCTACTATGAGATACAGTACATAATAAGTCTGATATGGTTCTACGATAACACGAACATCTTTTATTTTGTTTCCAAATAGAGTGATTTACTTAGTGTTACAGATAATGGGCTAATTAAATACTTAACCCCAATACATTTGTATGATGATGACGTATTTGTAATTTCGTAAATTGTTGTGTAGGGTGGTCGATATCATTCGAACACACGATTATGGCAAGTTTTGTCACAAGGGTAAGGGCAATCGATCTTCTGAAATGATTTGCGGTCAAAAAACCAGTCCCCTACTGCCTTTGAGATCATCTGTTAACATTAAAAAAACACATTTAAACATGATTATTTGTATCTTCATCAAGAAAAATAAATTGAATGAGTTAAGAAACAAAGGCCAGAGTATGTTATATCTTACAGTATTATCTAGCAAAGGAGAATCATTTCTGAGCCAGGTCTCTTGGGTTCCAGATTGACAGTGGCAGTAGCAAGAGTTTATGTACAACCCTCTCGATGGGTTGTTGCCTAGGGACGACAATGCTCCTAAGAAATTCGTTCTGAATCCTGGATTACATATGTCAAAGGATTCTCATCGTCGTTATTGTATAGTATAGTCAGTTAGCCCGTGTAAGCGTATTATTAGTAGATGTGTAATAAGTGATGAGTTTGATGAAGACAAACCCTGCATTGTTTGTATCTGACTGTCAGAACACTTAAGTATGTCGGTCTTGCAATCGCGCCAAGTTCCTTTACGGTCTGCCACTCCTGGTGCTAGGGTGTTCTTCACCTGCACCACATCATTATTGTAGTTTTATGCTAGAGATAACATGTACACGAACTATCAACAGTACTCTAAGAAGTAAGAAGAGGCTGTGGTGCAAACCTGCCATGAGTCATAGGCAGCATTTAACAGGAATAGTGGCGTTTGGAGTCCCTTTGCGGCATTTTCAGGGAAAAAGCACTGAAAGTCGTGTTCATAAAGTTCCAATCATTATTATAAGACATACTAACAAAGGCATTTAATTAGCTCAATAACTGAGATGATGAAGAGATACATGTCACATACCAGTCCGGGATTGAGTTTGGAGGTACAAGATGCAGGCAAGTTTTTAGCTGATCCCTGACAAAATTTCAATAAACGAGAGAACAGGATCGACTTATTCAGTTAGACCTAAAGCTTAAAGAATCAATATATATTAATAAAGCAGGAACTTTTCAAGCGATATGATTGGTCCAAATTTTAATATATTTTTTTAATTTAAATAAAGAATATACAAGTTTGCGTAAGAAAAAGAAAACAATCCTACCCTACTTACAGTTCAGGCGATATTAAATTTGTATAAAAAACAATCCTACTGCGTCTATGACCGAAAGAAATTAACATTATATAAACAGACAATTATTACCTCAAAACAAAACAAAAATTGAACAGAGACCACGTGGGATGTGTAGGCAATTTTGTTTATTTTTAAAAAAAAAATTATCACGGGTTCTAAAAATAGTTTTTAAGACTATAAACTATTTTTATAAACAAAAATCTTTTTTCCTCTTTCTTTTTTTGGTTGAGTTGAATATTTGCTCTCTTTTCTTTTTAGGTTATCAATATATGGTTTGGGTTGAGTTGAATATTTTCTCTTTTTTCTTTTTAGGCTATCAATATATGATTCATATTTACTCTCTGGTTAATCGGGTCGGGTTCGGGTTGGCAAACTTCGGGTCAAGTCACTTTCGGGTTATGGAAACTAGGTTGACTTCGGTTTTCGGGTTTGTTATTTTCAACATTTTTAGGGATATCAATTCGTTTTCTGTAATAATAGTTGGGTCACTTTCAAGTTAGCCCGACTCAATTCGGGTTACAGGGTCTTCAATTCAGGTGTTGGGTCAGTTTTAATTTACGAGGTATAACTACAATGTTGTTTTCTTCTGTTGCGTAGTCTCACCAATTTATGCAATTATCCAACTAAGTGTCGTTATCAATGTCACCAAAAATCGGCTCGTGCACCACACGGGCTTTCCAACTAGTATATACTAATAAGGAAAGTGAAACATCTTAGTGAATTTTCCTAAAAGGAAAATGTGGAACATTTTATTGAAGGGGAGAGAGTATTTCCGTAAACCAACAATCTTTTGAGTCTTAGAAAAAGCTCATAAGATTATAAACTTTTAACTATTATAATATATATTTAATTTATTATATTAATGTGATGTTTTACCATTTAAAATAAAAACTTTTAAGTTTCATTTAATAAAAAAATTATCGTAACAAAAATATACAAATGAAATACGAGTAGTTAGATTCTGTGGTAGAGATTTTTTTCATTAGAGTATAAATTTCATATTATTTACTCAAAAAAGTGATGAATCTATTCTTATCACATATATATAAAAAAAAAAGTAAGATTATCCACTTCGAAAAATTATAATGAAGTGAAAGAATTCTATTATATAAATAAGAGTAATTTTTCGTGCTTAGATATCAACAAGAAAATCTTATTAAGTCTTAAAAAGAGCTGTTAAGACTACAAACCAAAAATATTACTATAAATTTTAAAAAACTCTTAAAAATATAAACTTAAGTTAAATTGTCCACACTGAAATATTATAATTCTATAAATAAGAATAATCATTCATCCTCAGATATCAACAAAAAAAAATTTAAGTCTTAAAAAGAGCGATCTTATGATTATAAACTTAAGTTAAATTGTCTCACATTGAAAAATTATAATATAATGTGATAAAAATTCTATTATATAAATAAGAGTAATAATAATTCATTTTTAGATATTAACCAAAAATATTTTTAGTCTTAAAAAATCTCTAAAGACTATAAAGTTAATTAAAATTATCTCACATCAAAAAATGTCATAGATTTCTATTATATAAATAAGAGTAATAATTCGTTATTAAATAGTATTAATCAAAAATCTATTGAGTCATAAAATGAATTTTAAAAGAATTTTTAAGGATATAAACCAAAAAACTTTTAATTCTCTAGAGATTAAAAAATATATATAATTAAAATTTTAAAATTTTAAAATAATTAATAATAAAAATAAAATTATTATTATTATCCTAATACAAGTAGATTATTTTGTTTTACTTTATTTTATTATGATAAATAAGAGTAGTCGTTTGTCCTTAGATATCAACCAAAAAATTATCCTACATCGAAAAATTAAGAGTAATCGTTCGTTCTTAGTTCAACCAAAAATTTAAGAACATATTGCATGGTCCTAAGACTCTAACGTGGTGAGTATCTACAGTTATAAATATGAAAGTCGTAATTTTCAACTTTACTATCATTTAAAATGCGTTCATAATTGTACTACTTTAAATAAGCAAGGGTATGCATCATTACTTTAACCGACAACATTCATTATTATAACTTGTGCGCTGATGATGAGAAATTTATTTTTTTTATCACACGTTTCGTCGTTGTTGATTGTAATATGTTCCGATTTTACCCAGTGATTATTTATATCTACGTATATTTATATGCGAGATACTTTAATTAGTCTTTCATTTTAACTACAATACACCATATATAACGCCTATAATTTAATTTAACGTTTACCGCATATATTATCTCTAATCCCTTGAAACACATTCACGTATGTGGATAATATTCATTTACTATTAGGCATAATCTTACCTTTGACTGACTCTCTACTGTTGTGCAGTCTACCAATTTATGCAACCATCCAACTTAGTATCGTTATCAACGTCACTAATAAGCGACCTGTGCATCGCACGGGCTTTCCAACTAGTTGATAGTAAAGGAATAAAGAGTATACATACATGTGTAGCAACAACTTGAGCAAACATTTCTTGTATATGTGATGCTCCTGATATATCTTTGCTGTCAAATACACCAGATTGATTGTCAGGAAGCCGGGATTATCATAGACCAAGATGAAAAAAAAGGTTCTGATGAGCTTCCTACGCGTTTATGAAAAAACCGGCATCAGAGAGGCATTTCACTTTGGCACCAGGCAGCAAAGCTCGAAAGTTATCGCATTGAAGAATTGCTCCTAGCCCACCCGCCGAACATCCGCCTAGAATTGCCTGCCATTTGCACAATTATTTCCAGTTACTTTCTTAGTATAATGGTAGAAATTTCAAAGGAGGGACGGATATTTAATTTGTACATTTTGAGCAGTCTTCATTCCTTTAGCCAACAAATCATCCATAATGGCCCTCCAAAGTCTGGCGCCTCTGTAGAACACCTTAGCATTCTGCTCATTTCGGAAGAAAGAGTAGTTCGTTAACTTCATTAAACTAGCTCTTACAAAAACAAAATTTGACTCTGTAAAGAGAGGAGAGGATTTATTTGGTCTTACAGGATTAACTGCTTCAACATCTCCAGTGAATGATGATCCATCACAGTATCGGATCTTAACCCGGTTCCAGTTGTAAAAATCTATGGATTTCCCATAATTAGAGGTTACAAACAAAATGATGTAGATTAAACTGTAATCTAATCGAATTAAGGGGATGGGAAGGTGGAGAGGATGATTGGTAATGGTAATGGTAATGGTACCAGGATTGTACTTTGCTTGATTAGCTAATATTCCAGAGAAAGTGTAGGTCTTGGTCATTAGCTTAGATGAACCTAAACGATCTTTGGTACGTGCTAGACAAGTAGTTGCATTGTTACACCATGCTCCACCCTGATCACAGATCACATCAAATTTAACTTCCAATCATTCAATTGTGAATTAATTACTCAAACTACTAGCTACTAGCTAAATTAAACATCTATCTCAACGCTTGCGAATCCAAAACTTAAGTTTCCTTGGGTGGTCATTCGTTTAAATTAAACTTAGATAGATTACACTTCAGTTAACTTCATTTTAATTATCTATCGATGAATTAAAAACAGTAGGTAGGTAGGTAGGTAGGTAACACACAGGAAATAGCTGGGTAACTATCGACTGTTGAGTGAGAGTGAGAGTGAGAGTGAGAGTGAGACGAGTAATTAAAGTAAAATGTGGAAAGTGAAAAGAGAGTAAGAAAAAGGGAGAAAGGAGGTGACCTCCATGTGGATCAACCAGTTATTAGCACCAGCTCCAGAGCCCTTGTCAAAATGGTAAGCTGGTGGACTTCCATCCAAGCATACTGTGTCACATTTGCCAAAACAATCAACTACTCCGTAATTGCCCCCAACATTATACACCTACAATCAAACATGCCCATGCCACCTTCTATATCTACAGTAATACTAGCTTAACACCTCTCTTACTTCATCGATTTGGTTAAAAAAACACTTTTCTTCAATTTGTGTAAGATAGCTTCTACCCTACATAAAGTATACTTTTTTTTATCTTTAATTAAAATAATTCTCATAAGTAATATAAAAATGGTTTTTTAACCCATGTTAACAAGTTAATTAAGGCAAGAATAAAATGGATATCGTATAAGGATGGTAAACAAAGCTTAATACTTCAAGCTCTCATGATAATGTAGTGGTTAATCTTTCCTTAATTAGGTTATTAACATGTGTCCACTGGATACACGTTAGAAAAACTGATATAAAAATTAAACAAATGACTCAGGTCACCGAAATATTATTTATTAATCTTTTAATTGGATGATCGAGATGTGTAGAGTAACATTTTACGGAGTATGGTTTGACGTTGTACGGTTTTATTTGTTTTCTTATAAAATATATATTTACAATTGTTATTCATATATATATACACTTCATATAATCATATGTTAATACAGAATACTCCGTACTTGGTAGAATGAAAGTAATTAAATGCAACAAGACCAACTATATATATATATATAATACGAATAGAAGAGATCAAATAAGACTCGGTAATCTTTATAAGTCCATAAATATTGTTGTTACTTGTTAGTCATTGGATCAACTTAAGATGGATGGTTGAATGGTTTATTTATTTTTCAAAAAAATAAACTAAATTCTCTCCTAACTTATCACCCAACACCACCACTCAACATCAACATCACCTATGCGTCGACCACCACGACAGCCGTCACCACATCACCGACGACCACCATGTCCACCATAAGTCCTAATCCTAGACACACAAGTTTAAAATTATACAAAAGTGTTTAAAGCTATACGGAATGGGTCTACAGTTGCACTTTTTCATTTCACCACCAATCATTTGAAAATTAAATTTACGTTAATTTAACCCATAATTTGATAATTTCAACCCTTAACTTTGTAAGTTTATATTAGAACCTAAAAATATACTCCCTCCGTTCCAACCATCTGTATACATTTGGTTTTTTTAACACTATTTATAAGTGATGAGAATCTTCAATGTAACTTCTAATATATAAGATAAAAGATAGTCATGTGAGATCTTGTTTAAATCCTCTAATAAAATAGATTATGAATATCAATTTTTTATAATTTTTAGTAACACGTAACTAAAGTTATAGACAAAAGAAAACGAGTATCGACGTACGTGCATAAAAGAAACGTATACAAATGGTTAGAACGGAGGGAGTATATACACACACGTTCTACCTATTTGATTAAAATATAACACCTAAATGAATACTCCCTCTCATTCTGGAAAAGCACATTATTCCTTATTTGGTTCATTCATTGGGAAGCACCGTTTCCTTAAATGAAAAGTGGCCACAACTACTCTCTTGCAACTGCCCCACCACTAAAAGTGAGAGGGGTGAATTTGTAAAGTAGTCCAACTTATCCACTTTCCTTGATATTTGTTTCAAAAGTAAAGTGAACTTTTCGAGTGAATGAGAGAGAATATTATAATGGGTAGATGATTAAAAGACGAAGATACTTACCACCTCCCTTGGGAACTGCATCGAGAAGTAAAGTGATAGGCACTTCAAATCCATTTATTATTGTTGCTGCCGACATTATGAAGCAAACTACAAACATCATCCATTTTGAATCACTCATCATCCTCCGGCCTGTGAACAAGTAAGAATGAGACATGAGCAAAGCAAAGGTTTTCATTTATAGTAGTGAATAATGTTGTATATATGTACTGGATCTACATTTATGATCATCTACCTTATACTATACCCTTTTTAATAAGTGAAAATAGTACGCTACTTTTACCTTACTATACCTGGGAATAATGAATGTTGCTACCTCAGCTCACCTCCTCAACCACCAGCAGCTGCTGCTAAACCCAATATATACTTATATACTTACAGTATGCAATTTCAACTTTTAGCTCTGCGCTCTCTCTCAACTCTCAAGAAATAAAATAAAAGAAAGTTTTATTTTCTGGTAATTAATTAAGTGGTTAAGCTAAGGTATTGGTGTAAATAAAGGTGTGGGAATAATTAAAGCAAGTACGGAGTATGAAAGAGAAATATTTCTGCAATGATGGGAATATTATTGTCTATTAATTGGCGTACATGCATGACTCCAATATCTGTCATTTAGTTTCCTGTCGAATCACCCTCAAATTAAAATCTCTTACACGTATGTATATTCGGAATAAATGATACAAGTACATATAACTGATAGAGTATATAATTAGTTGAGAATTTTTGAGTGCTTTTTTATGGAGATTGATTAATTACTTCCACAAGTTACAATTTCTAATTAATATCCTGAAAAATAAGCTTACCATAAATAATGTAAGCCTAATCAATAACTACTCACTATAATCCTAGAAAAGAACACAAATTGACAAAAAGAAAAGAAAAGGACAACAATACCAATGGTAAGAGATGGATCATGACATGTTATTGTAAGATTGTCTGGTGCATAATTAATGTATATATGCAAAAAAAAAAAATCAAAGTGAAAGAGTCCGCACCTTAACCGTACCGAACAAATACATTGGTTTATGTTACCAACCAAGTCATTAGATTACAAAATTTGATACTTATGATCAGTCATTTATCAAACATCGTCACGATATGAACACAAAATGAACAAAAATGTACCGTATGCAATAATACTCTTATACTCCGTATAAGTTTTATATGTCAATTAAGATACGAAGTACGAGTATATAATTATATTATCGAGATTTAGCTTTACCAAAACTCACCTAATAAAGGGACGACCGTAAAACATAAAATTTTATAACCTGAGATAATAAAATAACATATACTATAAAATAATACCTGAAACAAGAGTTTTTATTTTATAATTTCCGTGGATCTATTGATTTCATCTCAAAGGTTAGGGTTTTTTATAGTACTACGGAAGTCTTATATATCGTCGTGGGTGACTTAATCCATCTGACCCCTCTAAACCCTAAACACAATACCGTATTTATATCCTAGTAGCTTACAGAGGAAGCTAAGAATATTACAGAGTATTTTAATTAAAATATTTATAAATACTAAAGATATTAGACATAAATAAATACCGAAATATATAAAATTTTGGAGGATTTATAAAATATATACAATCATTGGCGGATTTAGGAGGGGCCTCGGGCCCCACAAGATCCAAAAATAAATTTTTATATGTATCTTATATATGCAATAAGTCAATAAGGGTATACTAGATCAATTGGTAGAAGATTTATTTTGTGAATATATTTTTTCAAACTAACCATATTATAAAGATAGAATAAGCTAGCAAGACCAGTAGCACTGATATATAAAATGTGACCCAAAAATCTAGAAAACCGAAGAAATGAGTAAGCGAAGGCCAATTAGAGAATAACAATAACACAAAAAGGTTGGTAGGATTTCCGTCTTTTATTTCTCTACCAGTGAACCTTCGCGCGACGCTATTTATTTTTCTTTATTTCACCAACTTTCGTGTCTATGATGTCCAAGGTAGGGAAAAGGGAGAAATATAATGAACCTCGTGTAACTTTCTTCCTAGAGTTTAGGTTCACTCATTTTTTTTATACTCTTTTCTTTTAACTCATGCATTTATTTATTTTTATATTGTTTATTTGTGATGAATATATTTTAATAAAGGTGAACAAATGATTGAGATATAGAGAATATATAATGACTAGTGATAACAATGTCAATCGGATTCGAACACAAATCTTTAGTATCATCCCTCGTGACTTTATTAATTTAACTAGTTGGCATCCACAAGTTTACCAACTTTGATCCACAGTATTTCGCTCAATATTCTGTATATATCTAGTTATATATGTCGATTAACTCCATAAAAAAAATTATATATTTATTCGAATTTTACGTCAAAGATGCTAAAAATTGTATCCCTAATATTGTTGACCATACATGTTCCGAAGATACAAACGGTTCTCGATAATGCCTTAGCGGGCACACTTACCAAAGTTATCTCCCCGACCATTATGGGTCTCACGACGACGTGCAAGATGATACACTTACACGACGTGTATGACATTTCTCATACACGACCAATCATATTGCGCCACGCGTTTATTTTTGTTTAATCTAAGGTGGGGGTTAGTTAGTAATTTTACATGATTAGTTAATTCTTAACCTTAATCTAGTTAAGTCAAATTAGGAATTTTTTTTTTTTTTTTTTTTTTTTTACGCATTACAATTTTTTATATTATATATATATACTCCCTCCGTCCCACTAAGATTGTCCTGTATTCCTTTTTGGGTAGGTTCTTAAAGATTGTCCCATTTCTCAATTTTCCTTTTTAGTCTATCTCTTTTTACAACTTTGTCCCTACTAAGTTAAAGTATTTACCATTTTGCCATTCCATTAACTCACACCACCTCACCCAACATTATGACTCACCCTATAAAGGGGTCATCATTACCTATATACTCAATCCTCACACCATTTCCTTAATTTGTGAGCTAAAGTTCATGGGACAATCTTTCTGGGACGGAGGGAGTATATATTAAAAAAATATTAATTTTTTCAAAAATAATACTACCTTCGTCCCACTAAGATTGTCACATTTCATTAAAATACTCCTCACAAATAATAGGGAAATGGGACAATCATTTAGGGACGGAGGGAGTATAATTTTTGAAAATTTAAAGGTAAATTATCATAATTAATAAATTTATAAAATCTAGTTTTTATCTAATTTTTTATCTTAATAAAATTAACTTTAAAACAAAAAATTACTTAAAATGAAAAAATGTACAATGCTTTAAAAATTTTACATAATAATAATACTCCTTATAGTAAACAATTAAGCTTTTCGACAATTTTACAGTAAATTAAAGAATATTATTCGATTACCAAATCAATATTTTTGAGAATATTTGGTAATATTTTCGTAATTCCTGTAGGAAATATTTAGAAAATATAAAAAATTCGGAAATATATATGGAGTAATAAATATTTCGATAGATAAAATAATTTAGAAAATATAATCTTCTTAACAATATAATTATATATATTCTGAATATTTAATTATTTTCGCGGTATTATAAAGTATCTTATTACGGAGTATATACTATTAAACGAATTAGGCTTAAAACGTATATTAATATTATTATAATATAAACACTCAAATTAAAATTAAATCATTTATTATCTGCTTGATTGTAGAATGATTGGGTAAATTAACTAATTAATTTAACAAAGTAATACGGAGTATATTTAATTACAATGTGAACCCATATAAGAAATATTTTCAATTAATATTTCATTCCATTATTTTCTATATATGGAGTATCAAATCTTTTCGTGTAATCTTTTAAATATTTTCGTATAATCTTCTACGAATTATATATACATATATATAATTTTTATATTTATATATTTTTTTTGGAACCGTATAATTTTGTTTATACATTAATTTTTTGTTAAACTTGTAATTTATAGTATATTAAAAGTCTGTATAACCTTATTTTAAATTTAATTAATGAAAACATTACTTTTAAATTTCGTTTTTTTATCGATTTTTTAATAATTAATTAGTACCATTAAAAAAATAAAAATAAAAAGATTATTTCAAAAAAATGGATATACAATAATTCCTCCAAACAACTATGATTTTTCCATTTTTATTCAAATGTGAGGGATTAAAATAATAAGTGGAAAAATCATAGTGGTTTGATTAATTGAAAGTTGAACATAACAAAAAAATCTATACACATTTGCTTTGAATAAAGATAATTATAAAAAAAAAAATATTAAAACTTTCTACAATTAACTTAACTACTCCTTGATTTAATAACAAATTAAATAAATGTGTGAAATTACTAACCTAACCCTAAACTAATCACCCAAGGTTAAAAATAATTTGACATATGGCACAATATGGTTGTCCGTGTATGAAATTCTCATACACGCCGTGTAAGTGTAGCCTTTTCGAAGCTTCTCCTGTACGTCAAATAATGAAAGATAGTACAAAACCCGTGTCTACGCACGGTTTTGTAATTAATTTTTGTACAAATAGCTTAGTTATTTAAAAAATTATATCTCTATATTTAAGTCAATAACTTAAAGATTTTTTTGTATTTCAGTCAACCGTTCACGTTTCTGTTTTGAGTAAATTTTACCCTTTAAAACCTAACTTGAATGAGTCGACCTGTTGTATACTTGGATCGATGACTTGGTATTAAAATTAGCATGATATTAGTATTTATATATATGAGTATATAATATTTAAAATTAACAATTAAGAAATTAATAAATTTAATTTTATAAATTAAAATATAATAATTTTATATAAGTTTTATAGCTCTATGAATTTTATACTGTAGCATTTAATAGTGAAATATTTATAAAATAATATAGTGTTTTTACAATTTTTTACTTATAAATACGATAATTATTTTATTTAATAACATTAGTGATGTTAAATATGATTAATATTAAAAAAAAATTAATTCATAAAATTTAAGGCATCGAAAATTATAATCTTGATTCGTGACATTTATTTGACCCGACCCGTAATTTGTCCAACTAACTCGTTCATCCCATTTGACGTGTTTATTTAAACTATGGAAGAAATTTTTTATTATTATTAAAAGTATACCAATTTCTATTTGTTAATTGTTTAATTAACTCACCAAATATTGACATATATTGTCGTTTAATTATTCTTTCCTAGAAGTATTCATATAGGTTATAATCAGTCTAATTGATTTCATTCTTTCCTAAATGTTTTTTTATATATCAATCTCACATTCCTATGTAATCACATATAGCAATTTCTATTTGTTTAATTATTTAATTAATTCACCAAATATTGACATATTGTAGTCTAATTAGGGTACCATATTTCCTAAATATATTGACACGGATTATGCTCAAATTTGATTGGTTTTACCACAAGCCCAATTTGCTAATTTATTTGCTAAATTATTAGGAGATACGGTTATGCTCAAATTGGATTGTTTTAATAAAAGCCCAATTTGCATAATAAAAAGGTGATTTTGGCGAAAAAGTTGAAAAGACGAAATTGCCCCTTGGTTTTTGTTTTAGTGGACAGGGGATGATGAAGATAGGAATGATAATGATGATGATATATAGCATTAGCAATTACTCCCTCCGTTCCAGTGAATTGTTTGCCTTTGTTTTTGGCACAAAGGGAAAGAGAACTAATGGAGAAGTGACATGTGGAGCAAAGGGTCAAATTACATATAAAAAGCATTCTTAAAATAGAAAGGCAAACAATTCATTGAGACGCCCCAATATGGAATAGGCAAACAATTCATTGGAACGGAGGGAGTAGCATGTAGTGCATGATAATGATGATTCATGTCTAGGAAGCATATATATATATATATATATCACAATACTGCAATGCTGACGACGGAGTTGTAACCGTACGCGTACCGCCTTGGACGTAAGCCGCTGTTGCATTATATTGCACTCAAAGTATAAATTAAAGAAAGAGCCTGTGTGTTTCTGTGAAATGACTAAAGCCAACATTGCTTCCCTTTTTCTCACTTTCCACACCCTTTGCACCTCCACCTCCACCTCCACCTCCACCTCCAGTACGTACCTATAACATGCATTCTTGCATGCTACACTACCTTTTATTTCGTCGTATCAATGTTTTTATTTTACTTATTTGTTATTATTATCAATGCAAAGTGGAGATGTCTCCGAGAATCAACCTCAATCTCAACTCCAAGTAATTTCTTTGATTTGCATATACATACATATGTACATGCAATGCATTTTATAATAATTAACATATGTTATATGGAATACCTTTTTTATTCTTCATCAAGATTATCCTCTATTCAAAATAAATTGTACTACTAGGTGGCAAGAAAAATGGTGGCAGCTGCAGCTGCAGCAGGATGACAAGGCCTTCCTTCAATTTGGAGCATGCTTATAGTTTCCATATCGTTAATTATTGCGACAGGAATCTGAAGCCCTTGGGGGACACGACACCACAGATTTGATTGGATTTTAACGGAACCTAAGATTATTTGTGAATGAAACCCAACCCAATTTATACTTATTCCAATTAAAAAATAAAATCATTTTTTCATTGGCAATTTGGCATGTTGAATCCATCCTGGTCTTAGTCTCACTAATCGTTTTATTCTGGATATTCAATACTAATGAGTTGGTCTTACTTGCGATGGATATTACCTATTTTAAAGTTAAAATGACTCAAATATACCCCAACTAGGAAAAAAATACCAAATCTTCTGGTACAACCTAGACACTAGTAAGTCTCGTATGAGACCGTCTCACAATAAGAGAATAAAAAATTACTAAAATAACCACCTTAGATGTGAGAGTCTCACAGTAAACTTATTGTGCCTAGACACATGGAATTTGTTTTATGCTAACTATTTGAGCCGTCATAAACTTAAAACGGATATAAGTGTCCTAAACAAGAATTTGGCATTACCAATTGGATAAACAAGAAATTGCATATGCATGATCATGAATGAAACTCCCGACTACTCATGGAGCCATATTTTAAAGATAGATAAAATAGAGTCAGGCTACTACATCTAAGTCAACATCAGCATCTGTCTCGCCATCAATCATTCCCGGCTCAAGGTCAGCTTCTGTGTCAACCTGACCTACTTCCGGTGGCTCAGGAGACTCAGACCCCTGCTTTTGATACTCGTCCGGAGTCGGAGTGCCCCCTTGAGAGTTACTCCCATTCACAGGTGTTGAGTCCATGTCCAATGATGCTGCTGGAGCTTCTAGATCACCTCTGCCTCCTTCACCATCCAATTCACTTACCATACTCGCATTCTATAAACAAAATACATAACACGGTCCAACCTTGAGGATTAGTAACGTTTCATTAAACACCCCGATACAACAGTCTCGGAATATAGACAACTGTTTTAAATGTACGCAGTCTACGCTCCAAGTCTCCAACCCAATAAACATAAATAGGAACTAGATAGTCTTTTATTCAGTTAATATATATTAACCTTAAAAGTCAAATGAGATCAAGTTTGACGTATTATATGATCAAAACAGCAATAGTATGTTCTCTTCAGGACATTGTAACTATATACTTTGTATTCATTACCAAACAGTACAGGCAGTGAAGTTACCTGATTATCATCTGACGCAGGCATAGAACCCTTGGGTTCATCCTTTTTAGCACGTTTAGATTTCTCATTTGTCTTTGTCTGATATTTAGAGGCTACCTCCGGTAGCAAAAGTTCGTGAGGAACAACCCCTTCTATGCCAAACTCGGTAAACTGCCATTTATTTAGAAGAATATACCCGCAACATGTAAGATATTATCCAGAAAAAATGGACATCAGGTACTTTAAGTTCATGTAAACGACATAATCTATCTTACTCTGGAGAATCCTTCCAAGTCCTGTCGTGCAGAAATTCGGAGACCTTTCCAGCAATAGACCTGAACAGAAGAGGGAAGCAACTTTAATGAGCAAAAGGCTTTTTTTTTTCCGATCGCATGTATGATAACTCTAACCATCATACAACAACTAACTATAACAATGTACTCCGTATTATCAAAGGAAATTGGTATTACACTGGCCAAATCAAAGGTGAAAAGTTTAGCAAGAAAAAAAAAGTAGTAGTAGTAGTAGTAGTAATAATTTTAGTTGCATTGGATAAAAAAAACAAAACAAAAAAACCTCAAATATCACCAACCAGTCGAATTCTGTCCCTCTCCACTGTTCTATCCACCGTCATAGATCATCCAATTCCAAGAAACCTCATATCATTCTCAACCACTTTTATCCATGTCTGCTCTTCCTCTTGTTGTAAAGATACCTCATACAGTCATCCCATTCTCAACCACTCTTATCCACATTTGTTCTTCCTCTTGCTGTAAGTTTTCTTTTTTTTTGTAATTAGGTCCATTTTCAAACCACGGCTTTCAGCTAATTTTAATCGATTCCGGTGATGCTTACAATGTGGCGGGAACTACATCAAAAGATATATGTAGCTATGCCAACAAAAACAACACTAGATGCCAAATTTTATATAAACAAACCACCCAGATGAAGTTAATTGAGATCAAATCCTCATGGTTTTTGTGTTCTGCTATTCCGAATGATGCAACAGTGGTCAAGAATTCTAGCTCCTGTTCGTGCATTTATTATTCTCCAGTTATCCATAAGCCTTCTACTAGTTCGAAAGGAAATGAATCTAAACTGAATGATGTTTGAAGAGACTCCTGGAAAGTCGAATCTGATAAGTAACTCTTACTATTGACTGTAATTAACTCTCTTCTTTTTGACTGCAGTCGAAAAAAAGAACTCCTAAGGTGTCCTAATTCTCTCCTTCCGTCCGTATGTGGTTGAAATTACCCTTCATTCTTCAAACTCCTCCTTTAGCTTTTTTTACCCCTTTTTCTGAATGTTTTTTTTTCTTGGCTCTTATTAGAGCTATATCTAATTCCTTTCTTGTATCCTCATCTTATTTACAGCTCCTGGCTTGTCCACCTAAATAAAATACTCATGGGGAATATACCAAAAAAGAAACAAGTTGAAATTGCATTGACTCCAATTAATACTTGCCATCATTTCCTCTATCAACTTGTACCAGGAAAAAACAGGAGTGAAATTGCATATTACCTTGTTATTTTTGTGATGATATTCAGCTTCTATGCCAGCGGATGGATCCATCTGTTAATTTAAATGCAGATTGGTCAAACACTAAGTTTAATCACGCAATCAAATAAGCTAATACAAGCAGCTCCCAAATCAGGTAAAACAATGTCAAATCAATCATATAACTGAAATGGACAGGACTAAGGGTTTACATCGTCGGCCATAGGCTTCCAGTAATCTGTGACAGCAGGAGTTCGGACACGCTCAGGATCAGTGAGGGCATTCTGTGAAATATATACAAATGCAACAACATCAGATCAGCAGACAGCTGGGAAACCAATACGAGAATATGTAAAAATATTTCTTTTGTAAAAATCATTAAACTGCAAGCATAAAAGCGGTATTGACGTACTGGATTTTGATCAGCCCATTTCCACAGTTGAGAAAGTTCTTTGTTCCCTAATCTCCACCGTGGCTTACTGCAAATACAGGACATTTTCACTTCAGCATAATACACAGCTAAACATATTATTTGAAGTAATAACACAAGTAGGAATCAAATATCAACAAGACCAAAGCCTAGCTCGTGAAGTAGCTTAATGGAGCCAGAGGATCCGATAAACATGGCGGTAAAGTCAAGGACACGTCCACATTATTGCACATGTCAGATTAGTCCAAATGATACCTGAAGCTTTAAATAAGAAGAGCTGATACTGAAATCATTTCAGCTGTTTCATTAGTAAGTTGGCTGAGAGGTGAATGGAGGAAAAAAAAACTCTCCAACAGTGAAGAATACAATCTTTCCAAACATAGAAAGTCTCTGAATGAAGACGTCATGCTCTATTCTTCCACCCCTTATCTCTATAACCGTACCCAAACAAACCCTTTCCCTTTATTTAGGTATGAGGGATTTAGAGGGAATGGTATGGAAAGAGAAAGGAGTTGACCAAGTTTCTTAGTTTGGTTACAAAAAAACTAAATTGGATGGAAATAGAGGCATTTCCGCCTACAAGCCAAAATAAATTCCCACATACATAGGAAACATTCTCAAGGAAAACACCAAGGCTCCATTCTCCTTCCCCTTCTTGATGTGGATCCCAAAAAAAAAACTTAAGCCTTGATCCGTCTATACTCTAGAATTACAAATATTCCTGTCAAGATGACATACTATTCCTGAGGTCTTTTTCCTCGTGTAACATGAGTTCTATCCCAAGGTAAGTTTCAAACACGAATAATTTCGAGCAATATCGCAGATATTATGGTCTCAGATCAAGGATATTATAAAGTGCTCATCTTATAGCGACACTCGGGAAGTCAGACATGCTGATCTTTAAGTTATAGATTTGAAATAGCAACGATATGAATGTATTCTGGTCTTGAGGAAACATTTGATTCCAACAAAAAGAACCCACAGTTCAATCCAAAGGAAGCTACAAAAACAACCCTGCCAAATAAAATACTGTCTATGCCCTCAATTTTTTTTAAACTAAATCCCAACCAGAAGCTCAAAGAAATGAACACCTTGCACCTCAATACTAACGTCTCATTCTTTGTTCCTACCCAACCCTCAGATTTTCAATTCAAGGGATCTCACCACCAAAGCCAGGAAAGAATAATTATTTTTCATGAAGATCAATGAACACAGCCATATAACAACATAAGGAGGGATTAAATGAACTTCTCTCTCACAGTGCATTCATGACATACCAGGACTCTCACTTTGATCAGAATATGGCTTTTTACTAATGTTTTTTGTAACATAAAATCGAACGATTTGCAACTAAAAATGTAACAAAGTTGCAACATCCACATTTTTGTTAAAATTCACAATCCAAATTACAATCCAAGGCAACCAACTCATTGATATCCAATTATAACAATCTAAATGCAGATTTCACGAATGTTCCACAAATAGAGAAAATATATACAATAGCTTTATGAAGGGTGGGAAGAACTATGTAAGGAAACAAGGATTAATAATATCGGTCATCCTACAAAACATAATACTTAAGCAAACTGGGCAGACAAAGGTCGGTTATTTCTTTGCAAGTATGCACCTTCACAGAAAATATATGCTTCCTGCCTTCCTCTAAGAATCAGAACTCTTTTTTTGAAGTAACAGATGATATTGTGTCCATGAAAAGACAACCATGCTCATGCCACGGAAGCAAGAAGTCACCGAAATAAAAACATCAAAAAGAAAACAAATTTTGTCTTGAGCTATCTAAGAATGTGATTTCAATCATACATTAGCTCAGCATGATTTTCCTGCTTAGATTAACATCAAAGCCCTACCAGAATTTCCACCTTTAGTTTGTGTAGAAGGGGAAGGAAGAAAAAGAACTCCAACTTAGCCAAGTTGAAGATTCCATACCGTTTTTTTGGAACATCTAGCTTTTTATCAACGGGTTGTTGTTCATAGGGTGGACAACCATCACGCTTCCACCATACCTAAAGAAAATCAAACATATAGTTTTAACTAATAATCGTATATATACTTGAGCATGCCATTATTTCAAACAAGATGAATACTCACCCAATTTTTCTCACGTTCTAATATGTGTGCAACACTGTTGAGGAATTCTTTCCCTTTAGGAGGAGTCACTTCAATAAGCTTTTTTACACGCTCCTCACAAGTCCTTATTTCTTCTTTCTACATACAGCAGCAAACAAACCATTGTTCTTTTAAAGGAAAAATAATTTATTGAGAGAGGTGAAGTGTGATCAGGACAGCGAAACAGGTAAGCACAAAACACACAGATCAATGCAAGTAAGACAAGGATCGGCTTCTAATGAGAAATTCTTTTCATAGTGATAGCTACAAGACTGCAAGTCTGCGACACAACCCATAATTTAAGCAATGGCAAATATATTGGCACAAGCAAGATTTTGTAAGACGGCTTACAATTCGTATGTTCTGAGCATGTAGCTTCAAAACTTTAGCATAATTTGTATAATCTGAGTAAGATTGTGACAAGGGTATTTATACATTTTTTATGATAAGTAATATACGCGAAAGATTGTGGCAGTTAATGTTATAAAGGGTACTTAATAGGACAATATGGACAATATAGTTGCCTAAAATAGAATGGGTAGTCTGCCATGGAAAAGCAAAGTGAGGAATTACTCATAGTAGATGGGAAGGATAGATTTTAGATGGCTTTATTGAAGAGTTTAGATCTGCAAAAATGTCTTTACAGAGGTGCAACAGCTATAAACCTCAAGAACATAGCAGCAAAAGGCAACAACAAAAAGTAAAGAAAGGAAGATGCGCAAGAAAGGGAAAAAAGAGGGCAAAAAAGAGAACATTTGAAACAAAGACAAGTGAAATGTACTAACCATAGCTTCTGTTGGCACATCTTTTTCGCTCTTCCCAGGTGCCTACAGAATAAGAACACAAGATAAATAAGATGGTTGCCGAATTAATAAACCAAGGAAAATAGAAAAGGGCTGGAGGTGGAGTCGGAGGTGGAGGATGATTTAATAAGAGAGGAAATAGGTGAATGCATATTAGCCTAACACCGCAAAAGCAACCTGATCTTGCAATGCAATTCAGAGAGCACAAGCTGCAACTTTTTCTAGCCTTTACGGCGTGTTACCCAACAGAAAGGAACACATGTATCCAAGACTATGTTACGTCAGCAATTAAGTTTCATTAAAGTGTTGCACGTCAACTTGACACTCCTTCCAGCACAACACGTCATTCTGAAGCTTCATATCAGAAGACACCATGACAATTTTTTCACATAGCCATGCCTGACACCCTTACAAGCCTTTAGCACAGCCATGTCTGAGTGTAAGACCCTAGCTACGAAAGATCATAGTAGAAGTGAAATAGTTCTTGGCAAGCCAAAACTAATCATGTTAACCACCTTGACAAAAGAAACACCAAAATCTTTCCTCTCAAAATATATGATACTCCCTCCTTTTTTTCAGGTCTCCTACAAGAAGTGGTACAAGTTTCAAAGAATATTAGAAAATGGATTACAAAATCTGTCCTTCCATTTTCCATCTCATATCAAAAATTCTCTCTCCTGCCCTTCCCCATTTTTTTAGCTTTGAGTGACTACCACAACGGTTGAGAAGAGATCACTCCTGTTGTTTCAACTCAATCTCTTTTCCTTCCTTATCTCTTCAGCCGTCGGTAACTACTACTCCCTCTATCTTCTTGAATTAGCCTCATATCTTTTTTTTGTGAGGGGAAAAGTGGTTCCATGGGCTAATTCAAGAAAAATGGGGGAGTACTACAGTACTACAGTCCCATACTCCCACCTAATGTCAGCCACCTTCCCAAACTCCGGACTACCATCCACAATTTAGGCCCTGTTCTTTTCGGCTGAAATGGGTTCAAAGTGAGGTGACCAGAATTAGCTGAGACAAAATGAACGTAATGGGACTGAGCTAAACTAAAGTGGATTGTACTCAGTTAAGTTGAACATGGCCATACTCCCCAATCATCATACCCTCTTTTCTCCTTTTCCCTTTTACCTATTGCTTCTCCTTCCCGAATCTCTTTTTTTGAAGTGAAGATCAATATCATCAACAATAAGCCATCCGACATCTACAAACGAGATCTGACCTCAATTGTATCACCGTACGTAGAAATTCCATTGCTCTCATGATCTTGCACATAGATCTTGATATATCTAAGCCTTATACTAATGTAAAGGACTGAAACCTCGAAATAAAGGAAAAAACCTTGAAAAAAAGGACAAAAAAACAACTCTCATAAAAAGAGACTTTTATTGAAGAAGAAATTGATTATCAGGAATTGGGAATTACAATCTCCTAGATTCTCACCATGTCATCAAACAATCAATGTTCTCTCCCTTCAACCAAAAGCCTTCCTCTTCTTTCATTTAATTTGCCACAAAAATCAAGCCTCTAAAATCTCAATTTAAGGCAAGGAGAGCACGCTATATTTGACATACAAGTGTATAATAATATGTATTCACCATACATTCACAAGAACGGAGATCAACACTGTAGTTTGCTAGCTTATTTTCAACAAGAACTCCCCCTAGAGATGTCACGGCAAGTAAAGGTATGAGATCACATGATTGCACTATTTGACCATATTGGTCGCTTATAAAGCCTCAAAAGTGATATCTGTAACCAGTATGTCCCTGCGTGCACAAATCACAATAGCTCTAGATATAGTGACGATGTCAAACCTGTAACCAAGATGCAGAAATCCACATTCAAATAGCATCAACTTAAGCACTCGGGTTATCCCATAAGACCCCTCCCCCGAAATGTAAAGGGAAGGAATAGAGCCACAAGTTCATCCACAACAAGATGGTACTGAAGAAACTGAGAGGGATGACAAGGTAACCGTCACAAGTATAGTATCATTCACCAAAAAAATGTTGGAAGACAATATCAGCTAAAAATTTGAAGATTAAAGAGGCACTGCAATAAGTTAATTACCACCGTCATATATTACACTTTATGGAATACAACATGTCTGAACATACAAATACTAAAACGCATAAACCACATGGCCCTAGATTTAAAAGTTGAACATGAACAAAAAAAGTACCTTGACATAATCGAATAATATCAAGCATTGTACAAGAACGTGACGCCGAAAGCTGGGATCTTTCAACTGCAATAAAGCAGAGCTTCGGGACATCAACAAACAGAGAATACTAGAGGATCTAATCATTGCTTTAATTAGACAGTACCTCCAATCCCATCAATTTGCTGCTAGTAAGATACTTTATGTTTGAAGCTGAGCCCTCTTCCCCAAGATGATTAGCATCACCCACTTCATCACTCAAGGGTTGAGCCTCAAAGGTATTTAGCACGACCTTAATGAGAAACAATTCAAAAAGCGTATGAAAGGGCCCAGGTTAACACTAAATAAATGAACAAAATCAAAAGAGCAAATGACAATTTAGTACGAGTAATAAAATAGAATAAGCTACCGTTAAGCTCGATGTGAATCTGTGCCACTTCGTAAGATTAAGATTCAAGGAGGGAGGGTTATAGAAGTATTCCTGAAAGCCACAATTTACAACGAAATCAAACATTGCTTTAAAGTAAATAAAGTGAAAAGGCAAAATAATGCATAATGATTAATGGCATGATTGGCATCCATGTTGCAAACCCGGCGAGGTTGATGATAGTTAAGTTAAGGGTACTTCTCCATCTAAAAAAAATAACTAGCTCCCAAGAAATTAAGGGTATCCGTACTTCCGTAGTACGTAAGTTTCTGCTTAAAAAACTCATTTTACCGTTGTCCCCCTCATTTTTCCTCCTCTCATCAAAATCCCTCTCCTCGAATCTCCTCCTCATTTCTCTACAAACCCACAATTGAATAATGGTCCATAGTTGATGAAAGATGATGCACTTGAGAAGTATATTGCTCAGGAGAAGAATTGCCTTTTTTTGTTATTTTATTAAAGCCAATGTATGCAATAATTCAATGGAAAATTTAGGGAAAAACTACTGCATTGAGAGTCTCTCATACTGCGAAAATAAATTACATAAGTCAACTGCATATCTCGCAACTCCAAACTTTTGGTAGGGTCATCCATAAAAAAAATCAATATATAACCAGACTTGAAAGAATAGAACTAAAATCAACAATCACAACGCAAAACGTCAAACAAATGTTGACATTTTATGTTCTATGCCTTTATAAAAGCTCAACTCAACCCAAAATTGACATTCAAAGAGGATTGTCGATCCCCCTCCCATGCTCTTCTTCTTAATATTGACTCCTTAAATGGGCGTTCTCTTTTATAGTATGATTTATCAGACGATTATAAATGTGTTTAAGGCGGCAACTCTACAAGAAAATGAGCACCCCTGTATTAGAGAACTCACCCCCCCTCCCCCACTACTACGCTCTTCCCTACATAGACAAGGAGGACTTAAGTGATGAGTCACCCAACAGCTTTCAGAACTATACCGTTTGGTCAAATCATCTGTCATCCCTTCTTCTAATGATTTGCCACTAGTTGTCAGCTCTAATATACCGTTTCAGAGATGAGGTCATTAATGAACCAACAAAATTACTTTTTATTAAAAAAATAGTGTACACAGAGTGAGAAAATTTCTCTCAGACTAGGACAATCTAGGACACAGGAAAGGACCTACGACCAAAAGTACTCCCATAAATGTAAATAACTTGCCTGTAAACTCCAGAAAGTCTTATAAAAGTTGAAATCAATAGAAATACCTAAATTAAAAAATATGGAAATATCAGAAACACTAATCAGTAAGCAAGCAAGCGCTTTAAGAGCATCAAGAGACAAACAAAAGTACCATCAGGAGGATTTTCTTCATATTTTGTCTCATTAGATGTGTTGAAAACTCCCTTTATGTTCACAGCTGTAGCATCAAAATAACAAAATTAAAAAAATTTACAGCACCCTAATTTACTTAACCGGCATCAATACAAACCTGAACGTTCAGACAATGGGAAAAAATGAGCAAGGAACATGAGAATACGTCCGCAAAATACGACATCAGTTGCCTGTAAGGATACATACATAGAGAAGTTAATAGATACATTCAACTATCATCTCACTGTTCCCATAACAAACACAAGTAATAAACGAAGGGACATGCTATATCATAACCAATTTTTTTTCTATTTCATACCCGCACTTCCTAAACTACCCTCTTCATTTTTTCAATCAATTCATCACCACCTTCTCTTTTCCCTTTTTCTCTTTTCCTCCATCAAATCACCACCACAATCTCTCTTTTCCTCAATCAATTCACCACCAAAATTTCTACTCTCTCTTTTCAATTTTTCTCAAACAATTGACCACTTATCGTCGGCAGCCGTAGCCCTAACCATCATTTCCACCATCTTACCTCCAACTATCCAACCACCATTTCCAACACCTTACCTCCAACCACCCTAATTAGGGTTTAATTAGAAAAAAAATCAATAATATAACATCCAATGACTATTAAAAAGTAAATTATTAATGAAAACAACCCACGTAATTGTCATATATGAATTAGATTTTTTACTGTCCTTGTTCGATTAGCCATATCCTTTTTTTGTTGTTCTAACACTGAATCTGAATAGCTTGCCCAATTCATGAATCCGTCTTGAATTTGTTAGGGTTTAATCTAATTAGGGCTTAATTAGAAATTGAATACAAAATTAGGGTTTCAAAAAGAAATTGAATACAAAATCAATCAATGAGATAATTTCCAATAAGTATATTAAAAACTGAAGTTATTAATAAAAACAAGAAAATTACTTGTCTCACATGTGAATTATGATCCGTAATCATAAAGTTACCGAATATTTTAGTTAGTTTTTTAGAAACAATTTGTTAGGTTTTGAGGGAATGAGAAAAGAGATTTTTTTTTTCTAAGAGAAAGGGAAGTGACGAGAAAAATAATGAAAATTTGGTATGAACTAGTAAAAGTTGGGTATGATTTAGCAACTACGTAAATAAATAGCACGTATCAGTAGTATACATCATGATTTATGAATATTCAAAAGCGCAAAAAAAACGCAACAATTTAGACGTCTCTTTTATAAGGTTTGATAATACAATAAGGTAAACAAAAAACAATGGGATTCTGAAAATACTCAAGAACATAAAACAAAACTCAAAAGTTATCCATATATTCTACGGCTAACTCAATTCCATATACATCCACTTTATGATTGGCACTTAATGATCATTGCCTATTGTTGTATACATCCATTTAAACAATAAAAATATTCATGCATCATGCACCAGCATTTTACCTTATACTAGCAGGGACTTCACACACTAATGAATCCACTCCAACCCTATAGCCTATGACTTCACTAGACTATCCTGCATCTGGCCTTGTAAGTTGTGACAGGTGGGAAGCACTTTTGTTTGTTTGTTTGTTATAAGTTGAGTTCAAACAGAAAGAGTCAAAGATGTTTTGATAACTCTGAGGAGGAGGAGGTGCGGTGAATATGCTACTTGATAAAAAAATCTATATGCTATAGGAAAATTGATGGTTTTTTTAGGGTAAGGCTTCCACAATCTTTCCATTTCCAATGGAACCAAAGACTCGTTATTCTTTGAATCTGGAATCCGATGGACTAGCACAAAACGGTTCATAAAATGGTTGTTGTGAAGCAGCCATTCGATGCACTTTTTGATGCAATTTTCATCTTGGGTCATTTAAAACAGCCTCCGAAGAATACTAACCCATATACAATAGGTGGATAGCTATTCAAGCACTTGGGAATTTGTGACCTTGACTTTCCAAGGGTAAAAGTATACTAACACAAGAGAGCAAGCCGTGAGACAGAAAACTACAGGGAAAGGCAAAAATATATTCAGTATTCATCAGATAAACATTTTAATGTATGCAGTTTAATTCCCATTATGTGAGCCACTTTGTGTACGCAGACTTTGGTTGATGCTTAAACAAACTATATAATGTCTCTACACGCCATATACAGTCATGAGATTCTGCTATTTGTGTAAAACTTTAAATAATCAAATAGGAGAACAGGACAATACAGACATCCAAGCACAGAATATATATGAGCGGTAAAACAAGATTATAACCTTTGACAGACGCCGAAGGAGCTGATTACATGTCCTCAGCATCACAAGTTTGCCCCGCGCAAAGAGTTCTTGCTATGAAACAACCACACAATTTACCATGTTAAAACTATTACGTGATGCAACGTGCAACTACAATTTCTAAGGGCAACGCGCAAAGAGATTCTGAGTATAAAATTAAAACCTTTCCAAGTATATCTTGCTTGCTCTCGATGTAAGCAAATACATCTTTGCAATTCTTCACTGTTGACATTTCTGTCAAATCTTCCAACAATTGAAATATCATGCCACCTTCCACATGTTCTTTCTCACATAGATACAACACAATGTCTGTTTAAAGAAGATGCACATGGTAAGTCATAGAACTGGCCTTCAAACCTTTCACCAAAGGAGAAATAAAGTCTAACAGCAATAATTGAGCCGTCTAACTAGGGGAATGATAATGCCACACGGTGAAATGCTTGTGTCACTCATTTTGTGAGAGTATTATTTAATCGATATATCTAACTTAAGCATAAAAAGGAGTGGTGCAATATATTTTTTTAGTAGTGTATGACAACCCTAAATTAAAGCAACACTAGATTAAAGCCCGTGCGCTGCACGGGTTAGTTAGCTTAATTACATTGATGATGTACATTCGTTAAATAAAAAATTTAATCAAACTATGTCATTACAATAAATAAGATGATCACATGATATTATTAATAAGAGCTTATTTTAAAACTCAAAAGAACACAATTGCTCTTATTTATAATATAAAATTTCATCACCTTTGAAAATAGTTTTACGTTTGTAGTCTTATTAAGAGATTTTTTAAGACTCAAAAGTTTTTTATTGATATCTAATAACGAATGAATTTTTTAATTGATATCTAAGAATGAAAGATTAGTCTTATTTATAATATAAGATTCTATCGCCTCATCATAATTTTTCGATGTAGGATAACTTACTCAAGGTTTATAGTTTTAAGATCCGCTTTTAAGACCCAAAAAACGCACGATTACTCTTATTTATAATATAGAAGCGTCGCCTTATTTTAATATTTTCGATGTGGGATAATTTTAGGTTTGTAGTCTTTTTAAAAGACTTTTAAGACTCAAATGATTGTTGGTTGATATTTTAAACCGAAAAATGACTCATTTATGATATAGAATTAAAAGAGTTTGTTTTTATATCTAAGTTAAAAGGACAAACGATTACTCTTTATTTATATAATCGAATTTGATCATCTTATTATATATTTTGGATGAATGATTACTGTTATTTATATAATAAATAAAAATTCACCTTATTGTAATTTTTTGATGTAGGATAAATATACTTTAAATATATAATCTTAGTCTTAGGAACTTCTTTTTAGTCTCAAAAGATTGTCGGTTAATATCTAAGAACGAAAGATTACATAGAATTTTATCACCTCATTATAATTTTTCGATATGTGATAATCTAATTTAACTTTATTTGTAGTCTTATTAAGAACTTTTTTTAAGACTAAAAAGTTTTTTTGTTGATATCTAAGGACGAATGATTAGTCTTATTTATAATATAGATTTACATCACCTCATCATAATTTGGAGAAATGGTTACTTTTATTTATATAATAGAATTCCATCGTATTATCATACATGATAATACGATGGAATTCTATCATATAAATAAAAGTTTATGGCCTTAAGAGTGTTTGAAGACTCAAGAGTGTTTTTAAGACTCAAAAGAGTAAGGGTATAATTTTTCGATGTGGGATAATTACTTAAGTTTATATTCTTAAGATTTTTTTAAGATTCAAAAGAATTTGATTGATATCTAAGAATAAATAATTAGTCTTATTTATAATATAAAATTTCATCACCTTATTATAATTTGTCGATGTGGGATAATTTAACTAAAATTTGTAGTCTTATTTATAATATAGAATCATCACCGTAACTTATTTTAATTGTTTTGATGTGGGATAATTTTAAGTTTGTAGTCTTATGAAGACCTTTTTTAAACTCAAAATTTTTTTAAAAACAAATAAAAAAGACTACAAATTCATGACCTCATCATAATTTTAAAAAAATGATATAGAATTCCATCATATATAGTTTTTTAAAAAAACAAAAAAAAAAATTGTTGGTTGATATTTAAAAACAATGATTACTTTTATTTAATAGAAATTCATAACCTCATCATAATTTTTTGATGTGGGGATAATTACTTAAGTTGGTTGATGTCTATGAAATTTTTTAATTTTTTATTTAAGTATATAGTCTTAACAACTTTTTTAAGACTCAAAAGACTAATGTTTGATGAAACTTTATAATTTTTCGAATGTGGATAGTTTTACTTAAATTTATAGTCTTAATATATATTTTAAGACTCAAAAGATTTTTGGTTAATATCTAAGAGCACATGATTACTACGGAGAATGTGAGATAATTTAACTAAAATGTGTATCCTTATTTATAATATAGAATCATCACCGTATCTTATTTTATATGTTTCGATGTGGGATAATTTTAAGTTCATAGTCTTATTAAGACCTTTTTTGAAACTCAAAATATTGTTGGTTTTTTAAAAACTCAAAAGAGAGGTGGGACAATATTTTTCGATGTGAGCGAATTTAAAAATTATGATGAAATTATGAATTTCTACTAAATAAGAGTAATCATTGTTTTTAAATATCAACCAATAATATCATCGAATTTAAAAAGTCATACTAAGAAATTATATATTATAAATAAGACATAATAATTCTTCCTTAAACATCAACCAACTTAAGTAATTCGCTCACATCGAAAAATTATGATGAGATTATGAATTTCTACTAAATAAGAGTAATCATTGTTTTTAAATATCAACCAATAATATTTTGAGTTTTAAAAAGGTCTTAATAAGACTACAAACTTAAAATTATACCGTATCGAAATAAATGTACGGTTATGATTCTATATTATAAATAAGAAAACAAATTTTAGTTAAATTATCTCACATCGACAAATTACATTGATAAATGGAATTTCATCATAGAATTTCATCGTCTTATTATCTCTTCGTTCACTAATTTTTTCTCCATTACCTTAATATTTGTGAGGGGTATTTTAATGAAATGATGCGTATTTGTGAGGGGTATTTTAATGAAATGATGCGACCGAAGGAAGTATAATTTTTTGATGTGGGATATAATTTACATAAGTTTATAGCCTTAAGAGTGTTTTAAGACTCAAAAGAGAGGGTATAATTTTTCGATGTAGATAATTTACTCAACTTTATAGTCTTAATAGTTCCTTTAAGACTCAAAAGATTTTGATTGATATCTAAGAATTTAAGAACAAATAATTAGTCTTATTTATAATATAAAAATTCATCACCTTATTATAATTTGTCGATGTGGGATAAATTTAACTAAAATTTGTAGTTTTATTTATAATAAAGAATCATTACCGTAACTTATTTTAATTGTTTTGATGTGGGATAATTTTAAGTTTGTAGTCTTATTAAGATCCTTTATAAACTCAAGACTACAAATTCATGACTTAATCATAATTTAAAAAACAATGACATAGAATTTCATTATAGTTTTTTTTTTAAAAAAACAAAAGTTTTTTTGTTGGTTGATATTTAAAAACGGTGATTACTCTTCTTTAGTACAAATTCATAAGCTCATCATAATTTTTCGATGTGAAGGAATTACTTAACTTCGTTGATGTCTAAGGAATTTTTTTAGTTTTATTTATAATATAGAATTTTATCACCTTGTTATAATTTCTTTATTTAAGTGTATAGTCTTGACAACTTTTTTAAGACTCAAAAGATTTATGTTTGATAAAACTTTATAATTTTTCAAATGTGAGATAGTTTTAGTTAAGTTTATAGTCTTAATATATATTTTAAGTTTATAATTTTTATGATTGATATTTAATAACGAATGATTAGTCTTACTTATAATATAGAATTCATCAACTTATCATATTTTTTGATGTGAAATAATTTATTTAAGTTTATAGTATCCCATCATAATTTTTCGATGTGGGATAATTTAAAAGTTTTTCTTGGTCGATATTTAAAACAAATGATTATTCTTATTTATAATATAAAATTTCATCATCTCGAGGATAATTACTTAAGTTTATAGTCTTAGAAACTCTTTTTGAGATTCAAAAGACTTTTTGGTAGATATCGAAGAACAAAATATTAGTCTTTATTTATAATATAGAATTTCATCATCATATTGTAATTTGTCGATGTGGGATACTTTTACAACTGTTATATGCAATAAATTCATCGCATAATGTGAAACAAATAATATAAAATTTATACTCTAATGAAAGCATTTTTTACCACGAATCTAATTATTTCATTTTTATAATTTATTTTACGATGATGTTTTTAAAAAATGAACTCTAAAGGTTTTTAAGCTCAAAATGGTAAAACATCACATTAATATGATAAATTAAATATATATTATAATAATCAAAAGATTCTCTAGTTGATTTTTATTATTATTTATGATACTTTCCTAATTTGAGGTTTGATGAAACGGACCAATGAGATCGCTCGAAAAAAGCCTAAAATATATATATATATATTGATTGTAGACTTGTGTAGCTGCTCTCCAGAAGAGTTTTGTTAGATAACTATGATTATGGTATTATATGGAAACAACAATTCAAAACACTCAAAGCTTCATTATTCAAGGTAAACCATTTCTCAAAGCAGGCTTCAAAATTCAATATCGAGGAAATACATGACAAGTAAACATATGCATCTACATTGCAAATCTAGTCATGATGATGAAGTTTCATATCATACATCCTTTATTCCATTGAGTTTTTTACGTTTGCTTTTTGCACGGATTATTAGGAGAACCTGAATCTGGTTGAGTCATGTTGCCTATTGACATTCGTACCCCACTATCATCCACTTTCCTAAGTCTCCCTCGTCCCACCCAAGCATCACCACCTTCAACACCTACCATCACCATCCCACTCCCTTTACCCAGTCACCTTACCATATTCCTCACCATAGCAGCCTCTTCATCGATCCCACATGATGACCGTACACCGCCACTCAGGCACTCATCATTGACCAAGCCAAACTCCTGAACTCTGAGCCAACCATAGAAACATCTTACCTCTGTTCCCAACCACCATCGAACCACAAATTGTATCCTTACCTCCAAACACCATTGTCGACAGCTATGGGAAACCCTTGTCAAAGCTCCACACGCATCTCGAATTCATCAGATTGGGTGGTGTAGGGAAAGCAATAGGCATATTGATGGTCGTATCTAGAGCCGCGTGGTCGCAGTTGGGTAATGGGGTCAAGGTTATGGTGAATGTTGGTGATCAAAGTAAGGTAATTGGGTTACGTAGGCAGGGTTGTTGTCCCCGTGGCTAGAGTAGGGTGGTCGTGGTGGCGGGGTGATGATGATATATTGGTGAGGGTGGCTGAGCGGTACTACAATGAGTAGGGATTGGTTGCGTGAGGTAAAAAGATTGGAGTGGTAGGTAGTTATACTATGGGTAATTTGGTCTTTTAAGCTCAAAACATGTCCAGATATAAAGACGTAGAAAATGAAGTCAAACGGCTCAAAATGGAATACATAATCAACTAAATGAAAAAGAGTTAGTATTCAATATCAACAATTTTACAAATCAAACATTAGGAACAAGTTTTCTGAAGAATGCTTCACTACCACAACGCAATGTAACAGAAACAAAAGTTAACACGTAACAATCAAAAAAGAAAACATAAACACATACTACAAAAAAATATAAATCACACTGTTACATACCCAAAAGACGTTGAATTCGA
Source organism: Agrostemma githago (assembly GCA_958450325.1). NCBI lineage: Eukaryota > Viridiplantae > Streptophyta > Magnoliopsida > Caryophyllales > Caryophyllaceae > Agrostemma > Agrostemma githago. The sequence goes on from OY288239.1 coordinate 8,577,936, forward strand.
CCCTGTGAACTATCGTTATCTGCAATGGATTGACCATATTGCATGATTGGCTCACCAGATTGTACTGCGCCGGACTACAGTAAGATATCAGCAAACAATTCAAATCTTTGACACAACACAAGATGATTAACATACAAGCTTCACTTCAAAAATAATGAGTAAATGGTTTGCATTAACTTTCCTTGGAAAAGAGGCAGACAGCCCATGCAACACAGGTTACTACTAATCCAATTATAAATGAAAACATGGACTGTTTGGGTTGCACATAACCACATGAGAAAAAAAATGCAAGAGTTTGAGGAACTTCAAACAGATATAAATAACATAATAGAATAAAATTACAAGATTCTTAAAGTGGCTAAAGTCCTTCTATCACTGGTTTTACAAGGCTATCTAAGCAGAAAAGAACTTTAGAAAGAAGTCCATGAAATTAACTACTCGTTAAATTGCCACGTGTTGAAATTATCTTCCCACCTTTTCAAGGTTCGCTTTGCAGGTAATGTATCTTGATAGTTTGCAATCCTAATGAGAAAAGGTTGAGCCCTTAGAAGTCTGATTTTGTCATATGTAATTTATGATTTATTGGTTGTGCGTCGATGGCTAGACTATTTCTCTCGGGCCTCCTCTACCCAATGAATTACCTTTTCTGATTGATGTGGATAATTTAATCCGTTCTGTGACTCATTAGAAGATCAAGCACTCATTGATGCAAATACTAAAAAAAAAGACAACTATCACGAACCATAAGCCATACAAATTTAAGACAAATTCCCTTAAAACAAGCGGACGCAACATCATGATTGTCTAGAGAAATTTTTGAAATAGCAACATTGAATGAAAGATAATATCTTGTGAAAGGAACAAAAAGTTATCGTTGAATATACTTCCTACAGATGGACAGAGTATTGTGTATATCTAATGAAGCAAAAGAAACAGAGTATTGTGTATATCTAATGAAGCAAAAGAAATAATTTTACAGATAAACTGAAAATTTCCAATCACAGTGTAACAAGTTATTACCAAATATACTGATAAATATATTGGATATATGCATACCACCAACTCTCGAAGTAATGTCCTTAGAATGTTCTCCAACAACTGGTTCTCTTCCAGCAGCAACTTAGTTTGCCTCTGCAAATGACACGCTTTCAAACATGAGAAACTGCTACTCCACATATTAACAAGTGCTCAAACCATAATTTGTGAAAACAGAAGACGAAGAGGTTACGCGAAGACAATGGACAATTGTTGTTAGGCGATGATACATAGGCAAGAAGGCGACCAAATGAGTAGCGGGAAGCCGTATGCAAGACATGTGAGAAACTTATGGCAAACTGTCCAACGCGAAATTTGGTTCCTAATTCAGTTATGATTGTTTTTAGTTATCAGTTTCTTAAGTTAAGGTAGTTTTAGTTAGTTGTTCCAAATTTATTCGGGCTTAGGATATTTATGTGGTAGTATCAATAAAAAGTTGTACTCGGTACTTTCAAAGTTAATGGAAGTTTTAGGTTAAATGGTTGCTGATCAAAATTCAAGGCCGAACGGTTGTTCTTAGACTCGGTTGAGTCCACCAAAGGATGGTTACTTTATATATATATATATATATATATATATATATATATATATATATATATATATATATATATATATATATATAGAGAGAGAGAGAGAGAGAGAGAGAGAGATAGATAGAGAGAGAGAGAGAAATGTTCACATAAAGACAATAACTCTTATAAGTTCATAAGTTCCAGTAAAGTTACACAAAAAGTGCTTACAGTTATATGGATGGGTCTAAAGTTACACTTTATCACTTGAGGTAATAAAAGTGCTGAATGTTAAAGTTACATATCAATTTTGAAGCACTTTTATCACTTCAAGTAATAAAGTGTAACTTTAGACACATCCCGTGTAACTTAAAGCACTTTTTGTATAACTTTAACACTGAAACTTATGAACTTGTAAGAGTTCTTGTCCTTTATATATATATATATCCCTAGTGGTATTGGAGCTTCGACTCTTAATTTCCTCAAATCCATGCGTGTTGTGATGCTGACAAATAGATGGAGAGTTGCTACAATGATGGAGTTTTGCTCAGGTTGAGAATGCGACGAGATTTGAGGTGTCTTAGGATTGGTAGAGAAGATCTTGAACTATGTGCCTAAATATTGGTCACACATATTTCTCATGCATAATTGAATGGTATATATCTTTCACGGAGTATCGGCGTCATACACATGCAACAAGAAGAGGGCTCTACGCCGTCTAACCATTGTAATTCACAAGAACACCTACATCCAAAGAAGAAAAGGTGGAGTCTTCTATATTTGTTCATAAAGGAATAAAATGATAGTTAATATCTTGTGAAGAAATTTAACACGACAACAATTTTTCATTTAAATTTAGAATTACCACCTAAATTTGATGATGTAGTAATGAGGAATTGATGGATGTGGTTGATCTTGAAATTACAAAGCCGGCAATCCCTGTGACTTTTATGGGACATTTTCCGAGTAGGGGCATTATAATGGAATTGTTAAAGAAACGACATTACGTTTTAATTAATGATTCCTAACAATATAACTCATGTTAAGCCCATAATGATGGAGGGTAGTTGTAAATCTTCACTGAAATCGTACAAAGATGAGTTGTTATATGGTGATATGGCTTCCAGTGCCAAGTTCTCTCATTGAGTGTTTATGGGAAAATTTGAGGACAATTTAGTTTGTACGAATTAGAGTTTGTTTTTTTAATGATCTCATGCATCGAGGAAGGCAATGTGAGACGTGCAGGGAGCTTAGGCGAAAAAAGGTTTAGCGCTACCATGTGTAAATCGAACCTTATGAAATGAGTGGTATGATAATTTATTTGGGTATGCATAAAAAAGCTTTGGTATTGTCATCTAGAGATATAGAGTAAGACAGTGACTTTGGAAGTTAATGAAAGGACTAGGTTGAGGGGTTGTTCATCAAAACTCAAGCTCGAAAGGTTCTTCTAATCCTAGACTCGGTTGATTCGACCAAGGGACGGTAGTTCGTGCTACTGAATTTTCATATCTTCCTTTTATTGTTGATTTCCCGTACACAATTCGAATGCTTCAACGAGAATTGGCATCATTACGCCCTAACCCTAAATGAACAGGACAAAAGCAACACGACATATAAGCCTTTCACACATTTAGACTCTTGGAAGACGGTCTTATGATAAATAAAGTAAGACTAGCTTATAACCACTTAATACAACCCTATAAATGAAACAAAAACTTATTATCCAATCATAAGAGACGGTCTCACTTGAGAAGTTGTGTTTTTCAATTTGCTTATTGCTACCAAACTTCACATTGGAAACGACTCACACTCACTCGATTACCATCCATCCTCCCATTGCATAATAGCAAAAGCACAATGATTAGTAACAAAGGCACTGACATTACGACAATATTTATAGCCCTCAACAAATTGAAACTATCATTGTTACCCTACAAATAGAGTTTGCAGCTTCAAGCATGTTTTTTTGTAAGAAACTCACAAAAACACCAATTAAATTAAAACTAAATAATGAAATAAAATGAAATAACCTGAGGTTTAATGGCTTCCTGGACAGTTTGAAGAGCAAAAGTCTCGGGGGGGTCAGCATAGGATAGTACCTTAACAAAAATATCCTGGAAAAAAATCAAGAAAAATTACCCAGATTTAATTGAATTACAATTGAAATTGAGTAAGGTGGAGAAATCGAGGAAGGAAGGAGGAAGAGAAGAGGGTTACCATGGCTGAATTGCAGTTGCCTCTAGTACTCTCTACTCTCTACTTCTCTACTCTTTCTTTGTCTTTGTTGGGGCACCCAAAAGCTAATTGTCACTCTAATTGCTCGATTGATCATACACTCATATGCTTTCGGCTTTCCTCCCCCTAAAAGCCCCACAAGTTAACCAAAAACCCCCCTCACAATTTTGGGTCCGTTATTTCTCTCTTTGAAATCTTAGCATCCCCTATCCCCTATTCACAAAAACAAAAACCAAAGGGCAAAGAAGTTATTTCAAATTTACCGCCCAATTTTTACCTTCATTATACGAATTGGGGTTAAGAAATAAGGAGTAATTTTTTATCCAAATTCATTACAAGCCCAATTTGCATCTCTGTCTATCCATACGAAGTCAAACTCTTGACACATGTCAGTTAAAAGAAGAATTGTGCTAGATTATACATTGCCAACCCTATACATACCGAACAATCAAAGCTACATCTTCAAATTCAAAGCTATGTGTTTTTTGCTTATGCTTAACATGATGACCGATAGCTTTTATAGTACCAATTACCATTATTTAATTTGAGCAAAAATACAGCTGCATAAAACTAATAACGTATGAGCAAAGCTAATACAGAGCATAGTAGCATACACATAAACAGTTAAAAGTCTCTATTAGTTGTTTGCACATCCTATCCCTCCATTATACACTTCTAATGACACCACAACCTACCCAACACCAACACTCATTGAGTGAAACAAAGCTACAATAATAATAATAATTATAATAATAATAATAATAATAACAACAACAACAACAATAAGAATGTTAATTGCATTGGGATTGGTGCTACATCTGATCATCATCATGATCAGATGAACGGTGGAGATGAGTCAGGAGTGGTGGAGTATGGTGATTTGCAGTCACTAAGTTTGTCAATGAGCCCAAGGTCGCAGTCTAGTTGTGTTACTGCATCACACAGTTCACACCATATCAGTGTTACCAGACTCGCAGTTCGCCGGCACAATTTCCGAACTAGTTCGCCCGATTTACGAATTAGTTCGTTCGCGAACTAATTCACCATCACCAACGAAATGAATTTTGAAATAGAAATTGCTCAATCAATCAAGCATGAAAACAACAAAAATCAATCCGGAACAAATACTATTACCTGATGAGGCCGTGAAATGAACCAGAAGTAGGAGAAAAATCTTCAGAGTTTCGACTTTCAATTTTTTCGACGAAGATGAGAGATGAGGAGGAGGATGATAAGCGAGGAGGAAATAAAGATGATATATTAGGAGGAGGAATAGGTCGATTTCAATTTTTCCAATTTTTTTTGGGTTGATTAGGAGGAGGAAGATGAAAGATGTAGCACTGTAGGCTGTCCCCAGCTCGGCCCATAGAGTCATAGAGTTAGGGTCATAATTAATATTGGACTCCAACACAAAATATACAGATCGCATACAAAACGCATATCGTATTTTTCGAATTTTTTTTTAAAAATAAATCAAGGCACAACCCAAGAATCGACATGAAAACCGAAGCAGGGGCACGAACGGAAACGGGTAAGATCAGGCACGGGACCCTGCCCGGGCCAGGCACGAAATTCGGCCCGGCACGCCCGAAATGTCACCTCTAAGTACAGTACTCCGTATTATTTAGTTCGAATCTAAAGGGTACGTTTGCTTTTTCACACTTACCGATACACGTTTTACACCGTCAATATCTTTCGTTTTACATTAAAAAAAAATTATAAAAATTCGATATTCTTAATCTGCTCATAAAGACGAATCAAACAAGATCCAACCTGACTATATTTTCTCTTATAAATTGTCGTTAATATTAACGATTCTCTTGAGTTATGAATAGTGTCCAAAAGAGAAGCGTACCCTTTGGATTTGAACGGAGGGAGTAATTTACTTCACTCCACTTTTTAGTGTATTAGAAATTATGTCTCATATTAGTGTGAGACGGTTTTACCAGAGATTATTAATTATAATACTTTGTATTAATTAACTTTTTGTATTAGTTCACTAGTACGAGTATTAAATAGACACAATTAATATTTCGTAACTTTTATTAATTCGTATTAAGTTATATTATTGTCTAAATTAATTCGTTAAAGTATAGGACTCAACCGAGTTCACTTGGGGTATCGAATTTCGGAGTGAATTTCGAACTCGAACTTTGAATTCGAACCACATCGAACTTCGAATACACCTAGCTTTCTACTTATAAGTTGACTTTCGTCTCAAACCTCTTTTTTCCTCTATATTATATAATTCACACGATATTGACATTTATCTTAATTAGAAAGATGTTAGGATCCATCCATCCACCCAACTTTCTTTGAGGCTTACCATTATCAAAAAGCAAGTAAGACACTAGCTAGAACTACCCAATCAACTAATAGTCAAAGAGAAGATGTACTGTGAGACCAAAAATATGAAAAATAAGAGAGTGATAAGAATTATAGTACAAAATGAGAGGGGTGTACGGTACTATTTAGCAAAAAAAAAAAAAAATTACATTGCCACCTACACTATCAAATTGAATTGAAGAGATATACTAAAAGTAGAAAAGGCAAGAAAATACCAGAACAATGATGATTAGGTAAATATTGTGGGCTAAAAAATACTCCTAGAAACTAAAATAAGAAGATCTAAAGTAAGATAAAATCAATAAGATTGAGAGTGATACATGAATAAAAAAGAAAACGGAAAAAGAGAGCCTTTAAGAACACATGACTAGAGAAAACTTCAAACAATGAATTTGGTAGAACATAATTGAATGAGTTAAAAATATTTTAAAACATAAAGTCTTCTGAGTAGGATGAAAGATGTGCCAAGTGTGTAGATTGTATAAACCTAATGAAGAATGTTTATTTTAAAACAATGCCAAGTGTGTTACTCCGTATAACGTATGAGTATAAAGTGAAACTACATTCCAAATAAAATACCATATGTGGATATGAAACTGAAGCGGATATCTCATATGGAGTACTGTTCTGGCAGATCCATCAGTAGAATTATCAAAAGTTGATACAAATATCCCAAGGACCAAATAATACTAGCATAGTTGATGACGAAAAATCAACTGTACCAGGTAATTCAACTAGTGCTATGCATTAATCTTAGGTTATCATATAGTAAAATGTGGATGTATATACATCTTTGTTTGTCTAGGAAACGTAAGGAATGACATATTTCTAGATGAATTCCATAACCATCAGAGAGTTTAGAACATGTGGCAATGTGCCCTCACAGTTGTGAATAGACGGTGTCACACATAAAACCAGAAAGAACGGGATCCATACTCTATGCATCTGCATAAATGTACAACACTCGTAAATCATAATTACACACAAATAAGCCAGAATGTCAAACATTCCACATTGTACAACAGAGACAATTAAGAATAACCTATGGCCTATGTGTCTTATGATAAATAGAAAAGTTGAGCAAGACTTGGACTCTGTGCATATGTTTTTTTCCTGCTGTAAAGAGAGTCACATGGAAGTTTAACCTAAGCTATCAATAACACTAGTCAATGACTTTATTGCAACTATGCATATGAAATTTGTATTTGGTGCAAATGCAATCAATAGGGCAGTTCTGATCTACGTTGGCTCAGTATTACATGTGTACTTGTAACTCGCTAGCATAATTGGTCGTTAAAAGGAAGATAAGTGGACAAAGGCAACACTAACCTCTGCAATGACAGTAAAATCAGGGGTGAAAACTTTTGGTGTCAACTAGCCATTTCTCAATGTAGGGATACAATTACAATAACAATCAAAACCACGATATTACCGAAAAACTGAAATGAGATTCCCATTTTTTATATACATTTAGACATCTAAATTACAATCAACAAACTACACATCTTAACAATTCAACAAAATGATGACACTTTCAAACTTAATCAAAGCACCTAAAACTCGATTTCGACACAAAAATTGATACTCCCCTGAACAGACAGACTCTTCATTAATTTACACATGAAAATACGACACACGCACTTTGAATACCAAACAATTCCTTTAATCATAGCACAAATTCCAATAATACAACGTAATTAGAGACTTAACTGCACAAAATTCAAACAATCTCAACTCAACCGATCTAAACTACGAAATATCAGTGACGGAGTCAGAATGAGGATGAAACTTACCTAAAAATTTGGAAACAACGCAGTAGCTAGAGACATCAACAAAAAGCAAAAACTCGTACTCTGCAGAAAAACTCTAACCAAAAAAACTACGGAGTATAAATTAGTAAAAAAAATGCTACACTCGAAATAGATCAGAATTAGTAACAAAAAGCTTCAATTGAAGCCTACATAGGATTGGTAATTGTATTTGAATCAAAAATCAATATATATATATATATATATAGAGAGAGAGAGAGAGAGTAAGGCTCTTATGAGTCCCATACTCTATATGAGTCCATGAGTCCTCATCCCATCCGTTGGATGAGATGAGGATGGATGGACAAGATTCATTGCATTAAAAAAAAAAGGGAAAGATTTACGTTCCTAAAATAGATCCCAAGAATTTAGGAAACAATAACCACTCCATCACGTTCATTCATCATTCATCACATTCATTCATTAATTCAACCGTGAGAAAAAAAACCCTATCTTCATCACGTTCATCCTTTCATTCAATCAAAATTGTGCACGAAAACGCGTTACAATGGATCCAGAATCAGTATCATCTTCTTCAACAATTGATAAGCAATCGTCTGAGTATAACAATGGTGAGTTTCAATAATAATTTGACGTCGATTTTCATTGTTGCTATTACTTTCATTGTCGATTTTCATGGTGAGTATAACAATTGTTTTTTCTTCATGGATTTCAATAGTCATATTGCTTTCAATTTGCGTTTTCATATCAATGTTTTATCGCGTCGAATTGCGTTTTTTTACGTCGATCTTCATGTTTATAGTGCTTTCATTGTCATTTCGTATCACAGTTTCGTATCAATTTGCGTTTTTTTGATGTCATTGCGTTTTGATATCACAGTTTCGTATCAATGGTATTTTGATATCTTGATCTCTATAGATTACAGGTCTTTATGCTTTTTATTAAGATTTTCCCTGATATCCATTGATTCTATTTTTTTTATTTCAGTTAACGCAGATTCGTCGTTGAAGTAACATGCCTTCTGAGTTAAAGTAACACTTAATTGCAATTACAGTAACACAAATGAACGTTCAGGAAAAGAATTTTTATGATATGCTAGAGTAACGTATTGTACACGTTAGGGTAACACCACTTATGAATTACAGTAACACATTATTTACATTGATGTAACGCTGTTTGATTTTGTGCAGGTAGTTGCGCCAGAGATGCGAACGCACAAGACAACACTGGAAAATGTGGAATTTAATTCGTTTGATTAATTATGGATTAATATTATGGTTCATTGATATTATTGTTTCACCGATATTATTGTTTTGCTTTATGTTGAAGCATGCATGGCATTGAAGTAACACAAGTAATGAATTACAGTAATACCTACTTTTAATTAGAGTAACACAAAAATGTAACACTAAAAAAGGGTTTTTGGCGCTGACGTTGGAGTAACATCTTTTTAGAGTTAAAGTAACGCAACTTAGGAGTTACAGTAACACTTATGCCCATGGGCCTGACTTTTCTTAATTTTTGGCAGGAAGCATTGGTAAAGAGCCGAATGCACAGGAATGGTGCAGAGATGTGGGTGAGATTTTCACTCCGTACTGAAAAAGACACAGAGGAAGACGAGGATGAACAAATGTTTTGATAATACTCGTGTTCTTTGAATATTACAAGAATTTTTTCTTTTTTCCTGGTTTACACGAAAAACTAATGTTGTACACATTTGTGCAATTAACACTATATTTATTTAATAAATGTGTTTTTGGTTAGAGTAACATCTCATGTGCGTTGAAGTAACACTATTAATTTGTTACAGTAACAGAAAAAATGCATTGTAGTAACTGAGGACAGCAGTGTTGTTCATTCATTGAAAGAGTACCAATATTGGTGATTGCAATATCATTGTACTAACGGCATTAATCACTTAAAGTAACATAATTTGTTCATTAAAGTAACACACACAGTGCTTCGGTGTAACACACAGATTGTGAGACCAACGTAACAGAGTTTCACAGCTGCTGGTCATTGTAACAGAGTTTCACAGCTTCAATGTACTGGTGATAGTCAAAATACCAATGTAATTAGACAGGTAACTAAAGAATAGAGACCATTAAATCGTAGTTACAAAAGAGATGACATGATTCAGTAAACACGCTATTTTTTTCGGCCCTTTGGTGGCTTGCTCATGGGACCGTCGATGATTTTTTGTCTAGTGTTCTCATACTTGGCTACGTTTTCCAACAATTGCGATCGTACAGTGTTCCTGTCTGCCAATAGAAATGTGGAGTAACATAAGAAGCAGATTAGAGTAACAAATGTACACAATTGAGGGTTTACAAGGATTCAAAGTATCACGAAGATGAGAGTTAAAGTAACACCTCTTATGCATTACAGTAACACATGGTTGTCTTTGAAATAACACCGTACATCAAACACAGTAACGAAGCACCTCTTACAGTAACACATCAAGTTTATTACAGTAACAGCGTATGTGCATTAAAGTAACATTCGATATATGTTCGTCTGTAGTTGAATTCAATTACACGAAACAGATGAAAACCCAGATAGCAAAACAGTCTTCAGTGAAAAAAATTAATTATATGGCACAGACGCAACAAAATTAATGAATCAATAATTAGCGAAAGAGGTAATGAAATATAACACAGATGTAAACAAAACCTAGATCTTCAGTAAAATAATAATCTTGCTCGAGTTGAGGACAACGATTGAATTGAGTTGAGCGACATAGTTCAGTTGAGCGAGTGCTCAAGAATCCTAGAGTTGAGCGAGCGATTGAGTTGAGTTGAAGGATTGAGTGCGAGTTGAAGGATTGAGTGCTCGGGTATGCCTGAGTTGAGCGCAAAAGTTGAAGTTGAAGTGGAGCGATTGAGTTTGAGTTGAGCGTTTGAGTGTAAGGCTGTGATTGAGTTGAGCGAATAAAATTGAGCGAGATGAGAGAAGAGATGAAGATGAAGGGTTTTCTTAAGCGGACGTTTGAAAGCAAAAAAATAAATGAGATGAGAGAGAAGGTTGCAGTTGGCGCTAATCTAGGGAGGAGGAGGATTTTTTTATTTTTTTCCAAAATTTGGTAGTTACTACCTTCATTACCCTATACAATCTCACCCATCCATCTTGTTTAGATCAATGGCCAAGATTAGGACTCATGGACTCAAAAAAAATAAAAGGACTCACTTGATCTTTACTCTCTCTCTCTCTCTCTCTCTCTCTCTCTCTCTATATATATATATATATATATATATATATATATATATATATATATATATATATATATATATATATATATATATATATATTAGGCTTTTTTCGAGCGATCTCATTGGTCCGTTCCATCAAACCTCAAATTAGGAAAGTATCAGAAATAATAAAAAAATCAACTAGAGAATCTTTTAATTATTATAATTCTATATTTAATTTATCATATTAATGGGATGTTTTACAATTCTTAGTTAAAAACTTTTAGAGTTCATTTTTTAAAAACATTATTGTAAAATAAATTATAAAAATGAAATAATTATATTCGTGGTAAAAAATGCTTTCATTAGAGTATAAATTTTATATTATTTGTTTCACATTATGTAATGAATTTATTACATATAACAGTTTTAAAATTATCCCACATCGACAAGTTATAATATGATGTTGAAATTCTATATTATAAATAAAGAGTAATAATTCGTTATTTGATATCTACCAAAAGTCTTTTGAATCTCAAAAAAATTTCCTAAGACTATAAACCATAAGTAATTATCTTTTGAATTTCAAAAAGAGTTCCTAGGATTATAAATCTTAAGTAATTATCCTATATCGAAAAATTATGATGAAGTGATAAAATTTTATATTATAAAGAAGAGTAATCATTCAGTTTTAAATAAATATCGACCAAGAAAAACATTTAAATTATCCCACATCGAAAAATTATGATGGAGTAATATAATTCTATATTATAAATAATAGTATTCATTCAATTTTTAATATCGAAGAAAAAAACTTTTAACTCTTAAAAAAGCTTTTAATATATAAGACTACAAACTTAAAATCATTTCACATTGAAAAATTATGATGGAGTGATGAAATTCTATATTATAATCAAAAGGATGTATTTTTTTTAGTTTTAAAAAGAGTTTTTAAGACTATAATCTTAAGTAAATTATCTCACATCAAAAAATTATGATGAGGTGATGGGAGACTATAAACTTAAATAAATTATCCCACATCGAACAATTATGATAAGTTGATGAATTCTATATTATTAATAAGACTAAAAATAATCTCACATCGAAAAATTATGATAAGGTGATGAAAATTTATATTATAAATAAGAGTAATTATGTGCTCTTAGATATTAACCAAAAATCTTTTGAGTCTTAAAAACATATAAAGACTATAAGCTTATAAAACGATCCCACATTCGAAAAATTATAAAGTTTCATCAAACAAAAATCTTTTGAGTCTTAAAAATGTTCTTAAGACTATACACTAAAGTATAAAAAATTATAATAAGGTGAAAAAAATTCTATATTATAAATAAGACATAATAATTCTTCCTTAAACATCAACAAATTTAAGTAATTCGCTCATATCGAAAAATTATGATGAGATCATGAATTTCTACTAAATAAGAGTAATCAAAGTTTTTAAATATCAATCAATAATATTTTGAGTTTAAAAAAGGTCTTAATAAGATTACAAACTTTAAATTATCCCGTATTGAAATAATTAAAATAAGGTACGGTGATGATTCTATATTATTATAAATAAGAAAACAAATTTTAGTTAAATTATCCCACATCGACAAGATAATAAAACGATGAATTTCTATATTATAAATAAGACTATGCTAATTATTTGTTCTTAGATATCAATCAAAATCTTTTTAGTCTTAAAAAACTTTTTAAGTTTATAAACTTAAGTAAATTATCTCATATCGAAAAATTATACTCTGTTATAAAACGAGAGAGAAAGGAAAAGTAGAGAGAAATAGAGCGAGAAATATGTGAGGGAGTTATCTTATTCATGTCATTTAGAGAGATATATATATATATAGTACATCGGCAATGATAAGGTAGTTTACATATGGGTCAAAAGCCCAATGGACATTCACCTAATATGATTTCATAACACTCCCCCTTGAATGTACATTACGGAATAATATGTCTCATAAAAACCTCACTAAATTTACTTAACCACCTTAGAATGCGTTTATCAGCATGATGACTCGATATGCAAACTGTATTGTATACTTTTCAATATCATCAATAAATTTGATGAATTTCAGGATTATGAGCTCATTAATACCAATAAATATGTCGACGGTCGTACGGATTTATAAAATCCTTATTCAATAGGCCACTTGATATTGCGCACAAATGTGTAGCCATTTCATATCGATGTAATTTCGTAGAATTGTCATTCTACTTATATATTACTGTACACGATAAATAACGCGTAATTTGATATGATAAAACTTCTTTTGTTTTACCAACTTGTCATTCACTTTCTCCCCCTAAGGTGGTAAAAAAAATTCAAGATAGATTGCAATCATTTACTTAACCACCTTAGAATGCGTTTATCATATCATATGCAAATAAGATTTCATTGATGGGTATTTTTGCAAGATTATGATATATTTCGGGGAGTACGTGATTCATAAAATAATTGACTTTTAATGGCTGATTCTAAATGCCAAATTTAAGAGATCAATTTATTCACATGATATCGATCAAATTGTGAATTCTAATAACACAAATTACTCTTATTTGATATGTGGTCTCCAAGCCACTTAAAACAATATCGATCAATTCATAGAATTGAACTTAAAATATGTTTATTCAACCTCGAGTAATGTGCAATTGGATCTCCAAATATCATCATTCATAGTCAATTTTAATTCACAATTCTTAAACCCATACTTTTAAGCACTTGTTGATCACATATGCTTAATCAGTTCATGTCAAATGTTGATATTTGTTCGCAATTAATTGCAATAATGCATATGCGAAGTTAGCTGATCTCAATATGTATAATTAGCAATTGCATGCCAAACTATTGAATGCTAAACTTACTCAATATGACACAAACTTTATATTCATCTCGCAAAATGGAACACCTCTAGTGTCTCATGTAAATTTGCAAGATCTGTCATATATTAATATCCTTTTGGGAAATATAACAATATATTCCGTTTGAGTAATTACTCAAATGATGAATATTTAAGAGTTATGAAGTGAGATATTTTAGACTTCCACATCGAGTAAAGAATTGGAGAATAATTATGAGTAAGATTACTCCATAAATAAATTATCTCACATTAAACTCATGGGAGACTTGACTGAACTTATACCGATCGAAGATCTTAAATTTATAGAAATCATCTCCCATTATACCGATAAAATACCGTCTCACATTAATGTGATAGGAGACTTACTCACATGTAATGACAAAAAAATTTGATAGGAGATTGTCTCGCATTAAAATGATAGAAGACAATCTCACATTAAATCATCGCTAAACAACTTACAATGAAATGCAAGTTATGCGTGACAAATATAACTTAAAAAATAATGAACATAATTATGAAAATTTTAACATTCTAAATTGCTAATAGTAAGTATATCATGTCACTACGAATTTGTAATACCCTAAGGATGGATGATCATCACTATTTCATACAATATAATATGAAGCAAAATAGAAAGATTGTTACCGTAATTACGAAAATTTTACTACCATAACTACATAGCTATAATAAGGTAGAGAATATATTATTATAGAAATTAAATATTTATGATATCAAAATCTGTGACTTTAGGAAATGTGTATTTTAGATAATCATCCAAATTAACATCTAAATTATATTGTTGAAATAAACTAAAGTTGCCAATTTTTCGTTTAAAATATATTGACAAAGAGACAAACAAAATATTAGAATTGTAGGAACTTAACTATTATGCTTTAAAGTATATATATCTCAATCGTTAAAACGACTATTTTAATATATACAAGTCTTTGCCACAGAGATACAAATATGGAGATGCATTGAAAATACTCCATATATATACTATGATCTCCTTATAGTCATAAGATAATAATAGATCATATGTGTATCTTCAAAAGAAATGAATTAACTTCTTAATATAGGACTGAGAAATAAAATTGTGGACATGACGTAGGTCCACTCCGACGCGGCCACGCGCGGGTTTGGGTAGGCGAATGAATCTCGTGGTGAGATTGTTCTCGGGTTCGAAATTTAAGTCAAAATGGAGTCGCCACCGAATTTTGTGGTTATTCGGAACCATACGAGCCCACTCTATGTCGTCATGGGCTATACACAAAGTACGGCCCACTTCGATTTCAGAGTTTATTGGGCTCGTCCCTTTGCATTGCCATATCGATACCGTTTAAACCGGCTTTTGTATATAGAATGACTCTCGTGCACCAATGGTTTTGGGCATCCGGAAACCAAAGTTCTGAGTAAGGGGTGAGGGTACATGTTGGGAAGCCCACTAAGGACACCCAACCCCGCCCGCACATGGCGGCCTCTACTAAGACATCGTTCGTGTTCGTGTGCGCGCACTAGTAAAATGACTAAATGATATGCAAACAGCGTTTTCGGGCTAATCATATGAATTGTGGGTTAGCTACGTCATTTAATGCATCTTGAATATAGTCGGAGTAATTTAGCATGCAAGGTTCATTTATAAAGTGATAAGCAAGTAAATAAACAAAACTCGAAAGTAAATAACGTACAAGTTACACAGGCGGAAATACAACCCGGCCAATACAAAAATTATAAATAAAATACAAACGGAAAAATAAATAATACTACCTCCGTCCCACTAAGATTGTCACATTTCATTAAAATACTCCTCACAAATAATAGGAAAATGAGACAATCATTTAGGGACGGAGGGAGTAAGAAGATAGGAACGGACCCGTATGTAAACTAGACCGTGAATTGTGTAGATGGACGAACCCCGATTAAATACACATTGCGTTGTGTATTAAACGAAGAACGGAGACATAGGACCTAAGCGTGACGCTAGCCCGACCCCATGCCTCGATGCCTTGTCCCAACTTATCACATCGAAAAATCGATCAAAGTCGCTAAGTGTCGTGACATGCGTGAGTTTTGAAAGATAGGTTCACGTGATTGGCTTTACACGTGTCGACTAAAAGTCGTAAAAAAGACAAGGCTTAAATGTTGCATTTAAGCTCTCGGTTTTCTGGGCTACAGGTCCCACTCGGTCGAGTCATGGTCTGACTCGGTCGAGTGTGTCCTCGAAAAAGGCTTCTGCCCAGGTTTATGGGTGCTACTCGATCGAGTAGTCTACGTACTCGGTCGAGTAGCCCCTGTACGAGTACCAACTCGTTTTATTTTTTGGTTTAAACTCGATGGTCGGCCAAATCAAATACAAATATCGCACGATTTGTATTTGACTCGGCTTCCGGTGCTATAATCGCGTATGCATGCGATTATAATACCGTTATCAGAGTTTTATGAAAATGCTTTGGCTAAATTAGAAATTTTGTATTAGTGACGAAATTGCATCCCTCTACGTCACGACATCGAAACTAATCCTTTCGGATTATGTGATGTCGGTTTTCGTGTCAACGGGTTCCGTACTAATAAAAATGGGATCAAATGCGTTCAACTATTATTAATCGCGATCACGTCACGCCCTTGAGTACATTGGGGCGGGGCTCCTCGAAAGGGCTCCACCTCCATCGTTGCTCGTAAAGGGATTAGACGGACTTTAGGCGATCATTATAGTCAAACGTATTTAAAACCGAATTTTAATACTAGTATATATACGCGGTATGATAATGTTAGTAACGAAAAGATAAAAGTTAGTATACAAAAAGGTAAAATGTTAGAGTTATGCTAAAGTTAGTGTTAGGATACTAGTATAGTTATTATATAGATAATACAAAGACGTAAATGAAAGCAAAGTAGCAAGGATCGAAATGGGGTTTAGGACACCCTCAACATACATGCTTAGTAGGGACCTCGGAAATGGACTCGTAAATAGCGACGGGACATCGGAGTATCGAGGATGTATGCAAGTTATGGTGTATATGTGTATATGTGTGTGTGTTTGTCTGTTTTTGAAGAGCAAATGGCTTGGTTTTTTGTGTGGTTTTGCTTAGGGTTGTAGTGTAGAGTGTTTAGGTAGATTAGAGTAGAAGTGTAGGGTAAATGTGCATTGATCAAAACTGAAAATGCAAAGGGTTTGAGGGGGTATTTATAGATTTTACCCCACGACCTAGGGTCACTCGATCGAGTGGCCCTAGTGCACTCGATCGAGTGCCCTAGAAAATGGGCCTGATCCGGTAAATGACGCTCCACTCGACCGAGTGGGTGAATCCACTCGATCGAGTGGATCAAGAGGATCGAGCTATTTTAGGAAGGAGTTGACCTTGTTGATTTGTTTGTCTTTTTTGAATTTGATTTGGGCGCCAGTTTTTAGAAGGTCCCTTTAGGTTGATTTTTTCTGACGGGTTCGTCTTTGACCGGGTTTTGACCCGGTCGCCAAAAGACGGGTTTTATTTTTGGTGTCGGTTTTGGCCCAAATTAGTCTTATTTTATTTGAAACGGCCCACTGGCCTGGATTTGAGGTCGGTTTTGAGAGATTTGCACTCCGCTAAATGCCCACGTCGGATATTATTTATTCTGAGCCCATATCCGAGTATACTAAGTCACGTTTGCGTCCGATCATCATCGGATGTTTGTCGGGAACTGCTATAGACACTAGCAGGCAAATTGCGGGTGTCTACAGAGCCCCCACTCTGACTGAGGCTTGGACAAGGCGAAAGTCAGAGTAGCCACCAGGCCAATCGCAGATTACGACATGGCAGCCTTCCGGTCGGGTCGTTTATAGTCCAGTAGACTAGCGTGAAGGGCTCGCCAGCCATAGGCAGAGGGTCATACCAGTCCTGCTTATGATAGCTCCGTGGGGAGTGAAACTTGCTTCTGGAGGTGTAGGAGTACCCGTATGCTGATACATCATCGCTCTGATTGTAGCATTATGGGATAAATATTGACTCACGTTGGGGAATGAAGTAGTTGCGCGGAGACTTGCTTCTGAAGTCTGGGATGTACCTGTATGCTGACACATAACAAGTTGCATATAACATATAGACAAAAAACCGACTCGTGCTGGGAAAAAACTGGATTTTGAACAGTCGAAAATTTTTGAAAGAGATTTTTTTTATCACCGAATTTTTAGAAATTCTCAGGAAAGCTCGGGACGACTTGATTCCTATTCTGGGTTCTCGTCTGAAATCAGGCTTGCGCATGCATAGGGCCCAGGTTTGCTGAGGAGGCAAGGTAGTTAGGGTTACAGTTAGGGTTTCCTGTTATAAATATAGGTTTCCCAGCTTCAGCTTACTGTATCTCGAATCAACAACTCCTACTTCTCAAAATCACTTAGACTTTCAAGAAGCTTCAAACCCCTGCCATGGGTATCGATCACCTCACTTCGATGTTTTTTGCCTGGTCCCAGCACTTTCGGGACGAGGACAAAGTTCAGCTGACCCAAATGGGGATTGTCAGCCTGTTTCCTCTTCGACGTCTAATAACTGATTCACACTTTTTGGACGCCTGCCTGTCGTTTTGGGATACTACCCATCACGTCTTCGCGTTCCCGCGGGGGGAGATATGCCCTCTTCCCGAGGAGATCGCAACTATTGGGGGTTGGAGTCCTGTTGCTCGTCCTGCCATCCCTCCGTTCTACCCGGACCCGAGGAGGAGGTTGAGGGATTTCCTGGGTCTGTCTCATGCTGAGACAGATCGAATGGTGCGGGGAAATACTGTTTCCCTCTTCGACTTGGCTGACAAGTTTATGAACAATCAAGATGTAAGGGCTACCCCTTCTCATAGGCGTAGGGCTTTCGCCTTCTGCATGCTGCACCGCTATGTTTTTGAGGGGATGATGGATGTTGACTCATGCCTGGGTCAAATCAGGCTGATCAGAGTGGTTGACCAGATGGAGATTGGTCATAGCCCTGCTTGGCTAGCCACTGGAGAAATCATCATGGGTTTGGATGCTAGGCGACTTGACCCGACCCGACAACTGATGGGGAGCACCCTTATTCTGCAGGTACCTGTCACTCGATCGAGTGACATCTTCAAAGTGCTTCTGCCCATCTGTGGAGGGCTTACTCGATCAAGTCGGATGTTTTACTCGATCGAGTGGCACTCCTGATGAGATTCTGCTTGTCTTTAGAGAGCCTTACTCGATCGAGTCAGACGGTATACTCGATCGAGTGGGCTGTAGCAGACCATTCCGTTGCTTACGAATTTTGTATATACTTTTTGCAGGGTTGGTTGTCGGAACGCCTGTCAATCATAGAGCCCCCTTCGAGCATTCCCAACTATCGCAACAGCCAAATTAGTTCAAGAGGGCGCCGGATAAGCTCAAGTCACCATATAAATCGAGCTTACTGGGATGAGGAGTTGGTGTTCCATGGCGGCCCTTTAATTAGGTGGACTGTCGCTTGGTGGTTCCTTTCTAAGATGTCAGGGCTGGCCAAGAGGGAGTAAGCCCGTTACCTGGTGATCCTATCCCTTGACTGGACAGTTCACATTTACCCGGACCGCATCCTGAGGCAGTTCGGTTCGTCTCAGCGCATTCCTGAGACTGAAGCCATTATCAACGTCTCGCTCCAACTGACAGACGCTATGTGCGACACCTGGTTGCAGAGATGGTTTACCCGTCCTACATGGACTATTCCCAACCCTTGCCAATTCGCTTGGGTTTCACGGGCTTACGAGAAGTGGACTTCCGAGGAATCCGAGGAAGCTCGTAAAGCTCTGAAGGTCGATGAGGCCTTCGAACTGATCCGTCGGGAGACGGCAAAGGACAATAAGGGATTCTTTGATGAGGGAGAGACCCCTGCTACCTTAGTCCGACTAGAATCGGGTCTTAAGTCACATACTAAGACTCGAGCTAGAGATGTCGGTGCTAGCGGCACGCGGGGGCGGCTAAGCCCCCAGACTGATTTGGAACGCGACTTGGGCCAAGGCTGGCGGCCCGGGACCGACTAGGTCCGCGTGACCGGCTTCCTGAGCCCGTGAGGGCCCGACTTGGGCCTATCGAGGTGGATGAGGACTCGAGTTCCAAGAAACGAGTCCGGGCTAAAGAGGTTCATGTGGTGATTCGAGAACGCTCTCCTCCGCGTCGTCGTCAGTGGACGGCCAAGGAGGCCAAGGACAAGGGGAAGGGCAAGATGCCCTAAATACCGAGTCCTTAGTTTTTTATTAATTAAATATTATTACTATTTTTGTCGTGTTCTTTTTTTTTTGGGTAATTTTTGAATTCCTGCATTTTGTATTTTTCCCGAGTTTATCGGGGCTCTTTTTTTGGTGATAATTAATAAAAGGAGTTTATTATTTAACCGTTCCTGTCTTTTCTTGATTGCACTGGTTGTGCCCTTTTGAGAGGCTGCCTACGTATCCGCATTTAGCAGAATCAAACCAAACGTAGTTCAAGCTTAGTAAATTTGCAATCTCGAATTACACCAAGACTAATGGTTCAAGATGTTTTGTGACAGTAGAATAAATAATTCTAGCTCATTGACTTGCTTTTTGTAAAAAAGATTTTGATAAATTTTGCTAATGACATTGAGAAATGGCTAAGGGTAGTAACGCTTTAGCTGGTCCAGGTTGGTTGGGTTGACGAACTCATTCCCGTCCAGGTCCGTCAGCATTACTGCTCTCCCTGATAGGATCTTCTTTACCAGATATGACCCAACCCAGTTGGGTTTGAACTTTCCCCTTGGGTCAATTGGTAGTAAAGCTCGAACAGACTTAAGGACTAGATCCCCTTCTTTAATGTTTCTGGGCCTTACCCTTTTGTTGAAGGCCCGTTGGATCCGTTTCTGGTAGATTTGGATGTTGTTGAGAGCGCGGGACCGTCGTTCGTCTAGTAGAACCAACGAATCGTACCGTGCTCGAACCCAGTCAGCTTCGGGTACTTGACTTTCTAACAGAATTCTGAGGGATGGTACCTCTAATTCAACTGGTTGGACTGCCTCCATTCCATAAGTTAGGTAATACGGTGTCGCTCCGGTACCCCCATAGGGCAAAAGATATTTTGTCGGGCCAATCCCGGTAATTATCAGCCATCTTTTTTAGTATGGTGACAATTGTTTTATTGGCCGCCTCCACTGCTCCATTTGTCTGGGGACGGTAAGGGGAGGACGTGTGCCTTTGAATTTTATATTTGGTCAGCAGGGCTGCGGTCTCGGCTTGGAAATGAGTCCCGTGATCACTGATGAATTCATGTGGGATTCCATACCGACATATTATCTTGTTCTGGATAAATTTGGCTACATGTTTAGCGTTAAGAACGCGATATGATTCAGCTTCGACCCATTTGGTGAAGTAGTCGATAGTTACTAAAATAAAGCAGTGCCCACCAGTACCAGAGGGATTTATCTTCCCGATTATGTCGATACCCCATGTCGAGAACGGCCAAGGCGACGTCATGGTATAAAGCAGAGATGACGGCATATGTTTCACATTGCCGAAGATTTGACAGTTGTGACACCGTTTGACATATAATTGGCAGTCAGCTTCCATGGTATTCCAGTAGTACCCGAGCCTCATGATTTTTCGGACCAGCATGTGAGCATTCATATGTGGGCCGTTTTCACCATCATGTACTTCGGCCATTACTTTCTCGGCCTTATATTTATCAACACAAAGGAGAAGAGCCCCCTGTGCCATTTTTTTGTACAATTGTCCATCATCGGTGCGGATGAACTGGGTGGCTAGCCTCCGCAAGGCTTTCTTGGCTCGACCTTCAGTCCCGGGAGGATACTCTCCGTTTGTCAGGTATTTTAATACAGCCTGGTACCAAGGTTCGGGATCAGTGATCTCGATGTCTTCAATGTCATGAATGTATGCTGGCTCGGACTGTCTTTCGACACAAATTGGCATACTGGTCACGTGATCGGGAATATTCATTAAAGATGCCAATTTTGAGAGTGCATCTGCAAACTGATTTTCTTCCCGGGGCAGGTATATGTACTCCACCTTTTGGAATCGTTTCTCGAGATTCCTTACTCGTGCCTGGTAGGCCATGAGATTAGCATTCCGAGTCTTCCATTTTTGGAGTGCTTGGTTAATGACCAAGGATGAGTCACCATGTACCCGGAGATTTGTGATCCCCAGGTTGGTGGCGGCTTGTAGCCCGTAAATGCATGCTTCGTACTCTGCTGCATTATTGGTAACATCAAAGTCCAGTTTGATGGAAACGAGAGTATGCTCCCTTCTTGGTGAGATTCGGAGGATCCCGACTCCGAACCCTCGAAAATTAGATGCTCCATCGAAGTACAAATCCCATGTTTCAGCATCGGTATGGAAAATATCTTCGTCTGGGAAGGACCAGGTGTCGATGTGTCCTTCCTCGGATACCGGGCTATCGGCGAGGAATTAAGCTACTATTCGTCCTTTAATAGCCTTTAGTGGTACAAATTTTAGGTCGAACTCGGCCAACATTAGAGTCCATCTGGAAATTCGGCCATTGAGAATGGGCTTTTCGAAGAGGTATTTGATCGGGTCCATCTTGGATAGAACATGGACCTCGTAGCTGAGCATATAGTGTCGGAGCTTCTTAGTGGCCCAGACTAGAGCCAAGCACGTCTTTTCGAGCATGGTATATTTGCACTCATACTCTAAAAACTTCTTGCTGATATAATAAATGGCTCGTTCTTCGGAGTCGATCGTCTGAGCCAGCATAGCCCCCATGGCTGTCTCGGTCGTTGTTAGGTATAACGACAGAGGCAAACTGGGTTGAGGCGGCATTAAGACTGGCGGAGCAGACAGAATTTCCTTGATCTTGTCGAAAGCAGCTTGGCACTTGTCATCCCATAGTATCCGTTCCCCTATTTTCAGTTTCTTGAAAATTGGTTCACACACCATGGTTAGTTTGGAAATGAATCGACTAATATACTGGACTTTCCCGAGAAATCCCCTTATCTCTTTTTCGGTTTTAGGAGCTTGCATCTCGGTAATGGCTTTGATTTTAGCTGGGTCGACCTCGATACCTCGTTGGCTAACGATATGACCCAGTAATTTGCCTAATGTTACTCCGAAACTGCACTTTTGAGGGTTTAGCCTCATGTTGTATTTGCGCAATCGGGTGAAGAATTTTCTTAGGGCGGTGATGTGACCGTCCCGTTCTTTGGATTTGACGATCATGTCGTCCACATAAACTTCTACTTCTTTATGCATCATGTCGTGTAATAAAGTGGTAGCGGTCCTTTGGTATGTGGCCCCGGCATTAATGAGGCCGAATGGCATGACGGTATAGCAGTAAGTACCCCAAGGTGTGGTGAAGGTAGTCTTACTCATATCTTCTTCCGCCATCTTGATTTGATTATATCCGGCATACCCGTCCATGAATGATAGAAGGGTGTGATCGACCGTGTTATCCACCAGTATGTCGATGTGTGGTAACGGGAAATCATTCTTCGGGCTGGCTTTGTTAAGATCCCGAAAATCTACGCATACCCGCACCTTACCGTCCTTTTTAGGAACCGGCACGATGTTTGCAACCCAGTCCGGATACTCGGACACTTGTATGAAGCCGGCTTTAAACTGTTTGTCGACTTCTTCTTTTACTTTGAGAGACCACTCGGGCCTCATTCGACGAAGCTTCTGCTTGACCGGTTTGCACCCGTCTTTGATAGGTATGCGGTGCTCGGCTATTTCCCGGTCTATCCCCGGCATGTCCTTGTAGGACCACGCAAAGACGTCTCTGAATTCTTGGAGGAGGTTTATGAACTGTTGTTTCTCCTCGGGATCTAAGGATAACCCTATCTTAAGTATCTGAGGCTCTAAGGTTGTTCCCACGTTTATGGACTCGGTCTCTTCGATTACCGGATTCCGGGATTCCCTTTGCTCTAGTTGCTCGATCAGATGTGGAGGTAGAGGTACCTGTTCGTCGCATTTCTCAATGTCATAGCATAAAACATTTTTGAAAGCAGAATTTAAAAGAGACAAGTCGTAAGCAGAACGGTTGTTATTATTAATTGAACATTTGGAAAATAGCTCAAAGAGAGCAGCCATCTGATCATTGGTCAGTGGCGGAATTGGTAAAGCACTCGGGACAGACCCCGAAGTGCCAGCAGCAGGAATGATAGAAGGGAGAGGGGTCACATGAGTGACTCTAGCACCGACTTCCCTAGACTCGACCTCAGACTCTGATTCAGACTCTGACTCAGACTCGGACTCGGACTCAGGCATGTCTCCCTCTCCGGTGACCAGCTTGTAGATCTTTCCTTGACTGTCGGTCCATTTGACGGTCTTCCTCCAGGCCCTGTTTCCTGTCTCGGAATCAACATCCGAGATCAGCTTGGTTGGGTCAAACCTGTTGCTGCGGAGAATCAGGTTGACCAGGTCTTCCTTTGGAGTCGGGGCTATGATGTCTTCCCCGAAGAGCAGCCCCAGCGTGGGCTCAGCATCATCAGTTTCATCAGACTGGATGAGGGCGAACACCTCATCCGGGATGTAGTTGCAGTCCCGGGCCGATTGAGTCCCGAGGTGCGCAGCATTGGGTTGGTACAGACCAACTTGGATAGCCCCGAATACCGGTGTGACAAAGTAGTCAGACAACCGTGGGCTGTAAGGGCTCAAGTGGATACCCTTAATGATGTTGCAGGCCTTTTCGATTCCTGCTTGGACAACGTTGTCCGGAGTGGCGGCATAGCCAAGGCCGAAGTGAGAGTCTTCGTCCTTAAGGACCTCGGTGATCTTCCCAGCTGGAAGGTCAGGTCGAGAGGTAGCCCCCGGAAGGTACCCTAGGTTTTGGAGCATTGTGTCAATGCTTGTGGTGAATTAAGGCCTAAAAAGGTACTCTTCCTCGATCATCCCCACAAAGTCGAACCCCCAGAGGTCCGTGCGGCCCGTGGGTTTACAGCTAGCCACGGTCATTGGGGTTGCCTCCAAAGTAATAACATTGTCGAGCAAAGGCATCTTGATCTTACGGTGGAGGACACAGCTTTGACCGCGTGAATCCAGGGTCTTCCTAGGAGCAAGTTGAAGGATGAGGTGACATCGATCACCTGGAATTCAAGCTCCTTTTCTATCGGGCCCGTTATGATGGTCAGCTTCACGGCCCCAGATACCGTCTTTGGGCTCCCATCAAAGGCTTGGATGGTTTGAGCCATCGGAACATAATCGGCCTCGGTGATGCCGAGGGCTTTGGCGGTCCTTAAGGGAAGGACGTTTACAGCGGACCCGTCATCGACTAGGGTCATCGGGAGGTATTTCCCTCGGCAGATTACCGTAATGTAGAGGGCCAGATTATGAGAGGCCCCGAACGGTGGTAAGTCGGCTTCAGAGAAAGTGATCATTGGGCCTCCTTCCTTGGTTTTGCCTTTCAAGTGGGGCAGGATTGTGGCTACCATTTCAGCAGGGGTAGCCAAAGAGTCGATCTTAACTTGATCGAGAGCCTTAGTGAGTGCTTCTCGATGTTCTTGTGAGCTAACCAAGAGCTGCCATATGGTGAGGTCAACTCGGGTTTTCTTCAGTTGCTTCACAATAGCCGTTTCAGCGGTCGGCTCCTCAGGGGCGACTTCCATCCCGAGTGGATCAGTGATGGTTGTCGGGATGGGGGTGTCCCTAGAGCTTGTGGCTAGATAGGGACGACCAAGGTGGTTGCTGGCTAGGACTTGGGTTTTGGCCTTGCGAATCTGTTCAGGGGTGATGGGAACGGTTTCCCCTTTAGCGAGGTAGACATCATTCTCGTCGTCAAACCAGATCTCGTTCACTTGCGGGATAAATGGAGAGATAAGGTGAAAGCAATCAATCACCTCCCCGACAAAGATGGCGTGGGAGCTGAAAGGGTTCTCCTTGTTGTTTGGTTTATCTCCGGGTAGCGGGATTTTACCGCTCTCGATCAGGTCCTGAATCAAGTGTTTCAGCTTCCAACACTTTTCGGTATCATGCCCATTGCCCCGGTGGTATTGGCAATAGGCCTGAGCATTGTAGTTCTTGGAGCGTCGCTCGACCGGAACTTCAGGAGTTGGGCCTATCGGTTGGATTAGGCCTTTGGAGGACAGCCTTTGTAAGACATAGGTATAGGTGGTACCTATATCAGTGAAAACCCGAGGTGGGGTATTCTTCTTGGACGGGGCATCTAGTAGATTAACCGCGTCAAAAATGCTACGAGTTGCAGCTTGGGGCTTAGTGATGGAGGAAGAGGCCCCCTGGTATCCTTTGCTAGCGGCCTTAGTGAGGCCTTCCAGTCTCAGATCGTCTTCGATCTTCATACCCATTTCAGTAAGGGTGGTGAAATTGGGTATGACAGCGTACCGGAGGTGAACCCGGTAGGAGGGGAGGAGGTTCTTGATGAAAGCCTCCACCAAAGTCTTATCATTGGGCTTATTGACCAGTTTCACGCTCTCGGCCCTCCAGCGTTGAAGGTATTTAGTAAAACCTTCCTTCGGCTCTTGGGCCATAACCTCCAGAGATCGCATTGTGGTTTGGATCTCGGTGTTTTCAGCATAGTTCCGAGCAAACTCGGTAGCCACATCATCCCATGTAGGGTATTTTTTCGGGTCTAGCCTATAGTACCAGGCCCGTGGGTGCTTCTCAAGAGATGCAGCAAAGAGGTTCTTGAACATGGACGAATCCACTTCCTTGATGGCCATGAATTTCTTGAAGGCCCGTACATGTAGTAACGGGTCTTCAGTTCCCTCAAACATGGGCAGGCCCGTAAGGTTCAGGTTTGCGGGCAGCTTGTCACTCAGTGGGTTGTACTCTCGGCTATTCTCCCGATGAATGTTGTTACTCCCAGCCAAATGGACTTGTTCTTCTAGTCGGCGTACTGCGCTGACTAGTTCAGCTAGAGGCCCTGTAGCCTCGAGATTAGGAGTCCTTTGCTCCACTGTAGCTAGGCGAGCAACGATGGCCACTTGACCAGCCCTCATTTCGGTCAGTTGGGCTTCGATGTCGGTTTGCTTCTCGATCATGGCGTCCAGAGAGGTTTGCAGACTGTTCAAAGTAGCCATCCTGCGGGCGTGTCTGGTTGCCGGTGGCCTGTCTGTAAGAACACCGCGTAATCAGAAACCGATCCCAGATCTTGGAAAAAAAAGAAAGGAAAAGTACATCCCGAGCGACACTAAAGAAGGAAGACCAAAGACTCGAGAAAGACATCTAGACGGATGACTCAATGGGTGGTATAACTTCCTTAGGACTTTGGCTTTGTGGGCCTAATCCTGTTCGAAGGAAGGTCCACGTGAGACTTTTCCCCATACTTTTGACTCAAGTGTATGGACAGACTTTTCTTTGTAGGGGTATGCCCTACGTGGGTTGGTCGTGCCTTGACAGATAAGGCGGACTCGGGAAAGGGGGAAACTCGTGATATAAGATCGACGGAGCTTCGACTCTAAAAACCTTCGATATACTAAGCAAAGACCCGACACACGGCTAGACGGTAGGTCCTATAATAAGGAAGATTCACTAGAAAAGTTGGATGCTTGAAATTCGAATATAAAATGGGCGAATTTCCGAGAGTTCGAAAATTGAAAAAGGAATTTCGAAAACCAAGATTAGAATTTTGAAAATTCAGAAAATCGGAATGGTGTCGAAAATTCGAGAATTAAAACGGGCAGCATGCCGACTAGAGAAAAAGGATATTTTGAGTCAAATCGTTGATCCTAAGTTTCGGCGGCATTCCGAATTTTTGAAAGTTGGATATTTTTGAAAAGACGGGTCCCGAAACGGACAGTATTTCGGGGTTTTTCAAAATTTTGGTATTTAGGAAAGATGCATTTTTTTTTGAAATGACGTTTTTTGAAAAAAAATGACACGGAAACCAAGTAGCATGTAGTCAAAAAAGCATTATAACGACGCTTATGTATGCTTTACACTAACTCTCGGTCGGTCAAAAATAGGGTCTATACAAACAACGATAGCATTCTTGTGAATCGGGACGGACTCCCTAAGTCGAGTTGGTTTTAGGACATGCCGCAAAACCCAGACGAGTTCCGCCATCGAAGTCTTTAGCGCACCCATGTAGGAATGCACCGTGGTATAGTGGGACGTCGGTCACATGTAACCGGCCCGGGCAAAATTGGGTTATGCATGAATCATTAAACTAATGCGCGCACACTAATATACGAACGATTTCTCTTCGAGTCTCACCCTAGGAATCCCGATGACATGTGGTACATCAGTTTTTCCCCAGCGGAGTCGCCAAATTGTGGACATGACGTAGGTCCACCCCGACGCGGCCACGCGCGGGTTTGGGTAGGCGAATGAATCTCGTGGTGAGATTGTTCTCGGGTTCGAAATTTAAGTCAAAATGGAGTCGCCACCGAATTTTGTGGTTATTCGGAACCATACGAGCCCACTCTATGTCGTCATGGGCGCTACACAAAGTACGGCCCACTTCAATTTCAGAGTTTATTGGGCTCGTCCCTTTGCATTGCCATATCGATACCGTTTAAACCGGCTTTTGTATATAGAATGACTCTCGTGCACCAATGGTTTCGGGCATCCGGAAACCAAAGTTCTGAGTAAGGGGTGAGGGTACGTGTTGGGAAGCTCACTAAGGACACCCAACCCCGCCCGCACATGGCGGCCTCTACTAAGACATCGTTCGTGTTCGTGTGCGCGCGCTAGTAAAATGACTAAATGATATGCAAACAGCGTTTTCGGGCTAATCATATGAATTGTGGGTTAGCTACGTCATTTAATGCATCTTGAATATAGTCGGAGTAATTTAGCATGCAAGGTTCATTTATAAAGCGATAAGCAAGTAAATAAACAAAACTCGAAAGTAAATAACGTACAAGTTACATGGGCGGAAATACAACCCGGCCAATACAAAAATTATAAATAAAATACAAACGGAAAAATAAATAATAAGAAGATAGGAACGGACCCGTATGTAAACTAGACCGTGAATTGTGTAGATGGACGAACCCCGATTAAATACACATTGCGTTGTGTATTAAACGAAGAACGGAGACATAGGACCTAAGCGTGACGCTAGCCCGACCCCATGCCTCGATGCCTTGTCCCAACTTATTACATCGAAAAATCGATCAAAGTCGCTAAGTGTCGTGACATGCGTGAGTTTTGAAAGATAGGTTCACGTGATTGGCTTTACACGTGTCGACTAAAAGTCGTAAAAAAGACGAGGCTTAAATGTTGCATTTAAGCTCTCGGTTTTCTGGGCTACAGGTCCCACTCGGTCGAGTCATGGTCTGACTCGGTCGAGTGTGTCCTCGAAAAAGGCTTCTGCCCAGGTTTATGGGTGCTACTCGATCGAGTAGTCTACGTACTCGGTCGAGTAGCCCCTGTACGAGTACCAACTCGTTTTATTTTTTGGTTTAAACTCGATGGTCGGCCAAATCAAATACAAATATCGCACGATTTGTATTCGACTCGGCTTCCGGTGCTATAATCGCGTATGCATGCGATTATAATACCGTTATCGGAGTTTTATGAAAATGCTTTGGCTAAATTAGAAATTTTGTATTAGTGACGAAATTGCATCCCTCTACGTCACGACATCGAAACTAATCCTTTCGGATTATGTGATGTCGGTTTTCGTGTCAACGGGTTCCGTACTAATAAAAATGGGATCAAATGCGTTCAACTATTATTAATCGCGATCACGTCACGCCCTTGAGTACATTGGGGCGGGGCTCCTCGAAAGGGCTCCACCTCCGTCGTTGCTCGTAAAGGGATTAGACGGACTTTAGGCGATCATTATAGTCAAACGTATTTAAAACCGAATTTTAATACTAGTATATATACGCGGTATGATAATGTTAGTAACGAAAAGATAAAAGTTAGTATACAAAAAGGTAAAATGTTAGAGTTATGCTAAAGTTAGTGTTAGGATACTAGTATAGTTATTATATAGATAATACAAAGACGTAAATGAAAGCGAAGTAGCAAGGATCGAAATGGGGTTTAGGACACCCTCAACATACATGCTTAGTAGGGACCTCGGAAATGGACTCGTAAATAGCGACGGGACGTCGGAGTATCGAGGATGTATGCAAGTTATGGTGTGTATGTGTGTATGTGTGTGTGTTTGTCGGTTTTTGAAGAGCAAATGGCTTGGTTTTTTGTGTGGTTTTGCTTAGGGTTGTAGTGTAGAGTGTTTAGGTAGATTAGAGTAGAAGTGTAGGGTAAATGTGCATTGATCAAAACTGAAAATGCAAAGGGTTTGAGGGGGTATTTATAGATTTTACCCCACGACCTAGGGTCACTCGATCGAGTGGCCCTAGTGCACTCGATCGAGTGCCCTAGAAAATGGGCCTGATCCGGTAAATGACGCTCCACTCGATCGAGAGGATCAAGAGGATCGAGCTATTTTAGGAAGGAGTTGACCTTGTTGATTTGTTTGTCTTTTTTGAATTTGATTTGGGTGCCAGTTTCTAGAAGGTCCCTTTAGGCTGATTTTTGTGACGGGTTCGTCTTTGACCGGGTTTTGACCCGGTCGCCAAAAGACGGGTTTTATTTTTGGTGTCGGTTTTGGCCCAAATTAGTCTTATTTTGTTGGAAACGGCCCACTGGGCCTGGATTTGAGGTCGGTTTTGAGAGATTTGCACTCCGCTAAATGCCCACGTCGGATATTATTTATTCTGAGCCCATATCCGAGTATACTAAGTCACGTTTGCGTCCGATCATCATCGGGTGTTTGTCGGGAATTGCTATAGACACTAGCAGGCAAAATGCGGGTGTCTACAAAAATACGTCTTCTTTGCTGTAAAGATGCAAGAATCAAGAAAAATAACGAAGTTCTTACTTTTATAGATGCAAGGATTGAAAAAGAAAATAATGAACTTCTTGCTTAAAAGATACAAGGATTGAGAAAAAAAAAATGAACTCCCCTCAATTGTTTTCTACTCAGTAATTAGAGTATCGTGTTGATAACGTGTTATAAAACGAGAGAGAAAAGAAAAATAGAGAGAAAATAGAGCGAGAAATATGTTTATCTTATTCATGTCATTTAGAGAGATATATATTGTACATCAGCAATGATAAGGGAGTTTACATATGGGTCAAAAGCCCAATGGACATTCACCTAATATGATTTCATAACATACTCCTCTCTTTTGAGTTTTTAAAAACGAACAATATTTTGAGTTTCAAAAAAGGTTTTAATAAGGCTAAGATACGGTGATGATTCTATATTATAAATAAGGATATACATTTTAGTTAAATTATCTCACATCGACAAATTATAATAAGACGATAGATTTCTATATTATAAATAATGGAGTACTTTTTAGTAATCACGTCCTCTTAGATATTAACCAAAAATCTTTTGAGTCTTAAAATATATATTAAGACTATAAACGTAAAATAACTATCCACATTCGAAAAATTATAAAGTTTCATCAAACATTAATCTTTT
Organism: Agrostemma githago; assembly: GCA_958450325.1. Taxonomy (NCBI): domain Eukaryota; kingdom Viridiplantae; phylum Streptophyta; class Magnoliopsida; order Caryophyllales; family Caryophyllaceae; genus Agrostemma; species Agrostemma githago. The sequence continues at coordinate 8,609,235 of OY288239.1, forward strand.
GAGTCTTAAAAAAGTTGTTAAGACTGTATACTTAAATAAAAAATTATAATGAGGTAATGGAATTCTATATTATAAATAAAACTAATAAAAAAAATTCCTTAGACATCAACCAACTTAAGCAATTCTCCCACATCGAAAAATTATGATGAGGTTATGAATTTCTATTATATAAAAGTAATCATTGTTTTTAAATATCAACCAACAATATTTTTTTGTTTTTAAAAAAAACTATGATGGAATTCTATATCATGTTTTTAAAATTATGATGAGGTCATGAATTTGTAGTCTTTTTTATTTGTTTTTAAAAAACTTTTGAGTTTAAAAAAGGTCTTCATAAGACTACAAATTTAAAATTATTTCACATCGAAACAATTAAAATAAGTTACGGTGATGATTCTATATTATAAATAAGACTACAAATTTAGTTAAATTATCTCACATCGACAAATTATAATAAGGTGATGGAATTCTATATTATACGGAGTAAATATTATTTATTCATAGATATCAATCAAAATCTTTTAAGTCTTAAAAAAACTCTTAAAACTATAAACTTAAGTAATTATCCCACATCGAAAAATCATACCCCTTCTCTTTTGAGTCTTAAAACAGTCTTAAAGCTATAAACTTTTATTTATATAATAGAATTCCATCGTATTATCATACTCTCTTCGTTCACTATTTTTTTCAATATGATAATACGATGGAATTCTATTATATAAATAAAAGTAACCATTTCTCCAAATTATGATGAGGTGATATAAATCTATATTATAAATAAGACTAATCATTCGTCCTTAGATATCAACAAAAAAAACTATTTAGTCTTAAAAAAATTTCTTAATAAGATTACAAATAAAGTTAAATTAGATTATCACATATCGAAAAATTATAATGAGGTGATAGAATTCTATGTAATCTTTCATTCTTAGATATTAACCAACAATCTTTTAAGACTAAAAAGAAGTTCCTAAGACTAAAACTATATAGTTAAAGTATATTTATCCCACATCGAAAAATTAAGATGGGTTGATGAAATTCTATATATTATAAATAAGTGTAATCATTCGTCTATAAATAAAAGTTCTTAATTAGACTATATCTAAACTTAAATAAATTTAAGTAAAATTATCCCGCATCGAAAAATTATAATAAGGTGAATTTTTAAGACTAAAAAGATTTATTTAAGTTTATAGTCTTCCATCAGTTCTTTTTAAGATTAAAAAAATACATCATTACTCTTGTTTATAATATAGAATTTCATCTTCTCACTATAATTTTCAATGTGGGATGATTTTAAATTTGTAGTCTTATATATTAAAAAAGTTTATAAAATTTATAATATAGAATTTCATCACCCCATCGAAAAGTCTTATGTATTAAAAGTTTTTTTAAGACTAAAAAGTTTTTTGGTCGATATTTAACACCGAATGATTACTAATATTTATAATATAGAATTCCATCATCCCATCATAATTTTTCGATGTGGGATACTTTAAAAGTTTTTCTTAGTCGATATTTGAAACCGAATGATTACTCTTATTTATACTAAAAAATTTCATCCCCATCATAATTGTTTGATGTGGGATACTTTAAAAAAAATTCTTGGTCGATATTTGAAACCGAATGATACTCTTATTTATAAAAAAATAAATTCATCACCTCATCATAATTTTTTAATATAGGATAATTAATTGAGGTTTTTAGTCTTAAGAATTATTTTTGAGATTCAAAAGACTTTTTGGTTGATATCGAAGAACGAATGATTAATCTTATTTATAATATAGAATTTCATCATCATATTATAATTTGTCGATGTGGGATAATCTTACAACTGTTATATGTAATAAATTCATCACATAATGTGAAACAAATAATATGAAATTTATACTCTAATGAAAGTATTTTTTACCACGAATCTAATTATTTCATTTTTATAATTTATTTTATGATGATGTTTTTAAAAAACGAATTCTAAAGGTTTTTACCTCAGAATGGTAAAATATCATATTAATATAATAAATTAAATATATATTATAATAATTAAAAGATTTTCTAATTGATTTTTTTTTAATTATATCTGATACTTTTCTAATTTGAGGTTTGATGGAACGGACCAATGAGATCGCTAAAAAAAAGCCTAATATATATTGATTGATATTGATATTGATTGATTATTCATTTTCAGATATTAATCAAAAATCTTTTGAATCTTATAATACTCCTGTAAGGGTATAAACTGAAGTAATAAATTATCCCACATCGAAATATTACAAAAAAGTGATGAAATTTTATTATATAAATAAATGTAATCATTGTCTTTAGATATCAAATAGAAATCTTTTAAGTTGTAAAAGAGTTCTTAAAACTATAAATTTAAGTAAAATTATCACACACCGAAAAATTCTGATGAGATATCATAAATAAGAAAAATAATTCGTTTTAGATAATCATTTGTCCTAAAGTAAAATTTCTGACATCGATTTTTTTTTACAAAGTCATGAATTTCATAGCTTTTGAATTTTAGAAAAGTTCTTAAGACTATAAACGTGTGTGAAATTGTACATCATCAGTAAGAGAAATTATTCGTTTTTAGATATTAATAAAAAAAAATCTTGAGTCTTATAATAGCTCTTAAGGCTATAGATTGAATTAAAGTTATCCCACATCGAAAAATAATTGCATTAAGGTGATGAAATTCTATTATATAAATAAAAGTAATCATCGTCGTTAGGTATCAATCAAAAATCTTTTGAGTCCTAAAAAGAGTTCGCTTTCATTAGAGTATAAATTTCATATTATTTGTTTCACGTATTTTCAAAAAATGATGGCGAACGACGGAGATTTAGGGTTGATCCATCTGATTTTGTTGATTTTTTGTTTAGGGATGATGCATCTGACTATACCTTGCAAAATCTGATCCGACTTGACAAAATCGATCCGGCTCACCCGAGATCAGAACGGGTCCGATCTTGGGTGAGCCGGATCGGTTTTGTCGAGTCGGATCGGATTTTGTCAGGTCTAGTCATATGCATCAACCCTAAACAAATCATCACCTTAAGGTTTTGGATGGGATGATTCGTTAACATGGTATCAGAGCCAGAGGTCACGGGTTCCAACCCTGGCAACCCCTAATATCTCGAACTCTCAAGTGAAATCTTAGCACACGGTACGGGGAATACTGAAATACCTTAGTGATCGAAACCGACCTGGTTAGATTTGACTTAATCTAATACCTGATTATATCCGATAATCGATAAATTCTGAATTCGGTAACAACCGAGTCGGTTAATCTCGACAAGAAAATACCCGACACAAATCTGCCTCGAATAACAAAAAATTACTCAAAATATACATAGCCGAAAATACCCGATCCAAATCCAACTCAAATAATAAAAAAATTATCCAAAAAATAGGTAATCAATATAACCAATCAAGTGACCCATAGTGAATTCCTATGTACGGAGTACGAGTAAAATAGATTCATACTTCATTCATTGAAGACATGCAAATTGGAAGTTAAATATACAAATGATAAGTGTGGTTTGTAGTGCTTATTTGTTGTGTTTGGTCCCGGTTTCTCTTGTGGAATCGCTCTTTGGAGCGGTTTTGGAGACTACTTACGCTTCTTCTAACTTGTTTTAGGTTCTTAAGGCCAATATTGGAGAAGTGAAACGATTCCAACTCGTTTTTGACACATTTGGAACCAACGAAGAGAAGCAACGATCACCCGGTAGCTTAGACTCGATCTCGAGCCCTTGGGACCCATTCCCGAGCCCTTGAGACCCATTCCCGAGCACCGAGAATCGATGAGAAGCCTAACAAGAGCAAGGAGGGACCTAGGGGATCATATTTGAAGCCTACAAGACCCATCCCAGTCGGGAAGGACCCCATCACGACCGGAATGAAGAGCAAAGAAGAAGACAGCTACTGGAGCTTGATCCCGGCCGGGATCACCACCTTCTCGGTCGGGACCACCTCATCCCGGTCGGGATCACCATCTTCCCGGCCGGGAAGAGCCCAGAAATGGGCTGTTTCGCTTTCCTCGCTTCTGTTACCCGTGAAACCCTATATATACCCCCCTCTTGTATTGTTTAAGCACTTTTCATTTATCCTACGTTACCCACTAAACCCTACACTACTTTAGGTTAGATTAGCTTATATTAGTGTAGATTACTCCTTAATTAGTCCTTAATCTTAGTTTAATCCTTGTATTATGGGAATTCTTGAAGATCTCCACCAAGATTGACAACCTTGGTTGATGTGTTTGGGTTTTCTTATTATTGCAAGTTTCAATCTTTCCTCCTCTCTAGTCTTGGTATAATCTCTCTTTTCCCTTCTTTTAATCTTGTTTTATCATTAAAGTTTCATTCTTTATCTATTGTTTATTGTTTTGTTCATCATCCTTGTTCGTTCTTCATTATGTATGTGAATGTTCTTGTGTTAGTTTCTCTTGTTCTTGTTAGTTTAAGTTTAGATATGTGTGAGTAGACTCTTGCTAGGATTAGTAGGGGGATTGTGTGTTTTAATGGGTGATTAAGGGTTTGTGTAGATTGTTGGTGGAAATTTGGGTTGCTTCCTAGTTGTATGCATAGAACATGTTTGATGAAATGCTTGAATGACTTGTAGTTGCAAATGCATGTTTTCTTGCCTTCTTCTTGCGGTCTTGTATGTTGCTAGGATGAGTTCTTGCGCGAGAGCGAGGAGCCTCTAGGTCGGTTTAAGTAGCGAGAGCCCGGACCATGCCTAGATAGCTTGACTACCTCTTCATTCTTGCTTCCTCTTGATCATTTCATCACCCTTGAACCCGACCTAGTCCTAGTTCTTTTCTATTAGATTTCTTCTTCTTGTTTTGTCATTGTTTCCTTTAGTCTTAGTGTACTCTTAGTCTTAGTCTCTCCCCCTTCTTAATTCTAGCTTAGTTTAGCTTGTCGACCTTGTCAAGTTTTTAGGCGAAACCTAGTCGAAACCCTCTTTACCGTCCCCATGGACTCGACCCGACTTGCCCTATCTACCCAGTTAGGATTAGTTGGTTATTATTTGTTAGTAGGGATCCACGACAAATCCCTCCCGTCAACAAACATGGAAACATGGGGTGAATATGGGATTGTCATGTTTAGTATACGTACTAACTAACAGGTGGCTCGTATGATTTCGTATGTTTTATAAAATATATAAAGTTTACTTACATGGAGTTATACGAAACTAGTAATTTATTATATGTGTATACAAAGTATTTTTATTTGATATCGGGTTAACTCGGTTAAGATTAATCTGAATTTCGTGTCCATTTGACATAAATTACTACTACATGACATATTATCCTAACGAACTCATTCCTAAAACAACCGCAACCCGACCAAGACTTAGCCGTTCTAACCCGATACCCGTACAGTATCATGACTCGAAACTACCCGACCGAATCCAAATCGACCCGCTAATTCAAATGAGCCGAAAAAATCCGATAGTTTGGTAATCCGAACCCGAGACAGCTCGACTCGAACCCGATCCTCCCTATTCGATTGCCACCTCTACATCTGACTTTGATTGCGTTCAGATCCCCTGGAGTAGTAAACTACTCTATTAAATAGAGTTGCTTTGATCTAAACCGTCAAAACGCATCAGTGCTTGAGATTTGTCCACATACCCCTCCTAACATAAACCTAAAAAACAAAAAAAATTATTTCCCTCCTAAATAGAACGACATAGTTCCCTCCAAAAAACTATTGCCCTATCATTCACAAATCGTGGCGTCATTCTGCATACTTTGAAAAAAATTAAGGATACTAATTCAGGTAAAGTTTTTGCTAATTGTTTTGTACTATTATCAAATTTTACAATTCAATTATTTTGTTTGGATTGATGAAATTTGTGGTTTTATCATTAATCGTTCTCAATATGAACAATTCTCAAACTAGACAAGGTTTTTAATGATCTGCAGTAATTTAATGTTTCTTATAAATTGTGATGATGGATGATTCGTACTGTTCATTTTTCATAGGTTTTATGTTGATTTTTTTCCTAAATGTTTCAGAATGACTCAAACATATTATCCTCCAACTGACAATATTGAGTCTTCATCAAATATTCTTTCTCCTATCGGCATGGAATTTGATCCAGTGGAAATGGCTTGGGAATTTCGGAAAGACTATGGACGAAAGATGGGTTTTAATGTTCGTAAGCATTATGAGAATACGAACAAGAATGGAGACGTGAGGAATCGAAAAACTACCGGGGTCCTTTAGCTTCGGTGGGGCTTTGTTTTGTAAAAATGCACTACACTCTGCTGTAAGAGCGACGATTTCTACCTCACCAATGCTTCTCTTCCGAGTCAAGATGTCCTTCATAAATTTGGTATAAGATGGGACCTGCATAATGAGCTCGATGAATGGGACCGTAACCTGCAAATTCTTCACAACCTCCATGAATTTGCCAAATTTGGTAGTCTTCTTCCGATTCTTCAATCGACCCGGGAATGGTACTTGAATTGTTGGACTAGTCGGAGTGGGAATGAGAGTCGTGGGTGGTGGAACTTGATCTTCACTTGGAGTTTCCACAACAACGTCCTCATTGACATCTTCCACTAAAACCTCCTCCTTCTCGGCCGGTGCATCATCCTTAGGCATCGACGGACCTTCATAGTGTGTGCCACTACGAAGAGTGATCGCATTAACCGTATCATGTTGTTGATCACCTTGAGAAGGGAGTTTACCATGTTGACGCGTTGCTTGTGACGCAGCAAGGTGTCCCACTTGGTTCTCCAAATTTTTGATGGCATTATCCTTAGCTTGATCATTCTTTTGCATTTGAGCCATCATAGAGTCTTGGGTCTTGGCCATCATCTGCATCATATTACGAAGCTCAGCCATTTCATTAGAACTCGAAGAAGAAGAAGAATTACCTTGAGCTTGTGATGAGGATTGGCCAAAATTCTGCTGACTAGTATCAAAATTCTGATGAGAATTCCCGAAGTTCTGATTAGTATTGCCAAAATTTTGTTGATGTTGACCCTAGTGAGGTCGCTGCTAAAAATTTCCCTGATTTTGGAAATTCCTTTGATTTCCGAAATTCTGTTGGTTCTGAAAATTCCCTTGATTATGGAATTGCTGCTGATTATGAAAATTTCTTTGATTATGGAAATTCTGCTGATTCTGGAGATGCTGCTTGTGCGGGGGCACATAGGGTGGTCTAATAGGCGGGTTCAAGACATTAGTACTCCTGTAAGACAAAAGAGATGCATCATAGTCCGGTTGATTCATATATGGATAACGTGGGCGCATAGAATGGAACGCATTCACCTGTTCTATGGAGCCTAGGCAATCTTGAGCTTGGTGGTCCGCGGCACCACAACGAACACATGCATAATCTTGCATGGCATGTACTTGATGCATACCTCCTCCCCCTTGAGAATTCGACACTTCAAATACATCAAACCTCTTAGCCAAAGTGGCTAATTGAATAGCCACGGCATTAGAGGACCCGCTTTCACCGGAATTTGATCGAGTATTACCACGCGGATTACCTCATCGGGAGTGATGAGATGCCATCTCCTCTATTGTTTGCCAAGCCTTATCATCATCCACGTTACATTGGAATCGCCCATTACATGACGAGTCAAGTGTACTCCTGCAATCATCTTACAACCCGTTATAAAATTGGTTACAAAGAAACCAAACCTGAAAACCATGGTGCGGGCATTCCTTCACAAGCTTCTTAAACCGCTCCCACGCTTCATAAATATTCTCGTTCGGAGTTTGACGAAAATTGGCGATTTGACTCCGGAGCATGTTCGTCTTTTGTGGAGGGTAATAGTGCTTGTAGAAGGCAAGGGCAAGAGAATTCTAATCTATGATCCCCTCGGTGACTTTATCGAGGTCCGTTATTCACTCCCTAGCGGAATCCCGTAGTGAGAACATGAAGAGCATCTCCATGACTTCTTCTTGAGTTACCCCAGTCGGAAGTGGAATCGTGGAGCAATAATCAGTAAAAATCCTCACAAAGAAAGGATGATAAGCCTTTTACCGACCGTTATCGTGAAGAGCCTACCAAAGGACCGAGTCCCTAGGAAGGATGATAGCGGTAATGGTCGGTCTTCCCTCATTTTGCAACCATTGTCCACCTTTTTACTTGGACTAGTTAGGCTGTTTTTGAGCATGGGACGACCCTCTTGGCTTATCGCTAAAGAGGGCGGGGTTTCACTTTACCTACAGTGTCGACTAAATCCGTGGTTCATCCTTTTTCCATCCCGCCTATCGTCCCGTAGTACGTTCTTAGAAGGCTAGGAGGAACCTAGGTAAGTTACCAACGTTTTTATTGCTTTGTTGTCACGCTATTAGGGTTTTGTCCATATCGATTTGTGTTATTAGCTTGGGAATGTTGTCACTTGCCTTGAGTCCTTAACCGGTGTTTCTTACACCGCTTTGTTGAGGAAAGCGGTATTTGTTTCTTCTTGGATGCAACCGTTTGTTTGTTTGATTGATTGTTTGTGTGTTTTTGTGTTTTCGTGTTCGGTTGTATCCGCGGTTTTTTCGCAAGACCTCAATTGCCTTGCGGAGAGCACTTGTCCTCTAAGTGTTCTCGCGTGAGTTGAAAGGGCGTAGGGTGCGTTAATACCCGCTCGGTTAGTAGTCTAGTTTCTTTCAGTTATTAGTTAGTTCGTGCTTACTCGAGAGCGAGTAAGGGTTAAGTGTGAGGGAGTTGATAAGTGTGTTATGTAGTGCTTATTTCTTTGTATTGGTTCCGGTTTCTCTTGTGAAATCGCTCTTTAGAGCAGTTTCGAGGCTACTTACGCTTCCTCTAGCTTGTTTTAGGTTCCTTTGGCCTATCTTGGAGAGATGGAACGATTCCGACTCGCTTCCGACGCATATGGAGCCAATGAAGAGAAGCAATGATGACTCGGTGGCTTAGACTCGATCCCAAGACCCGTGGGGCCCATTCCCGAGCACCGAGAATCGATAAGAAGCCTAGGAAGAACAAGTAGGGGCCTATGTGATCATATTGAAGCCTACATGACCCATCCCGGTCGGGATCACATCCATCTCGACCGGGATGAAGTGACGAAGCAAGCAGCGCTACTGGAAGGCCATCCCGACCGGGATCACCTCCTTCCTGGTCGGGAAGGGCCCAGCGAAGCCCCGTCTTCGTTTTTTTCAATCCTTCATTCGTGTAACCCTATATATACCCCCTCTTATATTGTTTTAAGCACTTTTTCATTACACTACATTAGACTAAACCCTAGATAGAGATCCTCCTCTCATTAGCTTAATCTTTCCTTAATCTTTAGTTAATCCTAACTTAATCTAGATAATTAGTCTTGTTTTAAGGGATTTCTTGAAGACTTGATGTGGGTTAAGTCGTCTCACCCAATCAAGGTAAACCTAATGCTACTAATCAGAAGGTAGCGGCAAGTAAGGTATCGAATCCACAGGGAAACAGTTAAACGCGTCTAATAGCTATGGCGATTCTAAAATGCTCTAACCGGTTTGATTGATGGAAAAATATAAAGAAACACTAAAATACGATACTAAATAATCGAATCTAACAATGAGATGAAAACTAAGGTCACGGGTTCACAATAGATGTTCGACAATTATGTGACAATAATAATAAACACATAAACATGCTAGTCGGCTATAACACGTCCTCTCGAATCGTGTCAACCTAGGAAGGATCTAACGGGCTCTCGCAACTTATTAGACTCCCTACCAAATCGCGCGCGATCTAATCCTAATTCGGCTTTCGCAAAGGAACTAGAATTTCCCAAACAGATTAAAATGTTGTGGCCTTTAACAATTTAATCGACAAACAAAACACGCGAAAGTGGTACTAGCATAATTATAAATTTAGTGTCAAAGCGACATAATCATATAATAACCCATCGATCCCCCTCGACCCTAGCGAGAAAATTAGCTACGCATGATGATTACGAAACAACAAATTGCATACATATAATTCATGATAAAAAGTGAATCAAATAAATCTAATGATAAACGAACGGAGAACTAACGAACTAAACGGAACAACGACTAGCAAATAGAGAGAATTACGACGAACTAAGTAATTTAAGATGAAGATTGAAACGTAAAACTGAAAATTGCATAAAACGAAATTACCGAAATCGAGTACGAGTTGAAACCGAGTGCTAGAATGCTAAGAGTCACGAGTTTTCTAAGAAAAAAAAAGCTAAGTATGAAAAGTGATAGTAAAAATAATACAACTCCTCTTAGTTATACAAAAATAGGCGGAAATGAGCTGTGCGTCACGCCGGCTGGCTGGCAGGCCGCCTGCCACATGCAGGGGCCGAGGCACAACTAAAAATGAAGCTTAAATCTCCTTTGTGTCATGCCGGTCGGCTGGCAGGCCGCCTGCCACATGCAGGCTGGCGCGCACAACACCAATAGGAGAAGCAATGGGCCGCTTTCCAAGGCCCAACGAATCGACATTTCTCATTTCTTCTTCGCCTAGATGTCCTAAAGCACGGGTTTTGTCTCGGGACCGTTCTTCTAACCAGATATGAGTGTAAATGCACATAAAGACCTGAAATCGTGTAGAATCTACAAAAACACTCACTCAAAGCAAAATGTTAGAAGAAACGACTCTAAAGAGAGCGTTCCGACCGAAAAAGACAACGGAATAGAGGGAATAAACCTATATAAACACGACACATCAAGACTCTACCAAGATTGACAACCTTGGGAGATTTATTTGGGTTTTCTTATTATTACAAGTTTCAATCTTTCCTCCTTACTAGTTTGGTATAATTTCTCTTCTCCTTTCCTTTAATCTTTGTTTTATCATTCAAGTTTTCATCTTTATTGTTCTTTAATATGAATATTTTGATGCTTATGTTGTTTTCTCTTCTTTGTATTAGTATTAGTTTGAATATGATTGAGTAGACTTATTGTGGGGTTAGTAGGGGGATTGGGTGTTGATTATGGGTGATTAGGGATTGTTTGTAGGTAAAGGTTTAGTCTTTGTTACTAGTCACTTATCATGCATGTTATGTGTTTGTTGAAATGATTGTTAGAGTAGTAGTGGCCATGCTATTCTTGCTAGTTTCCTCCTTCCTATTGTATGCATAATTTGTGGTCGAATCCTCTTGTTTTGGGTAGCATCTTACTTGAGTATTCGGGTTTGTCTTTGAGGCGAGAGCGCAGACCGACCTTAGTGACTAGGTGAAACCTACACCCTCAATTTCCCCACTAGCCTATTACACCCATGAACCCGACCTAACCCTACTCTGTCCCTATTGGATTTCTTCCATCTTCTTAGTTAATTTTCCTCTAGTTTAATTGATTCATTTAGTTTGTCTCATCTCTAGTTCATTCATCATCATAGTTTAATTCCTCTTCATTTTTCTAGTTTGTTTATCTTGTGTTGATTGGGACCTAGTCTTGTTTTTAGGTAGACCCTAGTCTAGACACCTCTTTCCGTCCCCGTGGACTCGACCCGACTTACCTTAGCTACCCGTTAGGATTAGTTGGTATTACTTGATTGGTACGATCCACGACAAATCCCTCCCATCAATTTGGCGTCGTTACCGGGGACGGTGCATGTTTAGAGCTTGACTTAGTTACCGTTTTGTGTTCTTCTTTTATCCATTGTGCATATTTTGTTATCTTTTTTCTTGTGTTTTTATAGCTTTCTTCTCTCTTTGTCTTTTGTTGTGTTTGTTTATTGTCTCTACCTAGTGCCCATAAAGCACTAGGTGTTCTCACATTTGTTCCAAGTGTGTAGTGTATGCCTAAGAGGAGAGCCGACTTCTTTCTCTTCAATCCAGAGCCGAAGAGACTATTTAGAGCCTTTCGCCAACGGACAACTGATCGAGTTAGAAATTCTCAACCGGGTACTAGCACCAACATTGAAGAACAAGCTCAAGGATTTGACTTGAACGAACCACCTCAAGGCAATACCGAAGGGACATTCATCAATTCCTTTGGTACATCTAGTCACTCTTCTTCACCTAGTTCTCCTTCAACATCCATATCAACACCATCAACACCGTCATCTCCCTTGCATCCAAACATGCCGAAGTTCTCATCTCACTCTACTTTTACCGAGGATGTCTTGCCGGGACCGAGCACTTTACCGGATACATATACCGGAAATTTTGTGGCAAAGACACAATTCATTCAACTAGTAGAGAGAAATCAATTTAGTGGTTTGCCCACCGAAGACCCGCACCAACACATGGAGACATTCTCCGATTATTGTGATGCTATTTCTCAAACCGGAATTACTCAAGATCAAATTCGTTGCGTTCTTTTCCCGTTCTCGCTTATTGGAAAAGCTAAGCAATGGATCAAGAGTCTCGATAGGGCAACCATGGGGATCGATACTTGGAAGAAGCTTGCATTGGCTTTCTACCAAAAGTTTTATTCTCCCGAGAAGACAAATTTTCTAAGGGCCTCCATTACCGGTTTCCAACAACGGGATGAGGAGAGTCTTTATGAAGCATGGGAGCGGTTCAAGGCTTTGGTTAGATCGTGCCCCCACCATGAGCTTTCACAATGGTTCTTGGTCCAACAATTCTAGAATGGGTTATATGAAGATTCTTGGGCCATACTCAACATGGGGTCCAATGGAAGGTTCGCCGAGGTAGATGATGACCAAACTTGGTCTAGAATTGAAGAAATGGCGGTTCACAACTCTCAATATTCTAGGCCTAGGAAGGCAAGTAGAGGGGGAAGGCATGAGATCGATGCTATCACACAACTTAGTGTCGATCTTGGAGCACAATTGAAGACCCACATGGATATCATTGATAAGAAGCTTCAAAGTCACTTTAATCAAGGTCAAAGCACAAGTTCTTCCCACCAACAATCAATTCATCAAGTCAATGCTATGGGAGTGGTTCCTCCTACATCTTATTATGGGATATGTGAGATTTGTGGAATATATGGACATGAGCCTTCACATTGTCGAAGTAGCATTAAGCAAGTGAATGTTTTTCAAGCATACAAGCATGGTGCCCCATACTCTAACTTCAAGGCTCAAAATGGGCCAAATCCTCATATGTTCCAAGTTTCCCAACAACAATACCGTCTACCATATGTTGCTCCTCCCTTAAGGGACAACCAAGGCTACCAAGGTTATCAAGGCAATCAAAGGCCTTATAGCAACTTCCAACAACAAAACCAAGGTGCCTTCAACAAATTGATGGGAGGGATTTGTCGTGGATCCTACCAATCAAGTAATACCAACTAATCCTAACGGGTAGTTAGGGTAAATCGGGTCGACTCCACGGGGACAGAAAGAGGTGTCTAGACTAGGGTACCTAAAAACAAGACTGGGTCTCAATCAACACAAGATAAACAAACTAGAAAAATGAAGAGGAATTAAACTATGATGATGAATGAACTAGAGATGAGACAAACTAAATGAATCAACTAAACAAGAGGAAAAATAACTAAGAAGATGGAAGAAATCCAATAGGGACAGAGTAGGGTTAGGTCGGGTTCATGGGTGTAATAGGCTAGTGGGGAAATCGAGGGTGTAGGTTTCACCTAGTCACTAAGGTCGGTCTGCGCTCTCGCCTCAAAGACAAACCCGAATACTCAAGTAAGATGCTACCCAAAACAAGAGGATTCAACCACAAATTATGCATACAATGGGAAGGAGGAAACTAGCAAGAATAGCATGGCCACTACTACTCTAACAATCATTTCAACAAACACATAGCATGCATGATAAGTGACTAGTAACAAAGACTAAACCTTTACCTACAAACAATCCCTAATCACCCATAATCAACACCCAATTCCCCTACTAACCCCACAATAAGGCCCTGTTCTTTTCGGCTGAAATAGGGCTGAGCTGAGCTGAGGTGGTCTGATAAGAGCTGAGCTGGTCTGATAGGAGCTGAGCAGGACTAATAGAAGCTGAGCTGAGCTTAACTAAAAGAAGCTGAAACTAATAACTACTTGTATAAATTATCTAATAATATTTTTTAAAAAAAATTCTAACACCAATTAATAATAATAATAATAATAATAATTATAATTAATTAATTAATAATAGTGATAACAACAACAACAACAACAACAACAACAACAACAACAACAACAACAACAACAACAACAACAACATAGTACTCTCTCCAATTCATTTGATTTCTACTTTGTTTTTTCATACTTGACAATAGTAAAATTTGTTAGGTATATATCTTTGATTACTTAATATACAAAATTTTATATTTTGATATTCTTAAATTCTAATACTCTCTCTCATTCTTTGGAAACCTACCATAAGTTTAATATATGTGAGGTATATTTTAATCAAATGGTAGGTTTCCAAAAAATGGAAGAAAGTACAATACAAATAATACTCATATGCTATATTGTATGGTATATATATTATATATTCTATTCACTAAAAAATATTGTAAAAAAAATGTAAATGAATTGTTATGGCATTAAGAGAGAGTTGTAAATATTTGAATGTAATATCTATTTCAAGACCTAAAAATATTATAGAGTGCATAATAATATAAATTAATAATTGTTATAATAATAATGATGATAAAAAAAATAGAAAATAATAATAATAACGATAATAATAACAATGACGATGATAATAATAATTTGTTATTATTACTAACATTAAGAGATATGGGTAATAAAAATAAAAATAACAAGAACAATAATATTATCATTATTATTATCTTTTTATGAAAAGAAACTTGCATTAATATCGAAATGCCATAAAAACAACAAGAAGACCTTATTGTAATTTTTTTCGATCTTAATGCAACTCCCGTTTCATATAAATAAATAAATAAATAAATAAATAAATAAATAAATAAATAATAATAATATTATTATTATTATTATTATTATTACTATTATTATTATTATTATATTATTATTATTATTATTATTATTATTATTATTATTATTTTTTAATATTATTATATTATATTATTATTATTATTATTGAATTATTATTTTAGGAGCTGAAAATATTGGAGTTGGGCTGAAAATATTAGGGCTGAGCTGAGCTGAGCTTATAGGAGCTGGGCTGAGTTGATAAGAGCTGGGCTGAGCTGATAGAAGCTGAGTTGGTCTGAAACGGGCTGAAAATAAGCAGAAAAGAACAGGGCCTAAGTCTACTCACTCATATTCAAACTAATACTAACACAAAGAAGAGAAAACAACATAAGCATCAAAACATTCATATTGAAGAACAACAAAGATGAACAATATGATTAAAGATAAAGATGAAAACTTGAATGATAAAACAAAGATTAAAGGAAAGGAGAAGAGAAATTATACCAAACGAGTAACGAGGAAAGATTGAAACTTGTAATAATAAGAAAACCCAAATAAATCTCCCAAGGTTGTCAATCTAGGTAGAGTCTTCAAGAAATCTCTTAATACAAGACTAATTATCTAGATTAAGCTAAGATTAACTAAAGATTAAGGAAAGATTAAGCTAATGAGAGGAGGATCTGTAACAGCTCTAAATTTTCGCGACCAAAATAACAGAATAAAATAGGAAAATTTAAAGCCGTTACTCCGCATTTAACTCACAAGGCCAAATGCAAGGCAAAAGAATAGTATATGAGTTAAAAAGAAATGTAAATCCGATAAATAATTAAATGAAAACGTTGCAGCGGAAGACTTAAGTCCCACAAAATTCAAAACGGTTTAAAACAACTTCAACCCACAATTCAACATGAATATAAATAGTTTGGAGTTAAACGTTAAATAATAAAATTCTTCCTCGCTCAGCATCCCGAACCAAATGCACCCATGCAGCATATTAATTGTACATATCAACTGTACCCAAAACACAAATAGGTACAGGTTCCAGCGGGGGAACGACCCAAAACAAAAGGACGTCAGCAAAGCTGAGTAAAATATATTATATTGAAAATATAAAACAATAATTATAATTTGTAGTAAACTGAAATCAGAGTTAAATATTATTATCTCAATACCAAACCAAAAGTACTGTGAAAACAGTAGTCAAAACCAAAATCAACCAAAATATATTGTCACCACCTGTGTGCCAAGGTCCTACCCTTTTTGCACGATCAAGAGGTACCACCTATGCTTAGCTAGACTTACTATAGTGCGCACTACTACTCACATTTGGGCAGTCAGTAGGATGAGGCTGCTAAAGGAGAAAGTCTAACTACCTAGCAAGTGGAGGGCCGGAAAAACCCCACTTAACACAACTCGGGCCAGGAGTTCAGTTTCGGGACGAAATCCCAGGGACGTCTCAGACGCACCTTAACCTCATAGACCAACAGATCTCCCAGAGTCTGTTATAACCACCAAAATTGTACCAAAATAATTCCAATATATGACTTGTCACAAAGTTCCAATATCCAAAATATTACAAGAGTATCATAAAAATTCATCGTTAACAAAATAATTATAAAACTGTTTCGAAAATATAATTTAAACCGAACATGCTCTTTACTTAAAGGTGAAAAGGTCAAAACGTCCTTACCTCTCGAGACGGTCAATCCAAGGTAATATTAATCCAAAAATTCTTTCTCCTTGAACCCACAAGCTACAAATAATATGAGTGATTCAATATCTAATCTCACTGATTTATAAATTACTGTCTCAGTCTATTAACAAGATATAATGGTTGACCTCCTTAAATACCAAACTTACGCTCATACAAATCCTTTACATAATTAGTAACCCAAAGCACCCAATTTATTATTAATTAAGCTCATTACCGAGATGTATTCCATTGTTAGATTTGTTACTCTCAAAACTCCAAAACTAGCCCCCAAATAATATAGTAGTAATACAACCTCAATCATAATTAATTCAACATAAACTCGCACCACACAGGTTTGATTGATGCTAATACTTTCACAATTACTAATTTATGTCGGGACAACGTTTTAAGGAACAAGAATTTAAAACACTCTGACAGAATTATAAAAGAATACTGATTATGCGGAACTTACAAGTTTGAAGAAGGAGAAGGTAAAACGTGTTGATGTAAGCAAGAATCGAGACCGATTTCCGACGACAAAACCGGATGATTGAAGAAAAATAAAGGAAAAGGGGGGTAATGGCAGCGGCAGGGAGAGCAAAGGGGGTGTAGGTTGAATTAGTGAATGGGGTATACGGGGCTTATATATATAAGTTAGGTTTTTTTTTCTTTTCTTTCCTTATTTGTGTTTGACTCAAAATCGAATCCAATATAAAATCGATTCATAACGTTACACTTTAAGAAAATCAAAACTGATTTATCATAAGACGACCCAAAATACTTTAATATTTATAATGATATTAAAAAATATTTTTACAACTTAAAAACCCGATTTAAATAAAAGTAGAAAAGTCAAGCTTTGTAATTGACTCAGAAAAACGGGGTGTTACAGACTTCCCTCCTTAAAACAAAACTTCGTCCTCGAAGTTTAAACTCATCCTCGAAAATAAAGTCTCACATTACTCACGAATGTCCAAAATGACCCGCTCACTCCATATATCCAAAATTCACCAAAATCCTCATGTATATCCAAAATAAATCTTTTACTCGACATGTTCAAAATTCGTCAAATTAAATACACAACTTTAATAAAAATATCTCTCATTTCTAATTTCCTCAAAAATCCAAGAGCACCTAATTCCTCAAATTTCAAAGTATACAACTTCACCAACACTTAAATCCACAAGATAAGATCACTTAATTCCATAAGATAATACCAAAGTTCGAAACCACCACATATTTCATACTCCTCTAAGGTAAAGTATCACTTGCCAAGTTAAGAGCATGTCGGACAAAAATATTTAAATTATTTCAAATTTTGAAAATCACAAGTTCAACCATTTTCCATATGCGTAATGCACAAAATCAATCAATAAATCAAATAAGTGCGGTTAGCACTACCAACCCAACAATATGTGCGTTGAGCACGAAATCACCAATATGTGCGTTGAGCACAAACAAACCACAAATATATCAATTTCAAGTAATAACAAATAACCAATGATATTGTGCTTATTAAGCGACAACAATAACCAAAATATTTATATTTGTAACCAATAAACAGTAAATAGCATGGAATCACACAAGGACATGCTTAGTTTACCATAGAAACAAGTAGTCATGCATATTTCTACCCACCTTAAAATAAAGCTTCGTCCTCGAAGCACGAAGAATTTACCTTAGGCAAAAAGATGAGGATATTTGTTCTCATGGTTGGCTCAAGTTTCTCCCAAAATATTGGAACACGTATGTTCGCTACCTAATATAATATCCTTTGAAACTCCATGATGTCCTACCACATAATGTATATAAGCATCAACAAGTTGCTTCTTCTCTCACATATCCTTCATGGGAATTAAATGTGCACTCTTAGTTAATCTATTAATTATAACCCAAATCATATTATTACCTTCCTCTGACCTTGACAACCCAACTATAAAATCCATAAAGATTAAACTCCACTTCCACTCGGAAACTCCTAAAGGATCTAACTATCCATGATGTCTCATATGTTCACTCATAACTTTCTAATATATCAAGTATTGAGCTACAAAATCTGTCATTTGTTTCTTCATACTAGTCCACCAAAATCCTAATTTCAAATCCGTATACATTTTATCAATTCCTAAATGAACAAAATACGGGTGTGCCTCATACATTATTCTTTCCTACATGAAACTGAATCTCAATCTCATAGTCCTTAATCAACTCCATCCAGCTTCTTTATCTCACGATCAGCTCCTAATGGGTAGATATATATTTTTAAACATTTGCGAACATAAAAAAACCTTAAAGGGTACACCAAATAGATAATGTCTCCAAATTTTCAAGGTAACGACTACGGTTGCTAACTCTAAATCATAAGTAGTGTAATTTTTTTCATAAAGGCTCAACTGCCTAAATGCATAAGCAATAACTTTCTTATTCTGCTGAAAAATACTAACTAATCCATTCTTAAAATGCATAGGTATAAAGTTCAAAAACTTCATTTCCATCCGGTATGGCAAATCCTAAAGCAGTGGTCAATTTTTCCTTTAAATTCGAAACGATTCCTCACACCTCTCATCCCAATAAAATTTTGTGGTTTTCCCTATTAGTGTGGCCACTGGTCTACCTATTATGGAAAAGTTCTTCACAAATCTCTATTGTAACCAGCTAATCTCAAAAAGTTATGAATTTCAGTCACAAATTCCGGGATAGATCATTCCTTAACAATCTTAGCAGGATCTACTAATAATAGTCCATCCTTAGATATAATATTCCCAAAATTACTCGTACAAGCCAAAAAAAAAAATCATACCTCGAAACTTTAACATATAACTATTTTTCCCTCAAGATGCATGCCTAAGACAATTCATAAATGTTCCTCATGTTCTTCATTCCTTGAATAAATCACTATGTCATCAATGAATATTATAACAAATAATCCATAAACACATCAAGTACACTATGTCATTAATGAATATCACAACAAATTTATCTAGGTAAGTCCTCAAAATTCGGTTCATCAAATCCATAATCTCATCAAGTGCACTAATCAACCCAAAAAGCATCATAGTAAACTCACAATGAAAATATATATCTAGTAGAAAATGTACTCTTAGATAAATCCTTAAGCGCTATCATTAATTGATGGTACTCAAATTGCAAATCAACTTTAGGGAAAATAAAAGCTCCCTTCAACTGGTCAAATAAGTCATCAATCCTAGGTAAGAGAATCTTATTCTAAAAGTAACTTTATCCAATTCCCGATAATCAATACAAAATCTTAAAGTATGGTAATGAAAATTCTATCAGGTTTGCCTTAAAATCATGATCACCAATAAAAACTGACACATCCCCATAAACCCTCTTACAGTTTACTAAGTCCTCAGATGGCATGGCAAAATCATAATCCACAATTTCACTAGATTCAACATTCATTTTATCCACAAACTTAGTCAAAATAAAAGAGTGAGATACACCAGAATCAAATAAAAACATGAGCTAAAATAGAATTCACTAGAAAATTACCCGAAACGATATCTGTGTTTTCGGCTTCCTCCCTATTCATGACATAGAGCTTCCCAGTAGACTTTTTGCTATTCTGTGCAGCATTTACTAGGCCCGCAGGTTTACTAGCTGCGGTAATGTTGGTCTGAGTCGGAGCTGGATTCCTAAAATTATTGTTAGTTGTGGACCTACCAAAATTCTGTGTGTTCCCCTGACCCTCAAATCGGTTATTCTGATTCACACTAGCACTAGCAGATTGCGTAGCATGAGGTTTCCCTGCCTTCTTGTTCCTACACTCAAATTCTCGATGTCCTAACTTCCCGCACCAGTAACATGTCACCTTATTCCCCTCACAGTCAACCCCTGGGTGATCTCCTTTGCATATCTTACAGTAGTAATGTGGGGTAAAGTCATTAGTTGTTCTTACAGTAGTAATTACGCGGTGCTCTTACAGACAGGCCACCCTTCACTCGAGCCATGACGCAACAAGCCATAGACGACTTGACCGCCTCGTTGACCTAAATCCAGGACCAATTGAGGAAAATGCGGGAGGACCAGATTGCCATCGTCACTCGGGTTAGTGCCGTGGAACAGGGAACCCCCAATGCTTCGATCGAAGACGACGGACCCTTGGCCGCATTGGCCGGCGCGGTCCAAAAGCTGCAAGAACAGGTCCACTCGACCACCAGAAACACCATTCTCACGGAAAATGCCCGTACCTATTCACCCTTAACTGATGAACTACCCGCTAACCTTAACTTAAGGGGCTTGCCAATGTTCGATGGGACTGAAGACCCGGTACTTCACATTCGGGCTTTCAAGGACTTTATGGCTGTTAAGGGGGTCAAATCGACCATGTTCAAGCATCTCTTTGCTTCCTCTCTGGAAAAACACCCAAAGGCCTGGTACTACAGGCTTGACCCCAAGAAATACAAAACTTGGGACGATGTTGTAATGGAATTCGCGCGAAACTACGCGGATAATGCTGAAATCCAGACCACCATGCGTACTCTGGAAGTTATGGCCCAAGAGCCTAAGGAGGGTTTCACCAAATACCTTCAAAGGTGAAGGACCGAAAGTGTTAAACTGGTGGACAAGCCCACCGAAAAAGTGCTAGTGGAGGCCTTTGTCAAAAACCTCCTCCCCGCTTACCGAGTCCATCTCAGGTACGCCATCATACCCGACTTCGCCACTTTGACCGAAATGGGTACTAGAATCGAAGACGATCTAAGGCTAGAGAACCTTACTAAGGCCTCTACCAAAGGGTATTAAGGAGCCAGTTCCTCCTCCAGCAAGCCCGCCACCCCAACGGCGGCCCGAAGCATCTTTGATGAGGTTAACTCACTGGACACCTCGACCAAAAAGAATACTCCAAATCGGGTATTCACCGACATAGGGATAACCTATGCTAATGCCTTACAAAGGCTGTCTTCAAAAGGCCTAATCCAACCGATAGGCCCAATCCCAGAAGTCCCCGTGGAAAAGCGATCCAAAAGCTACAACATTCAGGCCTATTGCCATTATCACCAAGGCAACGGGCATGACACGGAGAAATGCTGGAAATTGAGACATCTTATCCAAGATCTGATCGAAAGTGGCAAGATACCACTACCCAGTGATAATCCAAGTAACAAAAACAATCCTCTTGCTACTCATGCCATTTTTACTGGAGAGGTAGTTGACTGCTCTCATCTCATTTCCCCTTTCATTTCCCAAATCAACGGGATATGGAATGACGACGAAGATTATGTTTACTTGGCCAAAGGGGAAGCTGTCCCCGTCACCATCGAAGAGATCCGAAAAGCCAAAGCCAGAGCTCTGGGCGGTACACACACCATCACGGCCAGTCTCACCACTCCGGAAACCGTCACTGAACCTTCCAGGACGGAACTCACTCCTGAAGAGCCAAACGCTGACACGGCCCTAGTCAGACAATTGAAGAGGGTTCGAACTGATATTACTATATGGCAGCTTTTGGTTAGTTCACAAGAGCATCGGGCGGCACTTACTAAGGCCCTTGATGAAATCAAGGTCGACTCATCGGTTACCCCCACCGAGATGGTAGCCACGATCTTGCCACACCTCAAGGACAAGTCCAAAGGAGAAGGCCCACTTATCACTTTCTCCGAGTCTGACCTTCCACCATTCGGGACCACCCATAACTTGGCCCTATATATCACGGTGATCTGCCGAAACAAGTATCTCCCAATGACCCTGATTGACGACGGGTCCGCAGTAAACGTCCTTCCTTTAAGGACAGCCAAGGCCCTCGGCATTACCGAGGCTGACTACCTTCCGACTGCAAAAACTATTCAGGCTTTCGATGGGAGCCCAAAATCAGTTGCTGGGGCCGTTAAGCTAACAATCATAACGGGCCCGATCGAGAAGGAGTTAGAATTCCAAGTGATCGATGTTACTTCATCTTTCAATCTGCTACTTGGAAGACCGTGGATTCACGCGGTCAAAGCTGTGTCTTCCACTCTTCACAGGAAGGTCAAGATACCATTACAAGATGGGATCGTCACTCTTGAAGCTACTCCCATAACCGTGTCAAGCTGCAACACGGCAGGCTCAGCTGACCCACGAGGTTTCAACTTTGTGGGAATGATCGAGGAAGAATACTTTTTCCGGCCATACTTCACCACTATCATCGACACGATGCTACAGAATCTGGGTTGTCTACCGGGAATCACATCAAGGCCCTATCTTCCACCCGGGAAAATTATCGAAACCCTGAACAACGGGAAATCTCGCCTCGGTCAAGGCTACACTATGGCGCTAGGATACACGGACCAAACCAAGACGGTTACGTTCGTCACCCCGGTGTTCGGAGCTATTCAAACGGGCCTCTATCAGCCCACCATCTCATATCCCGGGACCAAATTGGCTCGAGAATGCAATTTCATCCCAGATGACATCTTCGCCCTTATCCAGGCCGAATCAAAGGAGGGCACAAACAATACTGAGCCCATTCTAGGACTACTCTTCGAGGAAAACAAGATCGTCCCGACCCCTAAACAGGAGTTAGTCAGCTTGATTCTCCGCAGCAGCAGGTTTGATCCAACCAAGTTGATCTCTGAAGTTGGTGCCGACACTGGGAAGAGAGCTTGGAGGAAGACAACTAAATGGACCGACAGTCAGGGTCGAGTCTACAAGCTAACTACTGGTGAAGGAGATATGCATGCTATCGAATCTGAGTCTGAGTCCGAGTCCGAGTCAGAGTCAGAGTCGGAGTCTGAGTCAAAGTCTAAAGGGTCCAGTACTAAGATCGAGTCTGTAACCCCTCTCCCTTCTTTAGCCACACCATCGGGAGCCCCGGAGTCTGTCCCGAGGGCTCTCCCTATCCCGCCTCTGACCAACGATCAGATGGCAGCTCTTTTCGAGCTCTTTTCAAAATTTACTATCAATAATAACGATAACAGTTCTGCTTACGACTTGGCTTATTTTCAATATGTTTTCAAAAATCTTACTTGCAATGACATTGAGAAACCCGACGAACAGGTACCATTGCCTCCGCATCTAATTGAGCAACTTGAACAAAGGGAGTCCCGAGATCCGGTAATCGAAGAAACCGATTCCATCAACGTAGGAACCCCTTTAAAACCTCAGATGCTTAAGTTGGGCCTATCTTTAGATCCCGAGGAGAAACAACAATTCACGAATCTCCTCCAGGAATTCAAAGACGTCTTTGCATGGTCCTACAAGGACATGCCGGGAATAGACCGGGAAATAGCTGAACACCGAATACCCATCAAAGACGGGTACAAGCCGGTAAAACAGAAACTCCGAAGAATGAGGCCCGAATGGTCTCTCAAAGTCAAGGAAGAAGTTGATAAACAATTCAAAGCGGGCTTTATCCAAGTGTCTGAATATCCAGACTGGGTTGCAAACATAGTACCAGTACCCAAAAAGGATGGCTGGCAAAGTCCGAGTATGTGTAGACTTTCGGGACCTTAATAAGGCCAGCCCAAAAGACGATTTTCCGTTACCACACATCGACATACTGGTGGATAACACGACCGATCATGCCCTTCTATCATTCATGGACGGGTATGCCGGATATAATTAGATCAAAATGGCGGAAGAAGATATGAGTAAGACCACCTTCATCACACCCTTGGGGACGTACTGCTATACCGTAATGCCATTTAAGCTTATTAACGCAAGTGCCACTTATCAACGGACCGCCACCACTTTATTGCATGACATGATGCATAAGGAGGTAGAGGTCTACGTCGACGACATGATTGTCAAGTCAAAGGACAGAAACGGGCACATTGCAGCCCTAAGAAAGTTCTTCACCCGACTACGCAAGTACAACATGAGGTTAAACCCTCAAAAATGCAGTTTCGGGGTAACATCGGGCAAGCTACTGGGCCACATTGTCAGCCAACGTGGCATCGAAGTTGACCCAGCAAAGGTCAAGGCCATAACCAAGATGCAACCGCCTAAAACCGAAAAGGAGATAAGGGGGTTTCTCGGGAAAGTCCAATATATAAGCCGATTCATTTCAAAGCTAACCATGGTATGTGAACCCATTTTCAAGAAACTGAAGATAGGAGAATGAACACTATGGGACGATAAATGTCAAATGGCTTTCGATAAGATCAAGGAGATTCTATCCTCTCCACCGGTGTTAATGCCACCTCAGCATGGTTTGCCTCTGTCGCTATACTTGACAACAACCGAGACGGCCATGGGCACTATGCTAGCCCAAACGGTCGATTCCGAAGAACGAGCTATTTACTACATCAGTAAAAAGTTTTTGGAATACGAATGCAAGTACACAATGCTCGAGAAGACGTGTCTAGCTTTAGTATGGGCCACTAAAAAGCTCCGACACTACATGCTTAGTCACGAGGTACACGTGCTATCCAAAATGGATCCAATCAAGTATCTATTCGAGAAGCTCATCCTTAACGGCCGTATATCCAGATGGACTTTAATGCTAGCTGAGTTCGACCTCAAGTTCGTACCTTTAAAAGCCATCAAAAGCCGGGTAGTAGCAGAATTCCTCGCCGATAGTCCGGTATCCGAGGAAGAACACACCGATACTTGGGCCTTCCCAGATGAAGACATATTCCATACCGACACCGACACATGGGATCTGTATTTCGACGGAGCGTCCAACTTCCGAGGATTTGGTGTCGGGATCTTGCTAATCTCACCACAAGGGGAACACACCCCATTATCCATCAAGCTAGATTTCGACGTGACTAACAACGCAGCCGAGTACGAAGCATGAATTCACGGGTTGTAAGCCGCCGCTGATTTAGGAGTAACAAACCTCTGGGTCCACGGTGACTCATCTTTAGTCATAAATCAAACCCTACAAAAATGGAAGACTCGGAACGCGAATGTCGTGGCTTACCAAGCACGAGTAAGGGTTCTCGAAAAACAATTCCAAAATGTGGAATACATCTATCTACCCCGGGAAGAAAACCAGTTTGAAGATGCTCTCTCAAAATTGGCATCTTTACTGAATATCCCAGCGCATCTAACCAACATGCCCATTTGCGTCGAAAGACGGTCAGAGCCGGCGTATATCCACGCTATCCAAGATATTGAAATAACTGATCCAGAACCCTGGTATCAGGCTATTCTAACCTACTTAACGTCAGGGGAATATCCTCCGGGAGCTGAAAACCGGGCCAAGAAAGTTCTACGAAGATGGGCAACCCAATTCATCCGCACGAACGATGGACAGTTATATAAGAAGACAGCACAGGGGGCTTTACTCCTATGCATTGACAAAACTCGAGCTGAAAGAGTCATGGCCGAGGTACATGATGGCGAAAATGGTCCGCATATGAACGCCCATATGTTGGCTCGGAAAATCGCAAGACTCGGTTACTATTGGAATAGCATGGAAACTGACTGTCAGTTGTATGTCAAACGCTGCCATAACTGTCAGATTTTCGCCAATGTACAGCATATGCTTTCATCCCTATTATATACAATGACATCACCATGGCCATTCTCAACATGGGGAATTGACATAATCGGGAAAGTGAACCCTTCCGGGACGGGAGGTCACTGTTTCATCCTAGTGGCTATCGACTATTTCACTAAATGGGTCGAAGCCGAGTCATACCGGATCTTGAATGCCAAACATGTGGCTAAGTTCATCCAAAATAAAATTATATGTCGATACGGGATTCCGCACGAGTTCATCAGCGATCACGGGACCCATTTCCAAGCTGAAACTGCCACTTTGCTGGAAAAGTACAAGATCCAAAGGCATACATCGTCATCTTACCGTCCTAAAACAAATGGAGCGGTGGAGGCGGCCAATAAGACAATTGTCACCATTCTTAAAAAGATGGCTGAGAACTACCGGGACTGGCCCGACAAGATACCCTTTGCCTTATGGGGATATCGGACGTCAATTCGAACTGCAACCGGAGCAACTCCATACTATCTGACATATGGAATGGAAGCAGTCCAGCCAGTCGAGCTAGAAGTACCATCCCTTAGGATTC
The DNA here is from genome assembly GCA_958450325.1 of Agrostemma githago. Taxonomy (NCBI): domain Eukaryota; kingdom Viridiplantae; phylum Streptophyta; class Magnoliopsida; order Caryophyllales; family Caryophyllaceae; genus Agrostemma; species Agrostemma githago. The sequence goes on from OY288239.1 coordinate 8,635,670, forward strand.
TGCTCGAGAGCCAGGTACCTGAGGCGGACTGGGTCCAAGCCCGATATGACTCGCTAGTCCTCTTAGACGAACGACAATCCCGGGCTCTGAATAATATTCAGATATATATCAGAAAAGGATCCAACGGGCTTTTAACAAAAGGGTTAGGCCCAGGAATATCAAAGAGGGCGATCTAGTCCTAAAATCTGTTCGAGCTTTACTACCGGTTGACCCAAGGGGAAAATTCAAACCTAATTGGGCTGGGCCATATTTAGTAAAGAAGATTCTTTCAGGAGGAGCAGTAATGCTAACAGACTTGGACGGGAACGAGTTCGTCAACGCAACAAACTTGGACCAGCTGAAGCGTTACTACCCATAAATCCTATCTCAATGTCATTTGCAAAATTTATAAAAAATTTCTTTTATGAATTTTCAAAAATTTTAAGCAAGTCAATAAGTTAGGATTATTTATCCTACCGTTGCACATCTCGAATTAATAATCTTGATGTATTTGGAAAAATTGCAAAAAATACTTCTGAACTACGGAAGGTTTGATTCCATTAGTTTTGGATACGTAGGCAACCCCTCAAAAGGGTACAACCATTGCAATAACGAAAAGACGGGAACGGTTTTCACTAATATGTCTTTTTTTATTTCAAAAATACATCACAAAAAAAAAAGAGACACAAACAAAATCACACCACAAAAATAGTAGTAATACTTAAATAATAAATTTAGGAGACTACTCGTACATTTTTCCTTTCCCCTTATCTTTCGGGTCACGTGGAGCCCGAGGCCGACGGGGTGGGGGCGAACGTTCCCTAATCACAAGGGGAATTTCCTTAGTTCGAACCCGCTTCTTCGATTTTGGGTTTTCCACCATTTGCACCGGTCCAAGCCGAGCCCTAACGGGTTCGGGAAGCCTGTCTCGAGGACCAAGTCGGTCCTTAGCCGCCAGCCTTGGCCCTAGTCTCCTTTCTAATTCCGTCTGGGGGCTCACCTTCCCCCATGCACCCTTAGTACTGGACCCCTCAGTCTGAGTCCTAGATCTCCTTTTCTGACCTGTCGAAGTAGCTTGTTCGGTAAAGAAGCTTCTATTATATTTAGCATGCTCCCGGCGTAACAGGTCATAGGCCTCGTCAGTCTTCAAGGCAGCCCGAGTTTTAGCTAAATCAGCTCTTGTCCATCTTACATAAGAGTCAGTTACCCAGATCGAATGAGGATTTTTGGGAATAGGCCAAGTAGCTCGTGTATACCACCTTTGCATCAAGGTGTCACACATTACATCCGTCAACTGAGTAGATTCACTCACGACTGCCTCAATTTCCGGGATTCTTTGCACCCGACCATATTGCCTAAGTATGCGATCGGGAAAGAGGTGAATTGTCTGGCTAAAAGATAGGATTACCTGATATCTAGCCTTGTCTCGGGACTCCAAGCCGGTCCAAACGTAAATCGGCCACCATGGCACGGCCCAGCGGATCAATAGGCCTCCATGGAAGGATAGCACCTCGTCCCAATATTTTTGGGTGTTGAAGCGAGAAAAGGCAATAGCTCGTCTCCTCGCCATTACTTGCCTGGGTTGATATCGGCTCACGTCTAAGGGAGGATCCAAAATCGATAGCCTCTCAAACAGCCACAGCTGAAAAACCCGCAAAAAATCAAAATCGCAAAAAATCGTCAAAATCACGTCAAAAAAAAAAACGTGAAAAGACGTGAAAACCGAGAAAACCGCAGAAACCGGGAAAATCGGGAGGAAACCGCGCAAACCGAAAAAAAACAGCATACCTGTAGAAGCCGAGTACTCCCGGTCAGCCGGACCGACGGATCCCTTTTGCGATTATCCAAACCCTGGATAATCTCTCCTGTAATCAACCAAGCCGGGCTATGCTCCGTCTCCATCAGATCAGCCACGGTGAAAAGTCTAACGTGGCCCATGCAAGATAATAAATCCATATGCCCTTCAAAGGCATAGACATGGAGCATACAAAAGGTAAAGGCCCTACGGCTGTGGACCGGCCTGACCCGGACATCATCTGGGTTCATGAATTTTTCGGCTAGGTCAATCAAGGAAACGGTATCTCCTTCTAGCATACGGGATACCTCCATATGAGAAAGCCCTAAGAATTCCCTTAACTTCCTTCTTGGGTCAGGAACTGAAAAAGGGATAGCAAGGCGAAGTATGGGATTCCACCCCCCTGCAGCAGCAATTTCCTCAGGGATAGGGCAGATCTCTCCTCGAGGGAAACCAAATACATGATAGGTGTCGTCCCAATAGGACAGGCAAGCATCCAAGAAGTGATGGTCTACTTGCATCTGACGGATCACGGACAATTGGGTAACGCCATTCTGATTTAGGATAGCCCTATCAGCATCTCTGAAATATTTGGACCATTCGTGCAGCATTCCCACTAATCGGTCGATCCCCATAATTGGTTTACTAAAAGAAAGAATAATTTTTCAGGGTTTGTTCTTTTCTTTAAGGAATTGTGGGAATTGTGAAAATTTATGAAGCAAGGAGAGGGTATTTATAACATAAAACCAATTTCTCCTCCTCACCTTAGGATTCCCAATCCAAGAGTATTTAGCATACAATCCTTGTCCTAAGGCTTAGCTAAGTCATCTCGAGCATTCTTATTCCTTTTTAGAGTCAAAACAAAATTCTCTAATTTTCAAAGACTCCTACAAACTCAAAAGTCAAACCTTTTCTCAAAATTTTTATTCCCCAGCACGAGTCATTTTTCCTACAAATATTATGCGCAAAACTTTGCTACTTTGCATAAATATGTACAGGACGACTCAAACAAGACCACGCAATTTGCATAACTCCCCAACGACATTTAACAAGATGAGCCCACATACAGGCCCATTTTAAGTCTTATGCGACGAGTTCAATTCCCCACGGAGTTATCATCAGTTCAGGTACATTTCTAGTCTTTGGCCGGCGGGCCCTTCATGCAGGTCTAATGGACCTTAAACGACCCGACCGGAAGCTACCTGGTTTTAATCCTTGATTGACCTGGTAGCTACTCTGACTTTCGCCATGTCCAAGCATCAGTCAGAGTGGGGGCTCTGTAGACACCCACATTTGACCGCCAGGTGTCTATGGTAGTTTCCGACAAACACCCGATGATGATCGGACGCTAACATGCTTTAACGTACTCGGAAATGGGCTCGAAACATGGATATTTAGCTTGGGCTTTTTAAGGAGTACAAATTTCACAAAACCAACCTCAAATTCAGGCCCAGTGGGTCGTATCGAGTCAAATAACACTAATTTGGGTCGAATCCGACACCAGGGGTAAAACCGTCTTTTAGCGACCGAGTCAAAACCCGGTCAAAGATTTTCCCAAGACTTGTGGACTGACCGTGGCATCTCACGTGTCCAGTTCTTACCCAAACTCTACAAAAAATCAGCTACACAAAATATTAAACAATTCCGTTTAAGGTGGAATTCGATCTCAAGTAGGAATCCTATCCGAAAACCGATTCAAACACCCGACCGAGTGCAAACACTCGGCCGAGCAGCACAAACCAGCCGGGTTTCCTTTTCTTCCTTCACAAGAAAACGGAATTCTCGTTCTTCTCAGCTTCTTACCCAAGCGGTAATTCTAACTCAAACACATCTCTCCAAAGTCAAGGTCGTGAACTCCCTATAAATAGCCCCTTGCATACGACACAAAAGACATATGTTTTTCTCATACAATCATCACACACAATTAATTCAAACGATCCCCAACATACACAATTCCTGAAAAACATAATCCTTTAGCATCGAGAAACCAATAGTGCATCCAAAACCCGAAGGAAACCGGTCCCGATACCCGACACCCTTCACCCGTCACCTCCAAACCGAGCCACCCTAACCCGACCGACATCACTCGACGCTCCCGTGCCTAGCCACATTCCGACGAGCCCCGATCCGAGTTAACAAAAGCATGTAGGTTGAGGGTGTATCAAACCCGATTTTTCCTTTTTTTCTCTTCTCTTCCTCTCGTCGTCCGTTTTCTTTTTACGGGTCAAACGTCGTCTTTATTTATTTTTCTAATATCGATATTAACAAAAAACTATTTTCATAACAAACATTCTTAAAAATATGATATCGATTTTCTATAATCGAACATTGTATCGAAAAGAATTATATTAAGATCTCGACGATATTAAAAATCGTTACATCTTTTCTCGTTCGAATTCTTTTTTTCAAACAATTTTACAATTTTTTTTTAATTCATTCCGAACATCCGATATCGATTTCATAATCAAATATCGGATACGACGAATATCGAAAACATGAGTCGAATACAAATTAATTCATATTTTGTATGCGACTCATCAAAATTAGCAATTTCGAACAAAAAAATAAAAAGCCGGACAGACCCGCACGCGAGTCGCGCCACGCCCAGGCGGCTCGCGCACGGGCCTGAAACCCGAACCTTTTTTAACTTTTTCGTTCGTTTTATTATTTATTCTACGAAACGATTTCTAAAATTTACATCTTTTCTAAAACTATTCCAAGTATTTGATATTGATTTCGTAGTCAACTATCGAATATAACGAATATCGAAAATATTAAGTCGAGTACGAATCATGCAATATTCATACGCAATTTAATAAAAGCATCGAGTTTTCAAAAACTGACGTCGAAACAGGCTGCCACGCGACCCGCCGGCGTCCCGGGCGAGCCGCGCGGCCGGCTGCCTTGCCGCGTCCTTTCTCGTTCCTTTTTTTTTATTTTTCGAACATCGTTTTTTATACAAAACAACGTCTTTTCAACAATATTTTTCAGATTTCGATTAATATTTATTTTCTCGATCTCGCATATTTATTTTATTTGCTATATCGATACTAACTTGTTTGTTCATCTCTTGTAGCAAATTCATCTTTTTTATTTCATTTGTTTTATTATACTAAAACGAATCTCACATGCTAAATTCAACTTCGACGTTAATTTTTCATGCATTAAACCGACTTAGCAACCCACTCAATTCCTCACATGCTTAGGAAGACAATGTTTGCATATCATTCATCGTATTACTAACGCGCGTATTAAAAAATCATTCGATATCCTAGTAGAGGCCGCTAATGTGCGGGCGGGGTTGGGTGTTCTTAGTGAACTTCCCAACACGTACCCTCACCCCTTACTCAGAACCGTGGTTTCCGGATGTCCGAAACCATTGGCAACGAGAGTCATTCAATATACGATTAACCGCTCAAGTCGGCATCTGTATCGAACTGCAAAGGGACGAGCCCAATAAACTCTGACATCGAAAACGGGCCGTATTTTGTACACGGCCCACTACGACATAGAGTGGGCTCGAACGGTGCCGAATAACCATAAAATTCGGTGGCGACTCCAACTTCGATTTAAATTTCAATTTGACCATCTCATATGGAGATTCATTCGCCTCCCCAAACCCGCGCGTGGCCGCGTCGGGGTGGACCTATGTCATGTCCACAGATGGCTAGCAAGGTGGGTAAGCCTTTGTGTGCTGATTTAGCTACAACAATAAAAGCCAAACTCTCTTTTGCTAGGGTGCTTGTTGAGATTGATGTGTCTAAACCTTTGGTGGAGCATGTCATTATCAATGGTCCCAATTGCAGCCAATCTGTTCAAAGGGTGGAATATGAGTGGGTGCCTTATTACTGCCAAGGTTGTGGCAAATTAGGTCATACCATCACTTATTGTAAGAAGGAAAAGAAGAAATTGTTGCCTAAAGGTGATACTTATCACCATTGATAATGACATGCTCCACCAAAGGTTTAGACACATCAATCTCAACAAGCACCCTAGCAAAAGAGAGTTTGGCTTTTATTGTTGTAGCTAAATCAGCACACAAAGGCTTACCCACCTTGCTAGCCATCTTACTAAGAACCACATCAAACCAAAGGAACGGATCCAAATCTGGGAAAAGAACCCAGACTGGTACCTGATGAACTCTATCCATTTCAGAGGAAAAAGAAGGAGTCCATTCCTTAAGAATGAGACAGTAAACCCTAAGCTTCCACGGGCCCCCTTTCAAGACATTATTCATGTCTTCCAAGCAAGAAAACCGGAAAGAAAACCACCCCTTTTTATAGTATTGCACTATAGACAAAGCTATATGACCCCAATTATCAGATACAAACTTTTGCACAGTTTTAAGATCGGGACGAGACCCAAGCACATTACCCATGAGCGTAAATTTCCACAGATTCAATTCATTAGCAAAATCATCCAAGTCAATGTCAATTTCGGTAGAGTTAGCACTATTATCACAGAAAAATAGATTCATACCCAATTGCTTAGAAGTTTGAGCAACTTTGGACCATTTTGGTGGCAGAGTAGTCGCGGGTTTTGCAGAGGGTTCTACAATATTAGCATTAGAGACAGCAGGGTTGACCACAATTGATTCATCTTTAGAGTTAGCAGTAGAATTAGGAGAAGAAGAACAATTTTACCAGCAGAATGCATAGCATTCAAAATGAAATCGTTAATCGAAGAATGGTGCGAAGAACTCTGGGCTTCCGAATTCTCTTGCAACTCTCCAGAAATCTTCTCCGCATCAGCATTAGGATTTGGAGGAAGATTTGCGTTCAAAGATTTATTGCTAGGGCGACCTGGGCCTCTCTTCAGTTAAGAAGACGCCATTGAAGACCTTCGCGCGCGTAACAGAAATTACAGAGAAAACTACCTAGAGAGAGAAATCTTTTTCTCTCTTCGCTATTATTATTATTATTGTTGTTGTTGTTGTTGTTATCATTATTATTATTTTGCAAGAAGGTAGTACTCTTATATGATTCAAATACAAGAGTGTGGTTCTTACAAAGGAATAGCCACAAGGGAGTCAATTCCTACTATAACCCCTCTATAATTTCATCTCGTATAGATGGGTTTGAAGAATGAAGCATTAGAACACATACTACATATTGTATTTCTTTAACAATGACCTTTTCGGGTCTACAAATATCATTAAAAATCCGACCATTTTTCTCCTTTTATAGGCAATAGACCGTAGCAGCAAGGCACTGTTGTAGCCAGGCATTATTGCGTCAATCCTTCCTATTGGAAGCCCAATGAAGAATAGTAGACAGATCAGAAGTCGTGAAAGCAATCCCACACCATCTTGCTATACAACTAATGACTTCATGAGCATACTTGCACTTGAAAAATAAATGGTGCACATCTTCCAGGTGGTTCTGGCGCAGGTAGCGAGCATCGGTTAGCCAAGGGTAAACCTCTTTTTTGTATATTAGATTGAGTGGCTACCTTTCCTTGATAGGCCAAAATGAGAATAATATTGTGACGTGTATAGAGTCCGTTATTCCATCGTGGTGTGTACCAGCGGAATACCGATTAATGAGAGCGAAGAGCATCATAAGCTAGGGAGGGCCTGAATTTATCATTAATAACACATGGGTGCTAAAGGATTTGGCCTGAATTTATTAATATTAATATTATTATATTTAATAATAATAACTATTATTAGTATTAATACTTAATATTTATAATAATAATATTATCACTAAATATTAATGTTGTTGTTGTTGTTGTTATTATTATTATTATTAATTAATTAATAATTATTATAATTTATTAATATTAACATTAATATTATTAATATTAACAATTATATTAATATTAATTATTATTATTATTATATTTATTTTTTTGAACGGAACTTTCATTAACACCAGAACAAATTACAATAAGTTAGAGGGAAGCCGAGATACTATCTGGGCCCCCACTCCCTTAGCGATCGCAAAACTAATTCTAGTGAAAATATGAACTGTGGCACGCGCTCCAGCATCCTGTGACATAGCGAATTTACGAATCCGCTGGAGCAGAGAGACAGCCTCCGTGTCGAGCTCACCGAGAGAGGAGAAGGAGAAGGGAAGGAAACGATACCCAATGGCCGTGCAGCGTGCCTGATACTTGGCACACTTACGATGAGCAGCATCAGCAACGGCCCGTCCGGGCTCAAAAGAAGTCAAGCTGGACTGTGTCAAAGGAGAGGACCCGGTCAGATTATTATTATTATTATTATTATTATTATTATTAATGTTATTAATGTTATTATTTTTTATTCTTAATATTATTATTAATATTAACATTAATAATAATAATAATAATAATTATTATTATTATTATTATTATTTATTATTATTATTTATTATTATTATTATTATTGTCATTATTATTAATTATTAATAATAATATAATTATTATTATTTTTATTAATTACTTTTATTATTAATTAATTCTATTATTTATTATTTTTAATGATTATTTTAATTTATTTTATTATTATTTTTATTATTTTTATTATTTATTATTATTATTATTATTATTATTATTATTATTATTATCATTATTTATAATTAATAATAATATTTATTATTATTATTATTGTTATTATTATTATTATTATTATTATTTATTTTTTAGTTCAGTTAAGTTAAATTAAGTTCAGACTCATTCTGTTCAGTTTAGTTCCGTTCAGACTCATTAAGTTCAGTTCATTTCAAACTCATACACTTCACTTTCAATCCAAAAGAACATGGTCTAATACAAATGGTCATCGAGTTTCCGAGCTTTATAATAAAATTTTTGAGCTAACGTGTAGAAATTACGAACTTTATTGTGTTTATGAGCTCATTTAGAGAAATAATTATTGGTTAAAAAATAATGAAACTAATAAAACATTTAATATCACTTCAATTAGATTTAAAATTTAACGTCAAAATAAAATAAAATATAACCTGATTTTTTTTAAAAGTTTGAAAAAAAATAAATACATAAGTTAATTAGATACTCCGTATAATATGGTTGAAAAATACTCTCATGCCACCGGTGGTATATAGACACATACGGAGGATACTTTGTATTTTATTTCTTCCTTCCGACACTAAGCTAACTAGTTTAATACCCGTGATAAAACCACGGGTTGAGTAAGTTAAGCTATTAGAGTATTCGATTTTTATCGTATTACGCTCGAGGAATGTCAAATGGATCAATATTAGTGCTTGACGTAGGTCAATATTAGTGCTTGACGTAGGTCAATATTTTCGTTTTATGTCTATGTGTTTTCAAATATATTTGCACACATAACTATGTGTTTGCCGCATAACTGGAAGAGTTCTGTAATGAATATCGAACGCAAATATCCTCCAAACGGCCTCGCACGGAGATATGTATCGGCAGTCGTAGTACTCTTTGATTTGATCAACTTCGCCTGTTTTCCCTCTGACTGATGCACCCACGGTCACCCTATCATAACCCTTGTTTATATATTTGAAAAGGTACTTGATAGACCTACCTTGGTTACATCATTCCACGTTTATGTGTGCACGGTAACGCGTCAGTAAGTCGGGATTGTAGGGAACAACGAATCCGTTATGAACGGGAACGCCATAAGTATACTAACTAATAAATATAAAATAAACGTATAGTTTTATTGTATACTAAATACAAAATAATAAATATAAAATACTAAATACGTAAAATATATACTAAACATACTAAATACGAAATAGTAAGAATATAAAACAAACGTATAGTGGGCGTATATATATATATACTAAATACGAAAAATATACGGGTATATATACATGAAGGGAATGACGTTCTTGCCCCTAAAATAAAGAAGAGATGGAGAATGGGTTAAGTGATAGGACGATTTTGTTCATTTAACGTGAGAGCTCAGAGCGAGGTTTTGTGAGTTGTGGAGTGTGCCACGTCAGCTGGGGTGGTGCCTTCTTTAAGGTAATTAAGAATTAAGATACCCATACTACTCTAAATAGTGTGTGAATCATGAATGTCTTTATTTTATTGTTTGTTATGTTAAAAAATAAAAATCCGTAAATAAATTCGGTGATGTGTAGTGACTCTATCAGCAACTAACGTCAGTGAGTGAATATAGTAGTAATGGGGATACAAAGCATGTGCCACAACGCAACTCTACCGACACTATCTCGCTAACCATTACGGTATTGATTTGGATTATAGCTGCCAAATCCTAACCGATCCGTTAAACTGATCTGATCCATCCAATATCCAGGTCGATTGAACTTGGAAATTTAGTGACCTGAAATCGATTCAACCCGACTTTCTTGTAACCCGTTAACCGATATAATTCGATGACTGGGGAACCGAACCTGAACCCAATCCGACTCGATTTGAACTTGACTCAATAAAATTGACGATCAGACAATTATTAAGCTTAAAGATTGATTCAAATAAAAAGAATTTAGGATATAACTTGATTGCATTTCACATAATAACAAATTAATTAAACCAAATAATTAATAATTAAAATTATTTGGAAAATATTGAAGCAATATGATGTATTCACTAGATCCGATAATGACTCAACCTAAAATCGATGTCACCGACATATCAGTTGACCCAGAAATGACCTGCCCGAACCATACTTGACCCAGAAGAGTATGTTGACCCGATATTATGCGACCTGTCTTAACATGACTCAAACCCGACCCGAGTGACCCGATTGCCACCTCTAATTTGAATGAAAGTTCTTCCTAAACTCAACCAATTATTCTGGTCCTATTTATAAGATTACATGGTTTATAAGATTACATGGTAACACAGTTTGGGTAGTATACAAAACCTAAAATATTTTAAGAGGTACAAATTACTAAACTAAAGATTCTAAGAGATATAATTAACTAAACTAATTCTGTCACAATCAATAATATGATACAATAATTATTCTAGAGATATTAGATTAATATCTCTAATACCGATAAATCATAAATGTATCTCAAATGTATTTTTCTAAATGAATTTTCGTCATTCCGTGTATGTGAACTTTTACGGCAACTAGTGTATAACCGGTCATCCTGTTGTGAAAGAAAGAGAATTGAGAAAGTAGAGAGAAAATAAAAGAGACAAAACCTAAGTAGAAAAATCGATCAGTCAGTTTATTCATCCCAGTGAGGGGTGTATTATTAGACCTATCAAACGGGTCAAGCGGGTCAGGTTCGGGTCGGTCAACTTTGGATTGGGTCACTTTCGGACAATAGAATTCGGGTTGATTTCGGGTGGGGCCGGGTTAGTTCGGGTTCGGGTCATTTTCGGGTTTGCTATTTTCAATTTTTTTTAAGGGGTATCGACTCGTTTTCTATTGTAGACACCCACATTTTGCTGCCAGGTGTCTATAGTAGTTTCCGACAAACACCCGATGATGATCGGACGCAAACGTGCTTTAACGTACTCGGAAATGGGCTCGAAATCATGGATTAGCTTGGGCTTTTTAAGGAGTACAAATCTCACAAAACCAACCTCAAGTTCATGCCCAGTGGGTCGTTTCGAGTCAAATAACACTAATTTGGGTCGAATCCGGCACCAGGGGCAACCGTCTTTTAGCGGCCGAGTCAAAACCCGGTCAAAGATATTTCCCGAGACTCGTGGACCGACCGTGACGCCTCACGTGTCCGGTTCGGACTCCAATTCTACAAAAAATCAGCTACACAAATATTAAACAATTCCGTTTAAGGTAGAATTCGATCTCAAGTAGGAATCCTATCCGAAAACCAAATCAAACACTCGACCGAGCTAGGATACCCGGCTGAGTAGCCTACCAACCAGCCGGTTCCCTTTCTTCCTTCACAAGAAAACGGAATCCTCACACCCCTCGACTTCCTATATTTCTTATCCTAAGCGGTAGTTCTAATTCAAATGCACCTCTCCTAGCCAAGGTCGGGACTTTCCTATAAATAGCCCCTTGCATGATACATTATACACAATAGATCATCAATCATACATCACGACTTTTTTTCGGAACACACACACACACACCCGTTTCATACCTCAACCAATAATTCCCGGTAGTACATCCAAAACCCGAAGGAAACCGGCCCCGATACCCGACACCCTTCACACGTCTCACGACCAAACCGAGCCACCGCAACTCACCGACATCCACTCGACGCTCCTGTGCCCAAGCCACGTCCCGACGAGCTCTGATCTGAGGAAACTAAAACATGTAGGTTGAAGGTGTACCAAACTCGACTTCTCTTCTCCTTCTCGTCCGTCCTTTTTCTTATGGGTCGTGTGTCGTCTTTTTTTTACGGGTCGTTCATCACTTTTTATTATTTCTAATATCGATATTACTAAAAACTATTTTCGCATAACAAACATTCTTAAAAATATGATATCGATTCTCTATAATCGAATATCGTATTAAAAGAATTACATTAATCTCGTTGATGCTAAAAAAAATCGTTACTTTTTTTACAAAAATACAACGATTTTAAACGCGGAGAGAATCAACATTTTTTTCGTTCAAATTCCTTTTCCTTTTACAAAACCTTTTTTTAAAAATTCATTCCGAGTATTCGATATCGATTTCATAATCCAATATCGGATACGACGAATATCGAAAACATAAATCGAGTATAAATTAATTCGTATTTGTACGCGATTTATCAAATTTTCGAACAACGAGCGAAATCGGGACAGGCCCGCACGCGAGTCGCGCCCCTCACAGGCGACTCGCGCACGAGTCTGAAACCCGCGCTCCTTTTTTAGCTTTTTTCGTTCGTTTTTATTATTTATTCTACGAAACGACTTCTAAAATTTATATCTTTTCTAAATCTATTCCGAGTACTTGATATTGATTTCATAGTCGACTATCAAATATAACGAATATCGAAAATATTAGATCGAGTGCAAATTGTGCGATATTTGTACGCGATTCAATAAAAGTATCGAATTTTCAAAAAACCGATTTCAAAAAAAACATGCCGTCACGCGACCCGCCGGCATCCCGGGCGAGCCGCGCGGCCGGCTGTCGCACGATACGCTCTTTTTTTTTTCGAACATCGTTTTTTTATACAAAACAGCGTCTTTTAACAAATATTTTTTAGATTTCGACTAATATTTTCTTGATCTCGCATTTGCTATATTATTTCTTACAAACCAATACTAACTCGTTTGTTCATCTTTTGTAGCAAAATCATCCTTTCTTTTTGTTTCGTTTGTTTTATTATACTAAAACGAACCTCACATGCTAAATTCAACTTCGACGTTAAATTTTTCATGCATTAAACCGACTTAGCAACTCATTCAATTCCTCACATGCTTAGGAAAACAATGTTTGCATATCATTCATCGTATTACTAACGCGCGTATTAAAAAATCAAACGATATCCTAGTGGAGGCCGCTAATGTGCGGGCGGGGTTGGGTGTTCTTTGTGAACTTCCCAACACGTACCCTCACCCCTTACTCAGAACCTCGGTTTCCGGATGTCCGAAACCGTTGGCAACGAGAGTCATTCAATACACGATATCCGATAACGTCGGTATCGGTATCAAATGCTAAGGGACGAACCCAATAAACTCTCACATCGGAAATGGGCCGTATTTTGTACACGGCCCACTACGACATAGAGAGGGTTCGAACGGTTCTGAATAACCATAAAATTCGGTGGCGACTCCAACTTCGATTTAAATTTAAATTCGATCCATTCTCATATGGAGATTCATTCGCCTCCTCAAACCCGCACGTGGCCGCGTCGGGGTGGACCTATGTCATGTCCACAATTTGGCGACTCCGCTGGGGATTAACTGATGCGTTACTAACCATCGGCATCCTCAGGGTGAGACTCGAATAGAAATCGTTTGACTAGTACAATACGCGTTTTAGTTTTACGGTTCATGCATAACCCCATCTTTCCCGGGCCGGTACTGGTGACCGACGTCCCACTATACCATTGATGTAGTCCAAATTGGATATGTCAAAAGGTGTGCATAGCAGATTTGTATGGGTTTTACGACATGTTCTAAGCTCAATTCGACTTAGGAAGTCCGCCCCGATTCTCGAATAGGCTATGTACACTGGTATAGACCCTTATAGACTGACCGAGACTTAGCTTAAGAGCATACATGGCGTTATTATACTGTTTCCATGACTACGTGCTACTTGATCCACATTTTCTTTTTCAAAAACCATCATTTTCAAAATTTGCATCCTTTTCAAAATATCCAATTTCAAAACCCTGGACATATACCGAACTTAGGACTTATGATTTTACTCAAAATAGCCTTTTCTAGCCGGTATTATGCCCAATTCAAAACTCGAAAATATTTTCAAAATTTTCAAACCGTCACCCGGCCTACCTTCCTCGAAAAAGGGTCGGTTCTCCCCGATTTTTTCGAGCCTTTTCAAAAAACATCATATTTCAAAACTTCCTCTCCTTAGGACTTCCCGTATTTAGCAGTGTCGGGTCGTGTCACAAGTCGTTGAAGTCTCTAGCGTCGAAACTCCGTCGATTTTACATCACGGGTTTTCCCCCTATCCCAGTCCGCCTTATTTTACTAAGGCAAGTCCCACCTACGTAGGACATACTCCTACAAAGGTTGGCCCACTTACACAATCGAGTCTAAAGTCTGGGAATGTCTCACGTGAACCTTTCTTCGAACAGGGCCCAACCCACATAGTTGGATCCTGAGAAAGGCCCACCTTTTCACAAGCCACCCGTCTAGGTGTCTTTTCCGAGTCATTACCGTCTTAGTCTTCTTCCTTTTCCCTTGCTCCGGATGTACTTTTCTTAGGATTCGGGTTAAGTTGCTGATTACGCGGTGTTCTTACAGACAGGCCACCCTTCACTCGAACCATGACGAAAGAAGCCATCGATGAGTTGACAGCCTCGTTGACCAAAATCCAAGATCCATTGCAACAAATGAGGGAGGACCAGATTGCCATCGTCACTCGGGTTAGTGCCGTAGAACAAGGAACCCCCAATGCTTCGATCGAAGATGACGGACCGTTGGCCGCATTGGCCGGCGCGGTCCAAAAGCTGCAAGAACAGGTCCACTCGACCACCAGAAACACTATTCTCACGGAAAACGCTCGTATCTATTCGCCCCCGACCGATGAACTGCCCGCTAACCTCAACTTAACGGGCTTGCCAATGTTTGACGGAACTGAAGACCCGGTACTCCACATTCAGGCTTTCAAGGATTTTATGGCTGTTAAGGGGGTCAAATCGACCATGTTCAAGCATCTTTTTGCTTCCTCTCTGAAAAAGCACCCGAAAGCCTGGTACTACAGGCTTGACCCCAAGAAATACAAAACCTGGGACGATGTTGCAATGGAGTTCGCGCGAAACTACGCGGATAATGCTGAAATCCAGACTACCATGCGTACTCTGGAAGTTATGGCCCAAGAGCCTAAGGAGGGTTTCACCAAGTACCTTCAAAGGTGGAGGACCGAAAGTGTTAAGCTGGTGGACAAGCCCAGCGAAAAAGTGCTAGTGGAGGCCTTTGTCAAAAACCTCCTACCCGCTTACCGAGTCCATCTCCGGTACGCCATCATACCTGACTTCGCCACTTTGACCGAAATGGGTACTAGAATCGAAGACGATCTAAGGCTAGAGAACCTTACTAAGGCCTCTACCAAGGGGTATCAAGGAGCCGGTTCGTCCTCCAGCAAGCCCGCAACCACAACGGCGGTCCGAAGCATCTTCGACGAGGTTAACTCATTAGACACCTCGGCCAAAAAGAATACTCCAAATCGGGTATTCACTAACATAGGGACAACCTATGCTAATGCCTTACAAAGGCTGTCTTCAAAAGGCCTAATCCAACCGATAGGCCCAATTCCGGAAGTTCCCGTGGAAAATCGATCCAAGAGCTACAACATTCAAGCCTATTGCCACTATCACCAAGGCAACGGGCACGACACGGAGAAATGCTGGAAGTTGAAACATCTCATTCAAGATCTGATCGAAAGTGGGAAGATACCACTACCCAGTGATAAGCCAAGTAACAAAAATAACCCTCTTGCTACTCATGCCATTTTTACTGGAGAGGTAGTCGACTGCTCTCATCTCATTTCCCCTTTCATTTCCCAAATCAACGGGATATGGAACAACGATGAAGATGATGTTTACTTGGCCAAGGGGGAAGCTGTCCCCGTCACCATCGAAGAAGTCCGAAAAGCTATAGCCAGAGCTCTGGCCGGCACGCACACCATCACGGCCGGTCTCGCCACTCCGGAAACCGTCACTGAACCTTCCAGGACGGAACTCACTCCCGAAGAGCCAAACGCTGACACGGCCCTAGTCAGACAACTAAAGAGGGTCCGAACTGATATTACTATCTGGCAGCTTTTGGTTAGTTCTCAGGAACCAAGAACATCGGGCAGCACTTACTAGGGCTCTTGACGAAATCAAGGTCGACTCATCGGTTACCCCCATCGAGATGGTAGCCACGATCTTGCCACACCTCAAGGACAAGTCTAAAGGAGAAGGCCCACTTATCACTTTCTCCGAGTCTGACCTTCCACCATTCGGGACCACCCATAACTTGGCTCTATACACCACGGTGATATGCCGAAACAAGTATCTCCCGATGACCCTGATTGATGACGGGTCCGCAGTAAACGTCCTTCCTTTAAGGACAGCCAAGGCCCTCGGCATTACCGAGGCTGGCTACCTTCCGACTGCACAAACCATCCAGGATTTTGATGGGAGCCCAAAATCAGTGGTTGGGGCCGTTAAGCTAACAATCATAACGGGCCCGATCGAGAAGGAGTTAGAATTTCAGGTGATCGATGTCACTTCATCTTTCAATCTGCTACTCGGGAGACCATGGATTCACGCGGTCAAAGCCGTGTCTTCCACTCTTCACGGGAAGGTCAAGCTACCTTTACAAGATGGGATCGTCACTCTCGAAGCTACTCCTATAACCGTGTCAAGCTGCAACACGGCAGGCTCAGCTGACCCACGAGGTTTCAACTTTGTGGGAATGATCGAGGAAGAATACCTTTTACGGCCATACTTCACTACTAGCATCGATACGATGCTACAGAATCTGGGTTGCCTACCAGGAGTCACATCAAGGCCCTATCTTCCAGCTGGGAAAATCATCGAAGCCCTGAACAACGGGCAATCTCGCCTCGGTCTAGGTTACACTATGGCGCCAGGATGCACGAACCAAACCAAGGCGGTCACGTTCGTCACTCCAGTGTTCGGAGCTGTTCAAATGGGCCTCTATCAGCCTACCCTCTCATATCCCGGGACCAAACTGGCTCGGGAATGCAATTTCATCCCAGATGATATCTTTGCCCTTGTCCAGGCCGAATCAAAGGAGGGCACAAGCAATACTGAGCCCATTCTAGGACTACTATTCGGGAAAGACAAGGTCGTCCCGATCCCTAAACAGGAGTTAGTCAGCCTGATTCTCCGCGGCAGCAGGTTCGATCCAACTAAGCTGATCTCTGAAGTTGGTACCAACACTGGGAAGAGAGCTTGGACGAAGACAACTAAATGGACCGACAGTCAGGGTCGAGTCTACAAGCTAACTACTGGTGAAGGAGATATGCATGCTACCGAATCCGAGTCCGAGTCCAAGTCCGAGTCAGAGTCAGAGTCGGAGTCTGAGTCGAAGTCTAGAGGGTCCAGTACTAGGATCGAGTCTGTAACCCCTCTCCCTTCTTTAGTCACACCATCGGGAGCCCCGGAGTCTGTCCCGAGGGCTCTCCCTATCCCGCCTCTAACCAACGATCAGATGGCAGCTCTCTTCGAGCTATTTTCAAAATTCACTATCAATAATAACGATAACCGTTCTGCTTACGACTTGACTTATTTTCAAAATATTTTCAAAATTCTTACTTGCAATGACATTGAGAAACCCGACGAACAGGTACCATTGCCTCCGCATCTAATCGAGCAACTCGAGCAAAGGGAGTCCCGAAATTCGGTAATTGAAGAAACTGTTTCCATCAACGTAGGAACCCCTTTAGAACCTCAGATGCTTAAGTTGGGCCTATCCTTAGATCCCGAGGAGAAACAACAATTCACGGATCTCCTCCAGGAATTCAAAGACGTCTTTGCATGGTCCTACAAGGACATGCCGGGAATAGACCGGGAGATAGCTGAACACCGAATACCCATCAAAGACGGGTATAAGCCGGTAAAACAGAAACTTCGAAGAATGAGGCCCGAATGGTCTCTCAAAGTCAAGGAAGAAGTTGATAAACAATTCAAAGCGGGCTTTATCCAAGTGTCTGAATATCCATACTGGGTTGCAAACATAGTACCAGTACCCAAAAAGGATGGCAAAGTCCGAGTATGTGTAGATTTTCGGGACCTCAATAAGGCCAGCCCAAAAGACGATTTTCTGTTGCCACATATCGATATACTGGTGGATAACACGACTGACCATGCCCTTCTATCATTCATGGACGGGTATGCCGGATACAATCAGATCAAAATGGCGGAAGAAGACATGAGTAAGACCACCTTCATCACACCTTGGGGGACTTACTGCTATACCGTGATGCCATTTGGCCTTATCAACGCCGGTGCCACTTATCAACGGACCGCCACCACTTTACTGCATGACATGATGCATAAGGAAGTGGATGTCTACGTGGACGACATGATCGTCAAATCAAAAGACCGAAACGGGCACATTGCGGCCCTAAGGAAATTCTTCACCCGACTACGCAAGTACAACATGAGGTTAAACCCTCAAAAATGCAGTTTCGAGGTAACATCAGGCAAGCTACTGGGCCACATTGTCAGCCAGCGTGGCATCGAAGTTGACCCAGCAAAGATCAAGGCCATCACCGAGATGCAACCGCCTAAAACCGAAAAGGAGATAAGGGGGTTTCTCGGGAAAGTCCAATATATAAGCCGGTTTATTTCAAAGCTAACCATGGTATGTGAGCCCATTTTCAAGAAACTGAAGATAGGAGAACGAACACTATGGGACGACAAATGTCAAATGGCTTTCGATAAGATCAAGGAGATTCTATCCTCTCCACCGGTGTTAATGCCACCTCAGCATGGTTTGCCTTTGTCGCTATACTTGACAACGACCGAGACGGCCATGGGCGCTATGCTAGCCCAGACGGTCGATTCCGAAGAACGGGCTATTTACTACATCAGTAAAAAGTTCTTAGAATACGAATGCAAGTACACAATGCTCGAGAAGACGTGTCTAGCTTTAGTATGGGCCACTAAAAAGCTCCGACAATACATGCTTAGTCACGAGGTACATGTGCTATCCAAAATGGATCCAATCAAGTATCTATTCGAAAAGCCCATCCTCAACGGCCGTATATCCAGATGGACTTTGATGCTAGCTGAGTTCGACCTCAAGTTCGTACCTTTAAAAGCAATCAAAGGCCGAGTAGTAGCCGAATTCCTCGCTGATAGCCCAATATGCGAAGAAGAACACACCGATACTTGGGCCTTCCCGGATGAAGACATATTCCATACCAACACCGAGACATGGGATTTGTATTTTGACGGAGCGTCCAACTTTCGAGGATTTGGTGTCGGGATTTTACTAATCTCGCCACAAGGGGAACACACCCCGTTATCCATCAAGCTAGATTTTGACGTGACTAACAATGCAGCCGAGTACGAAGCGTGCATTCACGGGCTGCAAGCCGCCGCTGATTTAGGAGTAACAAACCTCTGGGTCCACGGTGACTCATCTTTAGTCATAAATCAAGCCCTACAAAAATGGAAGACTCGGAACGCAAATCTCGTGGCTTACCAAGCACGAGTAAGGGTTCTCGAAAAACAATTCCAAAAAGTAGAGTACATTTATCTGCCTCGGGAAGAAAACCAGTTTGCAGATGCTCTCTCAAAATTAGCATCTTTACTGAATATCCCAGCACATCTAACCAGCATGCCCATTTGGGTCGAAAGACGATCCGAGCCGGCATACATCCACGTTATCCAAGATATTGAGATAACTGATCCAGAACCTTGGTATCAGGCTATTCTAACCTACTTAACGTCAAGGGAATATCCTCCGGGAGCTGAAAACCGGGCCAAGAAAGCTCTACGAAGATGGGCAACCCAGTTCATCCGCACAGACGATGGACAGTTATATAAGAAAACAGCACAGGGGGCTTTACTCCTATGCATTGACAAAACTCGAGCCGAAAGAGTCATGGCCGAGGTACATGATGGTGAAAACGATCCGCATATGAACGCCCATATGTTGGCCCGGAAGATCACGAGACTCGGTTATTACTGGAATAGCATGGAAACTGACTGTCAGTTATATGTCAAACACTGCCATAACTGCCAGATTTTCGCCAATGTTCAGCATATGCCTTCATCCCTATTATATACAATGACATCACCATGGCCATTCTCAACATGGGGAATTGATATAATCGGGAAAGTGAACCCTTCCGGGACGGGAGGTCACTGCTTTATTCTAGTGGCTATCGACTATTTCACTAAATGGGTCGAAGCCGAGTCATACCGGATCTTGAATGCCAAACATGTGGCCAAGTTCATCCAAAACAAGATTATATGTCGACACGGGATTCCGCACGAGTTCATCAGTGATCACGGGACCCATTTTCAAGCTGAAACTGCTACTTTGTTGGAAAAGTACAGATCCAAAGGCATACATCATCGCCTTACCGTCCCCAAACAAATGGAGCAGTGGAGGCAGCCAATAAAACAATTGTCACTATACTTAAAAAGATGGCCGAGAATTATCGGGACTGGCCCGATAAGATACCCTTTGCCTTATGGGGATATCGGACATCAATTCGAACTGCAACCGGAGCAACTCCATATTATCTGACATATGGAATGGAAGCAGTCTAGCCAGTCGAGCTAGAAGTACCATCCCTTAGGATTCTGCTCGAGAGCCAGGTACCTGAAGCAGATTGGATCCAAGCCCGATATGACTCACTAGTCCTCTTAGACGAACGGCGATCTCGGGCTCTGAATAATATTCAGATATATCAGAAGAGGATCCAACGGGCTTTTTACAAAAGGGTTAGGCCCATGAATATCAAAGAGGACGATCTAGTCCTAAAATCTGTTCGAGCCTTACTACCAGTTGACCCAAGGGGAAAATTCAAACCCAATTGGGCTGGGTCGTATCTAGTGAAGAAAATCCTTTCGGGAGGAGCAGTAATGCTAACAGACTTGGACGGGAACGAGTTCGTCAACCCAACAAACTTGGACCAACTGAAGCGTTACTACCCATAAGCCCTATCTCAATGTCATTTGCAAAATTTATAAAATTTTTCTTTTTATGAATTTTCAAAAAATTTAAGCAAGTCAATAAGTTAGGATTATTTATCCTACCGTTGCACATCTCGAATTAATAATCTTGATGTATTTCGAAAAATTGCAAAAAACTTCTGAACTACGGAAGGTTTGATTCCATTAATTTTGGATACGTAGGCAACCCCTCAAAAGGGTACAACCACTGCAATAACGAAAAAACGGGAACGGTATTCACTAATATGTCTTTTTACTATGCAAAAAAAACCGACAAAACTCGGGAATTTCAAAAATATACATCGCAAAAAAAAAAAAAAAAATCACACCACAAAAATAGTAGTAATACTTAAATAATAAATTTAGGAGACTACTCGTACATTTTTCCTTTCCCCTTATCTTTCGGGTCACGTGGAGCCCGAGGCCGACGAGGCGGGGGCGAACGTTCCCTAATCACAAGGGGAACTTCTTTTGCTCGAACCCGCTTCTTCGACATTGGGTCTTCCACCGCTTGCACCGGTCCAAGCCGAGCCCTGACGGGCTCGGAAAGCCTGTCTCGAGGACCAAGTCGGTCCTTAACTGCAAGCTTGGGCCCTAGTCTCCTTTCTAAATCCGTCTGGGGGCTCACTTTCCCCCGTGCACCCTTAGTACTGGACCCTTCAGTCTGAGTCCTAGATTTCCCTTTCTGACCTGCCGGAGTAGTGTCTTCGTCAAAGAAGCTTCTATTATCTTTAGCATGTTCCCGGCGTAACAGGTCGAAGGCCTCGTCAGTCTTCAAGGCAACTCGGGTTTTAGCTGAATCAGCTCGTGTCCATCTCACATAAGAGTCAGATACCCAGATCGAATGAGGATTTCTAGGAACGGGCCAAGTAGCTCGTGTATACCACCTTTGCATCCAGGTGTCACACATCACATCCGTCAACTGAGTAGATTCACTCACGACTGCCTCGATTTCTGGGATTCTTTGCACCCGACCATATTGCCTAAGTATGCGATCGGGAAAGAGGTGAATTGTCTGTCTAAAAGATAGGATTACTTGATATCTAGCCCTATCTCGAGACTCCAAACCGGTCCAAACATAAATCGGCCACCAAGGCACGCTCCAGCGGATCAGTGGGCCTCCATGGAAAGATAGCACCTCATCCCAGTGTTTTTAAGTGTTGAAGCGAGAAAAGGCAATGGTTCGTCTCCTCATCATTACTTGTTTGGGTTGATACCGGCTCACGTCTAGGGGAGGATCCAAGACCGATAACCTCTCGAACAGCCACAGCTGAAAAACCCACAAAAATCGAAATCACGAAAAATTGTCAAAATCGCGTAAAAAAAACATGAAAACCGAGAAAACCGCAGAAACCGGGAAAATCGGGAAGAAACCGGAAAAATAAAAAAAACCGAAAAAAAAAATCAAAAAACCAGTATACCTGTAAAAGACGGGTACTCCCAGTCAGCCGGACTGACGGATCCCTCTTGCGATTATCCAAACCCTGGATAATCTCTCCTGTAATCAACCAAGCCGGACTGTGCTCCGTTTCCATCAGGTCAGCCACAGTGAAAAGTCTAACGTGGCCCATGCAAGATAATAAATCCATGTGGCTTTCGAAGGCATAGACATGAAGCATGCAAAAAGTAAAGGCCCTACGGCTGTGGACCGGCCTGACCCGGACGTCATCTGGGTTCATAAATTTTTCAGCTAGATCGATCAAAGAAACGGAATCTCCTTCTAGCATACGGGATACCTCCATATGAGAAAGCCCTAAAAATTCCCGTAACTTCCTCCTTGGGTCAGAAATCGAAAAAGGGATAGCAGGGCGAAGTATGGGATTCCATCCTCCTGCAGCAGCAATTTTCTCAGGGATAGGACAAATTTCGCCTCGAGGAAAACCAAATACATGATAAGTATCGTCCCAGTAGGACATGCAAGCATCCAAGAAGTGACGATCTACTTGCATCTGACGGATCACGAACAATTGGGTAATGCCATTCTGATTTAGGATGACCCTATCTGCATCTCTGAAACATTTGGACCACTCATGCAGCATTCCAACTAATCGGTCGATGCCCATAATTGAATTTCTAAAGGAAAGAATAAATTTCTCAGGGCTTGTTCTTTCTTTGTGGAATTGTGGGAATTGTGAGAATTTATGAAGCAAGGAGGGGTATTTATAGCATAAAACCAAATTCTCCTCCTCACCTTAGGATTCCCAATCCTAGAGTATTTAGCATACAATCCTTATCCTGAGGTTTAGCTAAGTCATCCCGAGCATTCCTATTCCTTCTCAGAGTCAAAATTCTCTAATTTTCAAAGACTCCTACAAACTCAAAAATTCAAAGCTTTTCTCAAAAATTTTATTTCCCAGTGCGAGTCATTTTTCCTACAAATGTTACGTGCAAAACTTTGCTACTTTGCATAAATATGTACAGGACAACTCAAACAGGACCATGCAATTCGCATAACTCCCCAGCGGCATTTAGCAAGATGAGCCCATATATAGGCACACCTAAAGTCTTATGCGACGAGTTCAATCGCCCACGGAGTTATCATCAGTTCAGGTACATTTCTAGTCTCCGGCCGACGGGCCCTTTCACGCAGGTCTAATGGACCTTAAACGACCCGACCAGAAGCTACCAGGTTTTAATCTTTGATTGACCTGGTGGCTACTCTGACTTTCGCCCTGTCCAAGCCTCAGTCAGAGTGGGGACTCTGTAGACACCCACATTTTGCTGCCAGGTGTCTATAGCAGTTTCTGACAAACACCCAATGATGATCGGACGCAAACGTGCTTTAACGTACTCGGAAATGGGCTCGAAATCATGGATATTTAGCTTGGGCTTTTTAAGGAGTACAAATCTCACAAAACCAACCTCAAATTCAGGCCCAGTGGGTCGTTTTGAGTCAAATAGCACTAATTTGGGTCGAATCCGGCACCAGGGGCAAAACCGTCTTTTAGTGACCGAGTCAAAACTCGGTCAAAGATATTTCCCGAGACTCGTGGACCGACCGTGACACCTCACGTGTCCGGTTCAGACTCCAATTCTACAAAAAATCAGCTACACAAATATTAAACAATTCCGTTTAAGGTAGAATTCGATCTCAAGTAGGAATCCTATCCGAAAACCAAATCAAACACTCGACCGAGCTAGGATACCCGGCCGAGTAGCCTACCAACCAGCCGGTTCCCTTTCTTCCTTCACAAAAAAACGGAATCCACACACCCCTCGACTTCCTATATTTTCTATCCTAAGCGGTAGTTCTAATTCAAATGCACCTCTCCTAGCCAAGGTCGGGACTTTCCTATAAATAGCCCCTTGCATGACACATTATACACAATAGATCATCAATCATACATCACGACTTTTTCGGAACACACACACACACCCGTTTCATACCTCAACCCATAATTCCCGGTAGTACATCCAAAACCCGAAGGAAACCGGCCCCGATACCCGACACCCTTCACACGTCTCACGACCAAACCGAGCCACCGCAACTCACCGACATCCACTCGACGCTCCTGTGCCCAAGCCACGTCTCGACGAGCTCTGATCCGAGTAAACTAAAACATGTAGGTTGAGGGTGTACCAAACTCGACTTCTCTTCTCCTTCTCGTCCGTCCTTTTTCTTATGGGTCGTGTGTCGTCTTTTTTTTACGGGTCGTTCATCACTTTTTATTATTTCTAATATCGATATTACTAAAAACTATTTTCGCATAACAAACATTCTTAAAAATATGATATCGATTCTCTATAATCGAATATCGTATTAAAAGAATTACATTAATCTCGTTGATGCTAAAAAAAATCGTTACTTTTTTTACAAAAATACAACGATTTCAAACGCGGAGAGAATCAACATTTTTTTCCTTCAAATTCCTTTTCCTTTTACAAAACCTTTTTTTAAAAATTCATTCCGAGTATTCGATATCGATTTCATAATCCAATATCGAATACGACGAATATCGAAAACATAAATCGAATATAAATTAACTCGTATTTGTACGCGATTTATCAAACTTTCGAACAACGAGCGAAATCGGGACAGGCCCGCACGTGAGTCGCGCCCCTCACAGGCGACTCACGCATGAGTCTGAAACCCGCGCTCCTTTTTTAGCTTTTTTCGTTCGTTTTTATTATTTATTCTAAGAAACGACTTCTAAAATTTATATCTTTTCTAAAACTATTCCGAGTACTTGATATTGATTTCATAGTCGACTATCAAATATAACGAATATCGAAAATATTAGATCGAGTGCAAATTGTGCGATATTTGTACGCGATTCAATAAAAGTATCGAATTTTCAAAAAAACCGATTTCAAAAAAAACAAGCCGTCACGCGACCCGCCGGCATCCCGGGCGAGCCGCGCGGCCGGCTGTCGCACGATACGCCCTTTCTTTTTTTTTTTTTTTCGAACATCATTTTTTATACAAAACAGCGTCTTTTAACAAATATTTTTTCAGATTTCGACTAATATTTTCTTGATCTCGCATTTGCTATATTATTTCTTACAAACCAATACTAACTCGTTTGTTCATCTTTTGTAGCAAATTCATCCTTTCTTTTTGTTTCGTTTGTTTTATTATACTAAAACGAACCTCACATGCTAAATTCAACTTCGACGTTAAATTTTTAATGCATTAAACCGACTTAGCAACCCATTCAATTCCTCACATGCGGGGTTGGGTGTTCTTTGTGAACTTCCCAACACGTACCCTCACCCCTTACTCAGAACCTCGGTTTCCGGATGTCCGAAACCATTGGCAACGAGAGTAATTCAATACACGATATCCGATAACGTCGGTATCGGTATCAAATGCTAAGGGACAAACCCAATAAACTCTGACATCGGAAATGGGTCGTATTTTGTACACGGCCCACTACGACATAGAGTGGGTTCGCGACGGTTCCGAATAACCATAAAATTCGGTGGCGACTCCAACTTCGATTTAAATTTCAATTCGATCCATTCTCATATGGAGATTCATTCGCCTCCTCAAACCCGCGCGTGGCCGCGTCGGGGTGGACCTATGTCATGTCCACATCTATAATAATAGCTGGGTCAGTTTCGGGTTATCCTTGGTCAATTTGGCTTACGAGTCAACCTCGGGTCTTCAGTTCGGGTGTTGGGTCGGGTTGGAGTTGGATTACTCGGGTAGGGTCACTCAGGTCGAGTCAGTTTTGCCAGGTCTAGGTATATATATATATATATTAGGGATTACATCTAGGTTACATCATAATGGGCTACAGGGACCAATGTAGATCCACATATTTTATTCCATAACACTCCCCTTGGATGAATCAGTGAAGAACATGTCTCATTAAAACTTACTAGAAAAATCCGGTGGGAAAAACACTAGTGAAGGAAACACGCATAACAGACTACCTCGTTAAAATCTTTTCATGGAAAACCTAGTGGGTTAAAATCATGGCTTAGAAAAAAAAATGCAGCGCGTGCTTAATCCCCTTGATCATAATTACACATCTTGATATGTCTCCATCATCTCAAAATTATGATGATCATAGCTATAACGTATTAATACGTCTATAGCGCTATCTCGTTAAAAATCTAGTTAGGAAAAAACTCATTGGGGCAAATTCCTACTCGAAGGGAAAAAGAGTGTAGCTAACATTTCTCAACTGATTATCTTTTGGAAAATAAATCAATCTAATTATTCACAATTTACCTTAAATAATGATGGATCTTTCTTGTCATTGTACGGATTGACATCCTCATTGTAGCATTTCATAACATTATTTTCCAACTATTATGGTTCTTCTGGACCATAAAGTATTACTCTCACTGTTCGTCTGTCCCCATCAATTGTTATTCTTTTCTATTTTGGGGCGTCTTAGTCAATTGTTGTTCTTTCTATTTTAAGATTGCATTTGATAAACAATTTCATCTTTCACAACCAATTATATCCAGTTGTCATGTTATAATTTGCTCCCTTCTTCTTCCTTGGTCATCAGGACGGAGGGAGTATTACATGATCGACAAGAAATTACTCATGTATGAATTCTCATACACTCAAACTTCAAGTTGAGACAACGAAATCATCCATTCACGTCATATACATGTTGAATGTTTTCATAAATACACTTATTGTGTAGAGGTTCATATGTATACTTAATCATGAGTTCTCTCTGAAACTCATTTGATTAGCCGCCGCCATGTGCTAATCTTTTACCACCACCATGTGCTAATCATTTATCACCACCATGTGCTAATCATTCACAATTTTCTTATAACATATGATGTGAATATATATGACCTTCATTCACGCTAATTTGACTTGTCATCGATTTGTAACTGATATACTCGTATATCGGTTAGAAGATAAACTTAGTAAACCAAGTTGAAATAGAAATATAGACTAGGACAACATAAGCAACTAATAAAACGGTCAAGGTAGCAGGTACAGTACATGAGTAGCGAATGTACATGGTGCCACGATTGGAGATGACATAATAAATTCCGAAATCCCAACCATCATTCAATCCGATCCCAAACCATGCTGTCCATTCAACAATTAACAAGAGGAACACATGAAAACACATCCATCTTCTCATCTCTCATATCAATAACGAATTTCACTAATTGTATCATAATGAGC
The DNA here is from genome assembly GCA_958450325.1 of Agrostemma githago. Classification (NCBI taxonomy): domain Eukaryota; kingdom Viridiplantae; phylum Streptophyta; class Magnoliopsida; order Caryophyllales; family Caryophyllaceae; genus Agrostemma; species Agrostemma githago. Next base: position 8,663,253 of record OY288239.1, read on the forward strand.
CCACATTAATAACTGGGTCCACCATCTCCATCTAAATCAATAATATTAATATATATAGGGAGTAAATCGTAACAGAATGCGACCCCGCTCTAAAGAACAGCCACCCACCTGGACCACCTCCTCCTCCGCTTTCTCCTCATCGTCATCATCCCCCCGTCGTAACTACCATCCAAAACAACGTGGAAGGGGCAGGGGCAGCGTATTGGCGGCGTTGGGGTCGGCATTGCGGGTGGTAATAGACGGGTCGATGGCCGGGCAGTCGAGAAAATGGATGATACTGGTGGCCACCATATGGATACAGGCCTTCACCGGCACCAACTTTGACTTTGCCGCGTATTCCTCGCAGATGAAGGCCGCGTTGGGTGCGTCCCAGGTGCAGCTCAACTACTTGGCCACCGCCTCCGACATGGGCAAGGCCTTGGGTTGGTCCTCTGGCTTGGCCCTCATGTTTTTACCCCTCTGGCTTGTTATGCTGCTTGCTGCCTCCATGGGCTTCATCGGATATGGCCTTCAGTGGTTCCTTATCTCCGGTTTCTTTTCTCCCCCTTATTTCTTGGTTTGTCCCTCCTTTCTTTCTTTCTTTCTTTCTTGTTGTTTCTTACATTGTCTATGATAAGATGTATGGAATATATATGAATGCAGCACATGGTATGATACGAAAACTCTCTTGATTGCTTTGGCAGGTATTTCTGCTGTGCTTATTATCAGGATGCAGCATTTCATGGTTCAACACGGTATGTTTCGTCCTCTGCATCAAGAACTTCCCAGCAAATCGAGCCCTCGCGATCTCCCTAACAGTCAGCTTCAACGGTGTAAGCGCTGCATTATATGCTTTGGCAGCCAATGCTATCAACCCCTCTTCATCATCGATTTATCTTTCCTTAAATGCCGTACTTCCACTATTAACCTCATTAGCCGCCTTGATACCAATCCTACGACAACCAGAACTCGACCCTTTGCCTCCTGATGCAGTGCAAAGGGACTCCGTCATATTTCTCTTCCTCAATGTCTTGGCAGTCATGACGGGGTTTTATCTACTCTTCCTTACCTCAGCTACAAATAGCGTGTCATCTTCTCGTCTTCTCTTTGGTGGGGCTCTTTTCCTATTGGTTTTTCCTCTTTGTGTTCCCGGCATTGTGTATGCCCGAGAATGGTTCAAACAGGTTCATTCAAGTTTCAGGATTGATGGGTCGGGTTTCATTTTGGTTGATGATGATGATTTGGAGTTCCATAAGGAGGTGTCGAGGCAATGCAGCTTTTCAGGTAGCACAGTCCCCTTTCTATTCAATGGCAATGGGTCTTCTGATATTGGTTTGACTAACGGTGATTTAGGGATGAGTACTGAGGTACGTTATGGGAGTGGGAGTGGGAGTGGGAGTGGGAGTGGGAATGTTCTTAAGAAAGGTCAGTTGGTGATGCTCGGGGAGGAGCATCCGGCTTCACTCCTAGTGCATAGGGTCGATTTCTGGCTCTACTATCTTGCTTACTTTTGTGGAGGAACAATTGGGTTGGTTTACAGTAATAATCTTGGACAGATTGCTCAGTCACTTGGGCAGACTTCCAGCACCACCACTCTTTTAACACTCTACTCTTCTTTCTCCTTCTTCGGCCGCTTGCTTTCAGCTACTCCTGATTATATTCGTGCGTAAGTCCTCATCTTTTTTAACTCTACTCCTTTCACTCTTTGTTTAAACCAGTTATCTGTCAGAATTCTGAGTCATATCTTCGCTGAATTCTATAGCTGTTATATTGTTGCTCACAATGTTTGCCTCATTTTGAAACTACTTAAACATCTTCAAATATAACTTACAATCGGAAAAGTCGAATATGTTACAGGAAGTTCTACTTTGCAAGAACAGGATGGTTAGCACTCGCACTAACCCCAACTCCCGTTGCCTTTTTCTTGCTCACCATATCAGGCAGTGCCCTGGCACTTCAGACAGCAACCGCACTGATAGGCCTTAGCTCTGGCTTCATATTTGCTGCGGCTGTTTCCGTAACATCCGAGCTATTTGGTCCTTCCAGTGTTGGGGTCAACCATAACATCCTGATCACCAATATCCCTATTGGATCTCTGGTCTATGGTTTCCTAGCCGCTGTGGTTTACGACTCAAATTCCGGGTCAAGCCACAAAATCTCAATGATTACTGATACACTCATTTGTATGGGCAGACAGTGCTATTATTGGACATTCATGTGCTGGGGATGCCTATCAGTTGTCGGGGTTGTTTCAAGCGTATTGTTGTTCTTGAGGACTAGACATGCGTATGAAAGGTTTGAGCATGACAGACTTACTTCCTTGCTTGAATAAGAAGACTAGATTTGGGTTTGTTGGTGTGTACAGGAAAACTTTACATAATTTTTGTGAGTTGTACAAATTTTCTGACGTGATGGGATCCAAAAAGACGGTTCGGATGCTGACACTCTGACAGACAGGTTTCTAACCATTGTTCATGAGTTTATCCCTCGTAAGGTATAAAGAGGTGAAACGGGTGTAACTGCGTAGTTAATACAAGTACTGGAGTACTGTATAGAAGAATGATACAGTGTCGGTAATCAGTTTTCTTGTATAATCAACTGCATGTGCTTATTTTTGCTGAAAATTGTAGAACACATGTTTCCAGCTTCTAATACCAAGTATCAAATTTACAGAAGTATGTGGAAAAATCCAGAATTTTCCATGTTTATCCCAATTCCCAAGTTTAAATTTGCACAAGTTCAATTTTAGATATGCAAAATTTTCAACGCTAAATGAATCTGAAAGGCTGAAACCAATGCTCATTCGCGTGTTTTTAGGCAATCGTTTTGAAATGCAAAAAAAAAAAAAAAAACAAAGGACGCGAAGCATAAGGTGAGAATTCAGCCTTTTTTTTCTTCTATTAACTGATCAAGAGCAAGAACCAAACATACTGAATATCCCAATGAAACCTGACACAAAATTTCTTAGTTGTTATGTCTGAAACTGTTACAAATGAAGAAATCCGAAATCCTGGAAACACGGTATAATGTGAGTTACAGTTCAGAGCAGGCCTAAATCTGCTGCTTGGTTAAAAAATCACTCTCCATTTATCTCAAATGAAGATATATTAAGGGAAAAAATAATACTCCACTCCGTATAATAATCTTAATTATACCTTCAAGGGTAGTTGCAAAATGTAGCATTCTTTAGACAGAGGAAGAGTCTCTCATAAGCCAAGGCCATGTTGTGTGCAGTGAACATTGAGGTTGCATAATCTTTGCAGGCCTTTCCTCTTTTAGCAAGCTTTTGAGCACCTTCCTGAACAACTTCCTCCAGCGTCTCTGTCAATGACTCTACGTTCGGTGCAAACAAGAAACCATACTCGTCTTCAACCACAATAGTCCCCTTAATGCTCGGAAATCTCGAAGCCATCACCGGGGTCCCACTCATCATTGCCTCCATCAGGGTCAGATCAAGGCCTTGTGGCCTTAAAGTCGGGTTCAAGAATATGTCAATCCCGTTATAGAAGGCTCCAAGCTCGGATGGTTTCATCGACCCCAGGACTAAGACTTGGGGTCCTAGTTCCCTGTACCGGTTCTCCCATGGACCGGACCCGGCTACAACTAGATACACATTCGGGTGTTTCTTAACGAACCTAGAAAAGGCGGTATAAACTAGAGGGTGCCCTTTATCCTTGACTAATCTACCTGCCACACCAATGAGTAATGTAGCATTTTTGGGTAAGTCAATTTTGGACCTGAATTGCAGGCCAAGTTTATTATCTTCCTTAAAGTCACCTTCATTGACTCCATTAATGATAACATGGACTCTTTTAGTTGGGATTTGGTAGACATCTCTTAGCATTTCACCACAACTATCACTGATTGCAACATGGTGGGCGTAATTATGGAAGAACCTAATCTCATTAAGTATCTTAGGGATGACACCATAAATGCTCTGGTTAAAACCAGGGGATCTTGGCTCTTCTGCTTCTCTAATCAAGTCTTGGTATATGCTTGAATGCAAACTCTCTAGGGCAATCCCATGCCATGTAACCACTAGGTTGGGTAGGTGTCGCGCTAGCCAATGAGGAAGCGCCACGCTCTCCGTGTGCACCACGTCGAATGCCTCCAATTGGTTCTCCTCCGCGAATTGGTCCCACGCCTTGTTGTACCTCCATTTACCGGGGTCGCCCTCGTGGCAATGTATGATAGGGTACCCTTGTGAGGAGGGGCTTATACTATTCCTTGAGCCTTTCTCATAGGGAGATGTGAAGACATGGATCCTGTGACCGCGGGCGGCTAAGGCCATGTGCAATGTGAAGGCGTGACGCTCCATCCCCCCGGGAGCGGACCCTACAGGCCATTTCCTAGAGAAGACGGCGATCTTAAGGGAGCGAGGTTGCTGATCAGCCAAGGAAAGGCGGTTCCAGGCGAATGTAGCCGTGCGAAGGTCACCGGACCATGACTTGGAGGGAGTAGTAGTAGAGAAGGGTGGGAAACATAGGGAGGGAGGGTTGGATTGAAGGAGGAAAAGAGTTGGTATAGTAAAGATGACAATGAAGAAAAGAGTAATGCAGAGTTTGTAGTTAGAGTATGATGAAGCAGGGGGTTTTCTTGTTTTTGGAGTCATGTTTGAGGCCATTTTAGCAATAGGTGCATTTGCATTTGGAAGGAAATGGCAATGAAGACATATGGAAGGCAGGGTTGTGTTAATTCAAAAGTAAGCATGAAAAAAGTTAGGCTAATAAACACGCATTAAGGCAGGCAAGTGCTTCTTTGGTGGGAACTTGGACTTCCAACGTGAAAGACTGCCCTTCTCACGCTTCTTAGCTTGCAATGGGAAAATGGCCTAACCTTTTCCATCTTAACAAGCAAATACTCTTTTAACTCCAATTAAACAATTCAATTACTTTGTATCATAACAAGCAAATCGATGACGTATCAAATAATATCACTTGTATAGAAAAAATAAGGCTTGGAAGTAGTACATGGGTTTTTCTTTTCTACCCAAATAAGTATTATTTGATCCGTCACACGTTTGTGACGGATATTCCCATCACAAATAAAAATTTGCCTTGTATCTTACTCCCTACCCTACCCATCAATTTATTTCTTTCTCCCTTATTTTTTTCATTACATTAGTAGCCCGGTCAGATTACAATAACTTCCGATAATATTTGACGGATTATGATTTATCTTGGTGGATGGAAAATAGATCCATCCAAATCATTCTCCCTCCATTTGCCTTTGATCTCATTTGCTAACCAAACAAGTGACTCTAATCCCCAATTCCTTATTCGCTTCATTTCCTTCCAAATCCTTCAATCCAAACATACCTGGGTAGTAGGACTTGTAGGAGTTTGACATTTGATGTGGGAGGTTGTACTCCTTCATTCCAATGTTTGTGCATTTACTCCTTAAATAAATGCACACAAATTATCGTTAGTTTATCTTACTCAAAATGCATGGAAACGTAAGCTATTGATTGAAAAAAAAAAGTACTCCATACTACAGAATATAAACTATTGACTGAAACGGATTAAGTAATTGTTTTCAAAATCAAATTGAGGGGAGTCAGGGGACTCACTTTGCATCCATTGAACCTCTCTAAAAAGGTCAATGACTAACATGGTCATCTTACGCACAAATTAAGTGAACAGAAAATCCTACCATAAATTTGTACTCTAAAATCGTCTGATTTTACAATTAGCTAAAATTATTCTCACCATTTTATTCATTTGTTTATCTTTTATATTCATTGTGAAGAGTACGTATTTTAAATTTTTAATCAAGGACAAACAAATGAACGAGAGGGAGAGAGTCGCGATTTAGGTTAAATAACGACCACTTTTTAGAACATGTTCACTATTTAATTTAAAATGATCATTTCTTATTGTACTATAAAACGATGATAAACAATAATTACACACTACAATATCATTACTCCGTATTCAATATTAATATTATTACACATACACACGTAAGTACGCTGCTAATGATACTGAATAATTAACATATTGTAATTAGCATCACATTGATTATGTAATACTATTATAAGGCTAATATAATTAAGAAATCATGGTTTTCTAGTAACAGGTGCAACAGGAGACGGCCTACAGTTGCTCCTTCCTTTACTTGAGTTATTATTTGTACTTGGTAGAGGCCATAATCCAGTTGAAACAGCCATGTCTTTATATATTTGTAGCCCTTCAAGTGTTTGTACAACCATGGGCATTTTAGGTCTGTCCTTGGGGTTCAAACTCACACATTGTACCGCCAGTTGAGCAATCTCCTTCGCCCCCTTCACCGAGTACTGCCCACCAAGCCTCGGGTCCATAATGTACCTCAGCCTCCTGCTCCTTGACAAATATGGCTTCGTCCAATCCACTAGGTGTTGTTCTCCCTTTGGCCTCGATTTTTCCATTGATCGCCTTCCGGTCAGTAGTTCTAGTAGTACTACTCCAAAGCTATAGACGTCGCTCTTAGTTGTCAAGTGTCCTGATAACATATTCAAAACTTTACGATATCATGCATCATATTAGGAAAAACTAAGAACAGTACATGCATCCTAGGTATGTTATGTATATGTATGTATGTCTGTACTTGATGTGTGTGTGTGAAATTAAATAAAATTACCTGTTGAAACATACTCTGGAGCTGCATAACCATAAGTACCCATCACCCTTGTAGTAACATGAGTATCAGATCCTTCAGGTCCCATCTTTGCTAATCCGAAATCCGACAATTTAGCAGTGAAGTCCTAAACCAATAAAACCCATCTCATCTGTTAGCAGCAGAGTTTGAGTAAGCATGAAGAGGTAAGATGGAGTGATTTACACATACAGAGTCGAGCAAGATGTTGGAGGTCTTAAAATCACGGTATATGACGGGGGACTCAGCTTCATGCAAGAAGGCAAGGCCCTTGGCTGCCCCTATTGCTATCTTTAGCCGCGTTCCCCATGGGAGTGACGATGACAACCCTGCAGGCCAGGTAGTCAAGAAGATGTCACATTCCTTATCTTGGTGTATGTGTTTTTGAGTTTTAAGAGCAAACAAGTAATGATAAATCTGGACTTACTCTTGAACATATGGTTCTCTAAGCTGCCTCTAGGCATGAATTCATAGACAAGAAGACGTTCTTCATCCTCACAGCAATATCCAATTAGTTTCACCAGGTTTTTGTGCCTTAGCTGCCCTAGAAATATCACCTCTGACTGCATGCCCAACAAAAACATAATTAACATAAATGAGTATGCTCCAATCTAAAACAACTTCAACTTCATTACTTCCTTCTAACAATCAATCCAAACAAAATGATTAAAATTGTCGTTTTTTATCACACGGTCATGACTCATGAGTCGGGTTGGGGTCAGCTCAGGGCAACCCGGGACCAGAACCACCGGACCCAACCCGTGATGGTGGCTGAGCCAAGTCTGGTTGGGTTGGTTTATGGTTCTCCTGAACCCGACCCCAGGCACAATTTTACAATTTTTTTTTTGACTTTTACGGTGCCCGGGCAAGAGCCGGAGTGGCTTTTATGGACCCGGGCCGATGCAGGTCATACACGGATCAAGCAGGCAGGGTCGACACGCAGTTTGGAACACAGGTCTCTGATCACGTATCAATAAGTCAACCTATGTACTCAGTAATTATTAAAAAAATAATGAAACTTGCTTTAATTTTAAAAAAAATCGGTTGACCAAACTGAGAAAAATCAACAAATGGTAAAAAAGTTAGTAGTAGCATTAGGTACCAGCCATTCTCTGTGACCTTGTAAGCCTTCAATATCCAAGTGTTTGACAGCAACAGCCTGAGACTTCAACCCAGGCCTTAAAGCATCATCAACATATCCCTTATGAACTTTACCAAACCCACCTTCTCCAAGTAAATAACTCCTTGAGAAATTCTGCGTTATGGCCTTCAACTCTCCCAGCTGAAAGTCAAACAAGTCCAACCCGAATGACTGCGCCAAATCCTCGTTGATTCGTTGCGACGAGCAGCTACTCAGGTTGCTCAAGTGCCCCGAATAAGCCAAACGTCTAAAAGACGGTAGTGGTGCTATGTTTTTCGACATTAGGTCTGAGGTTCGAGACTTCCTGTTGAAGTTTATTCCTAGGACTATGGAGTCCTCTACTGAGCAACATTTTGTTGCTGTTAATGGCTTCCATGCCTTTGCTTTTTGGGTGCTTGTTGCTGTTGCTGCCTTTGTCATATGGGAAGAGGGGAAGAAATCTATCTGATGGGTAAATGGACTGGAAATGCTCTGTTTTTAGTTGTGTAGTTATAAGAGCGAGCCGAGGGGTGTCAAAATAAATATAGACATTTACAAATCATAGAGCAAGACGGTCTCACGTATGAAGACAATTTCATAATACCTGTCCAAATTATTGAAAGGTGTTTTTGAATTTATTTTTTGTCGGTATAAAAAGTCACTCTTTTATTTATTACGTATTTATTAATTAATAAATAGGTGTTCTTTACAAATGAACGGTTTCACGATGTAAAACCGTAGAATCACACAATAAGTACTGTTGCGTCGTACCGATACAAGGGAGGTGTGATGTCATATGCTTTTTATAACTACTCCAACAACTCTACTAATTTGGCTAAAGTTTTGTAACTAACGCAATCTTTATGATATAATACTTGGATCATTTGCTTTCTTTCAACGGATTCCAATTTTGTTTGTTTATTTATCTAAGAGGCTTTGATTATTTGAAAAGAGATATTTTACATATTTATAATTATAAAATACTCTGTAATTACTCGTACTGTATTTGTTTTGAAGTTTAAACGTATACATCTAGTCAACTTTGACCATGTGAAAGTATTACATTGAAATTTAGTTGAGGATACATTTCATATTTACGAGTTGCTATCTTTACGAGATCGAGTTGAGCAAATAAGTAGCCAGGCAACAATTATGGTTCAATTCCTCTCTTTATACTTGTTTTTATTTAGTGATACATTCAATGAAATCCGTACTTGGTACATTAAAATAAAATGGAGGAGGACTCAAACCCAAATTTATTGTCCATAATGTTTAATTTTAATCACTAGAATAAGATACCTTTGGTTCTACCATCAAGTGAGATCGAAGGTCGTGGTGTGGTAGGACTTTATTAGTAATAATTAAGTTGATTTAAGGGAGGTGGGTCCAAAATAGTCACCTAATCAACTTAAGTGTCTTAGATCAACAACCAATCACAGAGTTTATAATAGGATTATCTTGGGGCTATCAGTTTATATATTGGCCTGGATAAGTATAAAGTATGCATGCTCAGTACTGTTTGTTTGTGTTAATGTAAGTAAGTTTTAAACAGATACGACATCAAAATGTTAGGTCTTCTCGCTACTTAATTGATGATGAGTCCACCATGCAAACGTTTCATCCTTTTGACTTTCTTCTTAATTCTTTCAAGCTAAGTCCAATCAGGCCCTAATGAAGAGAAACAAATTATTGAAAGGTGTTTTGAATTTATTTTTTAGTTTGAAGTAGTGATCGAACCGAATTATACCGAATAATACCATTATTTGATTTGATTTGAAATTTTTTTGAGCCGACGTTTGATTTGCTTTGATATCGTCGAATAATGAAAATCATTATTTGATTTGGTATTTGATTTTTCAAATCGAATAATCGAATAATATTTGATTTGATCCGACAAAATAAAGAATGAAATAGAAGCACAAAATGAATCGATCTTAAGTATAGGTACATATCTCTTACTGTGGTGACAGCAACCAACTAATTCAACAAGCAATCTCAAAAACAAAAAAAAAACATTTTGGAAAACAAAATAAATCTACATATAAACCTTATGACATTACAGTAGCTTAGTTTAGAGTTATGACCTAACTCCTCAGGTAAGTTAATCATCAATAAAGTCCCTACTTTAGTTATTACGGAGTACAATATAAATTCATCCAAAAATAATAAATTTATTTCTCAATCAAATCCAGTTTCAAGTTCTTCCTTTAGGTAAGTTTAAGAAAATTGGACCGTAAGTTTAAGTAAAATGGACCGTGAAGGCGTAAATATCAATTTTAGGTAAAAATTTAGGATATATTTTCTACATGAACCATGAATTTAGATGGTCCGGAAAAATTGAACAAGTAATGGATTGAAACGAATCGAGCCGAATATTATTCTTGATTTGGTTCGAATACCAAATTATGATTTGGTCTTATATTTGATCGCCCGAATCGAGTACGAATCGAGCTTTTTTCGAGCCGAGCTTCACGAATCGGATCGTATAGTTCGGCTCACTCACAGCCCTGGAAGTGGCCCGTATTAAATCGAATGATGAATTTCGAACCACGGTCTCAAGGTTGGACTAAGGCTTTCAGAACATTTTGATTGCATCGTTCATATTTATGTTTCATGATTAAGATACCGTTTATAATGAATAAAAAAAGGTAATAAAGATCAATGATCGAGACAAAGGAAAGATATTTGGTCAAATTTGGGAGAAATTCGATTGTGGTAAAGGAAAATGAAACATAATTTAAATAAACATACCCTACGATGAGTTGACAGAGTTAGAAAACCTAAGAGGCTAATAATATGGCGCCTCAGAATAATCATTGTTCATTTTAGCATACTAGAGTTTGGTTTACGAATAGGTAAATTCGATATAAATATCGTGTATAGAGTGTATAGTGTATGGAGTGTATCGTGCACGTACGACGCTTATGTAAATATTTAAGAATTTAATATATAGGGTTCATACGATACCTATGATGAGGGTCTCACTGCCCTATCAATGAGTCGGGGTCCAAGGGGTGAAGCCCCCTGGTATATGGGGTTCGGGGGCAACTCCCTCAAAAATTTTGACGCCAAAATCTATTTAAATAAATTTTCAGTAGGAATTTCTGAAGAGTCGTAACTTTTCAGAAAATCAAATTTCTGCCTCTTCACTTATATATATATATATATATATACACGCACACATATAGGTGTTTGAAAATCGATGTGGAAGGCAAGTAACTTTCTGCACAAAAAATATTCAGAATTACATCTTTGTTTTCTGTGCAAATTACAGAGAAACACTGTCTTATCTCATTAGAAAATTCGGTATAACCTTGCATTGATATAAGGGGGTCGAATTGTTCTGTTAATTAGTAAAGCAAAAGCCGACTCAAGGGTCGAATAAACCTGTATTTTGTTTGCATTACAATAAAAGGGGGAAAGAAATCAAACATGTGACATATTATCCACGGTACAATAACTCTATTTTAATAGGTAGACTAAAAAATCTTCAATACACAGTTATGATAGAACAAAAGAAAGAAAGTGTCAATTAAAACCTTTGTTTTTTTTGTCTAGACAAGAGCACGCTACGTCGCAGATGAGAATCAAACCCTCAACCTCTTGGTCGGAGTTACGGAGCTCTTACCACTTGAGTTTATCCTTCTTCTCAAATTAAAACCTTTGTTAGAGATACCGAAAGTTCCAGAAAAAATCTCATCATTCTCCAAGAAAAAACCTTAACCTCCATCTTTCATTCGGGGCTTTATTCCATCGATATATAATTAATCGATGGTAATGTAACCACAAATTTTGTAACCTGCGATAATTAAAATAACAGATACAAAATAATATGAGAACAAGAGTTTTATTTGATAACTGAAAGATTGAGCGTTACAACTTTCGTTGATCTCTTGATTCCATCTCGAAGGCTAGGGTTTTGATATTTCTACGGGGACTTATCGACTTAGATCCGTAGGGGAAGATGGAGTCTTTTTTTGTGACTTATTCCATTTACCTACAATTTGGTAGTAGGATGATGGGGTCGTGTTTGAGACTTATTCCATCTGACCTCCTCTAAACCTAGACACAAGACCCGTATTTATAACCTAGTATCTTAGATAGGAAGTTAAGAATATTCTAAAGTATCCTAAGATATTATCACAATATTTATTGATAATTATCTCTAAATACTAAAGATATTGGACATAAATAGATACCGAAATATACAAAATTTTGGTGTCTACAAATGCCCCCTCGAGACTTGTTGTAGAGACTTCGAAGTCGGTTGCAACTTTGTCTCGAAATTTCGTAGAATGACGTGAGGTTGATTTTGTTTGCCCCCATGACTTCTACAGATCTGGATCCTTCGAGATTGGAAATGAAGAGCGAAAATCTTCACGTCGGGTTCACCAATTTGTAACCACAAATTTTGTAACCTGCGATAATTAAAATAACAGATACAAAATAATATGAGAACCAGAGTTTTATTTGATAACTGAAAGATTGAGCGTTACAACTTTCGTTGATCTCTTGATTCCATCTCGAAGGCTAGGGTTTTGATATTTCTACGGGGTCTTATCGACTTAGATCCGTAGGAGAAGATAGAGTCTTTTTTGTGACTTATTCCATTTACCTACAATTTGATAGTAGGATGATGGGGTCGTGTTTGAGACTTATTCCATCTGACCTCCCTCTAAACCTAGACACAAGACCCGTATTTATAGCCTAGTATCTTAGGGTGGAAGTTAAGAATATTCTAGTATCTTAGGGGGCATTTGTAGACACCAAAATTTTGTATATTTCGGTATCTATTTATGTCCAATATCTTTAGTATTTAGAGATAATTATCAATAAATATTGTGATAATATCTTAGGATACTTTAGAATATTCTTAACTTCCTATCTAAGATACTAGGCTATAAATACGGGTCTTGTGTCTAGGTTTAGAGGGAGGTCAGATGGAATAAGTCTCAAACACGACCCCATCATCCTACTACCAAATTGTAGGTAAATGGAATAAGTCACAAAAAAGACTCCATCTTCCCCTACGGATCTAAGTCGATAAGACCCCGTAGAAATATCAAAACCCTAGCCTTCGAGATGGAATCAAGAGATCAACGAAAGTTGTAACGCTCAATCTTTCAGTTATCAAATAAAACTCTTGTTCTCATATTATTTTGTATCTGTTATTTTAATTATCGCAGGTTACAAAATTTGTGGTTACCAATCGGTGAACCCGACGTGAAGATTTTCGCTCTTCATCTCCAATCTCGAAGGATCCAGATCTGTAGAAGTCATGGGGGCAAACAAAATCAACCTCACGTCATTCTACGAAATTTCGAGACAAAGTTGCAACCGATTTCGAAGTCTCTACAACAAGTCTCGAGGGGGCATTTGTAGACACCAAAATTTTGTATATTTCGGTATCTATTTATGTCCAATATCTTTAGTATTTAGAGATAATTATCAATAAATATTGTGATAATATCTTAGGATACTTTAGAATATTCTTAACTTTCTATCTAAGATACTAGGTTATAAATACGGGTCTTGTGTCTAGGTTTAGAGGAGGTCAGATGGAATAAGTCTCAAACACGACCCCATCATCCTACTACCAAATTGTAGGTAAATGGAATAAGTCACAAAAAAGACTCCATCTTCCCCTACGGATCTAAGTCGAAAGACCCCGTAGAAATATCAAAACCCTAGCCTTCGAGATGGAATCAAGAGATCAACGAAAGTTGTAACGCTCAATGTTTCGATTATCAAATAAAACTCTTGTTCTCATATTATTTTGTATCTGTTATTTCAATTATCACAGGTTATGAAATTTTATGTTTTACAGGTAAGCCCCAAAAACTGGTTAATATTCACTTCTGAGTATGTTAATCAATCTCTTATTCAATAAAAGTGTTTTTTTATGGGAGTTTAATCCTTTATTTCATTGTTTTGGTCCTTTATTTCAAGTTTTTGGTCATTTTTTTCAAGATTTCAGTCTCTTACGTTAGTATAGATCTAATTTGTTGATGGTTCGTCGCACGTCTATTCAATGTCTACAAGTAATTTGTCAACGATCTTTGAGATCAATAAAAGGTAAGTTTTCTCTGGTTGTGAATCAAACGAAGGTTACCCTCAACAAAAGCTGCAAGAAGATAGCGATACGAGGTCATGCCGAATTGTCAGATATGTCTTGAGATCCTTAGTTTATAAGAGAAATTGTTTTCTTTGATTTTTACTCCTTCCGTTCCAATGAATTGTTTCCCTTTCCTTTTGGCACCAAGGGTAAGGGATCCAATGAGGATGTGACATGTGGAACGAAACTCATGAGAAGAGTCAAATTGCATATAAAAAACATTCCTAAAATAGAAAGGCAAACAATTCATTGAGACGCCTCAATGTGGAATAGGCAAACAATTCATTGGGACGGAGGGAGTATTAGATTTGATTGCGATTATAGATCTTCGTTGTAAATACCGTTTGACGTTCTATTAATGAATTACTAGTTTTATCACCCGTGAAGATTCACGGATCAGTTTATAGTTGTGTTATATATAAATTGAAATAAAACTAAAAATTATGAATGAGATATATATTATATATGAACTCAAATAAAATATGTATTAGAAAAAGAGTATTCATGGTACTCGTCCGATTTTTATTTATTGCCCATTTCATCAATATATTGGTGGATTATTTTAATCAAATAAAATAAAATATTTATATCTAAATATTATATTTGGATTTATAATTAAATAAATATATTATATTACAAATATTCATTTTAATACAACTTATTTTATCATTTAATTGTAATATAATTTTAATAATTGAATTAATTATTTTTTAAAATATAAACATTACTATTAAAGAGTACAACATTAATATTAAAAAAAATTAATATTAAAAATATTTTTATTGGACTTAAAAAATTAGTAAAAAATATAGGCGTTCAAAACTATTTTTAACCCTAATCCAAACCGTGACCGTATAACCCAACTCATATTTGGTCTGACCCGTATTTGGATCCGACTCATATAACCCAACCCGCTGGACCCATTTTACACGTATACATACTACGCTTCGGCTTTATTTTTGAGGGGTTGAGTAACTTTAGTGTTAATTTTTAACCCTTAACCGTAAAGTTAAAGATTAGAATTTAGACCCTTAAACGGAATTAAAAGCGTAGTCCGGGTACTAATTTTACTCTTAAATATCTTTTAATCGATTTTGCTCTCAATGTTTTTAGACATATATAAACTCTTTAAAGAATCGAATACGTACATGATTAATTATTTAAATCACTTCAAATATTTAGATTCAATTTTGATGTTTGCAAGCAACCACCCTTTTTAGGATCGTGAACTCATTTTTTCGGCCCACAACCCGTTTGATTGACCCCAATATGACTCGTTAATTTAGGGTTGAAACCTGACCCAACTCGTTCCACCCATTGGGTCAATGAGAATTTATTGAAATTAATAAAGTATTATATTTGGATATTATATTTAAATAAATAAATATGTATTTTAAATTACAAATATTCAATTTAATACAACATTTTTTTTATCATTTAATAATAAAATAATTTTTAAAATTGAATTAATATTTTTGAAGTACAAACATTATTATTAAAGATTATAATAATAATACTAAAATAATAAAAAAAAGTATATATTTTATTTGCTGGGCTTAAAAAGTTGCTAAAAAATATATGCATTCGATATTATTTCTGACCCTAACCCTAACCCGATCCCTTGACCCGTATAACCCGACTCATATTTGATCTGACTCGAATGACCCGATCATCTGCACCCGTTTGATAGGTCTTTATATTACAATCCCACTGTGTTTTTTTTGCGGGGTTGAGTAACATTAATTGGTGATGTTAATTGTCAACCCTTAACTGTAAAGTTAAAGAGTTCGGGGTGCTAATATTACTTTTTTATTAAACATTTTTTTATCATTTAATAATAAAATAATTTTTAAAATTGAATTAATATTTTTGAAGTACAAACAATATTATTAAAGATTATAATAATAATACTTTTAAAATAATAAAAAATAATATATATTTTTTGATGGATAAAAATAATAAAAATGTTATGATGATAAATTTATATAAAAAATCGTAGAAAGATTGGGGGTGTATTAGTAGGAATGCTTTCCCTCGTTGAGGTTTTTTTTTCCTTTTTAATTTTCACTCCTTATAGTGTTACTCATCAAATTTTCATTTTTGGTAGAATAAATTAACAAATACTATATGCCTTATACACACTTTTCTAATATTACTTTTTTTATGATATATTTTTTAAAATTATGTCCAAAATATTTTTAGAGTACAAATTTCTCCCAAATCGCTATTTACATGTTTTATGACGAAATAATGATACATATGTATTTCTTACTTGTGATTAGACATGTCAAACGGGTCGGATGGATAATCAGGTTATGGGTCGGGTCATAATACAGGTCGAGTGTTACATACTCTGATCCCAAATAGTTATACAATAACCGATTAATTAATTCTTTTGAAATACATGTTCTGCTTCGTGTATTGTAAAATGGTGTAGGCCAATGTGATTTTTGTGAAACTTTGTAGATAATATTTATATTATTTATCTTAATTGCAAATGTAAACAATTTTTTATGCAAAAATGATTTTTTTTCATCTAATTCATGTTAAATAAATATAAATTGAAAATGAATATTCTATTTTTTTGTTTTTATAATAATGCACCTAGGTTAATTATGGATAGTTAATATGGTTTTGACACGTCATCAATACTTCTCCTACACCTTGCCATGTGGCCAAGGATGCATCAAATTAATATATATATATATATATATATATATATATATATATATATATATATATATATATATATATAGATTCTTTTCATTCAAAAAACTGTATATAAGTAACAATTAAGAGTTAATTTGGAAAGACACTTTAACATATTATTGTGACTTAATTTGGAAAAATAATACGATCCTACGCGGCGCGACGCACCACCATCACGTAATACATAATCCTGCTCCACTACTAATAGTACTCCGTACTATGCTCCAAATTGAATTACCTGACTACTACTACTACTAGAAGAGTAGAAGCTATCAACTTGTGCCACTTGCTTCCTATATTCTCGAATTTGGTAGCCTATTTTTGTTCTCAGATTTAATTAATGTGATTAGTATGATCAATTATGAGATGCGCCATGCGATTATCTACGCTTGGTCATCTTGTTGACATGCCTAAGCTAAGAAAGATATTATATGGAGGTTTTTAAGTCTTGTATAGTCGATTATGATCTACTAGTAATTCTTAGATGTGATCCCTATTATATATGTTGGGTTTGTTGATCATGACTGTCTTGGTAAATTTCCTCCAAATCATGGTAGGTCAAAGTATGGTGGGTCAACTAGTATCATCCTACTATACTTACGGTTTTGCTAGCATAAGGTTGATTAATTGAGTGCGGAAATGAAGATCAAAGTGAACGAATACGATGAAGAACGATAAGAACACAGAAAATTTGTACGTGGAAAACCCTTAGGAATATGTAAAGAAATATGAAGCATCTCCCTTAAGTCCACTTATTTCACCATTATAGCATTCTAGTTATGTCAGTTACTTGCCTACTAGAAAGCTCTACTGCATCTTTCTTTTTTTGTTGAGGTCAACTTTATTTGTCTCAATGTATTGGCTTTATGCCAGTTTGTCTCTTATGTTAGAGCTAGTAGGAGTGAGACTATATATAAGACCCACTCAACTCTTGTAAAAAGAGAGGATGAATGAATGAAATGTTAAGCTAAGAAACAGTCACGCACTACTATGGACTGCTAACTGCATTCAACAAACATGTCTCATGTTTACAAAAGCTCAAACCTGTTAGCTCCATTCTATTCCTTCCCTCCCTTTGATCCTGGAAAGGGCATCCTCATCAAACTCACAAAATGTCTCGACCTGATGAAGTTATTGACAGCAACCCCTCAAATGACCCACTATACTATAATCCCTAAGATGGTACCCAAACCCTCAGGATTACTGCTGTCCTGAGTGGCTCTGAGAATTATACACCATGGAAGCGTCAAATAGAGCTTGCTTTATCTGCAAAATGGAAGCTTGGCTATGTCACTGGAAAGGTCACAAGACCTGAAACAAACGAGGAGAAGATAGAAGCGTGGGTGGTTGCAAACAACCTTGTAATCTCATGGATCCTACAAAATGTGAGTGAAAGAATTAAACTCATCATAATGTATGCTGAAACAGCTAAGGATGTATGGGAAACTCTTGAAAAGAGGTATACAGTGGCAAATGGCGCTCGTAAGTTTAAATTAAACAAGGATACTTATGAGATTAGCCAAAACAAGAGGACAATTGAGGAGTATTATACTCAGCTGCAAATAGTGTGGGATGAGCTCGAAAATATGAACAATCTACCACCTCTAAAAGGCTCCACAGTTGAAATTAAGACCTTCCTGAATGCGCTTCACAAACAAGATGAAGAAAAGAGGCTATTCCAGTTCTTAAATGGGTTGGACAAAGAATATGGCTCATTGAGAAGCACTATACTTCTAATGAATCCATTACCAAATGTGGAGACTACTGTCTCCATAATGCTTCAGGAGGAAGCACAATCAGCCAACCTAAATGAAGGAAAGCTGCCTGAAATGACAGCTCTCATGAATAAGGGGGAGGAAACTGAAGACAAATGCAAGCATTGCAACAGGAACAACCATAAGTCTTATATGTGTTGGGAAGTTGTAGGTTATCCGGTGGGACATCCTAAGAACAAGAAGGGAAATGTAGGAAATGGAAGGCAAGGCAACAACAGGAACCAAAATAATGGCAAGTTTCAAAAACCCTATCAAGGGAAGAGTAATAACAAGGGAAACAAAAGGTATGCTGCAAACTCTGCTACAGAAGACCAGGAACTTGCTGGTGCTATCAGTGTTGCCACACAACAGCTAGAAAACTTGCTGAAAATGGTGCCTAGCAGCAGTAGAAATCACCAAAGAGGTGGAGAAAGTGATGAAGAACTGGAATGTAATTATGCAGGTATGAGTCATAATGTCAGAGGAGAACAATCCATGAACAAATGGATCATTGATTCAGGAGCCTCTGACCATATGATTAACCAATTTAATATACTAACTAATGTCCAGGCTGTTAATCAAGGGGCAAAGATAAATCTTCCAAATGGAGAATATGCCAAAGTCACTCATAAGGGTGATGTTGTCCTAAACGATGGCATTAAACTCTTAAATGCCTTCTATGTGCCTGAGTTTAAGCAGAATTTGGTGTCAGTTCAGAAATTAATTAAAGACAACAATTGTTGTGTGATTTTCTATGACACTCATTGTGTTGTGCAGGGCTATGATAGATGTGAACGCAAAGTCTTAGGGAGAGTCGTCCACAGTAGTTTATACTACTTTCCCAGTCCTCAAGACAAACTCAATCACTCAAGAGAAGCTTTTGACAAGTACGACCTAAAGAAAACTAAGTCTAGTTATTTATCTTTTAACCACTGTAACCCTAAGAATGACTCTTTTGAGCATAAGTCATTGAAACCAAAAGTCATTTCTTGTAATCAAAATTCTTCATCTAATGAAATGGCAGAACGTTCCTCTTATTCCTCATGGCATTATAGACTTGGTCATGCTCCATATGGCAAATTAAAGCACATCACAAACATACAGATCAAACCAAATGACCAAGAAAACAACCTGTGTCTAGCCTGCCCCATGGCAAAACACACCAAATCACCTTACAATCTCAGCAAAACCACTGTTGGACAACCATTTGACCTGATTCACATAGATATATGGGGGCCTTATAGGGTCATATACAAAGGAAAATTTAGATACTTCTTGACCATAGTTGATGAGTATTCTAGGGGGACATGGGTGTATCTCTTAGCTCACAAATCTGAGGCCTTTGAGTACCTAAGTCAGTTCCACAACTATGTAAAAACTCAGTTCAATAAGCAAATCAAGATGGTTGGGTCTGACAATGCACTTGAGTTTGATGATAAACAATGTAGGTCACTCTTCACTCAGAATGGTATAACACACCAAACAAGCATCATTGATAGGCCACAACAAAATGGCGTGGTAGAGAGGAAACACAGGCACATTCTTGAGATCAGCAGGGCCTTAAGGTTTCACTCTGGACTGTCGTTACAGTATTGGGGAGACTGTGTTTTAACAGCGGCTTATCTTATCAACAGGCTGCCATCGTCTGTTAAAAATAACAAAGCCCCATATGAACTGATTCATGGAACAGCACCTGAATATGGTCACTTGAGGGCTTTTGGATGTCTTGTTATTGCTTATAACCCTGATAGAAACAAAGACAAATTTCAGGCAAGAGGAATCCCATGTGTTTTCCTGGGATATCTTTCTGATCAGAAAGGGTATAAGGTGCAAGAGTTAGTGTCAAAAAGGAGGTTTGTGTCTAGAGATGTGACTTTTCATGAGCACATATTCCCTTACACTGAAAATGGGTATAACAAGTATATGACACCTACTCCTATTCCCATGCCAACAAGGGAAATCATTGCCAATGTTGATGATCCTCATATGATAGGAGAATCCCAAGATAACTCAGAAAATGAAGATATAATGGAAATGAATCAGCAAATTGAGGATCAATCCAATGAAGAAAACCAAGAAGAAGAACCTCAAAATTCGCAGAGAAAATCCAATAGGGAAAGGAGGGTTCCTGCTTGGATGAAAGACTTTGTGTTAAATGCACAAAGAAGGAATGATAAAAGCAATACTGCTGAAATCAGAAAGGTGACTGATACAAGTGTCAATGAGAGTTTTGCTAATCTGGTTCAACAAATCACAGAACACAAAGAACCTAAGTGCTTTAGTGAAGCTATCACACAAAAGGAATGGGTAGAATCCATGAATAATGAGCTTGAAGCACTGGAAACTAATCAGACTTGGGAAGTCACCACTTTGCCTCCAAGAAAAAGAGCCATTGGATGCAAATGGTTATACAAACTCAAGTTTAAACCTGATGGAAGCCTCGATAGACACAAGGCAAGGTTGGTTATACAAGGGTGTCGACAGAGGGAAGGCATAGACTATAATGAGACCTTTGCACCAGTTGCAAAGATGACCACTGTGAGAGCTCTACTTGCTATAGCTGCAATGCAGGGATGGGAGTTGTGTCAAATGGATGTAACAAATGCATTCCTACATGGAGATCTATGTGAAGAAGTATATATGCAGCTTCCCCCAGGGTACACAGTACATGGGGATAGAATGAAGGTCACTCAGTGTGCCTCACCTAAGTACACAGGATCCTTGGTATGCAGATTGAGGAAATCCCTGTATGGGCTAAAACAGGCGCCCAGACAGTGGTTTGCTAAGCTCTCTCAAATACTGATCAAGTCAGGTTTCAAACAGTCCACCTATGATCACTCCCTCTTTGTTAAAACTCAAGGCCCTTCCATCACTGTTGTGCTAGTGTATGTAGATGATATGGTCATCACCGGCAACAAAAAGAAGGAAATTGATAGTCTAAAGGCTGTTCTGAGTTCAGTATTCCATATGAAGGACCTAGGTATCCTATCATATTTTCTAGGCTTGGAGATTGCTCACACATCCCAAGGATTGTTTGTATCACAACAAAAATATGTCAAGGACATGATGGATGAATTCTGTGTGCACAATGAGAGGCCCCTGAAGGTACCACTTGATGCTCACACAAAACTTGAACCAGACAATGGAACTCCCTTACACAAACCTGATAACTATAGAAGGTTGATAGGCAAGTTGATATACCTCACCATCACATGACCTGACATAACATACTCAGTACAGATTCTAAGTCAGTTCATGAATCAACCAACCACTGATCATTGGCAAGCAGCAAGAAGGGTCCTAAGGGTACTAAGCACATAGCGGTCGATTGTCACTTTATTCGAGACAAAGTTACTGAAGGAATCATCTCACCAACATATGTTCCTTCTCACAAACAGCTGGCTGATGTCTTCACAAAGCCGCTTACCACCTCTCAACATCAAAAGCTGCTTCACAAGATCGGAGTTCTGACCAAAACACTCTCATCTTGAGGGGGAGTGTAAAGAAATATGAAGCATCTCCCTTAAGTCCACTTATTTCACCATTATAGCATTCTAGTTATGTCAGTTACTTGCCTACTAGAAAGCTCTACTGCATCTTTCTTTTTTTGTTGAGGTCAACTTTATTTGTCTCAATGTATTGGCTTTATGCCAGTTTGTCTCTTATGTTAGAGCTAGTAGGAGTGAGGCTATATATAAGACCCACTCAACTCTTGTAAAAAGAGAGGATGAATGAATGAAATGCTAAGCTAAGAAACAGTCACTACAATGGACTGCTAACTGCATTCAACAATCATGTCTCATGTTTACAAAAGCTCAAACATAAACAAAATCAATAGAATAATGGAAAAATCACGGGCGTCAAGCCATGATAGGTTTCACTAGTATCGTTCTCAAGTTATCAAGCTACACAATGTAGCATAGTTTTTATGGATATGTTTTATAGCAGAGTAGTAAAGGAAGCATTGTTAATTACTGGGTGCTCGGCTGGGAAGTTACCGTTTAGCCTGGGGTGGATGTATCTTGGGGATGGAAGAAAATTTGTAATTTAAAGGTGTGGACATGACATAGGTCCACCCCGACGCGGCCACACGCGGGTTTTGGGGAGGCGAATGAATCTCCATGAGATGGTCAAATGGAAATTTAAATCGAAGTCGGAGTCGCCACCGAATTTTATGGTTATTCAGAACCGTTCGAGCCCACTCTATGTCGTAGTGGGCCGTGTACAAAATACGGCCCAGTTCCGATGTCAGAGTTTATTGGGCTCGTCCCTTTGCAGTTCGATATAGATGCCGACTTCAGCGGTTTATCGTATATTGAATGACTCTCGTTGCCAATGGTTTCGGACATTCGGAAACCACGGTTCTGAGTAAGGGGTGAGGGTACGTGTTGGGAAGTTCACTAAGAACACCCAACCCCGCCCGCACATTAGCGGCCTCTACTAGGATATCGAATGACGTTTTAATGCGCGCGTTAGTTGAACGGTGAATGATATGCAAACATTGTTTTCCTAAACATGCGAGGAATTGAATGGGTTGCTAAGTCGGTTTAATGCATGAAAAAATTAACTAACGTCAAAGTTGAATTTAGCATGCGAGATTCGTTTTAGTATAATAAAACAAATGAGATAAAAAGGATGAATTTGCTACAAAAGATGAACAAACGAGTTAGTATCGATTTGTAAATAATAATATAGCAAATAAAATATACGAGATCGAGAAAAGAAATATTAATCGAAATCTGAAAAATATTGTTGAAAAAACGTTGTTTTGTATAAAAAACGATGTTCGAAAGATAATAGAAAAGAACGAAAAAGGGTGCGGCAGGACAGCCGACCGCGCGACTCGCCTGGGACGCCGGCGGGTCGCGTGGCGGCCTGTTTCGATGCCGGTTTTCGAAAACTCGATGAAAATATTAAATCGCGTATGAATATTGCATGATTCGTACTTGACTTAATATTTTCGATATTCGTTATATTCGATAGTTGACTACGAAATCAATATCAAATACTTGGAATAGTTTTAGAAAAGGTGTAAATTTTAGAAATCGTTTCGAAGAATAAATAATAAAACGAACGAAAAAGTTGAAAAAAAAAGGAGCTCGGGTTTCAGACTCGTGCGCGAGTCGCCTGAGAGAGGCGCGACTCGCGTGCGGGCCTGTCCCGTTTTCGCTCGTTGTTCGAAAATTGTTATTTTTGATAAATCGCGTACAAAATATGAATTAATTTGTATTCGATTTATGTTTTCGATATTCGTCATATCCGATATTCAATTATGAAATCGATATCGAATATTCGGAATGAATAAAAAAAGGTTTTGTAAAATAATTTGTTTTGAACGAAAAAAGAAAAAGAATTTTGAACGAAGAAAAGATGTAACGATTTTTAGTATCGTCGAGATCTTAATATAATTCTTTTTGATAAAATATTCGATTATAGGAAAATCGATATCGTATTTTTAAGAATGTTTGTTATGAAAATAGTTTTTCGTTAATAACGATATTAGAGAAATAAAAAACGACTCTTGACCCATAAGGAAAACGGACGAAGAGAAGGGAGAAGAAGAAAGGAGAAATCGGGTTTGATGCACCCTCAACCTACATGCTTTTGTTGACTCAGATCGGGGCTCGTCGGAATGTGGCTAGGCACGGGAGAGTCGAGGCAACGTCGGTCGGGTTAGGGTGGTACGGTTTGGACAAGACGGGTGAAGGGTGTCGGGTATCGGACCGGTTTCCTTCGGGTTTGGCTGTAATATCGGTTTCTCGATGCTAAGTGTAAGGATGATTGATGAAAAAAGTTGTGTATTTTAACGTTACTAGTTGGATGAATGTGTGTGTATTGCTAATAATTGGTGTCGATAATGAATGTCTAAAGTGTTGGATGGGAGGTCCTATTTATAGGGGTTCCCGACCTTGACTTAGGAGAGATATGTTTGAACTAGAATTACCGCTTGGGTAAGAATCTGAGGAGAACGAGAATTCCGTTTTCTTGTGAAGGAAGAAAAGGAGTCTCGTCTGGTTCATGCTGCTCGGCCGAGTGTTTTGCACTCGGTTGGGTGTTTGAATTGGTTTTCGGATAGGAGTCCTACTTGAGATCGAATTCTACCCTTAAACGAATTTGTTTATTGCTTTGTGTAGCTGATTTCGTAGAGTTTGGGTAAGAATTGGACGCGTGAGATGCCACGGTCAGTCCACAAGTCTCGGGAAAATCTTTGACCGGGTTTTGACTCGGTCGCTAAAAGACGGTTTTACCCCTGGTGTCGGATTCGACCCAAATTAGTGTTATTTGACTCGAAACGACCCACTGGGCCTGAATTTGAGGTTGGTTTTGTGAGATTTGTACTCCTTAAAACGCCTAAGCCAAATGTCATGATTTCGAGCCCATTTCCGAGTACGTTAAAGCACGTTAGCGTCCGATCATCATCGGGTGTTTGTCGGAAACTACTATAGACACCTGGCGGTCAAAATGTGGGTGTCTACAGAGCCCCCACTCTGACTGAGGCTTGGACAGGGCGAA
Organism: Agrostemma githago; assembly: GCA_958450325.1. NCBI lineage: Eukaryota > Viridiplantae > Streptophyta > Magnoliopsida > Caryophyllales > Caryophyllaceae > Agrostemma > Agrostemma githago. The sequence continues at coordinate 8,688,076 of OY288239.1, forward strand.
AGTCAGAGTAGCCACCAGGTCAATCAAGGATTAAAACCTGGCAGCTTCCGGTCGGGTCGTTTAAGGTCCATTAGACCTGCGTGAAGGGCCTGCCGGCCATGGGCTAGAAATGTACCTGAGCTGATGATAACTCCGTGGGGAATCCGTCGCATAAGACTTAAAATGGGTTTATATGTGGGCTCATCTTGTTAAATGCCGCTGGGGAGTTATGCAAATCGCATGGTCCTGCTTGAGTCGTCCTGTACATATTTATGCAAAGTAGCAAAGTTTCGCATGTAATATTTGTAGGAAAAATGACTCGTGCTGGGGAATAAAAATTTTGAGAAAAGGTTTGAATTTTTGAGTTTGCAAAAGTCTTTGAAAAATTATAGAGAATTTTTGTGACTTTGAAAAGGAATAGGAATGCTCGGGATGACTTAGCTAAACCTTAGGATAAGGATTGTATGTTAAATACTCTAGGATTGGGAATCCTAAGGTGAGGAGGAGAAATTGGGTTTATGCTATAAATATCCCTCCTTGCTTCGTAAATTTCCACAATTCCCACAATTCCTTAAAGAAAAGAATAAGTCCTGAAATTTTATTCTTTCTTTTTAGCAAATCAATTATGGGGATCGACCGATTAGTTGGGATGTTGCACGAGTGGTCCAAATATTTTAGGGATGCCGATAGGGCTATCCTAAATCAGAATGGCGTTACCCAATTGTCTGTGATCCGTCAGATGCAAGTAGACCGTCACTTCTTGGATGCTTGCCTGTCCTATTGGGACGATACCTATCACGTATTTAGTTTTCCTCGAGGAGAGATTTGCCCTATTCCTGAGGAAATTGTTGCTGCAGGAGGATGGAATCCTATACTTCGCCCCGCTATCCCCTTTTCAGTTTCTGACCCAAGGAGGAAGTTAAGGGAATTTTTAGGGCTTTCCCATTTGGAGGTATCCCGTATGCTAGAAGGAGATATTGTTTCCTTGATCGACCTGGCTGAAAAATTTATGAACCCAGATGATGTCCGGGTCAGGCCGGTTCATAGCCGTAGGGCCTTTACTTTTTGCATGCTCCATGTCTATGCCTTTGAGGGGCATATGGACTTATTATCTTGCATGGGCCACGTTAGACTTTTCACTGTGGCGGATCTGATGGAGACGGAGCATAGCCCGGCTTGGCTGATTGCAGGAGAGATTATCCAGGGTTTGGATAATCGTAAGAGGGATCCGTCAGTCCGGCTGACTGGGAGTACTCGGCTTCTGCAGGTAATAATTTTTTTTTGCTTTTCCCGATTTTCCGGTTTTGCGTGGTTTTTTCGATTTTCCGTCTTTTCACTTTTTTTTTTTTTTTTGATTTAACGTGATTTTGACGATTTTCGCGATTTTGATTTTTTCCTGGTTTTTTTCAGCTGTGGCTATTCGAGAGGTTATCGATCTTAGATCCTCCCTTAGACGTGAGCCGGTATCAACCCAGGCAAGTTATGTCGAGGAGACGAGCTATTGCCTTTTCTCGCTTCAATACCCAACAATATTGGGATGAGGTGCTATCTTTCCATGGAGGCCTGTTGATCCGTTGGGCCGTGCCATGGTGGCCAATTTACGTTTGGACTAGTCTAGAGTCTCGAGATAGGGCTAGATATCAGGTAATCCTATCTTTTAGGCAGACAATTCACCTCTTTCCCGATCGCGTACTTAGGCAGTATGGTCGGGCGCAAAGAATCCCAGAAATTGAGGTCGTTGTGAGTTAATGTACTCAGCTGACGGATGTGATGTGTGACACCTGGATGCAAAGGTGGTATACACGAGCTACTTGGCCTGTTCTCAAAAATTCTCATTCGATCTGGGTAACCGATTCTTATGTAAGATGGACCCGAGCTGATTCAGCTAAGACTCGGGCTGCCCTGAAAATTGACGAGGCCTATGACCTGTTACGCCGAGAGCATGCTAAAGATAATAGAAGCTTCTTTGCCGAAGAAGCTACTTCGACAGGTCAGAAAGGGAGATCTAGGACTCAGAATGAAGGGTCCAATACTAAGGGTGCACGGGAGAAAGTGAGCCCCCAGACAGATTTAGAAAGGAGACTAGGGTCAAGACTGGCGGCTAAGGACCGACTTGGTCCTCGGGACAGGCTTCCCGAGCCAGTTAGGGCTCGGCTTGGACCGGTGCAAAGGGTGGACAACCCAAAATCGAAGAAGCGGGTTCGAGTAAAGGAAGTTCCCCTTGTGATTAGGGAACGTTCGCCCCCGCCCCGTCGGCCTCGGGCTCCATGTGACCCGAAAGATAAGGGGAAGGGCAAAATGTACGAGTAGTCTCCTAAATTTATTATTTAAGTATTACTACTATTTTTTGTGGTGTGATTTTTTTTTTTTTTTTTTGTAATGTATTTTGAAATAATAAAAAGACATATTAGTGAACACCGTTCCCGTCTTTTCGTTATTGCAGCGGTTGTACCCTTTTGAGGGGTTGCCTACGTATCCAAAATTAATGGAATCAAACCTTCCGTAGTTCATAAGTATTTTTGCAATTTTTCGAAATACATCAAGATTAATAATTCGAGATGTGCAACGGTAGGATAAATAATCCTAACTTATTGACTTGCTTAAAATTTTTAAAATTCATAAAAAAAGACATTTTTTATAAACTTTTGCAAATGACATTGAGATAGGGTTCATGGGTAGTAACGCTTCAGCTGGTCCAAGTTTGTTGGATTGACGAACTCGTTCCCGTCCAAGTCTGTCAGCATTACTGCCCCTCCTGAAAGAATCTTCTTCACTAAATATGGCCCAGCCCAATTAGGTTTGAATTTTCCCCTTGGGTCAACTGGTAGCAAAGCTTGAACAGATTTTAGGACTAGATCGCCCTCTTTGATATTTCTGGGCCTAACCCTTTTGTTAAAAGCCCGTTGGATCCTTTTCTGATATATCTGAATATTATTCAGAGCCCGGGACCGCCGTTCGTCTAAGAGGACTAGTGAGTCATATCGGGCTTGGACCCAGTCTGCTTCAGGTACTTCTAGCTCGACTGGCTGGACTGCCTCCATTCCGTATGTCAGATAATATGGAGTTGCTCCGGTTGCAGTTCGAATTGATGTCCGATATCCCCATAAGGCAAAGGGTATCTTGTCGGGCCAGTCCCGGTAATTCTCAGCCATCTTTTTAAGAATGGTGACAATTGTCTTGTTGGCTGCCTCTACCGCTCCATTTGTTTGAGGACGGTAAGGTGACGATGTATGTCTTCGGATTTTGTACTTTTCCAGCAAAGTGGCAGTTTCAGCTTGGAAATGGGTCCCGTGATCGCTGATGAACTCGTGCGGAATCCCGTATCGACATATAATTTTGTTTTGGATGAACTTAGCCACATGTTTGGCATTCAAGATCCGGTATGACTCGGCTTCGACCCATTTAGTGAAATAGTCGATAGCCACTAGGATGAAACAGTGACCTCTTGTCCCGGAAGGGTTTACTTTCCCGATTATATCAATTCCCCATGTTGAGAATGGCCATGGTGATGTCATTGTATATAATAGGGATGAAGGCATATGCTGAACATTGGCGAAAATCTGACAGTTATGACAGTGTTTAACATATAACTGACAGTCAGTTTCCATGCTATTCCAGTAATAGCCAAGTCTTGCGATTTTCTGGGCCAACATATGGGCGTTCATATGTGGACCGTTTTCACCATCATGTACCTCGGCCATAACTCTTTCGGCTCGAGTTTTGTCAATGCATAGAAGTAAAGCCCCCTGTGCTGTCTTCTTATACATCTGTCCATCATCTGTGCGGATGAACTGGGTTGCCCATCTTCGTAGCGCTTTCTTGGCCCGGTTTTCAGCTCCCGGAGGATATTCCCATGATGTTAAGTAGGTTAGAATAGCCTGATACCAAGGTTCTGGATCAGTTATCTCGATATCTTGGATAGCATGGACGTATGCCGGCTCCGACCGCCTTTCGACGCAAATGGGCATGCTGGTTAGATGCGCTGGGATATTCAGTAAAGATGCTAATTTTGAGAGAGCATCTGCAAACTGGTTTTCTTCTCGAGGCAGATAAATGTACTCCACCTTTTGAAATTGTTTTTCGAGAACCCTTACCCGTGCTTGGTAAGCCACGAGATTTGCGTTCCGAGTCTTCCATTTTTGTAGGGTCTGATTTATGACTAATGATGAGTCGCCGTGGACCCGGAGGCTTGTTACTCCTAAATCGGCGGCGGCTTGCAACCCGTGAATGCATGCTTCGTACTCGGCTGCGTTGTTAGTCACGTCAAAATCTAACTTGATGGATAACGGGGTATGTTCGCCTTGTGGTGAGATTAGTAAAATCCCGACACCAAATCCTCGGAAGTTGGACGCTCCGTCAAAATACAGATCCCATGTGTCAGTGTCGGTATGGAATATGTCTTCATTTGGAAAGGCCCAAGTATCGGTGTGATCTTCCTCGGATACCGGACTATCGGCGAGGAATTCTGCTACTACTCGGCCTTTGATGGCTTTTAAAGGTACAAATTTGAGGTCGAACTCAGCTAGCATTAAAGTCCATCTGGATATACGGCCGTTAAGGATGGGCTTCTCGAATAGATACTTGATTGGATCCATTTTGGATAGCACATGTACCTCGTGACTAAGCATGTAGTGTCGGAGCTTTTTAGTGGCCCATACTAATGCTAGACACGTCTTCTCGAGCATGGTGTACTTGCATTCGTATTCTAAGAACTTCTTACTGATGTAGTAAATAGCCCGTTCTTCGGAATCGACTGTCTGGGCTAGCATAGCGCCCATGGCCGTTTCGGTTGTTGTTAAGTATAATGATAGAGGCAAACCATGCTGAGGTGGCATTAGCACCGGTGGAGAGGATAGAATTTCCTTGATCTTATCAAAAGCCATTTGACAATTGTCGTCCCATAGTGTTCGTTCTCCTATCTTCAGTTTCTTGAAAATGGGTTCACATACCATGGTTAGCTTTGAAATAAACCGTCTTATATATTGGACTTTCCCGAGAAACCCCCTTATCTCCTTTTCGGTTTTAGGTGGTTGCATCTCGATTATGGCCTTGATTTTTGCTGGGTCAACTTCGATGCCAAGCTGGCTAACAATGTGGCCTAGCAGCTTGCCCGATGTTACCCCGAAACTGCATTTTTGAGGGTTTAACCTCATATTGTACTTGCGTAGTCGGGTGAAGAACTTTCTTAGGGCTGCAATGTGCCCATTTCGGTCCTTGGACTTGACAATCATATCGTCGACGTAGACCTCTACTTCTTTATGCATCATGTCATGCAATAAAGTAGTAGCGGTCCGCTGATAAGTGGCACCAGCGTTAATGAGCCCAAATGGCATTACGGTATAGCAGTAAGTCCCCCACGGTGTGATGAAGGTGGTCTTACTCATGTCTTCTTCTGCCATTTTGATTTGATTGTATCCGGCATACCCGTCCATAAATGATAGAAGGGCATGGTCGGCCGTGTTATCCACCAGTATGTCGATGTGTGGCAACGGAAAATCATCTTTTGGGTTGGCCTTATTAAGGTCCCGGAAATCTACACACACTCGGACTTTGCCATCCTTTTTGGGTACTGGTACTATGTTCGCAACCCAGTCTGGATATTCAGACACTTGAATAAAGCCCGCTTTGAATTGTTTATCAACTTCTTCCTTGACTTTGAGAGACCATTCGGGCCTCATTCTTCGGAGTTTCTGTTTTACCGGCTTGTACCCGTCTTTGATGGGTATTCGGTGTTCAGCTATCTCCCGGTCTATTCCCGGCATGTCCTTGTAGGACCATGCAAAGACGTCTTTAAATTCCTGGATAAGGTCTGTGAATTGTTGTTTCTCCTCGGGATTTAAAGATAGGCCCAACCTAAGCATCTGAGGTTCTAAAGGGGTTCCTATGTTGATGGAATCGGTTTCTTCGATTACCGGATTTCGGGACTCCCTTTGTTCAAGTTGCTCGATTAGATGCGGAGGCAATGGTACCTGTTTGTTGGGTTTCTCAATGTCATTGCAAGTAAGATTTTTGAAAACATTTTGAAAATATGCCAAGTCGTAAGCAGAACGGTTATCGTTATTATTGATAGTAAATTTTGAAAAGAGCTCGAAAAGAGCTGCCATCTGATCGTTGGTTAGAGGCGGGATAGGGAGAGCCCTCGGGACAGACTCCGGGGCTCCCGATGGTGTGACCAAAGGAGGGATAGGGGTTACAGACTCGATCCTAGTACTGGACCCTCTAGACTTTGACTCTGACTCCGACTCTGACTCTGACTCAGACTCGGACTCAGATTCAGACTCGATAGCATGCATATCTCCTTCGCCAGTAGTTAGCTTGTAGACTCGACCCTGACTGTCGGTCCACTTAGTTCTCTTCCTCCAAGCTCTCTTCCCAGTGTCGGCACCAACTTCAGAGATCAGCTTAGTTGGATCAAACCTGTTGCTGCGGAGGATTAAGCTGACTAACTTCTGCTTAGGGGTCGGGACGACCTTGTCTTCCCCAAAGAGTAGTCCTAGAATGGGCTCAATATTGCTTGTGCCCTCCTTTGATTCGGCTTGGATAAGGGCGAATATGTCGTCTGGGATGAAATTGCATTCCCGAGCCAGTTTGGTCCCGGGATATGAGATGGTGGGCTGATAGAGGCCCATTTGAATTGCTCCGAACACCGGGGTGACGAACGTGACCGCCTAGGTTTGGTCCGTGTATCCGGGCGTCATGGTGTAGCCTAGCCCGAGGCGAGATTGCTCATTGTTCAGAGTTTCGATGATCTTCCCAGGTGGAAGATATGGCCTTGATGTGACTCCCGGTAGGCAACCCAGGTTCTGTAGCATCGTATCGATGCTAACGGTGAAGTATGGCTGGAAAAGGTACTCTTCTTTGATCATTCCCACAAAGTTGAAACCTCGTGGGTCGGCTGAGCCTGCCGTGTTGCAGCTTGACACAGTTATGGGAGTAGCTTCGAGAGTGATGATCCCATCCTGTAAAGGTAGTTTGACCTTTCTGTGAAGAGTGGAAGACACAGCCTTGACCGCGTGAATCCATGGTCTCCCAAGTAGCAGGTTGAAGGATGAAGTAACATCGATCACTTGGAACTCTAACTCCCTCTCGATCGGGCCCGTTATGATGGTTAGTTTAACGGCCCCAGCAACTGATTTTGGGCTCCCATCAAAAGCCTGGATAGTCTTTGCAGTCGGAAGGTAGTCAGCCTCGGTAATGCCGAGGGCCTTGGCTGTCCTTAAAGGAAGGACGTTAACTGCGGACCCGTCATCAATCAGGGTCATCGGGAGATATTTGTTTCGGCAGATCACCGTGATGTACAGGGCCAAGTTATGGGTGGTCCCGAATGGTGGAAGGTCGGACTCGGAGAAGGGGATAAGTGGGCCTTCTCCTTTGGACTTGTCCTTGAGGTGTGGCAAGATCGTGGCTACCATCTCGGTGGGGGTAACCGATGAGTCGACCTTGATTTCATCAAGGGCCCTAGTAAGTGCTGCCCGATGCTCTTGAGAACTAACCAAAAGTTGCCATATAGTAATATCGGTTCGGACCCTCTTTAGTTGTCTGACTAGGGCCGTGTCAGCATTTGGCTCTTCGGGAGCGAGTTCCGTCCTGGAAGGTTCAGTGACGGTTTCCGGGGTGGCCGTGATGGTGTGTGTACCGGCCAGGGCTCTGGCTTTGGCTTTCCGGATTTCGTCGATAGTGACGGGGACAGCCTCCCCCTTAGCTAGGTAAACATCATCTTCATCGTCGTTCCATATCCCGTTAATTTGGGAAATGAAAGGGGAAATGAGATGAGAACAGACAACTACCTCTCCAGTAAAAATGGCATGAGTGGCAAGAGGATTATTTTTGTTACTTGGCTTGTCACTGGGTAGTGGTATCTTTCCACTTTCGATCAGATCCTGGATAAGATGCTTCAATTTCCAGCATTTCTCCGTGTCGTGCCCGTTGCCTTGGTGATAGTGGCAATAGGCCTGAATGTTGTAGCTTTTGGATCGTTTTTCCACGGGAACTTCCGGAATTGGGCCTATCAGTTGGATTAGGCCTTTTGAAGATAGCCTTTGTAAGGCATTAGCATAGGTTGTTCCTATGTCAGTGAATACCCGATTTGGAGTATTCTTTTTGGTCGAGGTGTCTAGTGAGTTGACCTCGTCAAAGATGCTTCGGGCCGCGGTTGTGGTTGCGAGCTTACTGGAGGATGAACTAGCTCCTTGATACCCTTTGGTAGAGGCCTTAGTAAGGTTCTCTAGCCTTAGATCGTCTTCGATTCTAGTACCCATTTCGGTCAAAGTGGCGAAGTCGGGTATGATGGCGTACCTGAGATGGACTCGGTAAGCAGGGAGGAGGTTTTTGACAAAGGCCTCCACTAACACCTTTTCGTTGGGCTTATCCACCAGCTTAACACTTTCGGTCCTCCACCTTTGAAGGTATTTGGTGAAACCCTCCTTAGGCTCTTGGGCCATAACTTCCAGAGTACGCATGGTAGTCTGGATTTCAGCATTGTCCGCGTAGTTCCGCGCGAATTCCATTGCAACATCGTCCCAAGTTTTGAATTTCTTGGGGTCCAGCCTGTAGTACCAAGCTTTTGGGTGTTTCTCCAGAGAGGAAGCAAAGAGGTGCTTGAACATGGTCGATTTGACCCCCTTAACAGCCATAAAGTCCTTAAAAGCCCGAATATGAAGTACCGGGTCTTCAGTCCCATCGAACATTGGCAAGCCCGTTAAGTTAAGGTTAGCGGGCAGTTCATCGGTCAAGGGAGAATAAGTACGGGCATTTTCCGTGAGAATAGTGTTTCTGGTGGTCGAGTGGACCTGTTCCTGGAACTTTTGGACAGCGCCGGCCAGTGCGGCTAGAGGTCCGTCATCTTCGATCGAAGCATTGGGGGTTCCCTGTTCCACGGCACTAACCCGAATGACGATGGCAATCTGGTCTTCCCGGATTCTCCTCAATTGATCTTGGATTTGGGCCAACGAGGTGGTCAACTCATCTATGGCTTTTTGCGTCATGGTTCGAGTGAAGGGTGGCCTGTCTGTAAGAGCACCACGTAATTAGCAACTTAACCCGAATCCTAAGGAAAGTACATTCCGAGCAAGGGAAAAAATGAAGAAGACTAAAAAAACGGTAAATGACTCGGAAAAGACACCTAGACAGGTGACTTGTGAAGAGGTGGGCCTTCCTCAGGATCCAACGCTGTGGGTTGGGCCCTGTCCGAAGGAAGGTTCACGTGAGACATTCCCAGACTTTTAGACTCGATTGTGTAAATGGGCCAACCTTTGTAGGAGTATGTCCTACGTAGGTGGGCCTTGCCTTAGTAAAATAAGGCGGACTAGGATGGGGGGAAACCCGTGATGTAAGATCGACGGAGTTTCGACGCTAGAGACTTCAACGACTTATGACACGACCCGACACTGCTAAATACGGGAAGTCTAAGAAGAGGAAGTTTTGAAATATGAATTTTTTGAAAAGCCCGAAATGAATCGGGTGAAGAAATTCGGCCCTTTTTCGAAAAAGAAAAAGGAGTGGGCCGAATGACGGGTTTTGAAAGTTTCGAAAATATTTTCGAGTTTTGAATTGGGCATAATACCGGCTAGAAAAAGGCTATTTTGAGTAAAATCATAAGTCCTAAGTTCGGTATATGACCGGGGTTTTGAAATTGGATGTTTTTGAAAAGGATGAAAATTTTGAAAAGATGACGGTTTTGAAAAAGATGTGGATCAAGTAGCACCTAGTCATGGAAACAGTATAATGACGCCATGTATGCTCTTAATCTATGTCTCGGTCAGTCTATAAGGGTTTATACCAGTGTACATAGCCTATCGAGAATCGGGGCGGACTCCCTAACTCGAGTTGAGATTAGGACATGCCGTAAAACCCATACGAATCGGCTAATGGACACCTTTGACATAACCAATTTGGACTATATCAACGGTATAGTGGGACGTCGGTCACGAGTACCGGCCCGGGAAAATGGGGTTATGCATGAACCGTAAAACTAAAACGCGCATTGTACTAGTCAAACGATTTCTATTCGAGTCTCACCCTGAGGATACCGAAGGTTATTAACTCATCAGTAAATCCCCAGCGGAGTCGCCAAATTGTGGACATGACATAGGTCCACCCCGACGCGGCCACGCGCGGGTTTTGGGGAGGCGAATGAATCTCCATGAGATGGTCAAATGGAAATTTAAATCGAAGTCGGAGTCGCCACCGAATTTTATGGTTATTCGGAACCGTTCGAGCCCACTCTATGTCGTAGTGGGCCGTGTACAAAATACGGCCCAGTTCCGATGTCAGAGTTTATTGGGCTCGTCCCTTTGCAGTTCGATATAGATGCCGACTTGAGCGGTTTATCGTATATTGAATGACTCTCGTTGCCAATGGTTTCGGACATTCGGAAACCACGGTTCTGAGTAAGGGGTGAGGGTACGTGTTGGGAAGTTCACTAAGAACACCCAACCCCGCCCGCACATTAGCGGCCTCTACTAGGATATCGAATGACGTTTTAATGCGCGCGTTAGTTGAACGGTGAATGATATGCAAACATTGTTTTCCTAAACATGCGAGGAATTGAATGGGTTGCTAAGTCGGTTTAATGCATGAAAAAATTAACTAACGTCAAAGTTGAATTTAGCATGCGAGATTCGTTTTAGTATAATAAAACAAATGAGATAAAAAGAATGAATTTGCTACAAAAGATGAACAAACGAGTTAGTATCGATTTGTAAATAATAATATAGCAAATAAAATATACGAGATCGAGAAAAGAAATATTAATCGAAATCTGAAAAATATTGTTGAAAAAACGTTGTTTTGTATAAAAAACGATGTTCGAAAGATAATAGAAAAGAACGAAAAAGGGCGCGGCAGGACAGCCGACCGCGCGACTCGCCTGGGACGCCGGCGGGTCGCGTGGCGGCCTGTTTCGATGCCGGTTTTCGAAAACTCGATGAAAATATTAAATCGCGTATGAATATTGCATGATTCGTACTTGACTTAATATTTTCGATATTCGTTATATTCGATAGTTGACTACGAAATCAATATCAAATACTTGGAATAGTTTTAGAAAAGGTGTAAATTTTAGAAATCGTTTCGAAGAATAAATAATAAAACGAACGAAAAATTTGAAAAAAAAAGGAGCTCGGGTTTCAGACTCGTGCGGGAGTCGCCTGAGAGAGGCGCGACTCGCGTGCGGGCCTGTCCCGTTTTCGCTCGTTGTTCGAAAATTGTTATTTTTGATAAATCGCGTACAAAATATGAATTAATTTGTATTCGATTTATGTTTTCGATATTCGTCATATCCGATATTCAATTATGAAATCGATATCGAATATTCGGAATGAATAAAAAAAGGTTTTGTAAAATAATTTGTTTTGAACGAAAAAAGAAAAAGAATTTTGAACGAAGAAAAGATGTAACGATTTTTAGTATCGTCGAGATCTTAATATAATTCTTTTTGATACAATATTCGATTATAGGAAAATCGATATCGTATTTTTAAGAATGTTTGTTATGAAAATAGTTTTTCGTTAATAACGATATTAGAGAAATAAAAAACGACTCTTGACCCATAAGGAAAACGGACGAAGAGAAGGGAGAAGAAGAAAGGAGAAATCGGGTTTGATGCACCCTCAACCTACATGCTTTTGTTGACTCGGATCGGGGCTCGTCGGAATGTGGCTAGGCACGGGAGCGTCGAGGCAACGTCGGTCGGGTTAGGGTGGTACGGTTTGGACAAGACGGGTGAAGGGTGTCGGGTATCGGACCGGTTTCCTTCGGGTTTGGCTGTAATATCGGTTTCTCGATGCTAAGTGTAAGGATGATTGATGAAAAAAGTTGTGTATTTTAACGTTACTAGTTGGATGAATGTGTGTGTATTGCTAATAATTGGTGTCGATAATGAATGTCTAAAGTGTTGGATGGGAGGTCCTATTTATAGGGGTTCCCGACCTTGACTTAGGAGAGATATGTTTGAACTAGAATTACCGCTTGGGTAAGAATCTGAGGAGAACGAGAATTCCGTTTTCTTGTGAAGGAAGAAAAGGAGTCTCGTCTGGTTCATGCTGCTCGGCCGAGTGTTTTGCACTCGGTTGGGTGTTTGAATTGGTTTTCGGATAGGAGTCCTACTTGAGATCGAATTCTACCCTTAAACGAATTTGTTTATTGCTTTGTGTAGCTGATTTCGTAGAGTTTGGGTAAGAATTGGACGCGTGAGATGCCACGGTCAGTCCACAAGTCTCGGGAAAATCTTTGACCGGGTTTTGACTCGGTCGCTAAAAGACGGTTTTACCCCTGGTGTCGGATTCGACCCAAATTAGTGTTATTTGACTCAAAACGACCCACTGGGCCTGAATTTGAGGTTGGTTTTGTGAGATTTGTACTCCTTAAAACGCCTAAGCCAAATGTCATGATTTCGAGCCCATTTCCGAGTACGTTAAAGCACGTTAGCGTCCGATCATCATCGGGTGTTTGTCGAAAACTACTATAGACACTTGGCGGTCAAAATGTGGGTGTCTACAAAAGGATGTGTATAAGACTCATTTCCAAGAGGGCTGCTGGAAGGATGGCGAGAATGGTTACACTGTAGCTACGGGGTATGAACTGATAAGGAAGAAAAGGGAACCTGTGGGTTGGGTGTGTATGGTTTGGGATAAGTGGGCGTTACCAAAGCACCAATTTATAGCATGGTTGGGCTGTCAAGATGATCTAAAGATGTGGGTTAAAATGCATAGGCATCGAGTCAGTGAATCAGACTAGTGTTGCTTGTGTGAAGCTGCACCTGAGACTACTATGCATCTGTTCTTCCATTGTGTGTATAGTAGTACTGTCCTGCAACTCATTGAAGGCTGGTTAGATAAGCGACTTGGGAAGTATTTGCATGACACGAAGCCTAAGGGGAGTGGGGTACAAAAGAAGGTATGTTGTGCGGTGATCACTGCTGCTACGTATTATGTGTAGAAGCATCAGAACAAAGCAAGATTGGAAGGAATATTAGCTAGGCCTCATATTGTCTTCCAATCTATTAAAACTAAATTATGTTGTCGATTAGATTGGCTTACTACAGGCCAGCTAACTCCGAAGGAGATGGATTGGATTCATAGGCTAAAAATTGCTTAGCTTGTATATGTTTCATTGATATATAATACTTACATTTTATAAAAAAAAATGAAGATGAGTATGTGTGTAAAATATCAGCTTAAGGCGACCTCTCCTTCGTAAGTAGCAAAGGATCCAATTTATAGTCCAAGTCTCCATCGATCTTCCTTGTTACTCTGCAGCCATTAAGTGTCATTATTAATAGCATTGATTAACTTGTCCATTGTACATTGACTGCTTGGACTGCTTTGATTGTCTTGACAGCTTTAATTGTCTTAATTGCTTTATTTGTCTTGATTCCATCATAACTCCTCCCGTTATGTTTTGCCCTTATTAGTATCTCTTGGCTGTTGAGCTGGTAAGTTGGGCTGCTAAGCTGGTAAACCAGTTATTACCTTGGTTTGCTTGTTATTTGGTCATTAATTCATTCTTTAATGCTCCTCCTTTATTGCCATTATGGAGTATCTTTGTCATTATTGCCTCTAGGGTAGCTGCAGGATTGGTCTAATGGTATTTGTATCTTGTACTCCAAGAATGACCTATAGTATCTTTTTCACATGTTTCTTTAGTCAAGCTTGACTTTGAGGGGCTAGTTTCGAATGTTGGCTTAGGCGGCGTATTTTTTGGGCCCAACAATGACTAGCTTATTTTAACGTGTTTCCATTAAGTTCAAAATTTTCAAGTTAATGATCATAATTGAGTGTTAACTTCCGAAGTGTTGATTCCAAGATCTTCAAAGGCAAAGACTACCGGAGATTAAGTCGTAGCAGTGGGCATATCATCACTAATTTAAGTACAAGTAACTACATTACTTAGTAACAGTATCGATAACTGGTGAACCAAATTTTTAATTAGTAACAGTCAGATTGACTGGTACCTTGGTTCGACAGTTAGACAGTAAAAAGATTCCGATTTATGAAAACCGGAAAACCCTTTTAAATCTTAGGATTTTCTACATGGTACCCCATTTTTTTAGAGGAGGTCAAAGAAGACGGAAAACATATTAATTAAGGGTAGGGAGATCTAATACACTAAAAGTGAGGTATCATGTATGATTATAAAAGTGCAAAGGTACCATATAGAAAAGCTAAAAACACGAGGTATCATGCAGAAAATCCCTTAAATCTTTTTATAAAATGTGACTTTGAAAATGTGAAGGAAATGGAATTTTAGTTTCTTCCCGTTTGGTTGATGGCGGATTCGCCAAAAACCGGCATATTGAGAGCAAATGGCGGGTTTGACCACAAAATATGTCAATGATAGTGTTTGGTAAATGGCGGATTGTAATAGCATATTGGGGTCGAATATGCCGTTTTGCAATATGCTGCTAGGAGCAGCATATTGAGCTTAGTGGATTACTTTTCTTCTTTATTTACCACTTGACCCTTTTGCAATTGAAACTATACTTTCATTATTCCTATTTTCAATATTCTAAACTCTTCCATAGAATTCATCATTCTAAGTACGTTTTCCTCCCTTCGATTTTTTTTTTATCTTTTCATTCTTTTAATATATAGGTGGAGTATTATATTAAAATGGGAAGATAAAAATTAAATGGAAGAAGGACATAAATTTGATAAACAATTATTTGTTGCAGTAATTAATTCATGACTCGCAAGCTTCGGCTGAGACTTCATAAACTCAAGAAATATCAACTCTTCGTGTTAATATTTGTTCAACTTTAATCGCTATTGGAAGAAATCGATGATATTAATTATTGAAATTGTTGGTGTGATATATATTGACGTATATTTAATTAAAAATTTGTTTATGTCCTTTTTTGTCATTTTACAAAACAGTTAAACAATCTGCTATTCTAAAACAGCTAATTACCAAACACTACTTAAAAATTTCTGCTAAATAAATCTGTCAGTCAAACCTGTCAATTGATTCTGCTAATCAAATCTGCTTTCGAAACCTGCTTCTGCTAATATCATTCAGTTGTTTACCAAACAGGACCTAATTCATTTGACTTTTCCAAAATTGGGTCTTACAACTTTCATATCGTCTTGAGACTTGTCTTTCTAGTAAAACAAGTCATCTTTTTTTTTGAAAATTGTCAAAGCTACTTTCCACTTACTTGAGCAGCAGTCCTCTTTTCACTCTTCTTGAAGGAGTCAACCTTCATTGAAAAGAATATAGGTTTAAACTTGAAGCAACTCTATATTATCCACTTTCACATCTACTATATGAATAACTCTCTTGCTTCATTTATTACCCAAGAGTTTCAAATAAACATAAAAATATGGTTTTTGACTTGTCTTCAAAGGTTTTAATACTTAAAGCATTTTTGCAAATTATTTTAGATAGTCTTCAAAGTCACAATCGAACCTACTGTCTCTCAACGGTCACATACGATCTCCTCATCAATGGTTCCCCCAAGGTTAGAATTACCCCTGAGTGTGGCCTCCGCCAGGGTGATCCTCTTTTTCCCTTCTTATTCGTCCTATGCACTGAAGTCCTCTTAGCCAACCTAAGACGAATACAAGGAATGACTGCCTTTCAAGGAATTCGTATTGCGCGGTATGCCCCCTCCCCCATATCCCATCTTTTCTTTGCCGATGATGCAATCTTTTTCATTGACAGCAACAGAACTAGTATCACAAATCTGAAATATGCTATTGAGGAATATTGTGAGGCATCTGGTCAGATTATCAATAAAGGGAAGTCCTCCTTGACCTTCAGTCCTAATACCACTCTGGACTTGGCCAGATTCAGCTACAAGACTTTTGGTATCTCTGTTAGTTCTACTGTGGGTAAATATCTCGGGGTACCCTTGGATGTGAACGTAAATAGTAAGAGTTTCTTCAATGATATCTATGATTGTGTGGCTAAAAGAATCTCCTCGTGGAATGGCTCGCTTCTGTCACCAGCTGGTCGTCTTACTCTTATCCATTCTGTTCTAGCCTCCCTCTCTGTTCACCTTCTATCGGTATTCAAAATATCGGTAAGTGTGGCAAATAGAATTAATAAACTATTTTCCCATTTCTGGTGGGCTGATACTAAGGGTGGTCAGACTGTCCACTGGAGAAGCACCCTTCACTTATCCCTCCCCAAAGCGGAGGGTGACCTGGGCATACGTAACATACAATGTCTTAATCAAGCTTTGCTGGCCAAGCTTGGCTGGCGCATTCTGAGTTGCCCGGATTCTGTTACTAGCAGACTCATTGCAGCAAAATACCATCTCAAGGTCTCTTCCATCAACCATGTTATTTCTCATCCTGTGCAAAATTGCTCGTGGAGTTGGCATGGAATTAAATGGGGTCTTTGTATCATCTAGGATGGCATTGGCTGGTTGCCCGGCCGACCAAGCAATATTGACTTGAGGACCTCAAATTGGGTCTATGGCGAATGTCCATCCCCTAAATCCAACCTCCCTTCTGCTGGTCCTATCAATATTAATGATCTTACTAACCTTGATGGGACCTGGTCTACTAACAAATTGAAGGTTTTTTATGAGGATCTGTCATCTCCCCACGACCAAGAGTAATGATGTGTTCTATTGGGGGGTGACTGCTTCGGGCAAGTTCTCTTCTAAGAGTGCCTATAGGCTTGCTTTAAATTTTTACCTTCAATCCCAACCCACCTCCTTTGTGCTTGAAGATAAGCTTAAAAATTTCTGCAAAAAGATCCTATGGAAAATTCAGGGTCCGGCAAAATGGAAGACTTTATTGTGGAAAATCATTAACAATGACCTTCCCATAGGCTTGGAGTTTCAAAGACGAAATATTTCGATTCATCCAAACTGCATCTTATGTGATCAGGAGCAGGTGGAATCCTTCGAGCACCTCTTCCGGGACTGTCCTTTCTCGTCCCGTCTGTGGTTAGGGTCTGATTTGGGTATTAGATCCCCTGACCCACCGTTAACTGAATTACAATTTTAGGTTGTGGACTGGATTACTTATCTCACTAAGCTGGATCATGATCACCTCCATGCTTCTTACTTTGTTGCAGTGTTGTGGACTATTTGGGTTATCCGCAATAGAACCAAGTTTCAGAGCCTACTGTGTAACTGCATTGGTGCCACGACTATGCTGAAATCTAACCTTGCAGACATCCTAACTAAATCTGACTGCTTTTCCACTGCTTTAACACCCAACAACGATGATCGTTGGATGAAGATTAAGAGAGGTCGGCCACTTATGATCATTGGTCCCAACTCCCCCTGTCCAAGGACCTCTATCAACATTGACGCGGCTTGGGAAGGTGCACACTTAGCTGCAGGTGGCTGGATAGCTTTTTCTCCTTCGGGTCCTTACATTGCCAAAAGGTTTTTAAAAGTTTTCGTTGCATCCCCCCTTCAGGCTGAAGCCCTCGCTCTCCTTCAAGCAACCCTATGGGCGCGCTCGCAAAGTCTTCTCCACATCCACCTCTCTTCGGACTGCCTCAACCTGGTTCATGAAATTGGGGGACTCTCTGAGTCATCACCATACACTCGCAGGATCCTTGACCAAATTTACGAGGCTTTTGCTTTCTTTCACTGTGTTTATGTCTCCTTCATTCCAAGAGGTCTTAACAAGGAGGCACATGTTCTAGCAAACATGGGTTGCAAATGTTAAGAACCCATCTTTCTTTCTTGGCTGGCAAAAAAAAAAGAACCTACTGTCATCTAAGCAAAATGTTTACTTGTCTAACTTGCTTTGATTTTAAAATTTGTAACTTTTCTTTAAGTTATCAAGAGTCGTGATCAGAGTAAGTCATTGGGAGTCTAGAGACGGAGTAGTCTTGTAAAACTCAAGTCGCAACCGGAGTAGGTTACTGATCGTAATCGGAGTAGATTGTTGGTCCTTTTATTGTAAAGGTTTTAGTTTTCGGAGTTGGTTACTTAATATTATCAATAAAGGAAGATTGGACGTAGGCCCTTATAGTGTTGCCCGGCCGAACCAATTCAAAAACCGCTTGTGTTCATGTTTTTATCGCTTTATTTTCGTTGCTTTGCTTTTCGAACACATATCGTCTAGTTTTGTTTTTATTTGTTCTTTTCTTTATATTTTAGTTTTAGTTGTGTTTTTCTTCGTTCATGCAACAGTCGATATACTGTGACGTTTGTACTGTCAGCAGCTTTACTCTCTGCTAAGACGAACTAGGAACAGTTTGACAGCAGTCTTCCTACTATAGTATTTGTCTTTAGTTGTACTCCTTGCTAAGATAAATCAGAAACAGTATGGTTGTCCGCTGCTTGCAACTTAAAACTTTAAAAGGTACCTAATCAATAGGGTTAAGTAAAAAAACTTAAAAGGTACCTAATCCCCCTAATTAGGTACTTAGAAGTCCATAAACTCTTCAATTGGTATCAGAGCCTCGTAATTTTTAAAAGCTAACTACCCTAAAGTTTGATTCCTCGATATGGATTCCGCAAAATATTCCAAAATCCCGGTCTTTATCGGTGAGAATTTTGGATGGTGGAAGTTCAAAATGGAGCACTATATCATAAGTATGTATCGATTATCAATGTTGAAAAATTATTAAGTAGGGTCCTATTTAAATAAAAGAGATGAGCGTCGATGGCAAACAACCAAAACCAAAGACGAGTCGTCTAAATATGATGATGATTTTAAAATCGTAGAGAAAAATTCTAAGGCTATGTCTATCCTCCAAAAATGTGTCGGAGAGGAGTAATTGAGTCGTGTAAGTGGTTGTACTATGGCTAAGGAGATTTGGGCTTCCCTTGAACTTGCATATGTAGGAACGTGCCGAGTCAAAAAAGCATCATATTGACCTTCTCATACAACAATATGAGATGTTTCACATGTCAAAGGATGAATCCATAAACAGCTTATCGAGTCGTTTTTTTTCAATTGTTGACGGTCCTTCTTTTTCAACCCAACCTTTCATAAGTTCACAATAGGCTGATCTGACCAATTATATCTCATTCTTCTCCAAGTGCCAACACTAGTCATATCGATCCCCCCTCCTATTGATCTTTATATTAAGCACATTACTCCCTGTCAAGATAGTCCAATTGTCGAAACCACCATATCCACATTCCACCGTGAACCGGTCCTTGCGAAAAGATCCTCCACTCGTATATCCTCCTTATGATTACCCCTCAACGTTAGGACTCGTCTACCATTCCCACCTCTCACCCACGAGTCTCTCCATACCATGGTCTCCTTCCCATCTCCTAATCTCCTCCTCACACTCAAACTATAATACCCCGTATTTTTCAGATAGAGTTAAAATTTTAAACATTTATTTAAACCAAGTTTAACGCTTGAAAAATTATTTTCGTAAATAAAATATTTTATTTTCGTTAAATTAAAAATTGGGATTTTCTACGATATACCCCTCTGTTTTCTTGTTTTCTACCATATACCCCTCTTGTTTGCAAAATCCCAACTAATACCCCTCTACTTAATTAATCACATTAACCGTAACCTAAACATCATTTTCCGTCCAAAGTTCTGTTAAATAGATGACTTGGCTGTATGACATGGCTGGAAAGACTATTATTCAAAAAAATAAACTATTTCAAATCAAAAAATAAACTCTAAAACTCTGGAACTTCCTCTGCTTCTTTGAAAATAGGAATTCACTCTCTCCTCTACCCATTTCCCCCCCCCCCCCCAAAAAAACCCCTAATTAATCTCTTAATTTCCAAAAAAACGTCTCTTATGTGCTCTCCATCTCTGATTTTCCACGTATAGTTTCCGATTTTGCTTCATATTTTCATTATTGTTTCAATTTTATGCTTATTTTGTCTTTAAAATTTCTGATTGCTGTTGTAACCTGCTGCTACCGTATTATGCTGATGTTGCTGCTGTATTACGCTGTTGTTGTTGCTGCATTAAGCTGCCCGTTGCTGCTGCGTTACGCTACAGCTGCTGCTGCATTCAGCTGCTCCTGCTGCTGCATTTAACTGCTCCTGCTGCGTTTTTCTGCTGTTACGCCAGATCATGGCTGCTGTTTACATCTTCGAAATCGATTTGTGTTATATCGTGACGTTGTTTGGTGCAATGCATTACTGTTATTTCTGCTATTGAAAGCTACTGTTATTTCTACTGAAGTTATTCCAGTAGGAACAACATTATTGACAAAATACAGACAAAAATTGCATCTTTGCATGTCTTATATTCTCTTGATTTGTCTCGGAATTGTTTGACTGGCAAAATTTCAAGATAAATGGAATCGATGAGTGCTTTAGTCGGACTCGATCTTTCCTATAACAATCTATTGGGTAGAATTCCATTGCTCACTAATCAATTCTTCAGTTGATGCATCATCAGCCTCAATTTCAGATCTTAAATTTAGAGATTTTTTTGACTTCGTATGAGATTCATTTACCCACATGACAAACTGATTGCAATCTAAGCATCTGAAATAACATCTCCCTAGATTGTCGATTGACCTGGAAATCTTGATGACAACACTTTTTCCACAACGATTGCAAACTTGATTTTTTAATTGAAGACCGTCAATCCTTGACAATGAAGATGACATCAGAATATAAGAAAACAAAAGGGAAGATTAAGGAAGATGAACAAAGTGGAGTGAAATGAATAACAGCTTTTTGTATATAATGAGATACTTAATGGAATTGAGGGAAAATTTGGGGAAAGTGGAGGGAAAATTGGGGAAAGTGGAGGGAAGTTAGTCAGCTGTATTTCCAGTCATGTCATAGTGCATTTACTGTCAAGTCAGCTATTTAACAGACCTTTGGACGGAAAATGATGTATACGGTTAATGTGATTAATTAAGTAGAGGGGTATTAGTTGGGATTTTGCAAACAAGAGAGGTATATGGTAGAAAACAAGAAAACAGAGGGATATAGCGTAGAAAATTCCTTAAAAATTATTCCGTATTAAAAACGTGAGAATTTATTTATCGAATTATTAAAAACTTTATCTTTCGTTAAATAAAGTTTAAAAATCGAAAATATTTTTAATATTGAATTGTCATTTTGACATTTTCTCGTCCCGTAAAATTTTAATAATTTATCGAATTTTTAAAATAATGATTGATTGATTGAATGATTTGTAAACAATATTTTGGGGAATCCCTAGGAAATATCTTATATACTTTTGGGAGACATTTTTGTTGAATAATGATTGATAGTATTACAAATTCTAAGTGTCATAATTGTAAAGGACACTTGTGAACCAAAGAATTTTGATCTGAAGTTAGACTAACCCGTTGTTTGAAGAATAAAGCAACGGAGAAACAATTTTGAAAATTTGAGGAATTTGGAAAGCCAATATGAGAATTCAGGATTAACCCTGTCATGACCGACAAAAACACTTGAGGATCAATAGGAGATCAACCTGATTGACGAGAAATGCTAATGTCATCATAAGAACTTTGGACTTTTGTATAATCTATGTATTTGAACCTATGAGAGAAGTCTCCAACTAAACTCAATAGTATCGTAGCTTATGAACGCTCTACAGATTATATGGAAATTAGGATAACCTTCTTTAATGGACTTTTATCCTACGAGAAACTTGTATTATTCAACAACACCTTTCAATTTTAAGGAATATAAACATCATGATGTTTTGGAGATAAGATAAACCATAAACCAAATCTCGAGAATGACCCGAGATTGAATAGTGCCACTATATGGAAAATTAGAATCTACCATTGAACAATAATACCTACCATGCATATTAATTTGGGATGTACCGCCTTTGTAAAACTTTGGCAGAGAGGTCAGACATACGAGCAAGCCACTTGCGAGTCGAGTCATTTTTTTTTTTTGCGAGAGGAACCCTAACACTTCATTTTATTCGTTTGGTGTCTTAAACTTTGTTAATTGCCTAAGTTATGTCGGAAATTTCGAAGACGAAATTGTTTTAAGGGGGGTAGATTGTAATACCCCGTATTTTTCAGATAGAGTTAAAATTTTAAACATTTATTTAAACTAAGTTTAATGCTTGAAAAATTATTTTCGTAAATAAAATATTTTATTTTCTAAATTAAAAATTATTCCGTATTAAAAACGTGAGAATTTATTTATCGAATTATTAAAAATTTTATCTTTCGTTAAATAAAGTTTAAAACTCGAAAATATTTTTAATATTGAACTGTCGTTTTGACATTTTCTCGTCTCGTAAAAATTTAATAATTTATCAAATTTTTAAAATAATGATTACTTATAACTTTTGTCCCATAATACTATTTACCGTCTATTTTACCTACCGTATCACAAATTTCTTTTTAAAAAATAAATTTTATGATTTTCATTATTTTAATTTCGTAATCTTATATTTTAACTTTTTAAGAAAGAAAGACGTTTGTACGAGAAATGATCCGAGACTCGGTATCCTAATTGAGTCCCACGTACATTCCTACGCTCCACTCCCTACTTACACGGTTACACCTCTTATACCTATACATTAATCTCACTACTATATATACATCTACCATGCATGCGTGCTATACACTACTCCGTACTATATCGATATACTACTCCCTCTGAGTTCCTATTATTGTCCCAAAAGGTTTTGAGATGAAAAATAAGGAAGGGGAAATGAGTGGTTAAAAAAAGAAGGAAGAGAGAGAAATGAAAGTGTAATTGTGAACCACACATTGATGGCCTAAAAAGTAAAGTGAGACAAAAATGAAACTCAGCCTAAAAAGAAAAGTGAGACAATAATAGGAACTCGGAGG
The DNA here is from genome assembly GCA_958450325.1 of Agrostemma githago. Classification (NCBI taxonomy): domain Eukaryota; kingdom Viridiplantae; phylum Streptophyta; class Magnoliopsida; order Caryophyllales; family Caryophyllaceae; genus Agrostemma; species Agrostemma githago. The sequence continues at coordinate 8,710,738 of OY288239.1, forward strand.
GAGTGCTACATATTACTCCGTATTACATTGCATACAACACCTACTAACACTACAACTATTACATACTCCGTACTAGTGTACTACATACGAGTATTATATTTACTCTCTCGTCCTTCTCTATAATCGGAGCATCGGGAATGAGGAGTTGTCCAGTATTTGGCGGAATCACTTTTCTGGAACCGTATTTGGGTCAAATCATTTCGACCCGAAAATGTCTTTATAAGGAGAAGCATACGACTTTTCTAACGTAGACGATATTATTGACCTGACGACCTTTTAATTCTTAATAACGTTAATAAATACTTCGTAATAGCTATTAAGGTCAGAGGCGTCTCAGACATTTCGGAGGCCCTGTACGAAAAATGCGAAGGAGGCCCCATGATCTCATTATATTTTTAATGGGGTATAAAATTTAAAACGGTATTGTAAAATTTATGAATCATCGGAAAAAAATATTATACAATCATCAAAAATAATTTATATTTTATTTAAAAAATAGTATCGTAAATTTATCAATCATTAAAAAAAAATACTCGTAACACATAGACATTTCGAGAATTAAGATGGTAAAATAAAAATTACACCATGAAATATGATTAAATTGTTTATCGTTTAAAACAACTGTGATAAAGTGTCAAATTGGTATAGTAGAGTTAATAGACCTTTTGAAACACATTGCCCAGGGTTCGATTCTTCGTAGTCGCATTCTCTTATGTGTAGTATTACAAAATATAAAACTTAATAAAGGCCTCAATAGGATTCAAACCCGAGCCTCCCAAGAAGGAGGAGAAAACTAATACCACTGAACCAAATTTTACATTATTTCTAATTCTTGCCTATTTGAATTAAATACCTAAAGAAACAAGTGAATTGGGCCCTTAAATTTGGAGGCCTGTTCGCAGGAACACCATGCACTTGCTCTAAGCCGCCTCTGATTAAGGTAACCAAACTTTTCTTCTAACAACATTTCTTATATATAAGTATATTCTGTTAGTAATTTAATAAATTGCTTATTTAAATATTTAGGCTTATTTGTATGACTAAATTACTTATGTATATAAAAATGTTACGTGATACTTTATTTATGTTTTATATTTATTTATGACTAAATTCGACTTAATTAAATTATTACTTGTTTAATTTATTTATCACCTTTACATTTCTGTTTATATGAAAAATTAGAAAATGAATAAAAGAACTTAAAATGATAAAATTTACTTATATCATTTTCATTGTATTTTATATGTATGTTTAATTCTATTTGTTAGGTATGTTTATTCTATGTACTTTATATTTTGTATGTATTTTATATAATTATAATTTCGATCATATTTAATTTTCATTAGTAATTTTACATTTGTTTATATATTATAATAATAGAATAAATTAGTAACTTGCAAAATGTTTTATTTTAATAAAACTTCACTTATTATTTTTATATAGGTAGAAAATTATAAATTTCATTTTCTAAAATAAATGGATTTATATTATTCCAAAATTTTTACACGACATTCATAAATATTAAAAAATGATTTTACGTCATATTCTTTTAGAAACTTTTATATTTTACAGAAACTTTAAATTTTAAAATAAAACTTTAAATTTTAAAAAAATATTTTATTATTATTATTATACCTTAAATTTTATTTTTATATAAAACTTGATTTTAAAGAATTTACTATTTTAAAAATATTACGATATTTGGGATATAATGTTTCGGGTGACACTTGAGGATTAAAGTAACATGTTGTTACACTGAAGTAAGAATTTGAGGATTTGACTGTTTCAAATGAGTCCGGCCAATTATTGAAGGTCACCAAATAAAATACTACTTGTTCACGGGCGACTTTTATATAAAGTTTACGATGCGAGTATGGGACGAATAGCTTGTGTTGGATCCTACCATGCGTGGTGTTTCGACGACACTTGTAATGAAAAGCAGACTCGAAGGCTGCGGTCCGAGAGTTGACCTAGTGTTTAAGGTAGTCGTTCTACGACAGTGAGAGTTGCGGTTCAAGAGTCTGCGTAGAGTATGTGCGCATGTATAGACAAGTACTTGATCAGTATTACCACCTAGGTAGCGGGGGCAGAACAGGATTTTGAAAACTGCGGATTCCCTCTTGGTGATGCAGAGAATGTAATCATCAGCTTTCATTTCAGCCCAGAGCCCCGTCTGAATAAACGTATAATATAATAGAAGTTCGGGCCCAATTGAGCCTTATGGGTGAGATGTAAACCTCATAAGAAAGGTTCGGTCTACGAGTTGGTAAGACGGTTGCTTCTATTGGTGAGATGCAAGCCAATAGGATGTAGCGGTGATACTAGGAGCCACGACTCGTGTGTTTATTCTCTGTTTAAGTGAAAAATGATTTTTAAAATCAAATGGCTGTCAATGTCCCATCTTTTAAACTTTATCGTTTTCATCACCTCACATGTTGATAATTGAATTAAAAGAAACTATCCGTTACGTGATATCTTTTAATATTTTTGTAAGCATATTGTTTGTTATTCACATGATTGTCTTATGTGTTCGAGGTGATGTTAGATGAACGGCTTGGTTGCTGTCCCCACTAGTACAGAAATGACATTTGGCAAATAGCTAATATGACGGTTGTTATAAATAACCGTTGTATATTATAAAAGGCAACGGTTATTGGGAGGCGACCGATGCGAAATGTTTATAGCAAATGTAATTGCATCAGTCAAACTATACGACCGATGCGATAGATATGTGTAAAACATAACCGCATCAGTCATGATTTACGACCGTTGCGAAAACATTTTGTATAATATTTAACACGAGGCCATTTTGACCGTTGCGAAATATATATGTTTGTAAAACATAACCGCATCAGTTAAGATTTACGACCGTTGCGAAAATGTTTTTTATAATATTTAATACGACGGTCATTGTGACCGTTGCGAAATATGTGCAAATCAATTTTAAGAAACATCGAAAATATTGCATAACATGAATAAAGTTCAAAAGTTGGCCAAATAGAGGCTTGAACCTGGGTTACCAGGTATGCGACAACAAAGTCAAACCACCAGACTCCAAGGAGATTACTGCTACTATTGTCATTAAAATGTATATATTTGGGCCGTTTAGGATTGGGGCCCCAGTTCCAAGAACCGGTTGAACACCCCAATCGATGGGCCTGCTTGTTACGAGTATTTTTGTAAGATCTCTCACATAGTCACCGTATAACACCCCGAATTTTCTAAATTAATTTCGTATTCGTATTTTAATTTTGTTCGATACTTTTTTTTTTTTTTTTTTTTTGGTGAAAGGTAAGTATGTATATATGTGTGTGTGTGTGACCAATGTACAAAGAATGGCTACATCAAATTATGTAGCCAAAGACTATCACGAGCACTAATTGGGTATTTAATCTTACACATAATTCGACTTCTAACATCCAGCTTAATCATATCGGCGACATAGTCAGGTTGCTGGACAGCTCCCTCAATTCTGCAAATATTCCGCTGCCTCCAAATATGATATATCGCCGCATTAATCATGGCGCTAAGAATGTTACACTGAAATTTAGTGCCTCTCTTCTTAGTAGCCCAATCCAAACCTCCAGAGCTAGGAATTCGCTTCTTGACCCACTTACTCAAAATGCCAATGACTCTTGAGCTCCAGCAACACCCAAAAAATAGATGTTCAAAAGTTTCAGCCTGTGAGTCACAAAAATAACAAAGGTCGGAGTCTGAGACCCCAATCCTCAAGAGTTTCACTCTAGTACTTAAAGCCCCTTTGAACACTAGCCAAGCAATAAAGCTGTGTCTCGGGAAACTCCAAGTATTCCAGACAAGCCTGCCCCAAGCAACTTTCGGGTGGTGTGCCGTAAAGCCTCATAAGCAAGCGAAATTGAGTATTGCGCCGAGGACCCATGCCATAGCCCATCAACAAACAAGTTCTTAATCTTCTCTTTAGCCTGACATATCTTCTTTCATGCCCACGTGACATCAGCATGAGGCTGATAGTCACGCCAAGCCGAGCCCCTTAGATAAATGCTACTAACCCACCGAACCCATAATCGATCCGGTTGATCAAAAACCCAAGAGGCCAATTTGGCCACAGCAGTCTCATTCCACAGATAGAGGTCTCGCAGCCCCAATCCACCCTCCACTTTAGGCCGACAAATATTTTCCCAACTCACTAACGCTCTTTTCGTGCCCTCCACACCACCATCCCACAAAAAATTGCGGCATAAGGACACAATTCGAGCCATAACAAATTTCGGAATAATATAAACCATGGCCCAATAATTGTGCAGCTGAGATAACACAGACTGAACCAAAGTCAGCCTGCCTGCATAGGAAAGCTTCCGGGCTCCAATACTAGTAACCCTCGACACAATTCGGCCTAACAATTTCTCACAGTCTGACTTACCCAAATGAGTGCTCTGAATAGGCAGCCCTAGATATCTGAAAGGCAAAGAACCTTCCACACACCCTGAGAACTGCAAGATAGCCTCCTTTCTGTCCTCATCAACTCCAGCAAAGTAGGCGTGAGATTTACCCACACTGATACTCAACCCCGAAGCTCTGCTAAAAGAAGCAAAGGCCTTCCAAAGTAGCTCCATAGATTCAGTCTCCCCCTTACAAAAAAGGAGTAGATCATCCGCAAACAGTAAATGACTTAGTTTTAAGTGACCACATTTAGGATGATATTTGAAATTTCTCTCCATCATTCCAAACGTCATAATACGAGAGAAATATTCCATGCAAATCGTGAATAACAAAGGAGACATCGGATCCCCTTGCCTCAATCCTCTCTTCCCACGAAAAAACCCAAAACTATCCCCATTAGCACAAATAGTGTAGGAGACCGATTGAACACACTCCATAATCAGGGCTCTGAAATGAACAGGGAAATCCAATGCATGGAGCATCTGATCCACAAAATTCCATTCCACACTATCATAAGCTTTGTGAATATCCACTTTGAACAAGCATCTGGGAGAAACCCTGCCCCTCCCATACAAACGGACTAGATCCTGACAAATTAGTACATTTTCCACAATACTCCTCCCTTCGATAAAACCCCCTTGGACAGGGGAAATTATCTGGGACAACACCCTCGCTAATCTCGTGCAAATGATTTTAGCAATACATTTGTACAAGACATTGCAGCAAGCAATCGGCCTGAATTCTTTCACAGACTGGGGCCTGTTCACTTTAGGAATAAGGACAACATTGGTACAATTCAGCTGCTTAAGGAGCTTACCTGAAACAAAGAAGTCCCGAATGGCACGAACAATATCATCACCCACAATATCCCACGAATCAATAAAGAACTGACTCGTGTAACCATCCGGTCCAGGCGCCTTGTCTCGAGGGATAGAAAACAACGCACGCTTGATCTCTTCCTCAGAAATACTAGCCGACAAGAAGTTTTTGTGTTCCTCCGTACAAATCTTGCCCCGCCTCACTAAGCCTACATTAACCGGCTCCGTTTCCCGCGATTCACCCAAAAGCTTAGTGTAATAGCCGAGAAACGCGGCTTCTACAGCCTCTTTACTATCACAGTAACAACCCGCATCATCTGTGATACCCACAATAGCATTTCGAGCTCGACGAGCTCTCAAAATACCATGAAAGAAAGCGGAATTCACGTCCCCGTCTCGAACCCAGCGCTGCTTCGACTTCTGAGACCAAAATTCAGCACGAGCAGCCTGAAGGCTGCGCACCTGCTCGTTCATAGAAGCTTCAGCCTGCAACAACGACTCTGACCTATCCGATCTAATGGCAACTTGCAGCTGGTCCAGTTTCAACTCTGCTTGCGCACACCGATTTTCAATGTCCGAGAAACACTCAGAGTTCAAGAGTTTCAACGGCCGTTTCAAAACTCGGAGTTTGCTCACGACTTGAAACATCAAACTTCCCCCAATCGGCTTATCCCAAGAGTCTTTCACACAATTACTAAACCCGGAAGCCCGGCTCCACATATTCATATATTTGAAGCTACGATTCCTCCTTACCGGAGGAAGTTCTAATTGAACTACACAAGCGCAATGATCGAACGTACCTTCCGACATAAAATTAGCAAATCCAGAAGGGAAAAGTGCCGTCATGTCCTCATTCACCAGACATCGATCAATGCGACTATACACTCTAGTCTCCGCCACCTTATGTTTATTATTCCAAGTAAACCAAGACCCACTCGCTTTAAGGTCACAAACATCACAATTCGCTAGACAGTCCCGGAATTGGGCCATCGCCTCTTCCGAAGAAGAACCCCCAAGCCGTTCACTAGCATCAATTACACAATTGAAATCCCCCATGATCATCCACGGACCACCTAAGGCATAAGTCTCAAGTCTCCGCCAAAGTTCCAGCCTGTCAACAGCAGAGTTGAAAGCATACACAAAAGTGAGCTGATACTCCTTCACAGAGCTCAAAGAAACTCTGACATGAATACTCTGATCACTGTAACCCAAAATCGCCAAGTTGACCTTCTCGTGTTTCCACAATAACCAAACTCGACCCCCATCATAACAATGATTATTAGTGGTTATGCTCCATTCATTGAATACATTCTGATGAACTTTCGCATAAGCTTTATTCTTAATTTTTGTTTCTAGTAAACCAAAAACATCTACATGCTGCTTCCTAAGAAAATCACAAATAGTGCGCTGCTTATTTATGTTACACATGCCGCGCACATTCCAAAAACCAATATTATGTGTTACCATGGACAACCAACTCCAAACCTACCCCTTCCTTTTCCACACCCATCTCCTTATTCGGCGACCCTTTGACCATATCCGCAAAAGAAACACCCGGGTGGAGAACCGGATCCTTCCTCAACACAATATGCCTATGCGAATGCTGCTTCTCAGGATGAGCAGCCTTCGAACCAGCAGCTGCCTTCACAGGCTGTGCACGGGCCAGTTCATCAGCCTTCTTCTTTTTAGCTTTCAATCTCTCCTTCCTCAATTCCTCCTTTCTACACTCACTCACTTCATGACCATAGCCTTTACATTTAGAACACCATATAGGTTTCCATTCGTACTTAACTAGGACTTCAACTACAGAACCATGTTCATCCAAGAACCGAACCGAGTTCTTAAATTTCTGTCCCAATTTAACCAACACCATCGTTCTCGCATACCCCAACCTAGTTCGCTCCTCCGTAGCCAGGTCCGACTTGATATAGGACCCTACAAGAGAAGCGATTCTAGGGAGACACCGACCCCAGAACTTCAAAGGAAGGTCATGCAATTGTACCCACACCGGTACCTCTTGCACATCCTCCTTGTCAAGCTTAGCATCCGAGGTCCATTCCTTAACAATTAACGGTTTGTTATCAAACATATAAAAACCATGGTTAAGAACTTGTACCTTTGCCTCTTTCTCTATGAATCGTACAATGAAGATCCCATTCGGAAGAAAAGAAATTTTATCTATCGAGTGGGCCTTCCAAATGCGTTTCACGAACCCTTCCACAACCTCCCATGGCGGATTCGCGCCCATAATGAAGCAATATACGGCGTTGCTCCAGTATTCAACTTCGTCCTCGACATCATCCTCGGAAAACCGAAGCAACTCCTCCTCATCATCCACATCCACCACCCGCTTACCTTCCCTCTGTTTCCAACCCATCTCTGGAATCTCCTCTGTTTCCGGCACAACGTTTGTCTCAGGAGCAAACGAAGAAATACCATCATCATCCGAATCAGAGTCAAGGTTCAAACCGGGAATGTCATTAACCTTACTATTCTGAGAATCAAGGTCCTCCGGATGTTCAATCAGTTTCTTCTTCGATTCAATTCGCAATTTCGCAGCAGTCTTGCGGAGCAATTCTTCTTTCGCAGCCCTAGAGAACGGCTTAGGGCCTTTCGAAGCAGGACGCTCCTTCTTCCTCATCGTGAAAACGGGGCGGAGAATCCGTCAGCCGGAAACCGCCGTCGACAGGACAGTAACGCCGGACAAAACCCTGGGATCGCACAATCTTCGCCGAATCGCCAGAGCAGAGAGAGAAAATTTTTTTTTGCGAATTAGGATTTTGAAGGTTATTATCCACACGATACTTAATTTCTATATTTACTTTTAAACTCGAATTTCTAATTTCGGATCAGATTCATTTTAATTAAACCTCTTCAAAATATCTATTTTTCCCTAATTAATTTAATTCATTTTCATAGAACATTTATTAATTTTTCTCGTGAAACTTTATTTTTATCACGAAGGTCTATTTTATTCTTGAGATACACTTTATTTTTATTCCTTTTGAACTAATTAATTATTTTTCTTAGCTTAGTTTTTGTCTCGGATATTTATATTAATCTCGTGAAGTATTTTATTAATAAGTTATTTTATTTGGCCCAATTACTTATTTTTCTAAGACATTTTTAATCTGATTTCTTACTTTGGCTAACTTTTGACATGATGTATTCATTTATACTAAAATGTCAAAACCATTTACTCCGTATTATGTTTGGTTAATCAAATCATAACGGACAATCGGTTCGATAAGCCGAGACAGTTCAAAATATGTACTCGTTTTAAAATCGATCCACTTCTAGTTCAAATTAAAAATCGTAATGAAATGAATCGAGATGAACCGGGCCGGACAAATTTCGAACCGGGTCGGGCTGAAACCCGTAAACCTTAACCTCCCTCGTCAGTCCTCTACTACGATTTTTGCTCTGCCATCTCTAATTTCTCTGCTGACAAACCACACACAAATCCCTAATTTCTCTGCGCCTTTTCTGCCTTCTCTCTTCTCACTGTCGTCTCCGTAACGCCGCCCTCCGCCGCCACCGACTTCCTCCGTCCGCCGTCGCCGGTTCAGTATATCAGGTTCTTCTTCCTTCCCCTTTCTGTTTACTTTAATTCTATTCTCTCAATATGTTACTACTGTTGCGTTACATATAATGGCCCTTCTTACCACAACCTATTGTCATTTGGGACCTCTTTCTTGAATTTTTTTTGCTTATATCACTTTCATCTTTGTGGCCTTGAATTAAATCAACAAACCTTTTTACTTCTGCTTTTCTTCGGTTCCCAGCATCTCTGGCAAATTTGATAAAATTGCGTTTTCTATATATGTACTGTCTACTATTAGAAATCCATGCTTATCCCTTTATTCTGAATTGAGATTGGCATAAGTTAGATGAGTATATTGTAATTTTTCTGAATTTACCATCAGCTAAGTTCACTAGTGTTTTAGCTTCGTGATTTGTTTTTTTAGAATAGTTGCAGCATTTCTTGACCGACTGTTTTTTTTATTCGCATCATGATGTAAACATGTCATTTAATTTTTCAAGTAGCAACTTGCAATTAAGTCTCTTTAATGTTTTGAAATATACACAACATTCATTGATTATAACGGAATCTTGAGTGTGGAAATGATATAGTATGACCCAAGGATACATTGTCCGAAGTTCGATGCGGTTCGAGTTCGAAGTTTGGGTTCGAAATTCGCTACCCCAGGTGAACTTGGTTCGGTCCTATATTTAAACGAATTAATTTAGACAATACTATAATTTAAACGAATTATAAAAGCTACGTAAATAAACAATTTTATTTAAAAAATTATCAAAAATACTTTCACAATTTAGTTGTGACAAATAATTATGACAAATAATTGTGACAATATTGCTCATATTGTCACAATTAATTTTAAAAATAAAATTGTGACAATTATTTTGAAATATATCCATGATTTTCACGTTTAAAATTAAAAACTTAGAACACACAAAATGAAACTTATAACCAGAAAACACAAAACATACATGTCGACCTGAAGAAATACACTAAACACGGAGAACCCTAAATTTGACGACGTGAAGAAGACGACTCACGAAGAAGAAGACGTGCCGGTAACACACATGTCATTAGTCTATCGTTCCACCTCCTCTCACAGACGCAACCCAGGCAATCGCTTACAAGTGATTTTTTTTCAATTTGTTGAATTTCATTATTTATTTTTGATTCAAATACAATTACCAGTCCTATGTAGGCTTCAATTGAAGCTTTTTGTTACTAATTCTGATCTATTTCGAGTCTAGCATTTTTTTTACTAATTTATACTCCGTAGTTTTTTTGGTTAGAGTTTTTCTGCAGAGTACGAGTTTTTGCTTTTTGTTGATGTCTCTAGCTACTGCGTTGTTTCCAAATTTTTAGGTAAGTTTCATCCTCATTCTGACTCCGTCACTGATGTTTCGTAGTTTAGATCGGTTGAGTTGAGATTGTTTGAATTTTGTGCAGTTAAGTCTCTAATTACGCTGTATTATTGTAATTTGTGCTATGATTAAAGGAATTGCTTGGTATTCAAAGTGCGTGTATCGTATTTTCATGTGTAAATTAATGAAGAGTCTGTCTGTTCAAGGGAGTATCAATTTTTGTGTCGAAATCGAGTTTTAGGTGTTTTGATTAAGTTTGAAAGTGTCATCATTTTGTTGAATTGTTAAGGTGTGTAGTTTGTTGATTGTAATTTAGATGTCTAAATGTATATAAAAAAAATGGGAATCTCATTTCAGTTTTTCGGTAATATCGTGGTTTAGATTGTTATTCTAATTGTATCCCTACATTGAGAAATGGCTAGTTGATACCAAAAGTTTTCACCCCTGATTTTACTGTCATTGCAGAGGTTAGTGTTGCCTTTGTCCACTTATCTTCCTTTTAACGACCAATTATGCTAGCGAGTTACAAGTACACATGTAATACTGAGCCAACGTAGATCAGAACTGCCCTATTGATGCATTTGCACCAAATACAAATTTCATATGCATAGTTGCGATAAAGTCATTGACTAGTGTTATTGATAGCTTAGGTTAAACTTCCATGTGACTCTCTTTACAGCAGGAAAAAAACATATGCACAGAGTCCAAGTCTTGCTCAACTTTCCATTTATCATAAGACACATAGGCCATAGGTTATTCTTAATTGTCTCTGTTGTACAATGTGAAATGTTTGACATTCTGGCTTATTTGTGTGTAATTATGATTTAGGAGTGTTGTACATTTATGCAGATGCATAGAGTATGGATCCCGTTCTTTCTGGTTTTATGTGTGACACCGTCTATTCACAACTGTGAGGGCACATTGCCACATGTTTTAAACTCTCTTATGGTTATGGAATTCATCTAGAAATATGTCATTCCTTACGTTTCCTAGACAAACAAAGATGTATATACATCCACATTTTACTATATGATAACCTAAGATTAATGCATAACACTAGTTGAATTACCTGGTACAGTTGATTTTTCGTCATCAACTGTGCTAGTATTATTTGGTCCTTGGGACATTTGTATCAACTTTTGATAATTCTACTGATGGATCTGCCAGAACAGTGCTCCATATGAGATATCCGCTTCAGTTTCATATCCACATATGGTATTTTATTTGGAATGTAGTTTCACTTTATACTCATACGTTATACGGAGTAACACACTTGGCATTGTTTTAAAATAAACATTTTTCATTAGGTTTATACAATCTACACACTTGGCACATCTCTCATCCTACTCAGAAGACTTTATGTTTTAAAATATTTTTAACTCATTCAATTATGTTCTACCAAATTCATTGTTTGAAGTTTTCTCTAGTCATGTGTTGTTAAAGGTCATCTTTTTCCGTTTTCTTTTTTATTCATGTATCACTCTCAATCTTATTGATTTTATCTTACTTTAGATCTTCTTATTTTAGTTTCTAGGAGTATTTTTTAGCCCACAATGTTTACCTAATCATCATTGTTCTGGTATTTTCTTGCCTTTTCTACTTTTAGTATATCTCTTCAATTCAATTTGATAGTGTAGGTGGCAATGTGATTTTTTTATTGTTTTTGCTAAATAGTACCGTACACCCCTCTCATTTTGTACTATAATTCTTATCACTCTCTTATTTTTCATATTTTTTGGTCTCACAGTACATCTTCTCTTCGACTATTAGTTGATTGGGTAGTTCTAGCGAGTGCCTTACTTGCTTTTTGATAATGGTAAGCCTCAAAGAAAGTTGGGTGGATGGATGGATCCTAACATCTTTCTAATTAAGATAAATGTCAATATCGTGTGAATTATATAATATAGAGGAAAAAAGAGGTTTGAGACGAAAGCCAACTTATAAGTAGAAAGCTAGGTGTATTCGAAGTTCCATGTGGTTCGAATTCAAAGTTCGAGTTCGAAATTCACTCTGAAATTCGATACCCCAAGTGAACTCGGTTGAGTCCTATACTTTAACGAATTAATTTAGACAATAATATAACTTAATACAAATTAATAAAAGTTACGAAATATTAATTGTGTCTATTTAATACTCGTACTAGTGAACTAATACAAAAAGTTAATTAATACGGAGTATTATAATTAATAATCTCTGGTAAAACCGTCTCACACTAATATGAGACGTAATTTCTAACACACTAAAAAGTGGAGTGTAATAAATTATTCCCTCCGTTCAAATCCAAAGGGTACGCTTCCCTTTTGGACACTATTCATAACTCAAGAGAACCGTTAATATTAACGATAATCTATAAGAAAAAATATAGTCAGGTTGGATCTTGTTTGATTCGTCTTTATGAGCAGATTAAGAATATCGAATTTTTATAAAAAATTTTTAATGTAAAACGAAAGATATTGACGGTGTAAAACGTGTATCGGTAAGTGTGAAAAAGCAAACGTACCCTTTGGATTCGAACTAAGTAATACGGAGTACTGTACTTAGAGGTGACATTTTGGGCGTGCCGGGCCGAATTTCATGCCTGGCCCGGGCAGAGTCCCGTGCCTGATCTTACCCGTTTCCGTTCGTGCCCCTGCTTCGGTTTTCATGTCGATTCTCGGGTTGTGCCTTGATTTATTTTTAAAAAAAATTCCGAAAAATACGACATGCATTTTATATGCGATCTGTATATTTTATGTTGGAGTCCAATATTAATTATGACCCTAACTCTATGACTCTATGGGCCGAGCTGGGGACAGCCTACAGTGCTACATCTTTCATCTTCCTCCTCCTAATCAACCCAAAAAAAATTGGAAAAATTGAAATCGACCTATTCCTCCTCCTAATATATCATCTTTATGTCCTCCTCGCTTATCCTCCTCCTCCTCATCTCTCATCTTCGTCGAAAAAATTGAAAGTCGAAAGTAAAAGTCGAAACTCTGAAGATTTTTCTCCTACTTCTGGTTCATTTCACGGGCTCATCAGGTAATAGTATTTGTTCCGGATTGATTTTTGTTGTTTTCATGCTTGATTGATTGGGCAATTTCTATTTCAAAATTCAGTTCGTTGGTGATGGTGAATTAGTTCGTGAACGAACTAATTCGTAAATCGGGCGAACTAGTTCGGAAATCGTGCCGGCGAACTGCGAATCCGGTAACACTGGTATGACCTTCTGGTCACAAAGATGAAAGTAATTTGAATAAGCAACCAAAGATTCCATTTAGTTGGTAATCAATATTATGATCTGACATATGGTCTTCTGTTGTAAGACTAGGTCTAAATTAAACTCTAAGGTCAAAGAAGACTAAGTGTTTTTGACATGTAGTAATATGCATATATATTGCATATATATTACACCTTAATGTAGTTTATTGTATACTTATACCTTAATGTAGTTTATTTTATATATGAAGAAAAGGGGCTGTACATGTAGTAATATGTACCGTGTCATCTCAAAGATGCACTTTCTTTACAAATAGGAACCACATGTTACATGATACTCCCTCCCATTCACTGGAAAAGCCCAGTTTATTTTTGGAACAAATATTAATGCAAGTGGGTAAGTTGGACCACTTTACCAAAATATCCCTCCACTTTTTAGTTGTGGGGTTGGTGCAAGAGAGAATAGTTGTGGGGTAAGTAATAAGGGTATTTATGTCTTTTGCTTGGGTGAAACTTTTCATTTAAGGAAAGTGTGCTTTTCCAGTGAATGAGCCAAATAAGGAATAATGTGCTTTTCTAGTGAATGGGAGGGAGTATGTCGTTGGAACATAGGTTTTTGTAATTTTCATTTGAATGGATACCTTCGGTTTCTTTAGTTTCTGTAATTTTATCCTGTTTTTGAGTTTTCGGGAGATGGGTTTATCATTGAGCAAGTGATTCTTGAAAAGCATTGAAAATGAATAAAGTAGTTATCAATGAGATTAGTTTTTGAAAACAATGAGATTACTTTGTTAAGTTCGTTTTCGAAAGCAAATTGAAGGGCCGGGAATTGGACGTTTTCTCTATTTTTAGAATTGAACCACTTCTATTATAGCATTTGTTAGAACCATATTCTAACCCAAATTTTACAAATAATTCATCTATTTGAATTAGTTTATCAATACGGAGTATTTTATAAGCCAGTAATATAAATCGGGCAAAAAGGTAGTTGATCAAACGATATTTGCTTATTATATCAAACAAGTCGAAAAAAAAGATAAGTTTGTCTCATCAATTAACCCACCCTAAATACAACGGAATAATTACAGTGATAAATACTCAACTGGTATGAGCAGCCAAATACAACTATATCACTCAAATACTATATACAACAGAGGTAAAATGAACACAAATGACACATAATTGAATAAAACTAGCTGCTGCTACTACTACTAAACTCACTTATAGATGTTGTCACTGCTCCGTAGCTGAGTATTAATTAGTAAGTTAGGCCAAAACTAACATTAGGAATGAAGTTAGCCACATCACATCATGAGCTTTACAGCTTACATTATTAATAATGAACTCTAACTAACTAATAAACGGTGTAGCTAATATTATGGTAGCAATAGTACTAGCAGCATTATGATTAGGAGGATTATGATGGGTAGCATTAGCAGTAGGAGTAGGAGTAGCATTATCCCTCGTGTGTTTTCCCCACTTCCTCATTTGAAGTTGGCGAATTCTCGGCAGCAGTATTGGCATTCGTATTTTCTGGACGACGGTTCGATGGATGACGATTTAGAGTGAGGTGAGGTCGAGGACTCCACTTCCTCCACCTCATATTTCCTAGTACCACTAGTAGTTGTTGTTGTTACGTTGATGCCGAATAGTTTCAAGTGTGTAGGGGTAGAATGTGGAGATTGGTTATGTCTTTGATAGTGATCCAAGTCCGCCATGAAATTTTTTTTTTTAAAAAAAAATGGAGATGGAGAAAAAACAAAGAGATTATGTTATTGAAGCTAAATAAAGTTTGAGTAGGACGGAGGAGAAAATGATGCCTGAGTTGAGTGTATATATATACACACAAGCAAGATTAATAAAGTGTTACGATCAACTTAAGGGCATGGATAGGTTACTTGATTGTTTCTAAATATATACCGTATTAATTAATTAATTAAAAATAATCTACTCTCTCCGCTGGCCATAACCCGTAAGAGTAGGAGTAGGAGTAGCATATCGATCTCTCTAATAATCAACTCTTTATTGGGTCTCCTATATTATGTTTATAATCCATGACACATGAATCAAAAAGAAACAAAAGAATCCTCCGTATGTTTGTTAGTACATGAATAAGTTTGGTTAATTAAAGTTAGTCCATGGGCATAAGATACGTAACAAGAATTTTGGTCCATCTTGGGGATATGTAGGTTTGATAGCCATGATATCAGACCACTCAATCTCAATCTCATTCTTAACAAAAATTAAGGCCTCTACTTCATGGTTCATTAGAGTTTATATGGTTGAATATTGTTTTTAGGTAAAAATTCTTTTTTTATTTAATGTGGTGTTCTTTCGTGTCTATAGAGATGGATCGAAGTTGGATGTATAATATGAAACGTTCCACTCCCGAATTTGTGAATTTTGTTAAAGAGAACTTTGTGAGAAGTGCCATGGAGAATGCAAGTAAAAAAGGTGAGACACGTATATTATGCCCGTGTGTTGATTGTAAAAATTTAAAGAAAGTGTTAACTCCAGATATTTGTGTCGAGCACTTGGTTTTACGTGGATTTATGAGAGATTATACACGTTGGATATTTCAAATTACAAATATGGGTACACTATCCTATGTTAGAATGGTGTGAGTTTCTAAAGCTTTGAGGCGAGCTATCTACTTGAAATATTATATACTTGTAACTTACTATAGAAACTTAAACCCTCAATCAGTGCCAGGCCCGCAACCTCCTTTCGTATGCCCATCTTAGCAAAGATTTTTTTCTAGATTCCTACATTACAAGTTTTTATCACTTCTTGTCAAATAGTCAAAAATCCTAGTTTGTTAGTAAGTGCAGCACCAAACAATATGGAATCTACCTAAATAGGACATGAACAGTATTACCCTACTGTTTCAAAGGGTCTGACTATGGCAATATATAAACTGGTTGGATGTATGCTTGGCACTTTTATTCTAAGCCCATTAGATGGACATAATGATAATTGTCCGAATCTCCGCACAAAGAATGAAAAGATAAGGCGATAGTGGGCTCCCTTGTTGGAGCCCCCTACTCGACGCGAACTCCTTTGTGGGCTTCCCCGTTAACAAGGACCGAGTACGACACTGTTGAAACGCACATCATCACCCTATTCACCCAGGCTTCACCCAATCTCATCCTACCCAGCACCCGTTTGAGAAAGACCCATTCCATCTTATCGCCATTTCTAGGTTGAGCACCGTGTGTCTATCCGGGTATTCTTCATATGGTGAAACGTCCCAAATGACACTAGGACATTGTCAGTCATCTATCACCCAGGATAAAAGCACTTGGATTCTCTGAAACTACTTCTCCTAGGACTATTGGTTCAGTTAATCTCTCAACTCTCAATAGTAACCTCGCTGAAGCATATAACAATTCATTTGAAATTCTTATATAATCTCCACTGTTTCCGAACCACTGCCTTCTTCTTCTTCTTCTTCTTCTTCTTCCTGCATAAGGTTAGATTTCATGAATTTTATTGCTCTACTTTACTCCAAAAAATAAATTACTAGTGCATAAGTTCTGGTGTTTATTTCGTCATCTAGCAAATTATGAGCCATTTAAGCAGCATTCTTTTTTTCCTGAAAGATTTGTTTATTTCTCAGATTATCAACAGCTACTTGGTTTATCTTGTATGGAATTATTTTAGCTTTTAATTATTTTATTTTATATATGAATGTGGAATGAAGTGGTTGTAACGGAAATCATTGGCCTGGTGTGAACAAATTGATGGGCGGTTCAGAAATGATGATTAAATGAAACCCAAAACTTTGTTTAAAGAAGAGATTTTTTTTACTTCTCTAAAATACCAATATTTGTTGTACCCAATTCTGTATTGTGCTGAGAAAGTTGGAATCTTGTATATGGAATTGCAGTTTGTGGATGAAGTGTTGAGATTTCAAATGGGCTTAACCTCAAATGGCTGCATTTTTAACCTACATGGCTGTGGTTCAAGGATGAACTTAGCTTCACTCACAATTTCTATGCCTTGCCCCGCTCCACATTATTCAAACCCTAATTTTTTTGCTCGTTCTTCGGGACTGAGGCAGCCTTTGACAGTGTTTCATCATAGACATCTTGGTTTTTCTAAGCTGAAAGTTTCAGCTGATGGCCAATCGAGTGCGGATCCATTGGTGTCAGAATCCTGTAAACCGTGGCTCAAACTGTACCGATATCTTTTCAAGTTCTCAGCCTCTTCCTTGCTTTTTGTTGCTCTTGGCGTCTTTACATTGTCATTAATGAAGAAGGAATGTACTGCCTTTGCTGCTATTGATGCTGGAAGTCGCCCTATGCAAGAGCTAAGTGTTGCTGAAGGTAGCTATTTTCAGCTAAACGGCATTTTCTTCTTACATATCAGAGGTTTATTGCCGTGTTATATAAGGTATCATATAGTCTAGTGATTTATGTCACCAAGAGCTTCTTAGTGGAATTTGGTCATGTTACATGTAGTCATGTAGAGATATGATGGTGAATCAGACGCCAAAGCTATGTCCATTTGTGTGTGATAAAATGCAATGAATCCGTCATTTCTGTTGTCTTGCCATGGTCGTAGAATAATGGAAAAAGTCACAAGTTTTTGAATAATTTTCGACTTGAAATGAGCTTCTTTGTTTATCATATTCCCCTTCCCTTTTCTCTCATTTCACCCTTTCCTTCCATCTTTCACTATTTTGAGGTTTTCGATTGCTCACAAATGTTTCAAAGGATGATTCATGTCAGACAACTCAGAATCATTTTGTGATTAAGGCTTCGATGTTGTTGTTGTTGTTGATGATAAATAATTTTCCCACTCCTTATTGCACTTGTTTGTACTTTTTTCCTCTGATGTTTGTCATGTGATTTGCTTATATCCATGCAGATAATATCATAGAGAATGAGGAAAAGGTTAAAGATGAGCAGTTAAATCAAGAATTTGAAAATTGGAAATCCAAGACATATGCTCTGACTGTCCCTTTACGCGTAGTTGCAGTTCAAGGCTCTGTACCGCCTGCATGGATTAAGGTCTGCCAATCAGCATGCTTCATACTTCTGTAGTGGATTGCTAGCTGGAACTGGGTTTTTTCCGTGCCATTGTCCCTGGATATTCTTTAAATGTTTCCATAATATGCAGGATTTTATTCAGTCTCAAGGAAGAAGATTAAAGTTGAGTGTGCAGTTCCGCGGAAGTCTTGAAAACATCTTTTCAGAACTAATAGGATCCTCAAGAAAGGTTGATGTATCTCCAAAATCTGTTTTAACTGCTGATCTTATCACCATTGGCGACTCCTGGCTTGATCTTGCAATTGGAAAATCGATAATTGAACCAATGCAAATGGCTGAGAACCATGATTGGTTTAAGGGTTTGCCAGATAAATGGAAGGTAAAGACATACATAATCTGGCATTTCTCGGATGTGATGTTGTTCAGATTTTTTTTTTACTGAAATCGTTGCTTCAGCTTGATGGAAAATTTACTGCTATTTCGTAAGCCTTCATTGTTTCCATTTTGAATTGAGCCAAAAATTCTGTATTCTTTGGCTTTAAAATATAGTTGAATACTTGAATAAAGTAAAATGACTAGTTGAATCATTTGTACCTCGTATATTGTGAAAGTAGCCACGAAGCACTTGCCTCGATACTCTTTTTGTCACAATTATCATTATGTCCATCTAATGGGCTTAGAATAAAAGTGCCAAGCATACATCCAACCAGTTTATATATTGCCATAGTCAGACCCTTTGAAACAGTAGGGTAATACTGTTCATGTCCTATTTAGGTAGATTCCATATTGTTTGGTGCTGCACTTACTAACAAACTAGGATTTTTGACTATTTGACAAGAAGTGATAAAAACTTGTAATGTAGGAATCTAGAAAAAAAATCTTTGCTAAGATGGGCATACGAAAGGAGGTTGCGGGCCTGGCACTGATTGAGGGTTTAAGTTTCTATAGTAAGTTACAAGTATATAATATTTCAAGTAGATAGCTCGCTCAAAGCCTTAGAAACTCACACCATTCTAACATAGGATAGTGTACCCATATTTGTAATTTGATATATACTCTTTCATGTTGTCAGTTTCCGAAATAGTGTTTTCGAACTAAAAGTTCTCAGTATTAATGCTCTTCATTTAAGCTGCCTTAGATTCTCCTTCAGGTATCTATGTGCTTTGTCATTCATTCTCGTTGGAACCTCTTCTATAAATGTTATGTACTGGAAGCAGCTTGCCTAAGTAAGTAGACATCCAGTTTTTCGGTGCAATGAATGATTATATGCTCCAAGCTCTAGGAATATCCTTGCCTATTGTCATTTAACGATGATTTTGTATGCATATAATATACTCCCTCATAGTTTCCATAATCTTCCCTATTTCCTTATTGGCACTAGTTCACTCATCTTCCCACTTTCCATTTTTGAGTTGTACTTTAATCATTTCTTTATTCTTCCTTCCATTCTTTATTCTTTCCTTTACTCACAAACCCCACCATAATTCTACTTTTTTTACTTTAATCAATTTTTTATTCTCTTCTTAATTTTTGTGCCAAAAAAAAGAGGGAAGATCATGGGTAATAGGAGGGAGTAACATATAATCTTATGCCCGTATGGTTTACATATGGCTTGGTATCACTTACAAAGTCTCAGACTTATTTGCGTAGGAATAACGAAGGTAAAGTTGACCCTGATGGCAGAACTTGGGCTGTTCCATATCGATGGGGAAGCATGGTCATAGCATACAAGAAGAGCAAGTTTGACAAACTTAATCTTGCTCCAATAGAGGTTTGTTTCCATATTTAATATAATTATAATAATTAATGAGTATTATAATAAAAATATTAAAACAACCAACATTAGAATATAGTACTTTGTATTTTTTTGACTTAAAAAGTGATACTCCCTCCGAGTTCCTATGTTCTCCCCCTTTCTTTTTGGGGTGAAAAATAAGGAGCGAGTATTATATTACTAGATTAAAGCCCGTGCGTTGCACGGGTTAATTGGCTTCGAGTTAATTGACCTAATTACATTGATGATGTATATTCGTTAAATAAGAAACTTGATCAATCTATATCATTATAATAAATAAAATGATCACATGATATTAGTAATCAAACTTAATTTCAACTAAGTTTATAGTCTTAAGAACTTATTCTAAACTCAAAAGATTACCTGCGAATAATTTTTTTTGATTGATAATATAAGATTCTATCGCCTTATCATAATTTTTCGATATAGGATAATTACTCAAGGTTTATAGTTTTAAGATATGCTTTAAAGACCCAGAAAAACGCACGATTACTCTTATTTATAATATAGAATCATCACCTTATTTTAATTTTTTCGATGTGGGATAATTTTAGGTTTCTAGTCCTTTTAAAAGCTTTTTAAGACTGAAAATTTGTTGGTTGATGTTTAAAACCATAAGATTACTCACTTATGATATAGAATTTCATCACCCCATCATACTTTTTCGATGTGGTATAATTTAATTACTTAATTAAGTTTATAATTTTAAGAGCTATTTTGAAGACTTAAAAGAGTTTATTTTTATATCTATGTTAGATGATAGACGATTACTCTTTATTTATATAATCGAATTTGATCATCTTTTATTATAAATTTTCGATGTGGGATAATTTTAATTAAATTTATTTAAGTTTAGATATAATCTAATTAAAAACTTTTATTTATAGATGGATGCATGATTATTCTTATTTATAATAAAGATTACGTAGAATTATATCAGCTCATTATAATTTTTCGATATGTGATCATTTTTAACTTTAATTTAATTTAGCTTTTTTTAAGACTAAAAGTTTTTTGTTGACATCTAAGGATGAATGATTAGTCTGGTTTATAATGTAGAATTTCATCAGCATAGAATTTTATCGTCCCTCAAAAGATTTTAATTGATATGAACAAATAATTAGTCTTATTTATAATATAGAACCATAACCATATTATAATTTGTCGATGTGGGATAATTTAAGTAAAATATGTTGTCATATTTATAATATAGAATCATCACCGTACCTTATTTTAATTGTTTCAATGTGGGATAATTTTAATTTTGTAGTCTTATTAAGACTTTTTTAAACTCAAAATATTGTTGGTTGATATTTAAAAACAATGATTACTCTTATTTAGTAGAAATTCATAATCTCATCATAATTTTTCGATGTGGGAGAATTACTTAAATTGGTTGATGTCTAACGAAAAAATTAATTAGTCTTTTGTGTATAGTCTTAAGAGTTTTTTTAAGACTCAAAAGATTTTGATTGATGTCTAAGAACAAATAATTAGTCTTATTATAATATAGAAATCAATCACCTTATTATAATATAGAAATTAATATTGTCACATTATGTAGGATAATTACTTAAGTTTATAGTCTTAGAAACTCTTTTTGAGATTCAAAAGACTTTTGGTAGATATCGAAAAACGAATTATTACTCTTTATTTATAATATAGAATTTCATTATCATATTGTAATTTGTCGATGTGGGATAATTTTAAAACTGTTATATGTTATAAATTCATCACATAATGTGAAACAAATGATATGAAATTTATACTCTAATAAAAGCATTTTTTAACACGAATTTAATTATTTCATTTTTATAATTTATTTTACGATGATGTTTTAAAAAAATAAACTCTAAAGGTTTTCACGTCAAAAATTATAATAAATTAAATATATATTGTAATAATCAAAAGATTCTCTAATTGATTTTTTTTATTATTTATGATACTTTCCTAATTTGAGGTATGATTGAACGGACCAATGAGATCGCTCGAAAAAAGCCTAAAATATATATATATATATATATATATATATATATATATATATATATATATATATATATATATATATATATATATATATATATTGATTAGAAGGAGAGAAGTGGAATGAAAAAGTAAGAGAGAGAAATATTATATTAATTAAATGAGATAAAGTTGATAGGAAAAGTATAAGAGATGAATATTATATTAATTAAAGATGGTAAAGTGTGTGAAAAAGTTTTTCCATAAATGGAAATAGGGAAGAAGATCAAACTCAGCCCAATAAGGAAATAGGGAAGAACACTAAAACTCGGAGGGCTTAAAACATAAGCCGGCAATTTTTTTGGCTCGTATTCTAGCCTTAGCCTGACTCGTGACCTATAACCCAACCAGTTTTTGATCCGACCTGTATTTTGACCCAACTCGTGACCTGACCCGTCCACGTTTGACAAGTCTAGGTAGAAGTGTAGAATACATATACTAGTGACAAAAGTCAAGCTGTGAGAAAAATTGGCGTTGAACTTGCTACCATATCTTATTTTGTTGCTGTGACTTAGGATTCTAGCCACTATATCATGTCAAGATGATATCAGAAGTCAGAACTTGTATATCTGCTGTATTCTTGCAGGATTGGAAAGATTTATGGCGTCCTGAGCTTTCAGGGAGGATCTCAATGGTTGATTCCCCGCGAGAGATCATTGGAGTTGTATTAAAGTGTATGGGAGGATCATATAACACAAATGATATCAGCAAAGAGATTCCTGGTGGAATAACTGCTGTACAGCAGAGTCTTACTATGCTTGCAAAGCAGGTAAGGAGGTTTAGGATGGGAAAATTATTTGATCAAATTATATATCGTCAATTGAAGCGTTATTAGGGAGTTAGACATTATACAGCTTGAAATCAGGGCTTAATTATGCTAAAAAGGATTTTAGCTTATGAAGGTTTTACTTCTACTAATTTGATGTACGGAGTATTAAATAGTTGTCCTATTCCTTTCTTTCTTTGAAGATATCCTGTTTGCTTTTGCACTCTTCTTTCGGTTATAATCTTCTTACTTATCAAAAACAAATTATTCACTAGAGACTGCAACAGATTTTGCAATGAAATTTAAGAGCTGGTGTTGGTATTTGAATAGTGGCACAAGGAAAGCCCAACGTGTGCATTGTTTTTTTTTTTTTGCTGAATATTAATCTGCCTTATTAGTTCTTACTTAAATAGATGTTACTTGTTCCACATTAATTATGGAGGATAGAGTTTACTATCTTATAAAACCAAGGGTGCTATTTCTCCTACTGCCAGTTGATTTTTGGATGGAACCTCCCTTGGACTTATTAAGTGAACCCTCTTTTCTCCCTTTTGGTCCGGACCAAACTTTCATGGTTTAACATCATATTGCTTCCTGGAGTTAGTTTGAGAAGCCAATGATTTCTAATATATTGAAGGGCATGCTTTCAATTATAGGACCATTCGGGCTACCTCATAAACATGAATCTTGGATGATTTTCCAAATTTATTCTGTTGCCTTCGTAGTGGTATAAAGACTATTAATTTTTGTTTGTCGTCATAAATGAGGGCTTCACAGGTACTAATCCAACGGCTGTCATGTTACTCATGTACTCCGTACTTGTGTAGTTGTGTGTGCAACTGTATGGGTGTGTTTCTGGGCTTAAATAATCACTCGGCAATTGGCTGTATGTAGGTTCTGCTATTTGACAGTGCAAATTATCTAAAAGCCTTTAGTGTTGGTGATGCTTGGGTTGCTGTTGGATGGAGCAGTGATATCCTTCCTGCTGCCAAGAGACTTTCAAATGTCGCGGTTATTGTTCCGAAATCAGGAGCTAGCTTGTGGGCAGATTTGTGGGTATATTTCTACAAATCCTTACACTTAAACCTACCTCCTTTGTACATTATTTTTCTTCCCGCTTCTCAAATTATGTGGGGATATTTGTGAAGTGGGGAGACAACAAAAATACAGAGATAGTATATTGCTGATCATCGTATAATTTTACTTCTGAGAACTGACAATGTTAGTTAACTCCTCTGAGTTGATAATTTGACGGGCTGCTGTTCATAAATTGAAGTATGTTATGTGAGCTACCATACATTCCCTTTGGTTGACTTTGGTTATGTTAAGTGCTCATAGGATAACAGAACATCTGTATACGAGAGTAGGTATGATAGAGGAAAATCATCTACACAGAAAATGTTATATATAATGTCTTGGACTTTTCGTTTTGACTTGTGTTTGGAACTCAGCACCTGGACATGGGTTTGTAACTTTGTATAATCATTCAAGCCCTTTATTATATACTCCGTATAAACCAAAAACAGAAGGACTTCTATATATTGCCTCCCATTCTGTCCGTTTAGTCTTTTGAGGTCAAAATTTCGGCTATCATGTTCGAAAAAAATGAACAACTAAATTATGAAGCTTAACATGTTTATTTGAATTTATTTGAGGGGAGTTAGGTACTTAGGTTGGTGAGAAGTTGTTAATATATCAACAGTATTCAAGTCCTCATTGATGTGGTTGCTCCTCACAGCTTACTTTTTTTTGAGATTCATTTTCTAATATGATGCTATTCTAGCCTTCTTGGTAGAGTGCATTTGATTTAGTTATAGGATAAGGGCTTGCAAAAGATAAGTCGCAGGTCCAAATCCCCCTTTCCCATATTTTATTGACGCTTCCAAACTTTGTCCTTTTTATTATTGATCTGTCTGATCTTTCCAGGTGGTGAGGCGTATGGATGATTCTTGTACGTTTTATTTTGCATAGTAACTCGATCATTACCCTTATAACCTTCTGCTGGCGTAAACCAAACTTTCAGGCTGTCCCTGCCACAACCAGATTGCCACCATCGGAGAATCTTGGTGGACGAATCCGAGGACCATCTCCATTGATTTACCAGTGGTTAGACTTCTGCCTACAACCTGCTCGAGATGTTCCCTTCAAACAAGGAGTGTTTCCCGGTGCATCCCCAACCGCCTTAGAAAATGTTTCTGCAGATCCTTCTAAACATCTACCAAAGGGTGCTCCAAAGCTGGTAACCAACCTCATTGCTGGGATACCACCGCCTGAAATCATGGCCAAATGTGAATTCTTGGAGCCACTTTCCGAGACTGCTTTATCAGAACATAAATTGTTGATTGCTGCCATGGAAAAGCCCGGTCATGGACCCTTTCGACAGTTTTTTCAGTCGATAGTTGGACGTAGTCAGTGATTATGGGTTTCTAGTGATGAAAATGTAGGAGTGGGACACTAGTACGAATTCTGCCATGATATGATGGTGTTTCATACTGTATGAACGGAGAGCCTTATCGAACACTTGCTGACACTAGTTCTTATGCAATGTATGATGTATCCGACATTGTTACGGTATTGTTTGGGTAAGTTGAGTGCCCTGTGGCCTGTGGTGTTAATTTGTATGTGTTCATCGAGAAACAAAGGATTCGGGTTGTTTTTTTTTTCCAGTAGGGAACATACAATAACATTAGAACATTTTGTAAGCCTCAGCTGCTAATCTGTGGGCTACCTTATTTAAAGATCTCAGTATGAAACTAAACGAAAGACAATGAAAGAAAGGGAAATAGATCAGTAACTCTCCTGTGAGACTGTCTCACGGTAATTTTACCGTGAGACTTCTCACATAAGAAGTGGTTACAAATTTAGTAGTGGTTACAAATTTAGTAATCACCGTGAAAGGTCTCGTGGTAAATTTTGTCAATACCCTGAATATGCGAAAGCACTCTGATATGAAGGACTCTAGGCCTGTTAGCCCATCAGCAGTGGAGATGGCTAGAGCTTCTGGTTGCATAGGGGAGGTTGCTCTGGTTTTCCTTCCTAGTTGGAAGAAAATGTTCCCCTGCGGATCATACACCACTAATCCAATAGCTCCGTTAAAATCCTTATGTGAGGAAGTATCAGTCTTGATTCCGAAGATAAGACAGTCGTTTTGATTACCAATGACTTGAAAAGGTTTACTTTCCTTAATGTCGGAAAGTTGATCACCTTCCATAACAGAAGTGATGCATGAAGAGAAGGGATGTGACTCGAGGTGGGAGAGATAGTAGAGTTCTGTCTCGTAGATTCTGTTGATAGTAAAGATAACCCTAGAAAACACTTTTGTTGAAGGTACCGTCATTGCGGGTGATCCAGAGATTTCAAAGGACATTAAGAAATCAAACCGTAAGGTCTTGTGGATTGTCATGTTGCTGGAAGAAGGTGATTAATCAAGTTAATGACCCAGTCACTTGCCTTAATAAGATTGCGGTTGGACTCAATCCAGATATTAAGTTGCACCCAGTCCAAATCCTTTTAGCAAACATGCCGTCCCTAAAGAGATGAGAAACAGTTTCGATCTCAACTCCAGAGACATAGAGCTTGCAGGTTGGATGTGACAAATATATTACTTTTTCCTGTATATTGTTATATATATATATATATATATATATATATATATATATTTATATTTATATATTGAGAAAAGGTATCAAGGGAGTTTGGTGAAAAGTGAGAAGTTGGGAAGTTTTGTTTTTGGCCCTTGATTTGGATGGATGGATGGATGACTAAGATTAATAAAAAAAAGATAATATGTCCGTGAATGACAAGCAGCAGGCAGTAGCAGACAGCAGCAGGGCAAAAGTACAGCATGCAATCACCATTCCTATCACCAAATCTATCACCCTTTCCATCAACAAAATTCACTCCCTCACCAAAATTTGAAAATCATCCCAAATCTCTAACCAAGCTCTCACTAAAATTTGAAATTTATCCCAAATAAAAAAGCATCCCTCTATCTATGCCATTATTCAGAATAATTAAACCCTAATTCGTAAATTTTTGTACGTCTTTATGCTCTAATGGTGTTGTTCCTCGAAGAACCACGCGATGATCATATGCTTGAAAATGTGCAGTTGAAAATTTCTGGGCAACATGTAGGAGGTAAGATGGATATATACATATATATTTGGTTTGTTAAATGAGAAGAGTCACGAAAATGTGCAGTCGAACATTGTTTTGTTTGGTTTGATATTTTTGTAGAGTCACACCGTTATAACGTGACAATCATACTCAATATGATAGACAGTCACACGTTCACTGTTGTTGTAGTTCTTCTGCTGTATTACGTTGAAGGTTCTTTATTATTCCAAATATTTATGTTGGTTTCTTTATCATTGTTATATTTATCATTGTATTTTTTGTTCTTGTTGTTGTTGAGTATTGCATATTGGTTTGTAGTTGTACTTGTAGTTCTTATGTGTTGTGGATATTAATCAAGGCAAATTATTATTTTGTTGGTTGCATGTAGTTGTAGTTTTAGCTGTAGGCGTAGTTGTATTACGTTGAAGTTGCTTTACTATTCAAAATATACATGTTTGTTTTCTTATCATTGTTATATTTATTATTGTTGGTGTTTTTTTTGTTGTTGAGAAAATATATATATTTATTATTGTTGGTATTGCATCTTGGGTTGTAGTTGTACTTGCTTTTGTTATGCGGTGCGGGTGTTAAGCTCTAACAATCATGCTGTTATACGAGCAAAGTCACAGTCGTTGTTGAGAAAAGTCACATTTCAACAAGGTCAGAGATGAATGTGTGTGTTCCAAGATTGATAGTGTGTAATTTAGTGTATCTTTTTTATTGTATAATAGAGGTTTTTTGTTCCAACCTTTGATAATTTGTTTTTGTTCCAACCTATATGCCAGCTGAAGACACAGTGATTGTCCCTTACGTAGGGCAGAAGTTCGTGGACATTGATGGAGCATTCAAGTTTTATCAAGCTTACGCATTTTATTTTGGTTTCGAGGCGAAGAGGTACACGACAACTAGATCATTTGATGGTTCGATCAAGAGGAAATTGTTGGCTTGTAACAAGGAGGGCAAAACAGCCAGCCAGAGCATGCTGAAGCTGTCGAGCACGGGAGAGAAGAAGGGGCAAGAGTATGTGAGATCATACGAACCCAAAAGGATTACGAAGGCGACGAGGACGCAATGTGGAGCAAGAATTAGGCTCTGTGCAATGATCGGGGGGTTTTATATTGAAGAGTTCATCGAGGAACACAACCACGATCTTGTGATGGTTAAGGACAGAGAGTTTCAAAAGTCATCTCGAAATCTATCAAGATATCACAAGGAGATGATCGTCTGCAACTCGAGGGTGCGTAATGTCTGTCAACAATGTTGTTAGTGTATGGTTGACTGCTAACTGTGCGAGACCAATGCAGTTGCATTTTTGTGTGTGCAGCTGAAGATCGGGGCGACTCGGACATACAGGATGTGCAAGGAGTTGTCGGGCAGATATCAGAACATCGGAGCATCGTTGGTTGATTTCAAGAACTGGGGGAGGGACGTCAAGTGCTTCGTCCACGAGCAGGATGGTCAGTTGTTCATAGACCGGTTCAAGAGTTTGAGAGACAGTCAGGAGGATTTTTACTTTGACTACGATGTGGATAGACGGAAGCTTACGCAGGGTCACTTGGGCGGATGGTGCAGCTCGAAGGAATTACGCGGCATTCGGGGATGCAGTTTCGTTTGACCCAACGTACGAAACCAACGTGTATTCCATGGTGTTCACACCGTTCACTGGCATGGACAACCACAAACGGTCTGTCACGTTCTGTGACGCGTTGCTATTTAAGGAGGACTACGAGTCATTTATATGGGTCCTCTCCCGGTTTCTGGAAGCCATGGGCGGGAAGGAACCGTGTTATATCATTACAGATCAGAATCCCGGAATTTTAAAAGCCATCCCCGAAATATTCAAAGCAGCGCACCAACGGTGCTGCACGTGGCACATCATGAACAAGGTTCCAACAAAGTACGACAGATCAAGAGAAGAGGCCTCAGACTTTGTAAAAGCCCTCAATGCAATTATATGGGATGATGACATCGAGGCGTCGGAGTTTGACGACAGGTGGGGGCGGATTATGATCGACCATGATGCTGTTGGGATCGAATGGTTCGAAAATATGTTCGAAGACAGGAGCAAATGGGTCGCCGCGCATTGCAGGGAGGTGAGGATGTCCGGAATTATGAGGACAACGTAGAGATCAGAGAGTGAGAACAGTTTCTTCAAAAAGTTTGAAGACAACAATGGTACGTTGGTCCAGTTCTGGATGCGTTTCGAAAGTGCGATGGACCAACAAAGGCACATGCAGAAGAAGCTAGACAACGATAACCGACAGTCATTCCCCAAAATTGGATCGACGAATCCGATGGAGAGCCACGCGGCAAGGGTGTACACGCACGTGGCTTTTGCACACTTTCAGGAAGAGGTTAAGTTTTCGCTGTACACGTGCGGCGTTCGTGGGTATCGGGAGAAGGACGGGATCGAAGCGACAACAGTACTGGACTCCATCCGGGACCGCAACTACATTGTTGAATACAACCCAGGTACTGGCATAGAAAGTCACTATCCATGTCGTGTAGCCATAGTCACATAGCCTGACTATATGATCTAAACGTTGTGATTCTAAACGTAACGAATTTTTTTTTCCATAATTCATTGAATGTGACTATACACAATAAAGGGTGCGACTCTGGAACGCGGTGCGTGTGATTGTACAACGCAATTCGTTTGATTCTGCGTCGTAAGGACTGTGACTATGCAGCATAATGGGTGTGACTGTATCCTGTCAAGGTTGTGATCATACCTTTAGGAAGTCTCATCCCGTACGTTGCGTAGCCACCGTCTGTACGGTCAACAGTCGCACTCTTTATGTGTTTTTTAATGCACTCGCAGGTACCTGTGAGGTCAGCTGTACTTGCAGGAAGTTCGGTCGGTATGGAATTCTTTGCAGGCACGCCATTTGGATATACTCTTCAAAAGGACGGGAGACGATCCCGGAACGGTACGTGGCATGTAGATGGACAAAGGATGCTCTACGTAATGTTAATGCGTGTCCCCTGTCAGAGAGTCGCCTACGCGATGAGAAGGCTGTTACAGTCACGAGGCTGTTTTCGGAGTTCTATGAGACCGTCAGTCATGTCAGCAAAATGGGTAAGGAAGACGTTAGTAATCTAGCTGACGTCATTCGCGAATTCAGGTCCGATATTGCCTCTGCTGGCCCTTGTAGCAAGACGCAAGAATTAGAGGAGATCCTCGGTTGTACGAGCGCAATTGAAATAACCATATTGCCCCCGAAGAAATCCAAGAACAAGGGCAGTGGGAAGCGGATGCTTTCTTCTAAGGAGAAGGCTGCTGCAATTGCCGCCAAGCCTAAACGGCTGTGTAAGAACTGCAAGAGGATGGGGCACCATGACAAGAGGAATTGCCCCAACCCATTTGCTGAGTACCCACCTGTTGATGTTTAGGAGGAGGAGGAGGAGGAGGACCCGGCAGGGATTGCCGAGGAGGATTGTTCATGAATATCATCTGTTACTTAAGAACATTCTTTTTGGAAACACAAAGGTTGTCGACGTTTGAAATGGTCAAGGTCCGTGACATTGTTTTCGTATATTGCGGACCTCAATCATTTCTAATATGGTGTAAGTCGTAGATCATGGGGGCGATTTCCTTTTTTGTGAAACATAAAGACTTGTCGACGTTTGAAATGGTCAAGGTCCGTGATATTGTATATGCTATTGCGGACCTTAATTATTTCCAATATGGCGTAGTCGTAAAGCGTGGGGGTCCGTAAAATTGTTTTTGTTTTTTTTTACTGTAAGAATACATTGAAATAGCAGTCGTTTCTATTCTGGAATGCAGCATCTTTGGCTACAAATACAACTGTACAGGAACATTATGCCCTTAATATTTGGGTGACACGAAACAAGTGAGTATGATTGTGCAACACAATGAGTGCAACTTTACAGCAGGCAGTGTGTGATTGTAGAACAAGAGGTGGAGTGTGGTAACACTAATTGTGGGAGCATGATTGTACAAGATAATGACCGTGATTCTTCAATACACTGACTGTGATTCTCCAAAATGAAGTGTAGAAACCTAAACTGGTTCTATGACATGATGACTGTGATTATACACCATGTTTAGTGTGACTATAAAACTTGTTGAGTGTGACTATACACCATGTGTCTGTACATTAGAAAAATAGCGATGAAAATAGAGAAATAGCGCAATAGCGATGGAAATATTTGTACATTAGAAAAAGTCCATCTCTTACACAGCATGTAATACTTGCATACCCTTAAACGCGAAAAACATTCTACGACATAATGCGGAAAACATCCATTGCATACCATTAAACGCTACACTTTAACATTCATTAAAACTTAAAACACATAAAAACGACCATTACTAAACGCTACATCTTAACCCATACATACTTAACCTCCGTACTTTTTAAGCATCTTATTCAAGTTGGCCAAGTCACGCTGGAACCTTTTCCTTGTGCGGAAACACTCCATAGACTTCTTCATCAAGAACTAGATGTAGTTGTCCAGTTCGGCCTCTTTATGTGTATCGCTAGTGGACGCCACGAAGCTCCTCACGTCAATTGCAGTTGCGACTAGCTGCATGGCTCTTAATTCATTGGACACAGTGGAATCCAATAAACCATTGTACTCCTCGATCAAACTTCTGATCTCTTCTATTTTGCTGGCCATTTTTTTATAAGGTTAAAGTGATGGAGTTGTATGTAGGGGCTGGTAAAAGTGGTGAAGTTGAAGTGGTTAAGGTGATAAAAATGGCATTGGTATTTAAAGAGAGGGAGGCAGTAAATAGGGGGTTGAAAATGAATGGGTTAGGCAGTAAAGAGGGGGTGAAAATTTAATGGGTTAGGTGGGGGGCTTATTCTCATATATTTATTAGGGTTAAGAGATTGAGGTGGGTGTTGTGTTTCCCAACGTTTCATTGAGACTCACAAACATCCCTTCACAGTCACATCGGTTTTTTTTAAACATAAAGATTGTTGACGTTTGAAATGGTCAAGGTGCGTGATATTCGTTACGTCTTTTGTCGATCTTAATTATTTCTAATATGGCGTAGTCGTAAAACATGGGGGTCCGTAAAATTGTTTTTGTTCTGGAATGCATTATCTTTAAACGCTACAAACATTATTAACTTAATATTTGGTTGACACAAAACAAGTGAGTGTGATTGTGCAATGCAATGAATGTGACTCTACAGTAGGCAGGGTGTGACTCTACAACTAATTGTGGGAGTGTGATTGTACAAGATAATGTCTGTGATTCTACAACACACTGACAGTGATTCTCTAAAATGAAGCGTAGAAACCTAAACTGGTTTTATGATACGATGACTGTGATTATGCACCATGTGTCCATAAAAATAGAGAAATAGCGAAACAACGATAGATAAATAGCAAAAAAATCGAAAAAGTCACATTCTAAAACATAAAAATATTCTTGAAACGTAAAAACATCCGTTACTTATATATTTTATATCTCAAAACACATTAAAACATCCATTACTTGAAACATGATACATCCATTACACGCTTCATTTTCGCTACATGCATAATTAACCCCCGTTTTTTTGAAGCATCTTCTCCAAGTTGGCCAAATCACACTGCAACGCTTTCTTAGTGTGGAAACATCCAATACACTTTTTCATCAAGAATTCGATGCAGTCGTCCAGTTCGGTCTCCTTTTCTGTATTGCCAATGGATGCCATATAGGTCCTCGTGTCTATGGCAGGAGCGACTAGCTGCATGGCTCTTAATTCATTGGATCTAGTGGTATTCAACAAACCATCGTACTCCTCGATCATTTTTCTGATTTCTTCTATTTTGCTTGCCATTTTTTGTTAGGTTTAAAGAGGTGAAGTTGGAAGTAGTTGGTGTAAAAATGGCGTTGGTATTTGAAGGGGGGGAGACAGTAAAGGGGGCAGTAAATATTAATTGAGTTAGGTGGGGGTCCTATCCTTCTAAAGTAAATAGGGTTAGCAGAATGAGGTGATGGTTTGTGTTCTCAATGTGCATTGAGACTCACAAACATCACTTCGCAGTCGCACTCACAAACATCACTCAATGTACAGTTTATATTTTGTCGACATCGTTTTCGAACCATCGTTTTCTTATTGGGGAAATAATCCGATTTTACGGTGCGTGTATTGTTTTTTTTGGTGTCTTCTGTAAATAAGGGAACCATCGGTTTTTTTTAAGGTGAAATAAACTGAATATAAATGGATGGACATATATGCAGGGGTAGTTAGTATAATTAATTAGTGATTTTGTGGTCGTCTGTCATGACTCTGCAGGAGTTTGACTGTGACTGTGAGTCAGAAGTTGCGTGACTGTATCACGTCGCACATGCGACCCTGATACTGAGTTGTCATTCATCTGATACTCAGAAGATACTCGAACATGAGATTTTTTTCTATATTCACAAAAAAATGTTTCTACTTCACTACACATTCATGCCTTACGGTTCGCTGAGGTCTTTCGTTCCACGAGTCTCCCCAGCTTACGTTTGTCATCGAGTTTGCTCCATATGCTCGGCGCGTTTGCTATGAAAGCGCGAATTTTCGGCAACACGTCCTCGCGAGCTTCATTCATGTCAGCAAGTACGAGACTTGTTGACACCTCGAACGACAAGTAACGCCTCCCGACCTTTGACCCAATATCAGTGTGGGTGAACGGCGCACCGTCGTACAGGCACATGTGCATCAAGCAGAAAATGCCGGACTCCGGATCGTTCTTCCGGGCGCTCTGCCATTCCAATTTTACTTGGCGATGCTCAAAATTCGCCAGGTGACTGCCCTTAATCAGCCCTTTCTCGTCCATGTAGACCCTCAATGCTTGCATCTGTTGCAGTATTAGGTAATAGTAAACATCAGCACTCAAGCTGTAGAATATTTTTGACGTGGTGAAATAAAGCATATTCGTGCAACTTACTATCTCGCTGGACACCCGGAACATATGTGACCCTGGGGCGTGTGTCTGGAGATCGAGGATATCAACTGTTCTTTCTCTAAAGTTGACGCACACGCACGCGTAGTGCCCCATAGTATGCACTGGGAAAAACAACAGTTCGAAGTTCAAGTCGAATGTCCCGGCGCAGTCTTGTGTGAATCTGTCCCACGCTTCGTACAGACATTCAGTGTCTTCGTCCGCAGGGGTACTTGAGTCGGGTCATTCCAGTATACGGGTCAGTGAGTCCTAACGGATGGTGAATATTAGTTTTCATCAGTGACAGGATGCGAGAATGGAATATATCATGTGCGTGGCTGCACATCACAAAGTGTGTGATTGTACAGACTAAGCCGCGTGACTTTGCAGCGAGCAGAGTGTGACTATACATGACAGTGTGATTGCAAATTCTAGGATGTCTGACTATATCGTGTGCGTGGCTGTACAACTTATATCACGTGATTGTGCACCTCAAAAAGAGTGACTCTGCAAAGTGATGTCTGACTATTAATGTGAATGGGGGTCATTTGTACTATTTAATGCCTGACTATGCAACTTATAGCACGTGATTGTACAGACTAAGCTGTGTGACTTTGCAGCGTGCAGAGTGTGACTATACATGACAGTGTGATTGTGCACCTCAACAAGAGTGATTGTACACATCAACATGTGTGACTGTGCAACGTATTTCACGTGATTGTACACCTCAATATGTGTGACTGTGCAACTCATAGCATGTGATTGTACATGTCAACATGTGTGACTGTGCTAAGTGAACTTTGTGATTATTTCTAACTATTTAATGTGAATGGGGATCATTTGTACTATTTAATGTGATAGGTAGGAGGTTATGGGGGCATACCATGTGTTGAATTCCGAACCACGCCATCGTTGGGTCCGTGGGGGAGGATAATCCACGCCGGTTGTCGTCTGATTCGCACCAGTTCATTAGGTGCGACCAACACTCCAGCACAGCGGCGCTCATGCCATTGACGGAGAAGAGCGATTGAATGTCACGCCTCTCCAGCTACGCACGAGGGCCGTAGGACCCAAAGCGTTCACTGCGGATTTGTTGACACCGGTTAGTAGGTGTAATATGAAACACGCATCAGGAACAAAAGACGGTCACTTACTTTTCGTCGTACCCATTATCGTCGAGGAAGCAGTAGTCAGCGGTGTGTTTTCGCAGGCTGAGCATCCCACTCGTCAGCCCCACTCGCAGGCGAAACAAGACTGACATGACAATGGCGTCCGGGGCAGGTTCACCTTGGTTCAAGAAGCAACCCAACCCATCTCCACAGCCCCGTATCCGAGACTTAATCGCCGACTGTCTCTCTTCTGGGACTGATCTGGGGGTGGGTCCAGGTGTTTTCGGTGATTTGCTCTGACGCTTCTTGGTGGTTGCCTTCACAGGAGTGGTTTCAAACGTACGGGCAGATTCCAACGATTCCTTGTATTTTCCAAATTCAATCACTTTCTGCAAAACAGCGTTCCTCATCTTGTTCGCGTCGCTCAGTATAAGGGTCGCCGTGATCTCCGCCCTGCACATATTCATGGCCACCATTGTCCCCAAGGAGCAGTTGAACGGGGACCCGGTGTACAGAATCATGTGCATCATCAGGTACACTCCACAGTCATTGGCGGAGTACCCCACTCCCTGCCATGATAAGGGAACGTTTACCAATTTAAACGCACAGACCTTTTCGCCTTTCTCCATCCCTCGTTGTACCATGAACACCCCCATCTTATCAACCTGGAAAACAAGTTCAAACAGGATCAGTTTTTGAACTCATTCGCGGTCACATAATTGATTCAATATTAAATTAAAAGGGCCTGACCGCTGTCCGAGTAATGCCATAGTAAGGCAACTTTGTAAAATCTTTATCGTACAACTGGTTGTCGAGGTACTCTATTTGCTCAGAATTGAAGTTGATGCAGGCGCAACTGTAGTGACCCTCATCACCTGTCAAGATCGGTACGAACACCTGCAAACAATGCGTCAGGATTATGGGTTGATAACAACTACGAATAGACAGTATGTCCAAGATAATACCATGTCTGAGTCCAAAGCAAAGTCGGAGAAACTATTTTGTATCCACTCGCCCCACACGTAAAATATTTCTTCGTCATATTTATTGCCCTTGCCTCCTTCCTTCCACAATGACAACACTGAGGCCTGCTCACATGCATTGATGGTAATACATGTAGTCAGTGTGTGTTTGACATGAGTGCGACTGTACAACGTAAAATGTGTGACTATACAGCTTGTAACGTGTGACTGTGCAGTTTATAGCGGTGACTGGACAACACAATGTGTGTGACTATACAGGTAACAGTGTGTGACTATACAGCCAATTGTCTGCGATTATACACCTAATTTGGGGGTTGAACGTACCGTATGTCCAAGAGAGAAGTAACATCTACTGGTTACTCTTGATGCTTTTTTGTCGTGCACCAGGTGGTTCAGCAGCCTACACCAGCAGTCAATGACGTTATTCATCACCTCCAGGCCAGGCTCGAGCGTCTGCATGTCGCCCCTCGCGATACAGTCGTAAGCTGTGAACTCGACCAGCATTTCGCTGCAGAACAAACGAAGTCCCGATTAGCACATGCATTTTTAAAAACAACATGAGCAGGACAATAAGTACGTACCCTGACGGACGTGGCGTTGCCCGGTCGAAGACGTAGTCGATTACGTCTTTCCGTACGCTGAGGATATCCCAGAAGATGACGATGTTGGAGCACATGAATCCAGAGATTACAAGCTGCCCCCTCATACTCTTCCACAGTCCAACGTGCAGCCCAAATTGTCCTGAATCGTGTCCATGCACTCAAACGCCACGTCGGAGTAGAAGATGCACCGATGATGTTTAGCCTCCGGGTGCGTCCTGCTCACTGAACCATCGCCTGTCTGCTGAGTATCGGTCGTGACGATTTCTGCCGTCGCGGGCGTGGTGGCAACAGCGTCCGCTACAGCCCAGCCTGCTTTGTGCAGTTCCCTCTCAAGACTAGAACTGACTGTCGCATCGGGCGGAGCCAGTGTTACATCTAAAGCCGACCGTGCGTCCACTGTCCCCCACCCTGCTTGCCGTAGAGCCACCACTACGATCGGACTCATGTCTACCGAACCCTCCACAGCGGAGTCCTGGTTTATTTCTACAGCGGTATCATTCTCTTCAACTTCCCCCTCACAGAAACCTGGTGTCACGATGCCACCATCAAAAGTGCCCTCATCATCGCAACCCTCTGTTCCATCACCATATCCCACGTAGAAACTTGATTTCTCAATATCTTCATCCGCGTATCCAGAATCACGCAAGTCTTGCATAATTTGGCGTACCAGACCGCAGGCTTCAGCATCGTGCTGCTCCTCGCCCTCAACGACGGGGGCGTTCTGGGTAGTCTGCTTCAACTGGCCGGCCAACAAAACAACTTCATCGATATACCGGAGGACAGATGGATCTTCCCAGAATTGTTGGGAGGACGGGTCCTGACTTGGAACTGCATTGTTCCTCGTCGATATTTCTCATACTTTGGAGGCAGCCTGCTCACAGAAACCGCAAAAGGCTAGCGCACACCTTCGGAATTCCATGAAAAAACGCTGGTCGTCCTATAATTCAGTTGAAGTCAAATCATTAGTGTGAAGCTCAGTGGTGTTGAGGCTGGCAGTGTGACTATGACTAAGCATCTAAGTGTGTGACTGTAAGGAATAAAGTGTGTGACTATACAGTTTATAGCGTGTGACTGTGCAGGTTATAGTACTGACTGGACAACATAATGCGTGTGTCTATACAAGTAATAGTGTGTGACTATACAGCTAATAGTATGTGACTATACATCAGGATGAGTGTGATCATAACAACCGTGACTACTGGATCTCAACTGTTGACGTATATGCTTTTAAAACATAAGGCTTTCAGATGAAATCGTTTCACGAGCAATTAATTGATGATCTATAGAGTGGCTGGGAGATCACTTACGTCAACCGCGTTGTCTTCCGATTGATCGCCTCTCTCCACCCCTGTCGTTATTCTTTTGGGACTAGAGTGCTGGTTGTCATAGGGCATCGTTATAGCGGGGGTGCACTCGCTGCCTGTTTTCCCACATGTACGTCGGTACGACACCTTCGAACGCAACTGATTTCCCAGGGATCCCGTCTCCAGTTCCCCAGCAAGACGATCGCTTATTCTCCGTGCATCCCAATGTGCGATAAATGGTATGTCGCATCTGCAAGTCTCGCTACGGAAATCGTAGCGCTGGAAGTACACAATCATCAGAATGGGGATGCACCCCCGGAGGTAGTTGACGACTTTGTTGGGGTCACGCGTCCCCTTACCCGCCCGCACCAGATGCTGCAGGACAAAGCTACACCAGTCCTGTTCCCGAATCAAGTCCACGTCCTCCACTGCGGCCAGCAGACTCAGGTCCAGTGAGTTGTTCGTAGTAGGCGCGAGGAATGATGACAACGCGAACAACATGAACTTGCGGACAAAGTCGCCGTCAGCGGCTTTGGTTGCCATTAACTTTTCGTGCACCCTCCCTAATGTTATTGGCCCGCTGCTGTCAACCACATCGAACCCCTTCCTCCAGGTACTCTTTAACCTGATCACGTCAGGTGAGTCTGCCCCTTTCTTATTTTGTGTTGGGATTATTTTCACCGGATGAGGGCCTAAAGGTAGCTGGTGGCAATCGTGGACGTCGTACTTTGACATCATGAATGCCTCCCGGCGTGAGGCGCGGAAAATATGGGACCCGTCAGAAAATGCACGTAGGAACATAAGCGCATGGTCAGTGGGGACCGATTCGATCCTCAGCTCCAAGAGCCCGCCGAAGCCAACAGCACGCACCCTCTCTTTCTGATCATTCGATAATTGCGCAATTAGTTGGTGCAACCGCTTGGGCCTACAGTGAATATCTGGCTGACCCTCTCGGCGGTCCCCCCTATCTTCCTCCGAGACACACACACGTATGTGGGGTCGTCCGGTGTATCAGATTTGACCCTTCTCTTTTTTTTGGCCTGCTTTCCTCAACATTTTATGTCTCACCCACATCCAGATCGGCGACCGGTGTATCAAAAGTCACCCTCTTTTTTTTTCTTTTGTCTGCCTTCGTCAACGATTTCTGTCCCCCCCACATTCTTCTCGACAACGATGTGGTCCCCTGATGTATCTTCAACAGACTTTACAATAGTCTTCTTCTTCTTCTTTTTCTTCTTACCCAAATTTTGGTCCACAACCAATCTATCATCAATTACATTTTCGCGGACCGATGTCTCTGCCACGACCTTCTTCTTACTGGTCTTCGTTCGAACTTTCTTCTTCGCACCCGACATTCTGCTGCAATAACAACATGCGTAAAGAGTGTGATTTTACAACTGAGTATACGACTTCAACGGTGTGATTCTACAGTAAAAAGAGAGCGACTCTGCAACATAAGGAATGTGACTATACAGCCTCAAACGGGTGACTATACAACCAACACTGCATGACTATACAATATAAAGGGTGTGACTTTGCATCATAACAAGTGCGACTATGTAGATTCAAAGGTGTGCTTGTACATCATTCTGTTACTTCACAACAAAATGTAACGAGTGCGACTATGTACCTTCAAACGGGTGGCTGTACAACCAACTCTGTATGACTGTATAACCAACTCTGTGACTTTACAACTCTGTGACTATACAATATAAAGCGTGTGACTTTGCATCATAAGACTGCGACTGTGTGGCTTCAAATGTGTGATTGTACATCATTCTGTGACTTCACAACAAAATATAACGAGTGTGACTATGTATCTTCAAACAGGTGACTGTACAAGCAACTCTGTATGACTGTACAAGCAAGCAACTCTATATGACTCTTCAAATGTTAATTTTATTTCTTCCCAAACACCAAGTCTGTGACTATAAGACTGCTTTAACGTAAGCTTCAACAAGGAAGCATGCAAAACTTCAACAAAAAACTGTCTAATCGATGGCACATGCATACTTACAATGACGACTATGGGAACTTCAACATGAACTTCAACAAAGAAATAAAGACTTCATCTTTGGCTCTATAACTACAACTAGTGTATAACTACGACCCCTTCAACTCAAAATTAGGGTTATAACTAGAGGAATAACGATTAATCAATAATAAAAACTGTGTGAATATTAGTTGCCAAAGAAAAAAAACTTCATCTTCGACTCTATAACTACAACCACTGTACAACTACAACAACTTTAACTCAAAATCAGGGTTATCGGGTTGGAAAAATGCTCTT
The DNA here is from genome assembly GCA_958450325.1 of Agrostemma githago. Taxonomy (NCBI): domain Eukaryota; kingdom Viridiplantae; phylum Streptophyta; class Magnoliopsida; order Caryophyllales; family Caryophyllaceae; genus Agrostemma; species Agrostemma githago. The sequence continues at coordinate 8,750,946 of OY288239.1, forward strand.
TTACCATTTTTTATGGTTCATGGATGCCGAAGTTGATGTTTTTAGGGTTCATGAAATTGCTCTTTAACTCAAAAATGCTCTTTTTAGGGTTCATGAAAAAGGAATAAAAAAGGGTTGAACAAAAGAAAAATCGGAGGTCGAAAATCGAACATTCAACATACCTTATTGGAGATTGAGAAGCTGCGGAAATGGAGATGGAGATGGAGATGGAGATGGAGATGGAGATTGGTTTTTTTTTTAGAGAGGAAGAGAGCGGTGAGTGATTAGGTAGGAAATGAATTGAAAATAGGTGAATGGGGAAGGTGAAAGGCTTTGGGCGGGAGTATAGAGAGGAGGGAAATTAATTGGGGGGTAGGGTGAAGGGGCTATTGACTAGTGATGGGGTTGATGGCTGTCCGCAGCATGTCAGTCCCGCAACCCCCCTTTTTTTTATACAATCTAAACCCATCCATCCACCGTCCATATTAAGCTAAATGGATGGGGGATCAACACTAAGAGACTCTTGGAGAGTTAGTAACTCCCTTGATCTCCCCTCTCTATATATGTGTGTATATAGAGAAGGGATCAAATAAGGTCAATTGATCTTTATAAGTCCATAAGTCCAATTTTTATCCCTTAGATAAAAAATTAATGAATAACTGAGATTAAATGATGTTTATTAATTTTTCAAACAAAAATTAATGAAAGGTACCTATTCCAACTATCTAGTTTTTCTCACCCTCAATACCTCCACCATATTCCTTTCAAAAAAAAAAAAATACCTCCACCATATTCATTTCTGCACACTTCCCACCCTCACTCACAACACTCTCTCACCTATTTCACTCATAACACTCTCTCTTTTGTGTGGCTGATATATTCTTCCCATTCTCATTTATAATACTCTCTCACCAATTTTTATTATTCATTTCATTCACTCTCCTTCATCCATAGAAGAAAAGCCACAAAATCTTCATCCTCAATCTCGTTTCCAGTTACCTTCGCCGCGTAGGTAAAGTTCTAATCTTGAAATCTATTTAGATAAATTAAATTAGTTACTGTCTACCTAATTAGGGTTAAAACGAATTCGGATTAATAATCTTGTTAGTTACTACCAAATTAGGGTTTGGATAAATTGTATCAATTTGGATTTTATATATTCTGATATTCTCTAATCCTTGTTCAATCAAAGTTATTTTTGTGATTGTGATTGATCGTGGTTTCATAGTTTTGTGATTTTGTCGATTGTGATTGATTCACGCTTAAAATCGTCCGAAATTCTGATTATTTTAGATTTTTTGTTTGCTTTGTCTATTGGTCTCCATTTTCTGTTTCTCTCATCTGATTTATTGTTGTAATTTTGTTGTAATTTTGTGTTTGATAAGAGGTTAGGGTTAGGATTTCGGATTTTTGTTTCGATTTTTCCGATATTCTATCTTTATTTCCACCTTTTTTATTTCTTTTCACTATTATATGCTAATTGATATTTTTTTCATTATGTTTTTTTATTTTCAATTAATATAGTATGTGTTTTCAATTAATAATTGCAGATTTTTTATGAAGATGAAGAATTAAAAATGGAGATGAAGACGAAGAGGAAGAATTAAAAATGGAGATAAGACCGGACGAGCTTTTGCTTTTTATAGATATTTGTAACTTCAGTTCACATATTTTGTAACTTTAGTTCACATATTTTATAACTTCAGATCGTATATTGTAACTTCAGTCCATATATTTGTAACTTCAGTTCACATATTTTGTAACTTCAGTTCACGTATTTTGTAACTTCAGTTCACGTATTTTGTAACTTCAGATCGTATATTATAACTTCAATTCTAATCAGTTCACATATTTTGTAACTTCAGTTCACATATTTTGTAACTTCAGTTCACATATTTTGTAACTTCAGATCGTATGTTGTAACTCAACATTTTTGTAACTTCAATTCTAATCATTTCATATATTTTTGTAACTTCAGTTTATATATCACGTAACTTCAGTTTATATATTTTGTAACTTCAGATCATATATATTGTAACTCCAATCATGTTCGTATATCATGCAAAAAAAACTCCTACTAATCAACAAAATGGACGGTGGTGAAGATAAAACAAAAATAAAACAAGAAGAGAGGAAATTAGAGTAATTAAAGAAATCTGATTTTTTTTAAATTAAATTTGTATGGAAGTTGATTAATGTGGTGGGAGGAGAGAGAAATGATTTGAGAGGGTAGTAATTGCTACATAGGGAGTGTGAATTAGGGTGAAAATTTGTGTATTTGGATCAAATCTCAACCATAGATCCTCACCTCATCCTATGGCCTAAAATAAGACTTATGTACTTATAGGGAGGGGTGTCATTATGTGAACCCCTCTCTGTGTGTGTGTATATATATATAGATAGATAGATAGATGACCCCGTTAAAATTGTTTAATTTCCAATTCTTGATAATCGAACTCTTCAATAAAAGTCTCTCTTTTTATGAGAGTTGTTTTTTCGTCCTTTATTTCAAGGTTTTTTTCCTTTATTTCGAGGTTTCAGTTCTTTACATTAGTATAGAGAACTATGTGCAAGATCATGAGAGCAATAAAATTTATACTTACGGTGATATAATTGAGGTCAAATCTCGGTCTACTATTTGTCAAAATAGAGAAAGTTCATTCTTTTGGAGATTATTTTATCAGATCTATATATTTCTTCGCGAAAGACTGTGTCAATAAACAGCGATATATAGAAGGCTGTGCAGAAGCGCGTTACTCTAATAACGATCTTTGTCTTGTTCTTTATTTATTTTTTACAAATCTGTATTCAGGTCATTTTGAACTCATTTGTAGATGCCGGATGACTTATTATTAATGATATTGATCTTCATTTAAAAAAAAAAAATGACCTCATTTTATGTTTAAACGGATAGTGTCGTTTTAAGGGAGGCCTACTGCTCCCTTTGAGATGTCTTATTTACTTAGTTTACCTTTTATTTTTCTTCCTTTTTTTTGTTTGTGGTTACTATTATTTTGATTTTTTTGTGTACATTCTTATCATCAATTTTCATCAAATGGAAATGCTGAATCTTTTCGAAAGTTGGATCGACTTATGAGAAAAAGTGTGAACGTGTGTGATGGTATGAGAATGGAATCTTGTAGGGTGATTCAAAGAGCTAGCGAGTGGCGATAAAGACGTTACCTTTTGGTGCAGTCTTTCCAGCAACGTAATGTAGGTTGGTTCAAGAAGATATAAAGTACGACGTTTCCAGCAACGTCCACCTCTATTTTTGATTTTGCTTGTTTGACCCCATATGCCATAGCTATTAGCTAGCCGTTGATTTCAGAAATTTATCGTACTTCTTCCAAGTTTTTATGATCTTCTCACTTTATATTCATTTGAGTGAGAATAAAATAATCAAGATCATAGAAACTTGGAGGAAATATTTTTTTTCTCTCAAATTTCTTTCATTTTCTCTAACACGGTAATATAAAATCATAATCATAAGAATAGACATTGTAATTTGAATTGCCACATTAATATTTCAAGCTACAATGCTTTTACCCACAAATCACTTCAATAGTAAGCTACAATCTTTGTACCTAATATAGATCCTACAATAATATTTTCATCCAATAAAAAAATTTACAATTTCTTTTTATATAGCAAACTATAGTGTCTTGGTAGAGCTGTCATGCTCATAAGCTACACATAATTTTTCCGGGACCAAAGTGTACTATTGGACTTGCTCTAACCGAAATGTAACGAGCAATAATGGAGAACTAGTATAGATCCCGTGCAATAATGCACGGTATATTTAATATTTTATATTTAGTGATTATTTATAAATAAATATTGTACTTGGTAAGTTGGTAACCTATGAGTTTTTCTAACATTTTTAATCTTATTTTCATTTTGATTTGAGAAAAAAAATTCAATGATAATCAAAGTAATCAAACAATCTTATTTAATGTATATTCTAATATTTTAATGAACATATTTTTTTTACAAACTATTCTACTACCATAATAATATAATAATGCATAGTAGTAATATGGTTTTAGGCGGGAAAATTTTCTTTCATGGGTTGACATGTCAGAATATTGGTAGGTCTTCCTATCATTTTAGTCGAATAGGGATAGGGATTGGACTTGCTCTAATGGTATGGTGTGACAAAGCTAACACGGTACTCCCTCCGATTCATTTGATTCTTTACGTTTGCTTTATCACACTTGTCAATGCATGTTTTGTTTCGTTTTTATCTTTAGTTACACATTATTAAATATTGTAAAAATTTGATATTCTTAATGTATTCATTAAGACAATTTTAAAAAGATTCCACGTGACTATGTTTTACTTTATAGATTGAAAATTATATTAGATATTCTACCCACTCATGAATAGTGTCAAAAAGCAAACGTAAAAACAAATGAATGGGAGGGAGTATTAGATTACCATTGCAGCTGAATACTTATCATATCGAATGGAGCTTCTTCCTCTAGATATTATCCCTGAAATCCTCATGTCAATACAAGAACAGGAATCGGAGGCAATAATTGTGACCCCAATTTCCAACGCCACAAGTCCGGTTGAACAAACAAAGAAACAAACTCATATTTGAGTGATCTTTTTAATTACATCCATCCATAACACAAATTTCCAATTACAAAAAAATAATTAGTGTATGGTTGAGAGTGAGTCTAAGAAATCCATCTTAGACTCGATCACTCATCCTAGCCTAGGCAAGACATGGACGGCGACCGCGTTAAACCCAGTGGGTGGCTCAACCACCCAATATCGAACCGGAATGGCGACAACATCGAGGACTAGTATGTGCAGACCGTCTCCACAAACGACGCAGACCCGGCCAGCACGCGCAGCCATCTGCTTGGCCCCACGCAGCCTCTCACTCTGCACCACCTCCACCCACGCATCCCTGGCCTCCTCGTACCTCCTCAACGCCCCCTTGGACACGTCCACCGCGTATATGACCTCCTCCTCCATGGCCGCCGCCGGCCCCCTCCACCCTCCCACCATCCCCTCCGCCATCTCCCCCCACTCGTCCCTCTCGCTGTCGTACACCGCCCCCTGCTTCGCCGCGTCCCCCTTCACGTTCACCATGCACAGCTTCCCCCGCCACCCCACCGCCTCCACCGACTCCCTCGAGAACCTCCCGTCCCGCAGCCCCCGCAGCCTCCGCCACCGCCCGCCGCGCCCGTCCCAGCTCTCCAGCGCGCGGGCGGTGTCGGACGAGAAGTGGGAGCCGACGCCGCTGGCCACGTAGACGGAGCCGCGGAGTGAGCCCGCGGCGCACCAGCGGCGGGGAACGGGGATGTCGGGGGCGAACCCCCAGCGGCGTCCCCGGGGGTGGAAGATGAGGGGGCGGGGGAGGGCGGGGAGGAGGTGCTGGGTGGTGGCGGCCACCAGGACGAGGCCGTCGTCGGCGGAGACCGACTGGATGGGGAGGTTGCGGGAGATGAAGGAAGGGTGGCGGAGGAGGAGCTGGATAGGTGGGTCGGGAGGCGGGGGGAGATGGCGCCACGTGGATGAAATAGGGTCGAAGGAGGAGAAATGGATGGGGGTGACACCACCACCACCACCACCACTCTGAGAAGAAGGAGAATTGGGAGCTAAGATGGCGTAGAGGGAGAGAAAGGGAGGGCAAAGAGGGGAGTAGAGGAAGCTCCTCCAAGAAGGGCAGACCTGGTAGAGATACTTTGGGTGAACTTTGGAGAGGCATAGCTGTGCTATATCATCCGGCAACCCTGGAATTAGTTGTTGTTCCTTTGCTTCTTCTTCATGTACTCGTGGTTGTGGTCTATCGTCTTGTTGTTGCACATTCTGGGGATGGGGATGGGGATGGGGATGATGAATTCGAGCTTCTTTGACATGGAGGAGTTTGGGGCGTTTTTTGGACATACTGACAAGGATCTGATGGAGAAGTGAGATATTTTTATTTCTTCAGCGGGAAAGTAGGGAAGAGAGATTGTGATAAATGGGAGGAGACGGAGTGGAGGAGAGGGAAAGGGGGGAAAAAGGTGGGAAAAAGACTGTGAGAAAGACGGGGTTTAAATGAGGCAAGGAAGGATGGGCAAATCAAAACCACCTAGTCTTTCTTGCGACAAGTATATCCATTATAATGTTAAAATGAATCAAATATATATACAATTAAGAAAAAAATGTATAAAACTTACTTTTTTTTACACCATAAACATATAGGTTGTCTTATCTTACATATTTGATCCCTCGTAAACTTAAGACAGACATTTTCATAAGGAGGGAGGATTGGATAGTCAGTCATCTCCAAGTTGCTTTTTGTAATTTTCTGTATTTCCACCACCACCATGCTCATGCTCATGCTCATGCTGTCTACTTTTAAAGCTAGCTGACGATGCTTCATAAAGGTATTGCTTTCTACTTTTAAAGCTAGCTGACGATGCTTCATAAAGGTCTTGCTTGCCTTTTCATTCTTTAACATTTTCACCTAAAGTAGTTGTTGTAGTTTAATTGTTGGAATTATACAAGTAGTGCTCATGTGGACCGCTCAATTGGGAGTATGGTTTATTGACTTATTGTCCAATCAATTAGAGTATTCAGTTAACTTCCCCTGTAACTATCTGTTAAGTTATTTTATTATAACGAGTCAAATATTATTTATTTATATAGGAAAGATAGGGATTGGTTTGATATTGTTTTGTCTTTTTTTATGCGAATGAATATTATTTGACCCGTTATAAAAAAGTGAAAGATAACTTCGTCACAAATAAGAATTTGTGTAAAATATTAATCCATTTTAGCATGGTTGAACACGGAATGATACGTCTTTTTATCTTGGGGTCGTACACTCAGGCCCGTCTACAGGGCAGCGCAGTAGGCGCATTTGAATCGGGCCTCCAAATTTTGAGGGCCTCAATCTAGATTATTCTTTGTGAAGAGTTCTATAATTAAAGATGTCAAATATAAAACAGAAATGCAGTTGCTGTAGTGGCAGACTCACATTCACTTGTCGTGGACTTTCTGAGTTCAAGTCCCAATAGTAGCATATTTCCTTTTTTTATTCTTTTCCCATTTTCATCAAATTCTCTCTACATTAATTCTCTTTTATTTCAATTTTCGTACAAATTAACTTAAAACTTTATATTTCTTATTGAAAATTGATCTTCCTAAAACAATAATATCTCGCCCTCTTAAAACAAAATTCTTTCATTAACCTTTTATTTTTTTCAATATACTTCTTTTATTTTTTACTCTTATATTTTTAAGAATATTTTTCTTTTTAATTTTTTTGTTGTAATTCTTTAAGATTTTTATTTATTATTCGGTAGTTGGTATTGTATTTATTGTTTTCAAAATAATATGGAGTATTTCATTAATGATTATAACTTCATTATAGTAATATACTGTATTATACGCACGCAACTAAATCTCATGTTAATTTTTAATGTGCTATTTGTAGCAATATCCCTTTTGTGAAGGATTCTGAGTTTATTTGAAATCGGCCCAAAATAGTACGGAGTACCAAGTAGGAAATAACATGTTGGTTAGAATTAGATTAATAAAATTTGGCCGGCAAAAAAAAAAGATTAATAAAATTTGGTATAAAAAATTCCGACCACTTGTGAAGAAAGGGCCTCATTTTTTTAGTTTTGCTCCGGGCCTCTCTTATCTTTGAGACGGCCCTGCGTACACTCATGGATAGGTCGAGGTTTGAGGAAAAAAGAACCCTGTCTAACCTAGGCCGAGGTTTGACACACCTAAAAAAAACAAAAAAGATTAGTTAAGGGAGACAAAGAGAATTGCTTGAGCATGCCCAGACACAGTAAGGGACGCTCATCTTTGGACCGTCATTTTCATTTCACTGGTACGACATGAAGCTCATCTTTTCATGCGTGAGCCACCAATTCCAACTCAAAACCAATTAGCCATGAGTGGAGTACTTCCTTGGATTATAAACTAGACCACTTTAATTTTGATCAATTAACAAGAATTTCATCCTTTTCAAACATGTTTCGTTGAACATAAATTTCATCATTTTTTAAACTCATTAAAGATCCTTGCCTCTCACATATTATGTTGCAGAATGTTTAATTTATTAGTCCAACGAGCAGGGGCGGACCCAGGAATGAATTGTTACTGGGGCTATATCCAAAGACTATCTTATTACCGGAAAAAAAAAAAGTAGTCCTTCACATTGAGTTAACGATTTCATTGATAAGCTTAATCGATCTAGCATGAAGAAATACGTCATGCACTATTGCACGGAGTAACACATAAAAATGTTTACATAACTTTTTTTACAATCATCAAACTTTGCACCCTCGGATTCACTAATTATTTGGCTTCAATATATCTATATTAGCATCATAAAATTCATATTATAAATAAATAATGTAGTTTAGGAGAGTTGAACATAGATAGAAGACAATCTTAAAGAAATTGTGAGTCGATAAAATGAGGAGGAGTAATACTACTAGCAATAAGAAACATACTCTAGATTGATAGATTAGCTAATTAGCTTCTTGTCCACAAAAATTAAAATAAAGTAAAAAACCAACTCCAATGGAGTTTCGAACCCTTGACCATCAAAACCACAAACTCCATCCATTACCATCTGCGCAACTGACTACTCATGTATTAGTCTGCACTAATTATTATTTAACCTGAATCCTACTCGGGCTAAAGCCCGAGTAACCTAAGCCCAGATCCGCCCCTGCCAACGAGGTTTCAACTTAAAGCAAATTGAAACTCTAGTTAAATTTCACAAAGGGTGATGAATCACTAGTTAAATTTCGATTTTCAGTTCGGTTCAGTCTAATTACAAGTTAGGATTGAAGGATCAATTTTGGAGTTTCGGTCAAATATACCTAAACCAAAAGGTAAAAAAAAAAAATAGAAATACAAGTAAAGTGAAAGATAAATGGAAACACAAAAGGATATACGGTGATAGGGCGCCACCGAAATAAAATAATAATAAAAAACAAATCTTGAAAATCTTTATTTTGATTTTGGGTAAAATTCAAAAGGACATACATGTAATTTTACCATTTATTATTTATTATAAATTATTTAATTAAGAATATTTTAAATAAAATAATGTTTACTATATCTTTTAATTGATTTTTCACCATTAATTTACGTATTACTGATTCATTATTATTTTTTGAAAAAAAAATTCACTACTACCACTTCAAAACTTGAAAGAAGATCGGAAATTAGTTACGATTAGAAGACTATTCTCAAATTTCGGTATGTATTGAAACGTTAAAATAAAATTGAAAATGAAAAAAAAAGTTTAAGTGTGACTCGAACCCATGCACAATTAAAACACATACCAATTATTCACCTCATGAACACCACTCAATCAAGTGCACCTCTTTGCTTATAAATGTGATAAAATTATACTCGTATATGTAATACAAATAGATTTAATTTTTTCAATATATACCTAACCTAACCAATAGCAACTAATGTATCTCTTTCGATAAAATTATATATGTGATACAATTTTTTTTAATTATCTTCAATAGCAACTAATGTATCTCTTTTGATTTTTTCTTTTATTAAATTATATAATTATTATATATATAATTTAACTTATTTTGTGAAGTACCAATTTTACCCTTGCCAACTAACTACTTTTGAAATAGTATTTTAAAGGAGAAAAATAATATAACCCTAGCAAATTACTAAAATACCCTCGGTGGCGCACAAATTCGGCGCCACCGGGTGGCGCCATCTCATTATTCAACACGCACAAAATAGTATGGCAAAAGGGGAATTTTGTCTAAAGGTGGCAATCGCGTAGTTGGGTCTAGTTCTAGACATGTATCGTTTAGTCGGGTCAGGGTCATGGTCATTTACGGATCAAACTAACTTTGAGTTGGCTCATATCATATACAAGTTCGGGTCGGACTCGCAGGTGAGATCATTCAGATAAATTTGTCGAGCCGAGCTTGGATTGAGTCGGGTAATTATCTGATCGAGTCGTATAAGATCGGAATGGGATCAGATTGATCTGGCTTCAGTTTATAATATTTGTACAGTAGGTCGGATTTGGGATGACCAATTCCAGTTTTGTGAAAGAGGACATTAAAGACATGAAGGATGAGAAGGAGCTGGAATGTGAGGTTTGTGGGACTGATTGTCATGCTACTTTTTCAAGTCTTTAAATAAAATAAATGCGTGCATCCTCTTTTCTACGTAATACTTGTTTCACTCACAAAAGCATGTGCATTGTGCTATCCTAAAGTTGGGAATGGCCGAGATTTATTTGCCTCATCCTCATTTATTATTCCATAAAGTTGGAATATCCTATATATTTATTTGGTTGGTTTGGTTTGCCTTTTGGCAAGTTTTTAGCTCAAGATTGGGCACGGATGGAGTACATCTTTCCAGCATTTTTGTACTTTAAATTGTAAAGGCATGTTCCCACGAGATGTTCTACGGCTTTCCCCAATTATCCCTTCTGGAGTACTAATACTTTTACATGCGGAGTAATTGCTATGTAAAACTATAGTGAAAACTTAGTTTTAAGGGAATGATAGCATCTAATACATTCCATATTTTCATGACTTCATAACTTATTGGCGGAAAACATTTTACCACCGCGTGACACGTAATTAGTCCTTCTAGAGTGCTTTCTATTTTAGTACGGAGAATAAAGTAAGGTATATTAGCGTTTGGGAAGCTTTGTTTCATTTGAAATGCTAGATTCTAAATCCATATTTTGAAATATGAAATTCAAATTCAATTGAGAGTATTTGGGTAAAATGGTAACATATGGAATTTGGAAATGACAGGGGTAGAGGTGGTATTTCAAATGGGTTGAAATATATGAGGATGGAATTTGGGTGAAATTCACGGAATTTTGAAATCCAAATATTTTGATTTGCCAAACATTGGATTTGAGTGAAATCCAGATTTCTAAATGAAATAAGGGTTCCCAAACAGACCATAAAAGTATTTGACTGAAAAAATATTTCTGACTCTTTGATCTTTATTTCAAATAATACTCAACAATTGTGATCGAAAATAATTTCACGTTGTTCAATGCATAACAAAATATGTATTTCGTCATCTCAAAATTATGATGATCATAACTATAGCGTGTTAACACGACTACAGTGTTACCTCGTTAAAAAACTTTCTAGGAAAAATCCACTGTGACAAAAAACCTAGTCGAAGGGAAAAAGAGTGTACCTGACATTATTTCTCAACTGATTATCTTCAAGAGAATCAATCAATCCGATTTATCTTAAATAATAATTTATCTTTCTTAGCTTGTCATTGTAAGGATTAACATACTCATTGTTTGATCCGCCAAGTCAAGGATGGCTTGCGGAAAATTTGATCCGAATACAATAGTATCTCCCACCGATGGACAAAACCGAGCAATAAAGTGGGCTACATAATTACAACCACGTTTTGCTTACATACACGAACTACGAGAAAAAGAGCTCAATAGGCAGCAAATTCGGTCCAAGCACAAACCAAGTGGACTTCGCATCACGGTTTCCTTGTTCACGGCCCAAACTACAGACAAAGCATCACTCTTAAGGATAATGCTCCCCTCCATATCCTCTTGAACTTGCTGCAGCCCGAAGATCATCGCCTGCGCTTCAGCTATTTCAACCGACCACCCAGCCCAGACACGCAAAGAGCCTGCTTTCACCACCCGCCCATACGGATCCCTGAGAACAAAGCCCAGCCCCACTTCATCGTTTCCGAAATAGCCGCATCCGTATTCAATTTAGTCCACCCCAGGCGTGGTCTCCTCCAGCTCTCTTCGTCCCCATTCAGTTCCCGAGGCTCAGGCGGCCAAACCAAATCCGTATACGATGCATAATCCTGGACCAAACGGGTAAGGCCCAACATACATAATTACCTGTAGAGGGGGCTTCGTCTCCGGGAAAATCATAGCATTTCGCCAGTTCCATGCCGACCACGCACGAGTTAAAAACAGGGCAGTCTCATCCCTATTCCTTCTACTCATTACCCATGACACAGCAGCACAAACATTATCACGGGGCATAGTAGCAATCAGCAGAGCCATCTCCGGGTCCTGCCACAGGCTACTAAGAGCCGAACAATCGAACAAGGCATAGGTATCCGATTCCACCTCCACTAAGCACAACGGGCAAACATTTTGCTCATTACTATGACGGTCGCACAACAACTTCCGAGTGGGTAGAATACCTGAACAAGCACGCCAGACAAAGTGTTTGAGTTTCGGGGGTACTGTCATACTCCAAACCTGCTTCCATAAGTTCTCCGCCTCATTGTTCCCATTATTATGTTGCTGCCTGCCAAAACCATCACGGGCAAGTCTATAGGCCGACTTAACCGTAAACACTCCATTCCGACTTGGCCACCAATATAATTGGTCAGCTGGCATATCACGATTCATGGGTAAGGCAAGAACGTCACGAACTTCATCCGGCCTGAGTACCTCAGTAAGCTTTTCCATATTCCACTCACCTCTGTCAGCATCAATAAGCTCGACGACCCTCATATTCGGGTCGGCCTTGAGGTTCAGGGCTGGAATCCGGCTCGAAGTCAGCCCCGGTAGCCAGGCCTTCGTCCATACATTGATTTTGTCGCCCTTTCCGACCCTCCAATTACCCCCTCCAAGAGCAGTAACTCGCACCCCAAAGGCTCTTCCAACAAAAACTCGGGTCCTCACCTCGCCTCAAGGATATCCTCGTTTTTAAAATATCGCGCCTTAAGGATACGTGCCACAAGTGAGTTTGGGAAGACAAGAAGGCGCCACACCTGTTTCGCCAAAAGAGCGTGATTAAACGCACTCAAATCCCGAAAACCCATGCATCCCAAGAGCTTAGGACGACACAGCTTTTCCCATGCCTGCCAATGAATTCTCCGTTTCGTGTCAGATGATCCCCACCAAAAACAAGCAATGTCCGAGTTGATTTCCTAGATAGTGCTCTCCGGGATAGAAAACACGCTCATCATATATGTTGGAATAGCTTGAGTCACAACTTTGACTAAGACCTTCTTCCCGGGTTTAGAAAGCAGCTTCTCCTTCTAGCCCTACACTTTTTTTCCAAATCCTCTCCTTCAAGCTCGCAAAGACCGCCTTTTTCGACCGACCTATGATAGTCGGCAGCCCAAGATATTTCTCATGACGTAGGACTTCCCGAACCCCCAAGATCCGCGTGATGTCCTCCTTATTCCGAGCTGAGACCCTCTTGTTAAAAACAACTTCTGTCTTCGAGTAATTTATTTTTTGACCCGACGCTCCTTCATATTGGCTAATCAAGTTAGCTGAATTTGAGCATTCACCTATAGTTGCATGAGTAAAGAGAATACAATCATCAGCAAAAAATAAATGGGACACCCTCAGAGCTCCCCGGCATATACGGACCCCGTGAGCCTTCTTCTCCGCCACAACTCTCTTAATTAGATAGGAGAACGCGTCCGCACACAAGAAAATAAATATGGCGAGATAGGGTCTCCCTGTCTCAACCCCCGGCTCGGCCTAATTTCCCCCGTAAGCTCACCGTTAACCACAAAAGAGTGGCTAACCATCGACACACACTCTAATATACGCTGTACCCAAACCTCCGCAAAACCCATCTTCCTCATCATAGCACTGAGAAACTCCCACTCCACCCTATCATACGCCTTACTCATATCGAGTTTTAGCGCCACATTCCCGGATCGCCCTTCCCCTCCCCTTTTCATCGCATGAAAAATCTCGAAGGTTGTGATCGCATTATCCATGATAAGCCTCCCCGGGTGAAAGCACTCTGATTCTTCGTCACAATATCATTCATTATCACCTTCAAGCGATTTTCCAGAAGCTTAGAAATAATTTTATAAATGACATCGCACAAACTTATCGGTCGAAACTCTGTAATCTTCCTCAGATTATTTGTCTTCGGGATTAAAACCACCGACGTTTTATTAATATAGCTCAAGTCTCCCCCCTCATCCCACCACCTCCTCACAAATCGACATATGTCCGGACCAACAATCTCCCAGTACTTCTGATAGAAAAGAGCGTGAAAACCATCCGGTCCTGGAGCTTTGTTAATTAGGGTGCATGTCAAAGATTACTTTTTGAACCTCCTCGTCCGTCACACTCCTGGTCAGCCCATCATTCATACTTGGCGTCACCACCTGTGGTACACACTCCAGAACTTCCTCAACCCCCTGAGACTCTTCAGTCGTGAACAGGTTAGTGTAGTAATCCACTATAATATTCCCAACCTTATGCTCATCAACACACCATGTTCCATCCTCCCTCTCTACGCCCCTAATTTGATTATGTTTCCGTCTCTAGCTCGCCTTATGATGAAAGTACCCTGTATTCTTGTCACCATCACAAAGCTCACACTTCCTAGCCCGAGTGTACCAATACGTCTCCACCTGCCTCCAAAGGGAATCAATTTCCGCTACCAGTCGTGTACACGTATCAATCATATTACTCGATGGTGGCAACATTTGCCATCGACCCAGCTCCTCCTCCTTCTCACGAAGTCGCGCTCTTACGTCACCAAAGTTACTCCTAGCCCAGCCCGCCAAACGTGTGGAGCACCTGGTGATATAGTCTGTAATAAGCTCCCCATCCCCACCTCTCCACGCCTCCTCAACAACTTCCCAGCAAGAAGGCTTAGAGAGCCATAGGGGCTCGAAACAAAATTTCCTCCGATCCCGTCTTCTACGTCTAGGCACCTGTTCCCCACTTAAAATAGGAGCATGATCCGATGCGTATATAGAGAAATTTTTTACATACGCATTCGGAAACAACTTCAACCAAGTCGCATTTGCCACCCCCCGGTCCAGTCGTTCTCGGATTACGCGTCCCACTCCTCGCCTTCTTTGCCACGTAAAAATGTTGCCTCTGTACCCCAAATCCTGAAGGCCACAGTCCCCTAGAGCCTCCCGGAATACATCCATATAGGCTTTCCCTCTCGCCACCCCACCCTCCTTCTCTCCCGGACTCAAGATCTCGTTGAAATCGCCAAAACACACCGTAGGATACTCATTCCCATCACACAGCCTCCTCAACATATCCCAAGTGCGGTATTTATTGCTAGCCTCCGGCCACCCATACAACCCGATCACTCTCCACTTCTGCCCTCCTTCCCGGTTTATCACCTATATGCACGCATGGTGTGCATCACATGTAATTAATTCAGCATCAACATCCCTCCACCACATACCTATTCCTCGCGAACGACCTATACTACTTAAACAAATGCTTGTGCAAAAATCGCACTTATTACGAACTACTTCTAAATCACTACTACTAATCATCGTTTCCATGACGAAAGTGATGTTTGGGCCCTCCCTCCAACACCTATCCTGGAGGGAGCTCACCGTCAAGGGGTGGCCCAACCCCTGACAGTTCCAGATTAATATTTTCATTGCTGTTCACGGAGCTGGGTTTCACCAGTCTCCGCTACTTGCATTTGAGTATCATCGTCAAAGCTCCTGTCACACCTCCGCTTAACCCTCGCCTCACAGTACTCCTCATCCTCCTGATCAGCCCCCTCCATCATATTCCTCCTCTTGCTACCTGCTCCCATTTCATGTCTCCCCTCCTTACTACCCTCATGCCCGTCATCTCTCCTTTTGGATTTAATTTTAATGAATCTCCGCTCCGAGCCTTTCTTACTCTTCCCATATGTTTGCTTCGCCCCCACCTCGAGCTCCTGCCTAGACGCATCAGGGGTATCAACACCTGTTGGTTGAGTCCGCCCCTCCTTCCCAGCCCCCACCTCTCGCCCCGTACTTCCATCAGTTATCCTCTTCTCCGCACCTATATGGACACCCCGTAGCATATCAACCATACGAAGAAGTTCCTCTTGCTTGGATTTCTCATCCGGGAATAAGTTTTTGGCACACGAACTGTTTGCGCTTGTCTCAGCAGCATTTCGATTTGCAACCCTCCAAGGCGAGACCTTCAACTAATCTCCATACTTTCTCCCCTCTCCAACCGGCCACCTCCTCTCTCCGCAATCTTTCTCGCCATGCCCCATATGGCCACACATGTAGCAAAAAAGCGGTAGACTTTCGTAACACACCCTCACTCTCCACTTCTTCCCTCCCCTCATCTTCAACACGATGTGATCTACGAGCGCCCTTCGAACATCCACAATAACCTTTATCCTCATTGACCTATTTATATCTGGGTTAACCCAGGGGCGAGTCCAGGATTTTGTTTTAGGTGTAGCACAACGTAAAAGGCGACGATATGATCAAAAATTATTTTGCACAAAATTTGTAGTACAACACAATTTCACGACAATATTAACTTACACTATTTGACGAGTTCTCATATTCATGAATTCTTCTACAATTTTGTCGATCGTTACTTTCAAAAATACATCACCTTCTACAAAAGTAATTAAACAATCATTCAACCATTCATCGCCCATCCTATTGCGCAATTTATTTTTTGATGAATGTCATAGCTGAAAATGCTCTTTCCACACTTGCCGTCGCCACGGGAAGAACCATCACGAGCTTTAGGAGCAAATAAACTTTGGGATGAGTTACATGCTTCATTGTCTCAACTAATTTCATGGAAAACTCGTTGAGACTCTTAAGATTCCAAAATCTTTCATCACTTTGAATGTCAAACTTGCATTAAAAGTGTCAAGTTGGTACTAAAAAAAATAACAAGTCATTGTTAGAAAATTCAGATGGATAAAATTCAGCAAGTTTAAGAATCTTCTTAGAGTCAAAAGTGACAAATTGACGTTGGGGATTAAAACAAGACATACATACTAACAATTCCTTGCTTGTTTCATCAAATCGATTTTCAAACTCTTGTAAAATTTGATCGATAAGGCATAAAAACACCTCCACACGAAAATGATGAAGATTCGTGACTTCACGTTGACCACGTCTATGCCTTCCTGGAATAACATACAAATCATTCATACAAGGAACTTCAACATTATGCTTAGAGCAAAATTCACTTACTTTCTTCATAAAAGAATCTCATCCACCATCTCTCATTCACTGCAAAGATCCTTTTGTCACATCCACAAGCCCCGCATGAACAATATCAAGTTCTTTCTTTTGCAAAGATAAGTTCAATTCATTTGTTACCCCAAAAATATGTATCATTAGATGTGCAACAAACACAAAATCAAACCTTCGCAGTGCGTATGAAATCGACTCTGCCTTTACATTGTCAGCTTCGGTAGAAAATTCACCAATAACATCAAGAATGGGAGCATACAAGGTAAGTAGATTTAAAATAGTTTTAAAGTGAGAATGCCAACGAGTATCACCGGGCCTACTTAAGCCGCGCTCCTGGTTTAAACCACTTCCAGATTTAATATCACCTATTTCCAATTCTTTTAAAAGAAGTCCAGCTTGTTTAACTCGTAGAATTTCCTTACGTTTAGCTGAGCTCCCGATCAAATTTAATAAATTAGTAAGTGTCTCAAACAACCAACTACAATCGTGACTCTTTTTAGCAACAACAACAAGTATCAATTGAAGTTGATGAGCAAAACAATGAATATTATATGCACTCGGAGATTCATTCAAAACTAAAGTTTTAAGCCCATTTAGTGAACCTTGCATATTGCTAGCACCGTCATAACCTTGAACCCGAACTCTTGAAAAAGTTAAAGAAAACTTTTTAAATACCTCGTCGATGGCTTTTTTTAGTGTTAAAGAAGTTGTATCAGTTACGTGTACTATGCTAAAAAATCTCTCTTTCACTTCTCCTTTATCATCAACATATCTCAAACACAAAGCCATTTGTTCTTTATCAGTTATGTCAGCAGACTCGTCAACAAGAATGCTAAAAAAATCACCATTTATTTCTTCGATAATTTTTGTAGTTGTTACCATTGCACAAGCATTGGCAATTTGTTTTTGAATATCAGAACAAGTCAAAATGCAATTTTTAGGAGCTTTATCGAGAACAACATTATCTATTTTTTCATCATGTTCGGCAACTAATTTTAAAAGTTCTATAAAATTCCCACGATTCAACGAAGTCTCCTTCTCATCGTGACCACGAAAAGACAATCCTTGTAATAAAAGAAATCTTACTATTTTGACTGAAGCTTCCAAACAAGTTAAATAAGCACTTTTAGTTGCGGCTAGACCTGTCAAAAACTGACCCGACCCGAAACCGCCCGGAAAAAAACCCGAAAAAACCCGCCCGAAAATGACCGAAACCCGAAAGTGACCCGCCCGATAAAAACCCGAATATATTGGGTCAAAACCCGCCCGAACCCGTTACCCGCCCGAAAATAGATAAATTAAAAAAATATTGCTATTATACACTAAAGTTTCTCAAAAAAAACTAAGAAATATTTTTTTATTTTCAAAATTTTAAGAAATAATATTTATAAATATCTTTAAAATCATATTTTTATCACATGATTATTATAATGAAAAAAAAAATATCAATAAATCAAGTCAAAGTTCGTCATATATATTCGTACTTCCTATAGAAATAAAATATCAATGTATACTAAAAAATATATTAAATAAAACATGTTTATTCTCACTAATATATTATATTAAATGAGTTCATTAAGAAAATTAAGAATAAAATTGTATTTATGATAAAAAAATGTAAAGAAAATTAATGTTTTTAAAGTTCGTTAATAACCCGTATTTGACCCGAACCCGACCCGAAACCCGTATAAACCCGACCCGTATAAAACCCGTATTTTTCAAACCCGAAATACACCCGACCCGTATTTTACCCGAACCCGAAATGACCGAACCCGAAACCCGACCGCCCGACCCGTTTGACAGGTCTAGTTGCGGCAGAATGATTTTCAAAACTAGATATAATTGAACATTGTTGCCTTTTAAAGTTATCAAGATCCCTCATTGCTTTATTATGAGCACTCATATGGTTACCAACATGAGTATCAAATGCACTAGTTCGACTCCACGTTTTAAATCCACTATTAACAAATGCATCACCCCCGACCAAATTATCTTTCTTAAATAAATAACAAGCAAAACAAAAGGCGGCGTCCTTTTCCTGACTATATTCAAGCCAATACCCATACTTTTTATACCACTCAACGTTAAATCTTCTTTCTTTCTTTCCTATAAGGGTCTGGGGAAAAACATGATTTTTAGGTTGACAAGGGCCTGTACGAATATATTCTCTTTGAACAATTTCTCTATCATTAGGATGATAATCTACAACTCTTTTTCTCATTCCGGGATGTCGCGGAAGAGATAAAATATCAAGTTCGCTTAACCTTACCATACTAGGTTGAGTTGTAGGATTAGAATTAACTCCCTGATCATTTTCGGAGTTTTGAGCAGTGCTTTTCCCACCGGTTTTTTGAGACGAACTTCCTTGAGTTCCTTCTACTTGCGATTTGTTAGGCTTTTTATGAAAAAACTTGTAATTACTCCATCTTTTTATCTTTTTGATCTTAAATCTGTGAACAAATTAAATACAATATTAATTACATACTCATTTAAATACTAAAAAAAATCATAATCAACCATAAAAATTGCTATATTAGTACTCTATGTAAATATGTAATTAACACTTTAACAAATGGACTGTAAATATTAGTATAAAAAAATCCGGCAATTTTAGAAATATACATATGAACAGTAAATTCTAATTTTACAAATATAGATTATTAGCAAATTATTCATATATAAATTTTAATTAACAAAAATATACATATGAAAACAGTAAAATTTACAGAGTAATTACAAAAGAAAAAATCCAATGACAATCAAACCAAATATAATAAAATTAAAGAGTAATACAATTTTACGAATGTTAATTGTACTGACTTGTTTGTTGAGACGGTGATCCGGCAGTGCTAGAGATTGGAATACTCGACATAATGATGAATGGAGGATGAAAAATCGACTTTGGAAAAAGTAAAATATTATTTGAATATGAAACCAAGCAATTGATCAACTGTAATTAAATAATAAATCATCTTAGCCAAGAATAAAGAGATTTGGGGAAATTACGAAAGAATTTTTTGGGATTGACAGAAAAATCGGAAACGTTTGTATTGATTTGGGGAAAAGAGGAATTAAGGGAGTAATTGAGTAATAGTAGTAACGTTACACATTAAAATTAAGGGGAGAGAGGGTGTATATTTGTATAAGATTAATTGAGAAGATTAATTAAGTAGTATGGTAATTAAGAAAGAGAGTAAATTAGGAGTTAATTAAGATTGATTGAGGGAGTTAATTAGGAGAGTAAATAGTTTTTTAGGAAGATATTTGATATATTGATTGTATAGTTTTGTTATTAATACGTTAACTAATGCTCCAACTGACTAAAAGAATCTCAAATTTTTTTCTTTTTATGGTGTAGCACGTGCTACACCATGGATGTACTTGGACTCGCCCCTGGGTTAACCGAATTGTCCATAGCTACATACGTACCCAACATATTGCCCATATTGATAGCATTTTCCTCTTGGAGTCGACCCACGATTGGTAGGTCGTAGATTTGCACCCAAAGTGGAGAGAAAAATAAGGGTACCTCCGTTGGGATTGCATCTTCGCGCAGGTCCGTCAACAGTACCAGGTGTCTTTCGAAATGCCATGGCCTCTCGTCCAAGATCCGCTTCATATCAGCCTCATTGGTAAATTTGAAAGTCACAATCTTCTGATTTCGGTCAATAACCTCCCCCACAACTTCCTCCTTACACTTCCACGACCTAATCATGGTATCGATTAGGGCACACATATTAACATTGCGTTCTGTCCAGACCTTCCCGACCACACAACGACTCCCAACCGCATTCGTATCCCCATGACCAACCCATTCCAACTCCCTTTCCTTTTCGCCATCCCCATCCTCCCCTTGATCCACCCGCCCTGGTGGATTCAGAATGAATTGTAACAAGGCAGATGACATCGCAAGCGCAACAAACAGGGAAAAAGATCACCAAGAAAACGCCAATACAGAGCGCCCAAAACAAGAAATATGAAAAGAGTCCCAAGAGTAAACGTACGTAGGTTACCTCGAGTTTCTGTAGAGACAAAAGTGGAAAAGACGGACGTCAAAAGTTGAAAGGATCAGCCCTGAGAAAGTCAGGAACAAAACCTAGGATGCCTAGGAACCCATACCCTCCCAAGGAAACCCTAGAGGGAACTCTTTTTTCCATAGGATACACTATTTATATGGTTGTTGAGTAGTCTTAAACAATAATTTGCATTAAGGAGATATAAGATATTAATGAAGAAGATTTTTTGTTTGAGAAGATTTTCTGATATGTTTGTGATGAACTTACATCAGTATATTGAGTTTGCTTTATACAAGGGAGTAGTATCATTGCTGGGTAATACTTGATAAGTCGGTAGTTTACCTATTTTTTTTCCCATGTTTCTACTCTTATTTAGTCGATTTTATAAGACAATTTGCTTTTATTTAACCGTTTTATGTTTATTTAGCTTATCACCTGAGTCAGCTTAATTAGTGTCTAGTCATAAGTGTTATTTGTCGGGATTTTGGGTACTGTTCCCTTATTTGGTCTTGCAGGTACAAGAAAGGGTCGAGTTGGCTAGAACCGAGACAAGTTAAGACGGGTCAAACGAATGTGAAGGTCAAGTTGATTGACTATTCAACCCTTTCTTCCACTCTTCTTTTCATTTTAGTTAAGGGCAATTTTTGTCTTTTCAAATATTGTTAGAGAATTAAAATAACAAAACCCTCGATTTGTGAGGTGCACGGTCAGATAGAAAAGAACGTTGTTCTTCGCAGTACGCATTTTACTCGACGCAGTACCAGTTTTCCAATTTTGCCCCTCTCATTTCTCCATCCCTCAAATTCATCATTTATTTTTTCTCTCTTTTCTTTTTCTCTCCTTCCCTATCTATTTTATTTAACGCAGTACATTATTTTTTTACTTTTACGTAGTACATTTATTTTAACTTTGATGCAGTACATTTATTTTAATTTGTACTTTTAAAAAAAAATTAACACAGTATATACAAATTATAAAATTTAAAATAAAATTATTGACCGTACTACGTTGGGTAAAATATTGAAAAAACAGCTATTGAACAACGACAAGCAGTACAAAAGAAGAATAAAAAGTCGCAGTACAAAAGTACAAAACAATGAAAAAGTAATTGTATAAAACAACAAAAAAGATAAAATTTTTAAAAAAATCATAATAATACGGGAAAAGAATCCGCAGTAAAAAAAATACCGTAAAAAAAACAGTACAAGCAAAAAACAAAAAAACATGCGTAAAAAGCCATACAATAAACAAACTGAAAAAAATGCGTACAACAGAACGTACTACGCAAGGGAGAAGAGGGGAGAAGACAAGAGATGATGTCAAACCCTAAAATCTCATACAATATTTAATTTTTAACTTTGAAACAAAAAACCCTAATTTCAGTAAATTAATGATAATTAATGGTTGATACATGTTCTGCAATCAAAATCGTATCTATATTGATTGAATATATAGTTACATTTGGAAGTAATCGATGATAATTGAAAAAAATGGGATAATTTTTATTGGTGAGAGAGAAATAAAATTACGTTTGTTTTCTGCTAAAGGACAGGTAATGAAAAAAATATGTATAAAAAGTACTGTGTCGAGTAAAATGCGTACTGCGAAGAGTAACTCCGATAGAAAATGACAGTAGGAATTAGAGCAGTAACTCTGATAGAAAATGACAGTAGGAATTAGAGCAAAAAAGTAGCAGTAGCCGAACAGGAGAAGCGGCCAATTTTTGGGTTTTTCACTTTCATTCTCATCTTTCGATTTTAGTTATTACTCCCTCCGTTCCAATGAATTGTTTGCCTTTCCTTTTGGCGCCAAGGTTAAGGGAACCAATGAGGGAGTGACATGTAGAGCAAAACTCATGAGAATTTCAAATTGCATATAAAAAATATTCCTAAAATAGAAAAGCAAACAATTCATTGAGACGCCCCAATATGGAATAGACAAACAATTCATTGGGACGGAGGGAGTAGTATTTTAATTAGCTTTAGTTTTAGTTTAATAATCCTTCCTTCTTCATATCTTCATATGTTAGCAATTTCATCTCATTTGATGATTTGGTATTAATCAGTTTTCCTTTTTTTTATTTACGTTTTTTCTTCAATTTCTACATTTATGCTAAATTTAATTTGTTAGTTGATTACTTTAAAGTTATTGTCTTTATTGTATTATCTTAATTATTTTTATGTTTAGAGTAATTATTTGTGTTTTATGTTGTGTTAATTATGTGTAGTGAGTAGTCTTTCACTAGGGGACGATTTGGCCCCGACATGTCTTGATTGTAGGTTTGAAATTCTACATTTGGATTGTTTGGGATATACGGAGGAGGATAGTTTAGGGTTCGGGAATCGAATTGTCTTTAGGTTGTGGTTGAACCCTTGACCCTCGTCCACCACGGGAGTCAGTTAAGTCTAGATATTAAACCTCGCCTTTTGATTTGTCTTACCCCGCCTAGTTGAACACGAGAGTGAGAATTAGGTAGGGTACCCTAACTATCGGTCTAGACTCTTCACATTGGGAGAGGGGAGAGAAAGGAACGAGATTAAGATGCGTACTTAGTGACCTAGGACCTTGGATTGGGTACCATGGGAGTGGGCTCACTCGATTGACCTAGGAACCTGACTCACGAGCCTGGGAGGGAGGTGATCGGGTTTTACTTAGTTGGACTACGAACCCGGGACGGAGATAGTCGACCCTTAGAGGCGTTCCACTCGTTCTAATGTCCCTAGCAATTTATTATCGGTATTTCTTACTCGTGCTTATGATATGTCAGTGGTTAAGTCGGACCCTAGGCCTTTCTTCATTATTAGATCCTCATTCTTATTAGTCACTTGTTTTTGTTTATTAGTTTTCTTATGCTTTTTATTAGTTAGTCTAATTAGTTTAATAACTCTCTTGATATCTATCCGCGTAGCTAATTCATAATCCGAGATCAAACTAGTACTCATTTCCGATCTCCCTGGGGATTCGACCCTCCAAGTGCCACAACGACACTCGTCCGCTTGCGAGGTAATTTAAAACATATCAATACCCAACATACTAACTTGTTGTCCATAGGACAATGCTACTAGTCTATCCTATCTTTGACTCTACAATTTAACTTATGAATGAGTTGTCAATTCCTCATCCTAGGATCCCCTTTTTCTTCTAGTTCTCGAGTACTTTGCTGCTACTGTTGTTTGATTCTTCCCTTCTCTTAATTCCTCTTTACACTCCCCCATCAAGCTAGATGAGAGTGGAGTGAAGACGTAACTCCCAGCAAACATATTCAGAGCCACATTACTAGCATTACTACTCTTTATTTTTGTTTCAAGGAGGCCAAACAAAGCAACCTCCTGTTTAATAAAAAACTCCTTTATTACTCGTTGTTTATTTACACTATTCATACCCCGAACATTCCAAAATCCGATTTTATTCATTGGGGGGAATGTGTGGGGGAAGTGTTACAATCCTCAATCACGATTGGCTGTCCAGCCTCACCACCATCATTAGAGTTATTTAGCGGGTTGTCCTTATCTTCCAAAACATCCTTAAACGTTCTTGCAGGACTCCCAGGCTGGATGATAGTAGGATTATCAACCCTC
Source organism: Agrostemma githago (assembly GCA_958450325.1). Lineage (NCBI taxonomy): Eukaryota > Viridiplantae > Streptophyta > Magnoliopsida > Caryophyllales > Caryophyllaceae > Agrostemma > Agrostemma githago. The sequence goes on from OY288239.1 coordinate 8,775,457, forward strand.
ATTGCAGGCTTCTTAACTCGCCAGGTTAATTTCAGGGTTGAAGTACTCGTTTTCGCCTGAGTAGGTTTCATTCCCTTCCTGCATTCAACAGCCTCAGGCCCTATGCCTTTACATTTGCTACACATAGAAGACTTCCACTCATATTCTACATTCAACACCTGTTTTACTCCCTCCTCATCAAGAAATTTAACTTGTTTAGGATAGATTTTCCCCACCTGCAATTTTACCAGAACCCTGGCAAAATCCAATCTCGTTTTCTCCATTGTGGCCTGATCAGCTTTGATAAATTTCCCAGCCAAGTTAGCAATTCTTGGGAGACATTTCCCCCAAAATCTAATCGGTAAAGCATGAAGACGTACTCAAGCAGGCACAACCTTCACATCCTCCTTTAGCAAATCAGTGTTAGGAGACCAGGCCTTCACTATTAGCAGTTTATTATCAAACAAGTGATAACCCGCATTCAACACAGCGTCCTTTCCTTTCATATCTTTGAATCTAACTAAGAAGATTCCATTTGGCATGAAAGATATATACTTTGTCCACATCATATTGTTTCCATATCCGACGGATAAATCCTTCCAACACCTCCCAGGGCGGATTGGCTCCAAGGACATAGCAGGAAATTGCCTGTCCACAGTACAAAATCTCCTCTTGGGTGTCTTCCTTTGAAAACTGTAACAGGTTCTCCTCATCCTCCTTTTCATTCTGAACCTTGTCTAACACAGTCTCCCCAACGTCTGAGCTTTTTCGTTTTCCCCTTTGAGTAATCCAAGGACAATCTACAACATCATCCTCATCATCGAAGTTAAGGCCTGGGATTACATTTAGTTCGTGCATTGCTTTTGTACGTTGATTCTCATTAGGGGATTGTGGCACTGTCGTTCTTTTGTTCTGTTGTCCATCATTATTCTGTTCCTTATTCTTAATAGAAGATCCTGAGTTTGCCTGCTTTGCTTTGGTTTTGGAAGTCAAATTCCTCGCCATGGCAAACCACCTCCAAGATCAGAAAAATGCCTCAAAATCTCCTTCCAGTCGTCTCTCTTCCTCTCATTAAGGTTTTCGGGGTACGTTGGTTTTTTTTACTTTACTAATACTACTTAACTACTACTAGTAATACTACTTATCTTCTACTACTACTACTACTACTACTACTAATACTACTACTAATCTACTACTAATAATAATACTACTAATCTACTATTACTTATAATACTACTAATCTACCATTACTTATAATACTACTAATCTACTATTACTAATAATACTACTAATCTACTACTACTACTACTTCTAATCTACTACTACTACCACTACTAATAATCTACTACTACCATTACTCCTACTCCTAATACTCCTAATCTACTACTACTACTAACAACAAAATTACTTCTACTACTACCAAGTACCACCATTACAACAACAACAATTAACACAAACTCACACCAACCACCACTCACACAAACTCACCCCAACACTAACACCACCAACAACAACCTCATCAATAATAACAATAACAATAACAATAACAATAACAATAACAATAACAAGAATTTAAACAATTTAACTGTTTGAACATACTTTAATAAAGAAAAGACGAAAAAATTTAAGGAAAGCGAGGAGGGCGCGCGGCAGGGGGAGACGCAGCTGGAGGGCGCATGGCGGAGGGGGGGAGGGGTACGCCGACAGCAATGTCGCTGGAGGGGGCGGTGGTCGCCGGTGGAGGAGAAGGGGGAGGGGGGAGGAGAACTGGGTAGGGTTTCGCGGTAGGTAGGAGGGGGAAATTGAATTGGGGGAAATTGATTTGTGATGTTGTCGACTGTTTTTTTTAGTATCTGACTAGCTTGCGGCGGTCAATCCGTCGCGATTCATTTAAGATGTGTCGGATTGTCCACCACATCATACATAATTTTTTTAAAATTAAATGAGATTATCACGTGTCGGGATAAGATAGTATGCGGCGAATATTCCACCGCATAAACTATTATGCGGCCGACCCACGTAGACTAATCCAACGCATGATTGAGGGCGAAATTCATTTTCGTGAGCGCCCTTTACCTGCATGGCCTTGCGTTGACAATTCCAACACAAGGCATATGCGTCGGCCAATCCGACGCATATCCGACGCGACGACTGAAAAAGCGTCGGGTAGTCCGCCGCATTCGCCTCTGTTTTTTGTAGTGTAAATATCACATGAGCATAACAAGTACTCCCTTTAATCCACTATGATTTACCCACTTTTATTCAAACGTGAGGGATTGAAATAATAAGTGGGTAAATCATAGCGGGTTGGAGGGAGTACAATATAGACACAAATTAAAACATGTGATTAATCCATTCTATTCTTATACGAGTAATATGAAGCATGATCGTTTAACATGGTGTGCAAACTATTCTAAGAACTTATTTGATAAGTGTGTTTTGTAGTGTCTATTTCTCGTGTTTGGTCCCGGTTTCTCTTGTGGAATCGCTCTTTTGAGCGCTTTCGAGGCTACTTACACTTTTTCTAGCTTGTTTTAGGTTCCTAAGGTCTATCGTGGAAAAATGGAACGATTACAACTTGTTTCCGACGCATATGGAGCCAATGAAGAGAAGCGAGGATGACTCGGTAGCTTAGACTCGATCCCGAGTCCCATGGAGCCCACTTGATGATATCCCGAGCACTAAGCATCGATAAGAAGCCCAGAAAGAGCAAATAAGGACCCATCCCGGTCGGGACCATCATCCATCATGACTGGGATGAGAAGACGAGAAAGACAGCTTCCTGTGGGGCCATCCCGACCGGGATCGACATCGTCCCGACCGGGACCGACATCTTCCCGCCCGGGAAGAGCATAATACCGCCCGGTAATATGCATGATCATGACCGGGATCATTCCCTTCCCGGCCGGGAAGGACCCAGTTCAGCTCGTCTTCGCTTTTCCGCCCCTCTTTGCTTATGGAACCCTATATATACCCCCCCCCTCTTGTATTGTTTTGAGGGAGGACCTTAGATTCACGAAACCCTAGACTACTTTAGGTTAGATTAGCTTAGATTAGTGTAGATTAGCTTAATTCTTCCTTAATCACTCTTCTATTAAGCCTTAATTTAGTTAGTTACTCTTGTATTATTGGATTTCTTGAAGAATTTACCAATCTTGACAACATTGGTGGATGTTTTGGGTTTTCTTATATGCAAGTGTTCATCTTTCCATTTCCTTTATAGTTGGTATAATCTTTCTCCTCTCTTTTCCTTTAATCTTTCATAGTTAGTAAAGTTTGCATCTTTATCTATTGCTTGTTGTTTCTCTTTGTTTGTTCTTCATAATGAATGTTTTTGTTCTTGTGTTTGTTTTTCTAGTTAATGTTAGTTTTAGTTTAATCATGTGTGAGTAGTTATCCCCTAGGGTTAATAGGGGGATTGGATGTGATTAGGGATGATTAGGGTGAGATGGATGATACTAGTTGTTGTTTTTGTTGTTTCCTATTGCCTTGCACTCCACATGTTCGATGAAATGCTTGTGAGACCTGAGACGATCACTCCTTGTTTTTCTTGCTTCTTCTCTTGCATGTCTTTGTTTGGTGATAGGTTGGGTCCTTTTACTAGGAGCGAGAGCGTGGTGAGGTGACCCCTAGGCCGTTTAAGTAGCGAGAGCCCGAATGTAACCTAGGCTACGAAACCGCGCTAGTACCCCCATTTTCCCTTTCATTTCCTTGGCATCCATGAACCCGAACTAGCCCTAGTTTCCTTATTGATTTACTTCGCTTTTCATTATCACTAGTTGCTTGTTTTCCCTTCTTATTTATTGTTATAGACTCTAGTTTAGTCATTAGTGCCCTTGCTTTGCTTGAACCTAGTCTAGAATCGTAGCTCACCTTAGTCCGACTTACCGTCCCTGGGGATTTTGACCCGACTTACCCTTGCTACCAAGCCTAGGTTTGTTGGTTTATTTTGATCGGTGGGATCCACGACAAATCCCTCCCGTCATTATTTCTAAAGAAATTCTTATTTCTAATTCCCATTGATTTATAAGAAAGATTATTTTCTCATTTCTCCATTCATTGTAAAAATTTAAACTTACCTTGTTTTAATGCAAACAATTTACCAAAATATATTCATCAATATAGAATAGTTTTATACTATGATTGGCTCCTCAAAATTGCTTAAGTGAGTGTGTGTTTTTTTGTTTTGTTTTGTTTTGTGCATCATCTCATCTGTACACAATGAGTGAAATGATAATGGAATACAAATTTGTAATTCAAAGCTTTTGGTATTGCACAATTGAAAATTGATTGATTATTTGATTAATTTTGTCTCTGTCGTCTAATTTTGGTTGGTTGAATTTTTGCTGAAAGATTTCAACATTTCTTCTTTCATGTGAACAATTAAAATAATTTGATTGTATAAAAAAATATTTTTTCTTTGTATTTGGGGCCTCGTCTCCAAATTTGGAACACGGTCACTAAAATCCATTTGACAGACCTAATATGAAGAACATAAAAAGAGGCGACAAGACAATAATCACCAAGCATCATGTGAACATAATATGAAGACTTGATTGATTTTGTGATAATTGTTTCATTGATAGAGTCTGTATTTATACAACTTACAGGGGAATATAAAAGATACATACAATCAATATATGCTCTAACCATGGGTAGTGTATAATTACTGTACAAACATAGAAGATGTGGGAGAGATATGATCCTGATACAAGGATCATGATCACATCTTGAGATTTCTTAGGATAGAGAGGAGATCATATATTAACATCTCCGTAAGACAAACAACGGTGAGGATAGTCCGATCTTAGATAGCAGCATGGTGAATTGTTGTCAAGGAAGAGCCTTTGTAAGAAATTTTGCAAGTTGATCATCTTGAGCAACTAGAATGATATGTAAGGAGCCGGATTGAACCCGTTCACGGATGAAGTGAAAGTCGAGAGCCACGTGTTTCATTTTTGAGTGGAACACAGGGTTGACACTTAGTTGGGTGGCACCAATGCTATCGCAGTAAATGTGAGGTATTTCGGGTATCTTGACATGTAATTCTGTGAGGAGCTGAGATTAGTTATCCAGGTTAGTTCTGCTGCTGCATTTGCCACAACGCGATACTCGGCCTCGGTGGAAGAGTGGGACATAGTGTTTTATTTCCATGAAATAGCATTTCGACCCAAATAGACTAGATAGGCACCAGTGGACCGAAAGTGATTTCTGTCCTCAACCCAGTCTGAGTCGGATTCCAAAGGCATGTAACTTGAGTGAGGATTCAAGATAAATAGGGAGACCATGAGAGGCAGTACCGATGAGATAATAGAGAACGCACTTGAGAGCCTTCCAGTGAGAGTCAAACGGCTTGTGCATGAACTGGGAGAGCTTGTTCACCGCAAAAGCCACGTCGGGTCGTGTTAGGGATAGGTATTGAAGTGACCCAACAATGGCACGGAATTCTGTTTCATCTACGACTGGGTCTTCATCATGGAGTTTGAGTGTGACGGTAGGGCAAGGGGGGTCGGGCTTGGTGTGCATCTCGCATGTTGGCCCATTGGAGGAGGCCAAGCGTATATCGATGTTGATTTAGGAATAAGTCTGACTTTATAGGTGTAACTTCAACTCTGAGGAATTAGGAGAGATGGCCGAGATCCTTGAGTGAGAACCTGTTGACGAGGGCGTCAATAAAGGGGTTGACGGCTTTGGTGTCCGAACCTGTAACAATTATATCATCCACGTAGACTAGAACAAAAATCGTGACATTAGAATGAAAAAAAAAGGAGAGGTGTCTGAAACAGCATTAGTAAAACCGACACTTAGCAAGTAATTCCGGAGTTCGGTGTACCAGGCCCTTGGTGTCTGTTTGAGACCATAGATTGCTTTACGGAGTCGACATACATAGTTGGGTTTGGATGGGTCAAAAAACCCCGGGGGTTGGGCCATATGGACGGTGTCGGTAAGGGTGCCTTGAAGAAAGGCATCATTTATATCTAGTTGACGGAGGGGCCAGGACTTGGTAACTGCAAGAGTCAGAATCATTCTGATGGTAGCAGGTTTTATGACTGGGCTGAAGGTTTCGGTGCAGACGATAGAGGCTCGTTGGTGAAACCCTTTAGCGACCAACCGAGCTTTGTGTTTGTTGAGTGTGCCATCGGGTTTATATTTAGTTCGGAAAATCCATTTACAACCCACTATATTTTACGAGGGGTGTGGTGGAACCAGGTCCCATTTGTGATTCGAGATGAGGGCATTATGTAGGACCTTCATGGCAGCGTGCCATGTCGGTCGACAAGGGCGGCTTTGAGTGATCTGGGTTCAGGGTTTGGAGTTGGGCAGCGAGATTGAGTTTCGTGATGGGCTTGAAGATGTTGTGAGAGGCCCTTATGTTGTGAGAGTGAGGCGGTGGAAGGGGCGATGAGGATAGTGGTTGTTGTTCGGGTGAGACGTTCTCGGCAGGTGTGACAGGCGTGATGTCGGAGGCGGAAGCAGGGCTGGGTGAAGGTAGGTGGTGTAGTGGCAGAGGCTGGGTTGCTGATGAAGGAGGGGGTAGCATTGGGAGCGGGTCCGGTGTGGAGGAGGGGTGAGCAGGGGCTATGGTCGGTGAGGGAATTGAGGCAAGAACTCACTCTTGAGGAGTAATGACCGTGGTTGGGGGGTGTTTTTTGAATGGATATTCATATTCGATGAATCAGACATGTCGAGAGGTATAAAGCCTATTGGTTTGAGGGTCTGGAAATAGATAGGCATGTTGGGTGGGTGAGTATCCAACAAAGATACATGCTATGGTTCGAGGGTCGAGTTTGTGGTTGGTGTAGGGTCGCAACCATGGGTAACAAAGACACCCAAAATTGTGAAGGTTTCGATATTTGGTGGTTGGGAAAAAAGTTTCGTGTAAGGGGAGGAGTGATTGAGAGTTGAGGTGGGCATACGATTTATTAGGTAGGTAGCGGTTTGGAAGGCGAGACTACAATACGAAGTAAGCATGGAGGTGTGGTCGAGTAAGGCAAGACCGGTATCTACTATGTGCCGATGTCTGTGCTCTGCATAGCCATTGTATTAGGGGGTAAGAGGGGATGAGGTTAGATGGATATGCCAGACGAGGCGAGGAGGGAGGCGAGTTTGTAGTATTCGCCCCCATTGTCAGAGTAAAGTGTTTTAATTTCGGTGTTAATTTTTTTTTTCACGAGAGCTTTAAAAATGGTGAAAATATGTAGTGAGTCAAACTTGTTTTTAATGGGATATAGCCACGTGTATTTAGTAAAGTGGTCAATGAATATAATATAGTACTTAAACTTGTCGTATGAGTGGACCGGGGAGGTCCAAATGTCACTAAAAATTATTTCGAGGGGGGAGGTACTTTGGAGAGACGAGAAAGTAAAGGGTAATTTATGACTTTTGTAAATAGAGCACGATAGACAATGTTGAGTAGTTTTATTATTTAGATCAAATGTCGATAGAATATTATTTAATACAACGGGAGTCGGGTGACAAAAACGGTAGTGCAGGTCAGTCCCTATGAGCTTTGCGGCTAGTAGTAGAGGAGCAGCACGCGTAGCCAATAGTAAACAGTATTAAGTAACTTAAATAATTTTTCGCATTATCTATTAATTTAAGTCATCAAAAATTTGGGTTGTTACAGAGTGAGCATAGGTGCGAGGGGTGTTTGGTTGGTATGGGCGGGTGTGAGTGGCTAGAGCCACGGCTGGAGTGACAGGGGTGGAGGGTTTGGATGTGTTCTCAAATTGGATGGCGAGTTCCCGATTGATTAGTTTTTCATGGAGTTCCGTGAATGTGATGGGTTTGTCACGGGCTTGAATAGATTCTATGACAGAACGGTAACGAGAGTCCAACCCATGAAGGACTATATAGGTGATGTCCTCGGCGTTTCATAGGTGACCCAAGTCCCGCGAGTTCGTCAGTGATAGCTTTGACTTTTGTCATAATTCGGAAATGGTGCCAGTGAGTAAGAGGGATTTGAGACGGTATTTGAGTTGTTTGACGTGACCACGAGACGGGAGTGCGAAGGTGTTTGACAGAGTGGTCCAAACCACGTAGGTGGTGGATATTCCGTTTAGGAGTGATTGAAGTGAGGATTCGAGTGTTCCTAGGAGAGTGCTAAAGAGAATCTGATCTTGTAGAAACCAAGTTCAGTAGAGCGGTTTTGGGATGGTTTTTTTGTCTTCATCGGTGGTGGTTTTAGATGGAGGTGAGGTTCCATCGATGAAGGCAAGTAAGGAGTAGCCTGTGAAAAGTGTTGCGAGTTGTTGTTTCCATTGTGAGTAGTTATTTGGTGTGAGGTTGTCGATAACAGAAACAATGAGATGGATCAGGGGTTTTGTTGGCTCATTAGGGCTGGGAATGGAGTGATTAGCCATGGTTGTTTGCAGATTGTTAATGGTGAGCGGTGTGTGGGTGTTAGTGGTATCGATGCTCTGATACAATATGAAGACTTGATTGATTTTGTGATAATTGTTTCATTGATAGAGTCTGTATTTATACAACTTACAGGGGAATATAAAAGATGCATACAATCAGTATATGCTCTAATTATGGGTAGTGTATAATTACTGTACAAACATAGAAGATGTGGGAGAGATATGATCCTGGTACAAGGATCATGATCATATCTTGAGATTGCTTAGGATAGAGATCGAGGAGATCATATCTTAACACATAATACAAAGTCAAGACAACCAATGTTAATCAACGTCAATCATGAAATCAATAACAATAAGAGTACCAATAACCACATTCATAACAATATCAAATTATGTACTTCTATTCAATACTTAAGAGTAACTGGTTCTAGATTTGGCAATGGTATTGTCAATGACACTAATACCTTGGAACTGAAGATGTCTACTAGGTACCATGGACAATAAGTCTGTGGACATGACGTAGGTTCACCCCGACGCGGCCACGCGCGGGTTTGGGGAGGCGAATGAATCTCCATATGAGATGGGTCAAATTGAAATTTAAGTCAAATTAAGAGTCGCCACCGAACTTTGTGGGAGTTCGGGCCCATTCGAGCCCACTCTATATCGCTATGGACTGTACACAAAGTATGGCCCACTTTGATTTCAGAGTTTATTGGGCTCGTCCCTTTGCATTGCGATACCGATACCGTCACTACCGGTTATCGTGTATTGAATGACTCTCGTGCGCCAACGATTTCGGGCATCCGGAAACCAAGGTTCTGAGTAAGGGGTCAGGGTACGTGTTGGGAAGCCCACAAAGGACACCCAACCCCGCCCGCACTTAGCGGCCTCTACTAAGACATCGTTTGACTTTCTAATATGCGCGTTAGTAATCCGGTAAAATGATATGCAAACAACATTTTACGAGGTATAAATATTGAATGGGTTGCTACGTCATTTTAATGCATCTTGATTCACGTCAAAGTGATTTAGCATGCGATGTTCATTTAAGGCAATAAATGGCAAACATCGAAAATAGAAAACTCATAAATAAATTACAAATTACACGGGCGGAATACAACCCGGAATTCACAATACAACGAGCGATAATATAATAATCGAATTAGAAAACGGTAAATATTAACTATAAACGGACTCGTAAATAGTAAATATAAGCTAGACCGTAAATTGAATAACCGGACAAACTTCGATCAAGTAAACATTATGTTGTGTATCAATCGAAGGACGGAGACTTTTAATACGTGCTCACGTACGGGACCGAAGCGTGGTGCCAGCTCGATCCCGGGTCTCGATGCCTTGTCCCGACTTATCATATTGAAAGATTGATGTCTAGACTAGTCATGCGTCGGACGCGACTAAGGAGTCGTCGACACAAAACTAGTCGTGCAAGACATTAGTCAAAGTCGTGAAAGTAGTAAAATAGATTAAAATGCATGAGTTTTGAATAAGGGATCACGTGATCGACTTTACACGTGACGACCAAAGTCGTAATATATTTGACGAGGCTTACGGTATTTAGATGGCTCAAGGTTTAGGCATGATACAAGACACTCGATCGAGTCATGGGGGAGACCTTCGTGGAGGCCTTCTGCCTGTTATTTGAGGTGTCACTCGATCGAGTGAGCCAAGGCACTCGATCGAGTACTCTCTGTTCGAGGTGCTACTCGATTCGGAAAAGGTAACAATTCCGATTTATTGATTTTGAAATTGACATGTAATTACACTAAATATAAATATTGTCTAATTTATATTAGTGTAAATTTCGATTGCTCGTCCTACTCAACATTCGGTTATAGAACCGTTATCTAGTAGTTTAAGCGAAATTTGCAAAATCGAGTTTGATCGGGCTAGAACAAATATCGACTCCCTCCGCGTCATAATGTCATGATCAATCCTTTCGGATCGTGTGACAATTAATTCAGCGTCAATGGGTTTCATCCTAATCTGATTTGTCGATGACCTTTTGAGAATAATATTTTGAATGAGATGGGGTCGGACATATTTAACGACGAATCTCCACGATCTATTACGCCCTTAAGTGTTTAGGGCGGCACACCTCGAAAAGCGCCACCTCCAATACAACTTGTAAAGGGATTAAATAGACTTTAGGCGGAATTCATAATTAGACATATTCGACCCAAAAATTCGACCGTCGTCGCAAACTTAGGTCCTCGGCATTTTAACATCGTAATTTGGCCTTTTAGGCCTACGATCATTAATTTAGCCTCAACGGACGTTGCTCGGATCGTTTTGAAAATAGTTTTTTATGATAAATATACGCCGTATTATATAATACGGAATATAAATAACGATTAATTAAATGTTAGATTGTTAGATTGGTTAGTATGCGAATAATGAAAATGTTAGATGTTAGTTGACATAAAATAAAATGTTAGTAACGGAATTAAAACGTTAGTGTTAGTACAATTAATATAAATAATATGTATATATATAAAAGAAACGAAAAAAGGAAGAAGAAAGAAAAGGATGTCGGGATTTGAATGTTACACCCTCAACCTACGTGCTTTTGCTTCTCGGAATAGGGCTCGTCAAATGGTGGCAAAGTCACGGGAGCGTCGAGATACGTAGGGAAGTTATGGTGTGTATGTGGTTTTGTAGAGATGGATTTTAACGAGTTTTGCTCTCGGTCTTTGACGAGTTTTGATCTCGGGATTTTGAATATGTATGTAAGTGTGTGACTTTGAAGCCAAGTTCAAAGTGGTGTATTGTGTAAAAGTTGAATAGTAATGTGTAAAGTTGAAGGGTGATTGATGATTGAAATGTGGTTGAAAATATGAGGGTTTTAAAGGTGGTGAATGCTTGAAAAAGTCTTGTATGTGATGGGTAAAAAGTTCTAAAATGAATGTGTGATGATGGGGTATTTATAGGGCAAATACCCCGGTTCAGGGTCACTCGATCGAGTGGCGCGGGTGCACTCGATCGAGTGCCCAGTCTGGGTCTGGTTCGGCCGGTTTAAGGCCTTACTCGACCGAGTGGATGTGAGCCACTCGATCGAGTGGATCGGGAAGGAAGGAGTGTAAATAGGGCATGGTTTGTTGCCTTTATGAATGGGATTTAGTTGACTTAATTAGTCTTGATTTGCTTTTGACTTTGAATTTAGACAAATGCACGGCTGGTTGCGTCTCGTGATTCGACTTTAACCGGGTTTTGACTCGGTCGCTAAAAGATGGTTTTATTTCCGGTGACGGTTTTGACCCAAATTAGTCTCATTTTATTGGAAACGGCCCACTGGGCCTGAATTTGATGTCGTTTTTGTGTGATTTGTACTCCGCTAAAAGCCCACGCCAGACATTACTGATTCCTAGCCCATATTCAAGCGCGTTAAAGCACGTTTGCGTCCGATCATCATCGGGTGTTTTTTGGGAACTGCTATAAACACCTAGGGCCCAAATGCGGGTGTCTACAGAGCCCCCACTCTGACTGAGGCTTGGACAAGGTGAAAGTCAGAGTAGCTACCAGGCCAATCCGGGATTAAGACCTGGCAGACTTCCGGTCGTGTCGTTTATAGTCCATTAGACTCGCGTAAAAGGGCTCGCTAACCATAAGATATAAATCATACCTGAGTTGGTGTTGATAGCTCCGTGGGGAATCAGACTTGCCTTCGAAGTCATGGGTGTACCTGTAGGTAGGTGCATCCTATGCTGTTTTGGGAGAAATGCCGCTTCGGGTTTTCCGCTGGAGAGCTTACTGAGTTGCGCGGGAGCTTGTTTATGAAGCCCTGGGTGTATCTGTTTGCAGACACATCCCAATTCGGAACTACGCGGGACCTTGCCTAAGAAGCCCTGGGTGTGCCCGTTTGCAGACACATCCCAATTTGAATTACGCGGGAGCTTGCCTAAGAAGCCCTGGGTGTGCCTGTTTGCAGACACATCTCAATTTGCATGTGCCATTTTAAATGAAACTCTGTCTCACGCTGGGGAATAAAAACTTGATGTTCCGTTGAGAAGCCAAGCTGGTACCTGAAATGTTAGATATATTGGCAAAAATAGCAACTATAGCAGGTAGCAAGATAGCATACAGAAAATGCAGTTAGCACCTATAGACTGACTCGCGCTAGGGAAAAGATTTTTGCTTAATTTTGAAATCGAAGTCCTGATAGCAGCACACGTGCTAGGAGATAGGTTTTCAAAATTGAAAGGGGTAGAAAAGAAATTTGCAGTTTAAATAGACTGAAATCTGACCTTGTCGAAAAGGATTTTCTCAAATGGCTAAGTTTTGCAAACTTCAAAGTAAAAATTTGGAGAGAGAGGCATACCGATAGACTCGGCTCTGGACGCGACAGGATGGGTTGATAGACACGACTGGACTCTCGAGGGATTGGATCGTGACTCGGTAAGGGGGTGGGCCACCTAAAATGACAAGACTCTTAAGCTGCGCTATTCCGTAGCCTAGGCGAGTGGCAACACAGTCGAACATCGAAATGGGAAGGATGTGCTATAGGGTGGCTGCAGTAGTCTGTAACGAGACTGTAACGACAGGACTTAGTAGTAGCAATGTTATAGTCTGGTGCTCTTTTGGATCTTTTTTGGTTTTGGGGTATATTCCCAAAGCAGGTGTTGTTTTAAATCCTGACAGATTTTCGTCTTCGACTGAGCCGAGTACTAGGACACACTATAGAAAGAAGGCTAGTTTTTTTTTGAAATTTTTTTTGGATTATGTGAGTGGATGAGAGTCTTCTGCCTAAGAGAAGCCCCCAGGACGACAAAGCTAGCTGTTGACAACATGACAGTTTCGTGATAGGAATGATGATGCTTTTTTATATTTGTGTCAATGTGGGCGGTTGTGTCCTTGTTTGAAGGACTGCCTACGTATTCACGTGTAGTAAAATCAAACCAAGCCGTAGTTCAGTGTTGAAAGATATGTTATGGTGCCTAGTCTATTAGGACTTTGTGTGTAACTAGCCGTAGCGACGGTGTAGGCTAGGTGCATTCCCAATGATGTCTTGATCAAAGGGCTAGAACAGTTAGGATGTTGATCCTGTGACTGTGAGCGTTCTCTGGGGTAGCCCCCAGAGGTGGTGTGAACTATTTGGGCATGTTCTATGCCGACCGCAGGTTGAGTTCACGTGTTTGGGGCTGGTAACTGGTTTGGATGTTTTTGGAAATGTGAAGCTAGGTCGCAAGTGGCCTTGATGATTCGAAATCTGGAGCTCGATTTTGTGGAGCTAAGGCTTCGAGGGTAAGGAATTGTAATGTGGTAGGAAAGGGGGAAGTCGAGTAAAAATGACTCAAACTTCGATCGGGGTAGGTTTAATAATGCGGGATCTGATTTCCATGTCTGGCCTTAATGGTTAGGGTGTATCCTATGGAGCTTGAATCCTCAAAATTCCGGGCTGTCTCTTAGCCTACGTCTCAAGAAGGTCTTGAGGGTTGTAATGTGGGAAGGCTAAATGTGGTGTTAGCTGAACAACTGATTATCTATCCTCTATTGGATGGTATGGGTATTGATAATTTTTGAATTGACCGTACCCCGGTCAAGGGACTTTCACTTGAGTTGACCGTTGACCAAGGTAATGGGTATTTGAATTCTTTTTTTTTTGGGTTGACTTCTCAGCCCCGGTCGTGGGATTCTTCATTTGAGTTGACCGTGCCCCGGTCAAGGGATTGACCGTATCTGATCGGGGGATCTTGAGAGTTCTTTTTTTTTATGGCCAGCTCTTTTGTTTTGGCCTTTCCCTTTTTCCTTGGACTTTTGATTTTTTTGTCCAACTCTTTTTTTTTCACGGTAATCCCCTCCTATGGTGATGTGGGTGGATTTGGGGTTGGGCCTATCGGTTGGATTAGACTTGTGGAGCTAAACCTTTGTAAGGTGTAAGCCTAGTTGGTATTTGTGTGAGTGCAACTCATGGTGGAGTACTCTACTGTAAGCATGGTGGTTTGGATCTTGGTATTGTCATCATAATTCCGAGCAGGCTTGGTGGGAGCATCGTCCCGAGTTGGGTATTTTTGGCATTAAGTCTATAGAGTCACGATGCTTCTTTTTTTTGCTTCTGGTCAGACTAATGCCTAAGGTAGGGATTGTTCAGTCTTATTGAAAGAGTGTTTATTGTGGAAAATGAGCTTGCCTCCCGTCCTAAACCCAAACTAGGAGACTACCTAGATTTGTCATAGGATTCGATACCGCTCCTGCTAGGGGTAGTTAGGTGGCTTTCTATACCAGACATGGAACAGGTAAAGGAAAACACGGGTCTCAGTTCCTTGGAGTCATTGTAGATGTGCCTATAATAGTCACGTGAATGTGCTCACAGTGTATGATGGTGTTCATCATGTTCTCGGAAACACATAAGGAAAGCATATAGTAGAGATAGAATATTGAAAGCTGATTCTATTGAATTTTTGAAAAGAGGACAGGATGCAAATGACTTTGACTCTGATTTGGAAATGAGGGTGTCCTAGACTCGAACTCAGACTTAGACTCGAATCAAATCCGGACTTTTGGATGCTCGGTTGGTATACGTTCTTTTTGGTAAGGTCCTTGATTGGAGAAAACGACAGTTGCCACTACTCGCCTAAACTCGACTTTGCGCAAATGCAAGAGAGGGAGTCAAACTAGACACGGCCCGGGGTGACGGGTCGACAAAGACTCCTGGACCGGGATACTCGAACGTTGACCTAGACGAGGTAACGACCTTGGCTTGGACCTGACCACGAGACTCAGGTTGCACGAGGGTGAGTCCGAAAATGGGGCGACCATGTTTGACCACGTCGCGTGCTCGGACCAACCGTGGCGACCTAAACCTTTAGGAGACTCGAGTGTTCGTAGCATAGGTACGACTCAAAGAAGACATCATAAGGACGCCGGTGTATGATGAACGTAAGGTACCCCTTAAGGTGACTGTGGTCGACTGCTCGGGTGGAGGATAGCCCCCGGTAAAGTCTCAGATAGGACTCAGATGGTGTGGCATCTAAGAGACTCGAAAGTGGCACACGTGAGACAACACGTGTAGGACACGACCCTTAAAGCAACCGTGATTGATCGCTCTGCTGAAGGGTAGCCCCCGAGTGAGACCGAGGACTCTAAAAAAGACTCAGATGGTGTGACATCTAAGTGATTCAAAAGTGGGGTACGTGAGACAACACGTGTAAGACATGACCCTTAGAGCAACTGTGATTGACCGCTCTGCTGAAGGGTAGCCCCCAAGTGTAATCGAAGGTTTTGCTAGGACTCGAGTGTCGGACGAGTGACCCTTAGATGTAGGAATCACGAACCTTTTGTTATAGGGCTATGCCTTGTAAAAGGTTGACTCGGCCTCGAGGAAAGGCAGATGGGTAGGGGAAGAAACTTGCGATGTCAAATCGACAGTGTTTCGACGCTAGAGACCCTTGACTTGACTTGAATAAGGATGACCCTGTGATTAGGGTAGACCCTTAAGTTAAAGGACCCTTGAATTAGGATGACTCGACTAACGGATTGAAAGATGGGCGAACTTCCCTTAGGAAAGGTCGTGAGGACCGTCCTGCTAGAGGGAAAGATCGTGTGAGACTTTCTAGTTAGGACTCGAGTGTTAAGACAAACCTTCCGTTTACGAGTGTATGACTCGTGTTGGTCGGTTATGCCTTTAGGATAAGGCGGACTGGGATGGGGAAGAAACCCGTGATATAGGATCGACGGAGTTTCGACGCTAAAAACCTTCGACGACTTATAACAAGACCCGACACTGCTAAATACAGGAAGTCTTAAGAAGAGGAAAGTTTTTTTTTTTTGAAAAGAGGTTGACTTCCTAAAATAAGGAAGGTTTTTTTGAAAAGGATTGAATTCCGAGAAAATCGGAGGACGGTCCTGACTTTTGAAATTGGCAAAAATGCCGTCGGGGCCAAAGTTTTGAAAGTTCGAAAAATTTTGAACTTTGAAATGGGTAGCATACCGGCTAAAAATAGGCTATTTTGAGTAAAATCATAAGTCCTAATTTTCGGTAGCATTCCGGATTTTTGAAAAGTTGAATACTTGGAATTTTGAAATATGAATATCGAAAAAAAGAATATTCGACAATTTGAAAATTGAAGATGAGATCCCGAAGACTTAAAAATCGAAAATGACATCTCGAAGATTTGAAAATTAAAAATGGCATCTCGAAAATTTTAAAATCGAAATTGAATTTTGAAAATTCAAAAATCGAATAGTGGATCGGAAATTCGAATTTTGAAATGGGCGGCATGCCGGCTAAAAAAAAGGCTTGTTTTGAGTCAAATCCTAAGTCTAATTTTCGGCAGCATTCCGATTTTTGAAAATTGAATACTTTGGAAAGATGCATTTTTTGAAATGATGGTTTTTTGAAAACGACACGGAAACCAAGTAGCACATAGTCATGTAAGCATTATAACGGCGCCATGTATGCTTTACACTAAGTCTCGGTCGGTCTAAATGGGCTCTATTGATCGCCACCCAATTGGATCGGTCGTTAACGAAGGACGGGGGATCAAAAACAATATTTATAAGACTCGAGATGACACACAAAAACAAACAAGTAATCGTGGTAAGTCGAGGTCGGTCCACAGGGAACGGTGTGATGATAACGGGTTTAAACTGTCATGTTTGATGTCTAGAGGGGGGTTTTCTAAGGGTCGAGTCTATACTAGAGGAATCAGTACGATGATGGCTAGAGGTGGTCAATCTAGGGAAAAGGTGTTAAGGAGAAGTCGGGATTCGGTACTTGGTGTCTAAGAAGGTCGGGATCGAGTTTTTGTCGCAATATTGATAAACTCACCTAAAAACCCGCTTTCGCGGTGAATGAGGGTAAGTCCCTAGTCATGGTAATTTCTACCCCGAGTTTCCCCATATTGATAGAAATTAGTCAAGGTCGGTCTAGTTGGCCGGACTAAAACAACAATGACATAACACCATAAATAAAATAAACCAACATGCAAGCAACCCACCATTACCCCTAAATTCAAATAGTCCAAGTCCTCATCCCTAAACTCCCCAACAAGAAGTCTACTCACTAATCATTATGGAAAACAACAAAACATTGACTAAGGGGAAAATCTCTACAACTTGCATATTAAATAGATCTAATGAAACTATCAACACTAATATGATCTAGACAAGATAATGATGAGAAAATAACATTAAAACTAGACTAGAGATTAGAGAGTGGAAGAGAAGTATACCAACTATGGAGATCTACAAGAAATAAGAAGATATCATGAATAAAGATTGAATCTTTGATGAATAAAATGAAGAACTTGTCACTAATCCTCCAATAAACCCAACAAATCTTCAAATAAAACTTGAATAATCTTCTACAAACTTGTAATCTAGAGAATTGTTGATGTAAACTATGTTGATCTACTACTAGTTACTATGTAAACTACTAGAATTATGGAGGATTTTCTACTAGAATACTACTACTAAGATGGTGTAATATGATGGTGGAGTGGTGTAATGTCTTCCCTCCTTAGCATAATGTAGAGGTAATAGGCAACTAAGTAGGGTAGACATATATATAGTAATCTCTTAATGGGTATTTAACCTAAAGCCCAAATCCAACTTTATGCTCCATTAGTGAGACAATCTCCCTTAGCATCTTCATAGGGTGAAACTTCTCCCTGCGGACTTGACGATAATTCCCACCGGGTGAAATTTCACCCGGTCAGATTTTCTTCCATTTTTGCGTTTTCCGACTCTTCTCTCTATCGGGCGAAATTTCACCCGGTGGGCGAAATTTCGCCCGGTCAGATTCGCCCGGTGGGAGGGTCTCGGAAAATCTTCGGGAGGCGCTTTCACCGTCGGGTGAAATTTCGCCCGGTGGTGTTTCACCGGGTGAAATTTTGCCCGGTCATTTTTCTTGGCCTCTTTCTTGTCTCATTCTTCGTTGATTGATTTGATGGCTTTAAACTTTAAGTTGTGTGCTTCACTCTTTGGACGGTATTCCCTTCTCTTGTGCTCGTGGAAGCTCGATCGTGATTTCGGTGCAAAATCCTATCAAAATGATAGAAAAACCACCAAAAACACGTAAAACGCACAAGAGGGACGCTAATGCGAGATTTACTCAAAATATGGCGATAATCGCACTCAAGACTCGCAAAACGAGGGAAAAACGGGTTTCAATGAGGGGAAAAACGGTCTAAATTTAGCACACAACAGTTCCCCCACACTAAATTGTTGCTCGTCCTCGAGCAAAGACCCAAAAAGAAATTACAGCTACTACTACTTGCTAGTCTATGCTAAGCCGATACGGGGCAATTAACGGGCCCGTTCCGTCCCTTCAATTCACATCGAAATACCCATGAGGTAGAGTACTTCCATGCAAGGCAAGTTGGGGCTTGCTCAAAATGGTGGATGCGACTAAACACAACAAAAACACATAACACGAAAGAATAGACGCATCCAAAGCAAAAATAAAACACCGAATTCCTCATCGAGACGGCGGGGAAGACATCGATTACTTACCTAAAACAACAATAGGCTTCCAAGATAGATGACCCACGCAAACAAGGACCAAAGCCTAATACTATGACAATTAAGCAATATAGATGTTGATAACTTAGCCTAGGTCCTCCTAGTCTTCTAAAGGGGTACGACGGGGCGTATAACGGAGTGGAAAAAGTGAACCATGGATTCGTTCGACACTGTAGGTAGGTGCAGTCCTGCTCTCTTTGGCTAAGCCAAGAGGGTCGTTCCAAACTCGAATTTCCTAAATTAGCCCACATAGAAACGGTGGAGTGTTTACAATTATTGGGGTGGATCGACTCATCACCGCTATCTTCCGACCTTGGGACTCGGTCCTCTAGTTGGCACTTCACGGAGATGAATCAATCAAAGGGCTTTTTTTTTCAAGGAGATATTTTTGACGATACGATTTTTCATCTGAAGATCCTTTTTTTTCTCCTTTGTTTTTCTTTTTCATGTTTTTGTGCCTTTTTCTTCTTGCTTTGGTTTGCCCCTTTTTGGCTTTTTGATGTGGTCTGTAACCAAGCTTGGAGGTTATTTTTTTTTGTGTAAACTTATTGTGGTGATGTATAGGTGGAGGAAAAACAGGTAATCGAGAACGCGCACCATTCCCGGATAACCCACAAAAGGCGGAGAGAATTTGGACTAAAGGTGCAGTGGACATTCGAGCAAGGTCACCTAGAAAACGGGATGCGGGAACCAAGGCCTAAATCCTCCATGGGTGGTCAAGGTGGTCAAATGCAAACCCTGAAGTAAACCTCTAGTAGAAAAGGTGGACTCAAGCTAAAGGATCAACAAATTCATTGATTAAGAGTCATTCTACTAGATTAAGGTCCAAAATCTACAATGGGTTATCTACAATGGAATGTAAACTCTTGTAATAAGTTTGTAATCGGGTTTTCGAAAAGTTTTAATCCTAGACACACTATACAAAAACAAAATAAAGCAAAACACACGAACATGAAAAAGCAAATAAAAGAAAACACAAGTAAAGTCATGAACTCCTTACTCCATCATCATTCAAGCACAATCAACCACAACACCAAAATGCTCAACTTCGAGAGCCTCCAATAGCAACAACCTAACTCCTTTACGAAAGTAAAGAAAGAAGGAAGGAAGTTACCTAGCGGGTGCTTTCATAATCTCTTCAATTCATGCTATTAAAGTGGTGGTTACCTGTAAGAGTAGAGAACAAGACCATACACGGGACACGAAACATAACGAGAAACAAGAAAAGAAAAGAAAAAGAAAAAGAAAATATTTTTGATTTTTCGCATTTTTCAATTTTTTATGGATTTTGAAAAGATTTTTGAGAAAGTAAAAGGTATTAGACTCCTCCTCCACACGAAAACTGTACATTGTCCTCAATGGACAAGTAGGGGAAGATCGAAAAGGAAAATAAGAAAAATATTTTTGGATTTTTATGGTTTTTCAAATGTTTTTGGGTTTTTCAAAATTTTGAAAAAAGAAAAGGAAAATAAAATAAAGCGGTAAGATAGTGGCGGGCCTAGGTGCAATCACATCACCTAGACCCTAGCCAGGTGGCTAAGAAAATAAAAATCAAAGAAAATAAAATGGGCGTATGTGTAGTCACATCACCTAGCCCGGATTAAGAAAAATTGAGAAAGATTGATTTGAATTTGGATTTTTCAAAAGGGTCAATGGCGTAATCACATCGCCTAAAGACCGGGAGCAAAACCAAGGCCGCGACGGCCACAAAAATATTGATAGGACAGTGGGACAATGAGACAACTTGCAAATTTTGTTCGAGATAAAACAATCACAACGATTATAATGATGGGACAAGGAATAAGGAACAATATCATTTGAAAGATATACAATTGTAAATGATTAGAGACTCACCGACACAAACCACACAAATACCCACAACATACACAAACCAAATTATCTACCGACTCTTGTAGGGATGCTTAGGTCGAATAGTCATTTGACGCATAGGAAGCCGTCTGAGTTCCCTCACCGGCGTACTCCCAAACTCCTATTTCCCCCGATTTGGTCAGTCGGAATTCACAGGGACCTGGAGGTAGGTCCCAATTACGATGGTTATAAATATTGGTTAGGTTTTTGTTGGGGACAATTAAGGCACGGCCGTGGCCAAGAGAGACAAGGCGGTGGTCAGGCACATGAAAAATCCAAGAAGGAAAGTAGGCCTCGTCAAGCCAGACACGGGGGTCATGTGGTTTAAGGTGGTCGGTCGTGTAACCCAAATTTTTAGCTATTAAAGTCACAAGACCACCACAGTCGACAGAGGGGCGTTGGTCAATGATAATTTGATGAAAGTGTAACGCCACGACAATGGGTAGGTCAAGGGGATTAGAGTTACCGAGTAAAGAGTCACATAACAATTGTAAGACACACACATTGAGGTTGATAATGTTATCGGTAGACAGCAAAAGACAGTGGGAAAGGATTTCAGCAAAAAAACGAATAGCAGGGTTACGGATTTCAGCGGTAAAACTAGAATTGGGTTCGAAATCACGTGACCCGGCGCTATGCGCCTCCACAAGTCTCTTCTAGTCGCACTACTTTGCGAATCACTTAGGGGTCTACTTAGTCCGGTACCCGATGAGGGTAAACCAAGAGCTAAACCGAATTCGGAAACATTTAAACAGTGAGTTCTACCAAACAAGCGAAATTTAAACTCTCTTGGTGTGGTCGGGTTATCGATGGTAAAGGTACCTAAGAACTCACATGTAAGGTCTTTATTTGTGATACGCATAAAATCAAGGAGTTTACTAATACCAATCCTAGACGATAACTCTCTAATATCGTCCTTAATTCCTAAAATTTTCTTTGTGAATGGACAAGGCCACCTTGTACTCTCGAAAACTTTTTCGGAGAAGGTTTGAGCTAGAGGTGTATTAGGACAAGGTAAAAGTTTAGGCCTAGTAGACTTACTAGAAGATGAATGCTTAGAAGGATTAGAGGTCGAAGCCATACCTTGTTTACGCGCAGCTCGTTGGGCTCTTGTCTCCATAATAATAATTTGCAAGAAAAATCCCGAAACTTTAGCTTCTTCCCTCTTCAAAGACCCAAAATAAATATTCACAAGTTGAAGATGAAATATGGATGGAGGTTTTAATGTAGTATTTTATGATGGGTGAAAGGGTGAAATGATGAGTGAGGTGAAAAGGTGATATAAATAAGGCTGTTTGAGGAGGGAAAGTGAAAGTTTTAAAGTGAGTGGTAAAAATTTGGTGTAAAAATTATTGGAGGGAAAGTTATGTTGAGGTAAATTGTTGGAGGGAGATGAAAATGTAGTGAGTATATAGAAGGTATAGGTGATCCGGCCAAGTCACACCGCCGGGTGAAATTTCACCCGGTCGGGTCTCATCGGGTGAAATTTCACCCGACGGACTTTCGTCGTGAAAATCGATTTGCCAACTTTTTCTCCACCGGGTGAAATTTCACCCGGTGAAAATCTCACCGGACGAAATTTCGCTCGGTGGTATTTTCTTCGTTCCTGGCATTTCCGGCAACTTTCCGTAGGGCGAAGTTTCTCCCAGTCGAGTCTCACCGGGCGAAGTTTCGCCCGACGGTCTTCTTTTCTGCGTTTTTCCGCCTTGCCATTTCATGGCTCTTCAATAATCACCTAAAGATTCAAATATATGACTCGACCCATATTACATATAACAATATCTCCCACAAACATGCTTGTGCTCTTCATTTGAGCTCCATAACTTCTCCAAAAGCTTGATCTCCATCCAAATTATGCTCCATTGCGAAATCCAATTTCAATCATTCTTCTCAAATTAACATACTAACAACACAAAGAAATATAATACATATGTACAAGGTGGTTGTTGAGGATACCACCAAACCTATTTCAATTTTGAGAGGGGGTTAGACATTGCTCCCCAACGGGAGCTTACCAAACTTCACGGTAGCAAGGGTCTCACTAACGTGACCGGGGTGGTAGATCTTTAATCGTTGGCCATTAACCATAAATTTCCCGGTTTCCGGGCTTGATATCTCTATTGATCCATATGGTTGCACCTTGGTCACTTCGAATGGACCCGACCATTTAGATTTTAACTTACCGGGGAAGAGCTTAAAGCGAGAGTTGAAGAGCAATACCTTATCACCAACGGAGAAGTCCTTACAAAGTATTCGAGAGTCGTGCCTATGACGAGTTCGTTCTTTGTATATCTTCGAATTTTCATAGGCTTCGAGTCTTAGTTCTTCCAATTCTTGTAGTTGGAGAAGGCGGTTGTTTCCTACAACACTCTCATCGAAGTTTAGCTCTTTGATTGCCCATTCGGCCTTGTGTTCCAATTCCACTGGTAAATGACAAGCTTTACCATACACAAGATGATAAGGAGTGGTTCCAATCGGCGCTTTGTAAGCCGTTCTCAATGCCCAAAGGGCGTCATTCAACTTCAATGACCAATCCTTTCGGTGTGTATTTACAACTTTATCTAAAATTCCCTTGATTTGACGGTTGGAGATTTTGGCTTGCCCATTGGCTTGAGGGTGGTAGGCTAGTGACATCTTGTGAGTGATACCATATTTCCTTAGAATGTGCTCAAAGGTATCTTTCCTAAAATGAGAGCCTTCATCACTAATTATGGCTCTAGGCATACCGAATCTTGGGAAAATTACATTCTTGAAAAGCTTGATTACAACCTTGGAGTCATTGGTGGGGGAAGCTACGGCCTCGATCCATTTTGAGACATAATCAACCGCGACAAGAATGTACTTGTTACCAAAAGAGGATGTGAACGGACCCATGAAATCAATGCCCCAAACATCGAACAATTCAATCTCCAAGATGGGTTGAAGGGGCATCTCATTTCTTCTTGTAATATTCCACTTCTTTGGCAAGCATCGCACGTGAGAATGAAAGCTCGAATGTCCTTAAACATGGAAGGCCACCAAAACCCGCTTTGGAGAACCTTGGCAATTGTCTTTTGGTTGCCCAAGTGTCCACCATAAGATGCCGAGTGAAGGTGCTTCACAATGTTATGTGCTTCTTTGGCCGTAACACATCGCCGGTAAATTCCATCTACACAACGGCGAAACAAATACGGTTCGTCCCAATAATAGCGTCGGGCTTCATAACGTAGTTTCTTCCTCTCTTGCTTGGAATAATCGTCCGGAATATAATGAGATACTAAGAAGTTGACGATATCGGCATACCAAGGTGTAATAGTATCAATGGCCATCAAGGCCTCATCTCTCATAGCTTCATTTATGGGGATACCATGTTCTTCATTGTTCTCTTTACTAACCGTTAGTCTACTAAGATGATCCGCTACCAAGTTCTCCGATCCGGTTTTGTCTTTAATCTCAATATCAAATTCTTGTAAAAGGAGCACCCACCGAAAGAGTCCGGACTTGGTCTCCTTCTTGGACATGATGTATCGAATTGTCGCGTGATCAGTGTGAATTATGACTTTGGAACCGGTAACATAATTTCGGAATTTCTCCATGGCATAGACAACGGCAAGCATCTCTTTCTCGGTTGTGGTGTACCTCGATTGGGCTTCATCTAAGGTCTTGCTTTCATAGTATATCAGATGTAGCTTCTTATCAACCCGTTGACCTAGCACGGCGCCAACGGCAAAATCGGATGCATCGCACATGATCTCAAATGGAAGATTCCAATCGGGAGCTTTGATAGTTGGAGTAGTAGTGAGAGCGGTCTTTATCCTGCAAAAGGCCTCAAGACACGAGTCATCGAAAAAAAAGGTGCATCTTTCTTAAGCAAAGAAGTCAAAGGCTTAGCAATCTTAGAAAAGTCTTTAATAAATCGTCTATAAAAACCGGCGTGACCTAGAAAACTCCTCACCCCTTTGACATTTGTAGGTGGTGGCAAGTTCTCAATCACGAAGACTTTCGCCTTATCGACTTCGACTCCTCTATTAGAAACAATATGACCTAAGACAACACCTTGTTCAACCATAAAATGACACTTTTCCCAATTTAAAACAAGTTTATACTCTTCACATCGAGCTAACACTTGATCAAGACTTTCAAGACAAGAATCAAAAGATGTACCATGGACACTAAAATCATCCATAAAAACTTCCATGGATTTTGTAGACACCCACATTTTGACCGTCAGGTGTCTATAGTAGTTCCCGCCAAACACCCGATGATGATTGGACGTAAACGTGCTTTGATAGACTCGGATATGGGCTTGTAATCATGGACATTTGGTTTAGACTTATCACGGAGTACAAATCTTACAAAACCAACCTCAAATCCAGGCCCAGTGGGTCGTTTCGAGTCAAATAAGACTAATTTGGGTCGATTCTGTCACCAGGGGTAAAACCGTCTTTTAGCGACCGAGTCGAGACCCGGTCAAAGATATTTTTTCCGAGACCCGCGAGCCAACCGTGACACTACACGTCCGGTTTGGACTCAAACACTACAAAATATCAGCTTCAATAAACATTAAACAATTCCGTTAAAGGTAGAATTCGATCTCAAGTAGGAATTCTATCCGAAAACCAGAACAATTACCGACCGAGTGTCAAACACTCGGCCGAAATCAGCCAATTCAGCCGAGATTTCCTTGTTTCCTCCCCAAGCAACGGACTTCTCGTTCCCTTCAACTTCTTACAATCCTATCCAAACGGGTATTTCTTGTCACACAAGCAAGACTACCTCGATTCCTATAAATAGGACCCTCTATTCAAACACAACACACAACAAAAAATCGACACACATCATAGATCTATTATTCCTACATCACACATTCATCATCAATCATTGAAAGTCAGAAAATATACAACCTCGTAACGCCAAACAATTCCCGAGTAATCTCGACCCGACGAATCCGACCCCCAGCCGGCCGAAACCCGTCCCATTACACGTCCAAAATAACACCTTAACTCATCCCGCATCATCTCGACGCTCCCAAGTTTAAACCACTTTCCGACGAGCCTTATTCCGAGAAAACAAAGCATGTAGGTTGAGGGTGTAAATCAAACCCGATTCTTCTCTTCTTCTCTCCCTTTCTCCACGTTTTTTTTATCTTTTTTTTGAGTTGTGTCGGCAGTCGGTCTTTTTAATATGGGTCGTTTATCGCATATTTTTTATTTCTAATAATCGATACTACAAAAAATATTTTTTATAACGTTCTTAAAATACGATATCGATTCTCTAATCGAATATCGTATCTAACAAGAACAAAATTAATTAATTCTCGTTGATGCTAATAAAATCGTTACATCCTTTTTTTAAACAAAATACGACGATTTTATACGCGGAGAGAATTAACATCTTTTTCGTTCAAAATTCTTTTTTTTACTTTTCGTTCAAAACAAACTTTTCTCAAAACCTTTTCTAAAATCATTCCGACTATTCGATATCGATTTCATAATCGAATATCAAAAATATGAATCGGGTATAAATTAATCCATATTTGTACGCGATTTATAAAAATTAACGATTTTCGACACAATTAAAAAACCCGAACAGACCACCACGCGAGTCGCGCGCCTGTCAGGCGACTCGCGCGGTGGCCTGTTTGGCCGAGTCCTTTTTTTTCGTTTCCTCGCTTTTCTATTTTTTTATTCTTTTCGAGTCTTACATAAAAAGCGACTTTCGCGACATATTTTGATAAATACTTTTTCTTTGGCCTCGGTCAACACGTGCTAATCCATCACGTGTCATAAGTCTTTTCCAAAATCATGCATATTATTTATTTACGTCTTTATTCAATTTATTCATCGTTACTAACTCGTTTTCTCGTGTTTGTAGCAATTTATTTTCATATTTTGTTTTATTAGACTAAAACGAATTTACATGCTAAAATAACTTTGACGTTATTAGTTTAACATGCATTAAACGACTTAGCAACCCATTTATTTTTCTCTCACATGTTTAGGGAAAATATTGTTTGCATATCATTCAACCGTCGAACTAACGCGTGTACATAAAAAACGAACGATATCTTAGTAAAGGCCGCTAAGTGCGGGCGGGTTTGGGTGTTCTTAGTGAACTTCCCAACACGTACCCTCACCCCTTACTCAGAACCATGGTTTCCGGATGTCCGAGTCCATTGGCAACGAGAGTCATTCAATACACAATATCCAATAATGTCGGTATCGGTATCAAATGCTAAGGGACGAACCCGATAAGCTCTAACATCGGAAATGGGCCATGTTTTAAATATGGCCCACTACGACATAGAGTGGGTTCGAATGGTTCCGAATACCCACAAAATTCGGTGGCGACTCTTACTTCGATTTAAAATTCAATTCGATCCATCTCATATGGAGATTCATTCGCCTCCCCAAACCCGCGCGTGGCCGCGTCGGGGCGGACCTATGTCATGTCCACAATTTGGCGACTCCGCTGGGGATTAACTGATGTGTCACTTACCATCGGCATCCTCAGGGTGAGACTCGAAAAGAAATCGTTCGATTAATAATGTACACGTTTTAGTTCAATGGTTCATGCATAACCCAAATTTTTCCCGGGCCGGTTACTTGTGACCGACGTCCCACTATACCACGGTGCATTCCTAAATGGGTGCACTAAAGACTTCGATGGCGGAACTCGCATGGGTTTTACGGCAGGTTCTAAGACCAACTCGGCTTAGGAAGTCCGTCCTGATTTGCGAGAATGCTATCGTCGTTGGTATAGACCCTCTTTCGACCGACCGAGACTTAGACTTAGAGCATACATGGCGTCGTTATACTGTTTCTTTGACTACGTGCTACCTGATTTACAAGTCGTCTTTCAAAAACCGTCATTTTCAAAAACCCGCATCTTTTCAAACCCATCCATTTTTCAAAACCCGGAAAGCTACCAAATTTAGGACTTATGATTTTGACTCAAAATAGCCTATTTTTAGCCGGTATGCTGTCCAAACTTTCCAAAAAAAATCAAAATCTCGGCCCGGTAACCTTTTTTTTTATTTTTCAAAAAAATCGGGCCTTCCAATCCGACCTTGCTCGGTTTTCAAATCCAAATTCCCTTTTCAAAACTTTCTTCTTCTTAGGACTTCCCGTATTTGGTAGTGTTGGGTCTTGTCATAAGTTGTTAGAGTCTATAGCGTCAAAACTCCGTCGATCTTACATCACGAGTTTCTACCCCATCCCAAGCCCGCCTTATTTGTCAAGGCACGGTCCACCCGCGTAGGACAAACTCCTACAAAGGGAAGCCCATTTACACAATCGAGTCCAAAGTCTGGGGATTTCACACACGGATCTTTCTTCGAACGGGACTAGGCCCACTTTGCCAAAACCCAGGGAGAGTCCACCATCCACGAGTCACCCGTCTAGGAGTCGGTCTTCAGTCCCACTCGGGGGCTACCCTTTAGCGGGGCGATCAACCGCGTTTGCTCTAAGGATCAGGTCTTACACGTGTTGCCTCACGTACCCCACTTTCGAGTCACTTAGGTGTCACACCATCTGAGTCCTATCAGATTCTTTAGCCTCACTCGGGAGCTATCCCCTAACCGAGCAGTCAACCACGGTCATCCTAAGGGCACCCTACGTTCATCCTGCACCGGCGTCCTTATGATGCCTTCTTCGTGTCGTACCTATGCTACGAATACTCGAGTCACCTAGGGTTAGGTCACCACTGTTGGTCCGAGCACGTGATACGGTCAAACACGATCGCCCCCATTTTCGGATTCACCCTTATGCAGCTCGAGTCCAATTCGCAGTCGTTACCTCGTCTAGATCAACGTTCGAGTATCCCGGTCCAAGAGTCTTTGTCGACCCGTCACCCCGGGCCGTGTCTAGTTTGACTCCCTCACTGGCACTTGCGCAAAGCCGAGTTTAGGTGAGCCGTGACACCCGTCGTTCTCTCCAATCAAAGACCTTACCAAAAAAAACAACCAACCGAGCATCCGAGTCCGGATTTGATTCGAGTCTAAGTCTGAGTTCGAGTCTAGGATACCCTACATCCTCATTTCCAAATCAGCGTCAGAGTCAATTGTATTCTGTCCTCTTTTTCAAATTCAATAAAATCAGCCTTTCTATTTCTCATATATACTTTCCTTATGTGTTTCCGAGAACATGATAAGCACCATCGTACACTGTGAGCACATGCACGTGACTATTATAGGCACATCTATAATGACTGCAGGAAACCGAACCCGTGTTTTCCTTTTACCTATTCCATGTCTGGTATAGAAAGTCACATAACTACCCGTAGCAGGAGCATATCGAATCCTATGACAAATCTAGGTAGTCTTCTAGTTTGGGTTCAAGACGGGAGGCAAGCCCCCTTCCCACAATAAACACCCATCCAATAAGACTAGCCAGTCCCTACCTTAGGTGTTAGTCTGACCGAAAAAAAAAAGCTGGACAAAAAAATCAAAAGTTCAAGAGAAAAAAAGCAAAAGGCCAAAACAAAAAAGCTGGCCATGATCAAAAAAGAATTATCAACATCTCTCGACCAGACACGGTCAACTCAAATGAAGAATCCCATGACCGGGGCTAAGAGGTCAACCCAAAGAATTCAAAAATCCATGACCGTGAAGCGGTCAATTCAAAAATTATCAATACTCATACCATCCAATAGGGGATAGACAGTCAAGCTGGTCAGCTAACACTACATCTAGCCTTCCCACATTACAACCCTCAAGACCTTCTCGAGACCTAGGCTAGAGATAGCCCAGAATTTTGAGGATTCAAGCTCCATAGGATACCCTAACCATTAGGGCCAGACATGAAAATCAGATCCCGCATTATCAAACCTGCCCAATCGAAGTTCGAGCCATTCTACTCGACTTCCCCTTTACATAACAGAATTCACAATCACCATACGCAAATCCGAGAGCAAAACTCGTCAAATCCCCCAAGAGCAAAACTCGTCAAATCCCCCGAGAGCAAAACTCGTTAAATCCCCCCGAGAGCAAAACTCATCAAATCCCCGAGAACAGAACTCGTTAAAATCTCATCCCAATTCTTCTAATTCAAACCAATTACCAGCCCCAAACATGGGAACTTAACTTGCAGTCGGCATAGAACATGCCCAAATAAGTTCACACCACCCTTGGGGGCTACCCCGGAGAACGCTCACAGTCACAGGATCAACATCCTAACTATTCTAGCCCTTTGATCAAGACATCACTGGGAATGCACCTAGCCTTCACCACTGGGAACATCCTTTTTTTTCGTTTCCTTGCTTTTCTATTTTTTTATTCTTTTCGAGTCTTACATAAAAAGCGACTTTCGCGACATATTTCGATAAATACTTTTTCTTTGGCCTCGGTCAACACGTGCTAATCCATCACGTGTCATAAGTCTTTTCCAAAATCGTGCATATTATTTATTTACGTCTTTATTCAATTTATTCATCGTTACTAACTCGTTTTCTCGTGTTTGTAGCAATTTATTTTCATATTTTGTTTTATTAGACTAAAACGAATTCACAAGCTAAAATAACTTTGACGTTATTAGTTTAACATGCATTAAACGACTTAGCAACCCATTTATTTTTCTCTCACATGTTTAGGGAAAATATTGTTTGCATATCATTCAACCGTCGAACTAACGCGTGTACATAAAAAACGAACGATATCTTAGTAAAGGCCGCTAAGTGCGGGCGGGTTTGGGTGTTCTTAGTGAACTTCCCAACACGTACCCTCACCCTTACTCAGAACCATGGTTTCCGGATGTCCGAATCCATTGGCAACGAGAGTCATTCAATACACGATATCCGATAATGTCGGTATCGGTATCAAATGCTATGGGACGAACCCGATAAGCTCTGACATCGGAAATGGGCCATGTTTTAAATATGGTCCACTACGACATAGAGTGGGTTCGAATGGTTCCGAATAACCACAAAATTCGGTGGCGACTCCTACTTCAATTTAAAATTCAATTCGATCCATCTCATATGGAGATTCATTCGCCTCCCCAAACTCGTGCGTGGCCGCGTCGGGGCGGACCTATGTCATGTCCACAGATTTTTCAATAAAATCGGAAAAAATAGCCATCATACATCTTTGAAACGTTCCCGGCGCATTGCATAGTCCAAATGGCATCCTTCTATAAGCATAGGTGCCATAGGGACATGTAAAGGTGGTTTTCTCTTGATCATCGGGATGAATGAGAATTTGAAGAAATCCGGAATGACCATTAAGGAAACAAAAATAAGAATGATGCGCCAATCTTTCAAGCATTTGATCAATAAAGGGAAGGGGGAAATGGTCTTTTATGGTGGTCGTGTTCAATTTACGATAGTCTATACACATGCGCCAACCGGTAATAGTCCTAGTAGAAATTGACTCACCCTTTTCTCCCTTGACAACCGTCATTCCTCCTTTTTTCGGCACAACTTGTACGGGGCTAACCCATTTACTTCCGGTTATTGGGTATATAATGTTAGCCTCATACAACTTGAGGACTTCCTTCTTGACAACCTCTTTCATGGTGGGGTTCAACCTACGTTGACCTTCAACCGAAGGACGGTGGTCATCATCAAGGAAGATCCTATGCATACAAACATTTGGGCTTATGCCTTGGAGGTCGGCAATGCTAGACCCGATGGCCTTTTTGTGTTTTCTCAAAACAATCAAAAGTTTTTCTAATTGAGGTCCATCAAGGGTAGCATTGACAATAACGGGATAATTAGTTCCTTCAAGAAAAGCATATTTGAGGGAAGAGGGGAGTGGTTTAAGTTCAAGATTAGGAGGAGAAGATACCATACTCTTACCCACCGGTAGTGGTTCTACCTTTTCATCATGCAAGCATTCTTCTTTGAGAGGTGGAGAGTCGAATGGTTCATCTTCTTGCTTATCATCATCTATCAAGCTATACTCAACCAAACTGTCAATAACTTCAATGGAATTCATTTGTTCAATCATTGGTTGTTTAAGAGCTTGAGAAAGGGAAAACTCTACCGACTCGTTCCCTATGTTAAATAATAACTTTCTATTCTTAACATCAACTATAGCACCTCCGGTAGCCATAAAAGGTCGACCTAAAATAATGGGGGTAATAGTGTCTTCGGGCATATCCATGACAACAAAATCGGAGGGGATGAAGAACCTACCAACTTGAACGGGTACATCCTCAAGTATCCCAAGTGGGTATTTGACAGACCTATCCGCAAGTTGAATTGACATACTAGTGGGTCTCATCTCCCCCACACTAAGTCTCTTAGCAATGGAATAGGGTAACAAACTAACACTAGCCCCAAGGTCACATAAAGCTTGATTAACAACAACGTTTCCAACCCGACAAGGGATATAAAAACTACCGGGATCCTCTAGTTTCTTTGGCATTTCGTTCATAAGAATGCCACTACAATGACCCGTGAGAGGAATACATTCTTTATCCTCTATTGTTCTCTTTTTAGACAAGACATCTTTCAAAAATTTAGAGTAGAGGGGCATTTGAGAGATTAACTCGGTGAAGGGTAAAGATACCTCTACTTTCTTCAACATATCCACGAAACGGCTAAATTGAGCATTCTCTTTGTGTGGCTTAGCTCGCTCGGGAAAAGGGAATGGAGGGACAAAAGTGGGAGGCGGTGGAACATTGGATTCTTCTTCTTCTTCTTCGGCTAATCGCTCCGCCTCTTTCTTCTTTGCTTCTTCCGCTTCCATTTGCTTTTTCTTCTTTCTTTGTTCTCTTTGTTCTTTCTCCGCATTTTGGAGGATATCAAACTCCGCTTGTATTCCCCGGTTTTGTTTGGGGGAAGTGGGAGATGATTCTTGTGGTGCACTTGGTTGATTGACTTTGGATGGGGTACTTTTGGTGTTCAAATTCTTGTATGGGTCCTCAAGTTCCTTGCCACCTCTCAAAATGACGACATTTGCTTGGTGCGAAGGATCTCTTGGGTTTTGGGGTTGGCCGGGCAAACCATGGGGTGGATGAATTGGTGCGGCTAAGGCTTTTGTTGCTTCTTGTGATTCCCAAACTTTTAGCCTTGTCTTGGTATCTTGGTGTTCATTCCATAGTTGCCCAACGGTTCTTTGCAAATCATTATAGCTCTCCCATGAAGGTCCCCCTTGACCAATTTGAGAATTGTTTGGTTGGTCATAAGATTGAGAAGGTTGGTTAAATGGTGGTTGATTGTAACCTTGGTTTCCATGGAAATTTCCTTGGGACCCTTGATTGTATCCATGATTGAAATGATTACTGTGTTGATTTTGGTAATTGTTGTAGTTGTTAGGAACATGGAAGTTGCTAGCTTGTCGATTGAAGTTTCTCCTTTGATGAGGAGGCATATATGGGGGCATCTTTGAAGGACCTTGATTAAAGGGTCTTTGTTGACTTTGATTGAATGGCCTCATTTGACTCCCTTGGGCATGCGACATTGGATTTTGAACATTTTGATTTCCATAAGAGAAATTAGGATGAAATCTTGTGCCGGCATTGTAAGTATTAGAAAAAGGATCAAATTGAGGTCTTTGCCCATATGCTTGTATAGCTTGAACTTCATTTGGCTCTTCAATATAAACTTCTTCATTAGGAATGCAAAAGCTAGAATCATGACCATGATTGCCGCAATGATCACATTGAACTTCCCATGTTAATTGCTTTGGAGGTGATGGTTGCCTTGGTGGAACACTCCCTTGAATTGGTACATACCTCTAGGAATGGGCTTTGAACTCATGGCATCCATTATCTTTTTCAATTCTTCAAGTTCCGTTTGAAATTTCAATTCTTTAGAACTCGTAGATGAGTTCACTTCAACTTTCTTTCTAGAATCCCTTGATTGACCCATTCTTGAATCACTCCTTGCCATCTTCTCAATAAGATTTTTAGATGCCTCATCGGTGAGAGAAGAGAAGTCTCCTCCGGCGGCCGAATTGAGGTTCTCCTTAGTTCTAGATGAAAGGGTGTTATAAAATGTTTGGGTAGTTAGCCAATCGGGTATTCCATGATGTGGACATTTGCGCAACAAATCTCTAAATCTTTCCCAAGCCTCACTTAAGCTTTCAAATTCATCTTGCTTGAATGTTTGTATCTCCATGCGATATTGGTTAGTCTTTGACGGCGGGAAATATTTCTCTAAGAAGGCATTAGATAGTTGAGCCCGTGTTGTGAAAGTGTTAGCGGGATGGCCTTGAAGCCATCTACGAGCTCCATCTCTCAAGGTCTTTGGAAATAATAAACGATGTAATTGGCATGAGGTTAATCCATTGAGACGGGCTCCCACTAATTTCTCTTTGAATGAAGCAATGTGCTCTTGAGCATCTTCTTGAGAAAAACCGTGAAAAGTGTCTTGTTGGACCGCATTAGTCAAAGAAGCTTTTAATTCATAATTTTCCGGAATCTCTCCGAAATCGACGGGAGAAGGTGTTTCTTCATGTGTGAGTTGGGAATGAGAGGCTAAAGTCGTCATTTGTTGGATTGGTGGTGATGGTGGATTCAAATTTGGTGAATTTGGAGAATTTGGAGGGGATGGATTTGGTGGTGGAGTTTTCGGTGATGGTGGTGAATTTTGTGAAGGGGAAGGTTTGGAAGGATTGTTTGGAGTGAATTGATTTGATGTAGAAGGTGTAGAAGGTGAAGGTGTATGTGGTAGGATGGGATTAAGGTTAGGAGGTGATAATGAAGGATGTGGAATGATGGTGGTTGAGTTATTTCCCCGAAAACGCAATGCTCTAAAAGTCCTTTCCGGCTCCGGATCGAACCATAAGGGCGATGACGTGTTCCTAGGCATAAAACTCAATTAAACGATGAGACTCCTAGCACCTCACGGTACTAGGGAAAAGAGAGAAGGGAAAAGAATCAAACACAACAACTAAAAACTCAATATCTACTCGCCGTCCCCGGCAACGGCGCCACTTTGATCGCCACCCAATCGGATCGGTCGTTAACGAAGGACGGGGGATCAAAAACAATATTTATAAGACTCGAGATGACACACAAAAACAAACAAGTAATCGTGGTAAGTCGAGGTCGGTCCACAGGGAACGGTGTGATAATAACGGGTTTAAAGTGTCATGTTTGATGTCTAGAGGGAGTTTTCTAAGGGTCGAGTCTATACTAGAGGTATCACTACGATGATGGCTAGAGGTGGTCAATCTAAGGAAAAGGTATTAGGGAGAAGTCGGGATTCGGTACTTGGAGTCTAAGAAGGTCGGGATCGAGTTTTTGTCGCAATATTGATAAATTCACCTAAAAACCCGCTTTCGCGGTGAATGAGGGTAAGTCCCTAGTCATGTTAATTTCTACCCCGAGTTTCCCCATATTGATAGAAATTAGTCAAGGTCGGTCTAGTTAGCCGGACTAAAACAACAATGACATAACACCATAAATAAGATAAACCAACATGCAAGCAACCCACCATTACCCCTACATTCAAATGGTCCAAGTCCTCATCCCTAAACTCCCCAACAAGAAGTCTACTCACTAATCATTATGGAAAACAACAAAACATTGACTAAGGGGAAAATCTCTACAACTTGCATATTAAATAGATCTAATGAAACTATCAACACTAATATGATCTAGACAAGATAATGATGAGAAAATAACATTAAAACTAGACTAGAGATTAGAGAGTGGAAGAGAAGTATATCAACTATGGAGATCTACAAGAAATAAGAAGATATCATGAATAAAGATTGAATCTTTGATGAATAAAATGGAGAACTTGTCACTAATCCTCCAATAAACCCAACAAATCTTCAAATAAAACTTGAATAATCTTCTACAAACTTGTAATCTAGAGAATTGTTGATGTAAACTATGTAGATCTACTACTAATTACTATATAAACTACAAGAATTATGGAGGATTTTCTACTAGAATACTACTACTAAGATGGTGTAATATGATGGTGGAGTGGTGTAATGTCTTCCCTCCTTAGCATAATGGAGAGGTAATAGGCAACTAAGTAGGGTAGACATATATATAGTAATATCTTAATGGGTATTTAACCTAAAGCCCAAATCCAACTTTATGCTACATTAGTGAGACAATCTCCCTTAGCATCTTCATAGGGTGAAACTTCGCCCTGCGGACTTGACGATAATTCCCACCGGGTGAAATTTCACCCGGTCAGATTTTCTTCCATTTTTGCGTTTTCCGACTCTTCTCTCCATCGGGCGAAATTTCACCCGGTGGGCGAAATTTCGCCCGGTCAGATTCGCCCGGTGGGGGGGTCTCGGAAAATCTTCGGGAGGCGCTTTCACCGTCGGGTGAAATTTCGCCCGGTGGTGTTTCACCGGGTGAAATTTTGCCCGGTCATTTTTCTTGGCCTCTTTCTTGTCTCATTCTTCGTTGATTGATTGAATGGCTTTAAACTTTAAGTTGTGTGCTTCACTCTTTGGACGGTATTCCCTTCTCTTGTGCTCGTGGAAGCTCGATCGTGATTTCGGTGCAAAATCCTATCAAAATGATAGAAAAACTACCAAAAACACGTAAAACGCACAAGAGGGACGCTAATGCGAGATTTACTCAAAATATGGCGATAATCGCACTCAAGACTCGCAAAACGAGGGAAAATTGGGTCTCAATGAGGGGAAAAACAGTCTAAATTTAGCACACAACATCTATACCAGTGCACATAGTCTAGACGAGAATCGGGACGGACTTCCTAAGTCGAGTTGAACTTAGAACATGCCGCGAAACCCATACGAATCGACTATGAACACCTTTGACATATCCAAGTCGGAGTATATCATGGTATAGTGGGACGTCGGTCACCAGTACCGACCCGGGCAAATATGGGTTATGCATGAACCGTAAAACTAAAACGCGTATTGTACTAGTCAAACGATTTCTATTCGAGTCTCACCCTGAGGATGCCGATGGTAAGTCACGCATCAGTTAATCCCCAGCGGAGTCGCCAAATTGTGGACATGACGTAGGTCCACCTCGACGCGGCCACGCGCGGGTTTGGGGAGGCGAATGAATCTCCATATGAG
Organism: Agrostemma githago; assembly: GCA_958450325.1. Taxonomy (NCBI): domain Eukaryota; kingdom Viridiplantae; phylum Streptophyta; class Magnoliopsida; order Caryophyllales; family Caryophyllaceae; genus Agrostemma; species Agrostemma githago. The sequence goes on from OY288239.1 coordinate 8,812,096, forward strand.
ATGGGTCGAATTGAAATTTAAGTCGAATTAGGAGTCGCCACCGAACTTTGTGGGAGTTCGGGCCCATTTGAGCCCACTCTATATCGCTATGGACCGTACACAAAGTATAGTCCACTTCGATTTCAGAGTTTATTGGGATCGTCCCTTTGCATTGCGATACCGATACGTCACTACCGGTTATCGTGTATTGAATGACTCTCATGCGCCAACGGTTTCGGGCATCCGGAAACCGAGGTTCTGAGTAAGGGGTCAGGGTACGTGTTGGGAAGCCCACAAAGGACACCCAACCCTGCCCGCACTTAGCGGCCTCTACTAAGATATCGTTTGACTTTCTAATATGCGCGTTAGTAATCCGGTAAAATGATATGCAAACAACATTTTACGAGGTATAAATATTGAATGGGTTGCTACGTCATTTTAATGCATCTTGATTCACGTCAAAGTGATTTAGCATGCGATGTTCATTTAAGGCAATAAATGGCAAACATCGAAAATAGAAAACTCATAAATAAATTACAAATTACACGGGCGGAATACAACCCGGAATTCACAATACAACGAGCGATAATATAATAATCGAATTAGAAAACGGTAAATATTAACTATAAACGGACCCGTAAATAGTAAATATAAGCTAGACCGTAAATTGAATAACCGGAGAAACTTCGATCAAGTAAACGTTATGTTGTGTACCAATCGAAGGACGGAGACTTTTAATACGTGCTCACGTACGGGACCGAAGCGTGGTGCCAGCTCGATCCCGGGTCTCGATGCCTTGTCCCGACTTATCATATTGAAAGATTGATGTCTAGACTAGTCATGCGTCGGACGCGACTAAGGAGTCGTCGACACAAAACTAGTCGTGCAAGACATTAGTCAAAGTCGTGAAAGTAGTAAAATAGAATAAAATGCATGAGTTTTGAATAAGGGATCACGTGATCGACTTTACACGTGACGACCAAAGTCGTAATATATTTGACGAGGCTTACGGTATTTAGATGGCTCAAGGTTTAGGCATGATACAAGACACTCGATCGAGTGCCCCTCGTGGAGGCCTTCTGCCTGTTATTTGAGGTGTCACTCGATCGAGTGAGCCAAGGCACTCGATCGAGTACCCTCTGTTCGAGGTGCTACTCGATTCGGAAAAGGTAACAATTCTGATTTATTGATTTTGAAATCGACATGTAATTACACTAAATATAAATATTGTCTAATTTATATTAGTGTAAATTTCGATGGCTCGTCCTACTCAACATTCGGTTATAGAACCGTTATCTAGTAGTTAAAGCGAAATTTGCAAAATCGAGTTTGATCGGGCTAGAACAAATATGGACTCCCTCCGCGTCATAATGTCATGATCAATCCTTTCGGATCGTGTGACAATTAATTCGGCGTCAATGGGTTTCGTCCTAATCCGATTTGTCGATGACCTTTTTAGAATAATATTTTGAATGAGATGGGGTCGGACATATTTAACGACAAATCTCCACGATCTATTACGCCCTTAAGTGTTTAGGGCGGCGCACCTCGAAGGGCACCACCTCCAATACAACTTGTAAAGGGATTAAATAGACTTTAGGCGGAACTCATAATTAGACATATTCGACCCAAAAATTCGACCGTCGTCGCAAACTTAGGTCCTCGCCATTTTAACATCGTAATTTGGCCTTTTAGGCCTACGATCATTAATTTAACCTCAACGGACGTTGCTCGGATCGTTTTGAAAATAGTTTTTTTATGATAAATATACGCGGTATTATATAAGACGGAATATAAATAACGATTAATTAAATGTTAGATTGGTTAGTATGCGAATAATGAAAATGTTAGATGTTAGTTGACATAAAATAAAATGTTAGTAACGGAATTAAAATGTTAGTGTTAGTACGATTAATATAAATAATATGTATATATATGAAAGAAACGAAAAAAGGAAGAAGAAAGAAAAGGATGTCGGGATTTGAATGTTACACCCTCAACCTACGTGCTTTTGCTTCTCGGAATAGGGCTCGTCAAATGGTGGCAAAGTCACGGGGGCGTCGAGATACGTAGGGAAGTTATGGTGTGTATGTGGTTTTGTAGAGATGGATTTTAACGAGTTTTGCTCTCGGTCTTTGACGAGTTTTGATCTCGGGATTTTGAATATGTATGTATGTGTGTGACTTTGAAGCCAAGTTCAAAGGGTGTATTGTGTAAAAGTTGAATAGTAATGTGTAAAGTTGAAGGGTGATTGATGATTGAAATGTGGTTGAAAAGATGAGGGTTTTAAAGGTGGTGAATGCTTGAAAAAGTCTTGTATGTGATGGGTAAAAAGTTCTAAAATGAACGTGTGATGATGGGGTATTTATAGGACAAATATCCCGGTTCAGGGTCACTCGATCGAGTGGCGCGGGTGCACTCGATCGAGTGCCCGGTCTGAGTCTGGTTCGGCCGGTTTAAGGCCTTACTCGACCGAGTGGATGTGAGCCACTCGATCGAGTGGATCGGGAAAGAAGGAGTGTAAATAGGGCATGATTTGTTGCCTTTTTGAATGGGATTTAGTTTACTTAATTAGTCTTGATTTGCTTTTGACTTTGAATTTAGACAAATGCATGGCTGGTTGCGTCTCGGGATTCGACTTTGACCGGGTTTTGACTCGGTCGCTAAAAGACGGTTTTATTTCCGGTGACGGATTTGACCCAAATTAGTCTCATTTTATTGGAAACGGCCCACTGGGCCTGAATTTGTGATCGGTTTTGTGAGATTTGTACTCCGCTAAAAGCCCATGCCAGACATTACTGATTTCGAGCCCATATTCGAGCGCGTTAAAGCACGTTTGCGTCCGATCATCATCGGTGTTTTTTGGGAACTGCTATAGACACCTAGGGGCCAAATGCGGGTGTCTACAAAGTCCTAGCTAGGTTCAAATAAAAAAGAACTACTCCATAATACCTTGAACGATATCTAAATAACACTCGGTAAGACGATGCATAGGTACACGGTACCCTAAGACCTTGGTCGAGTCTCTCGAGACATAAGTTTAGCCTGATTCGACAAAGTTCTCAAGCGAAGACTCTCCGGGCAGAAACTTTTCTCATTGCAACCTACACACAAGCGTCCAATGCGTGATAGAACCTAGCAATGTTTCCGGTATAAATTAAAGCATGGATTAATAACACTAAGAGCTCGCTTGAGATGTGAGTAATGATTTTGGGGGTAATAAAATAAAAAAGAACTAGAAAATGGTGGAGAGTAGAGATGATGCCAAACGAAATTGAAAAAACGGAGGTAATCTAACCTATTTGGGGAAAAAACATTACTCCCCCAAGTAATGAATCACAACGAAGCACCATCATCCTCAATTTCTAATTCATTTTTGTTCTATTACCCGACCTCGTACAAAGGGGCTATTCCGTCAAGTACCCTATTAGGTGGTAGGAGTATGTGCTACTATTGCAATGCAACATGGCTTAGTTATTCATAAAAGCATGTCGGTTTACAAAGGGAAAGCAAAACTTTCAGCATTTAATTAGGGTGGGGTCTCACTCTTACGTGCATTTCTGGGTTCATATTTCATTACCCATTTTATGGGTCCAGAATTTCATGTAAAAAGGTAATTTTGGCGTTTAGTTTGAACCTTTACGCTATTATTCCCTCCATTTCACTATGCTATTATCTTCCGGTTGTTTTTGACACAATTTTTTTATTGTCGAGGTTGAGTACTTGAGTAATATATGAATTTTGTATCAAAAAAAAAATTAAAAATCTTAGAGTAACGATTCAAAATGAAAAAAAGATGTTAATGACAAAAAAGAAGGGATTTTCTACATTTTTAATTTTTCTATATGATACTTCTACATTTTTATAATCACACGTACTACCATCAATTTTAGTGTATTAGAAGTATGTCCTTCTGTCCTTAATGATGTTTTCCGTCTTTTCTTACTTCATTTTTTTCATTAGTTGGGTTGTTTATACAAAAGTGTTTATACAACCAATTAAGCATACTTAAAGCAATGCAACTAAAGAAAAAAGAAAGTAAAAAAAAGGGGAAAACATCATTAAGGATATGAATACACAATACACTAAAAGTGAGGGGTACCATGCGATTATAAAAGTGTAGGTGTACTGTATAAAAAAACTAAAAACACGGTAATACCGTGTAAAAAATCCCAAAAAAAAGGGTGCAGTCAATTGTCATTTGTCAATGAGAACCCCGTCTTGTATTACTCCCTCCGTTTAAGACCAATCGTAACATATTTCTTTTTCGAACATTCAAGTCCAATCCAACGCATTTTCATTTTAGTCTATGTTTTAATATTAAAAATATACTTAATCTTACCTGTTTACATAAATTCCACTATTTATACCAATTATTTGTACTTTTAATAATAAACAATTAGTTTCTTAAAACTTGTGCAAAAAAACAAATATATTGATTGGTCTTGAGCGAAGGGAGTATAAGATACTCTCTTCGTTTTATTTATTTGTTTACTATTATATTCATTATGAAAAATATTTTGATTAAAGAGAAACAAATAAAGGAGATGAAGGGAGTACATCCGATAGGGTAAAACAGAATTTAAATGGATGATTACCATTTTAAAAATGAAGTTATTAGGCTCAATTTTGGGTATTTGTAAACTTGTAATGAACAATGGAATCCTCTTGCTTGGGCGAAGCTAGAAGACGGCTGGCAGACTGCTATTTTGCGTAGGACAGTATCACATAACAATATATCATCGTTAATAAACTCGATACTTCGATAGTTGATAGAGAATGTTGTATTATAACTAGTATATTATTACCATATTATTACGATATTTATTTATATAGGATTATAGGTCTAGGAAACGTAATATTATAATATGTCCCCATTTTCCCTGGTGATCTCTTGTGCCACACTTTTATATCACATCCTTTTACCTAAAAAAGTGGTTATCAAAAATATGTACTACCTCCGTATCTATATGTTCGTCCACTTTCAATATAATACTCCACTCATATATTAAACAAAGTGGACGAACATATAGATACGGAGGGAGTAATTGGTAATTGCAGCAGCCGTGCAGGCACAACGTAGATTTAGGTGTAGGAGAAACGTGTAAATCTTAGAGAGAAATCAGGAATAGAAAGAGTAATACTCCATTATATTAGAATTGATTGAATCAAGTAATACAAAGTACGAGTTCGTTAGAGGTCCAACTAACCATAACAAACTCATAACTAATCTTAACTAACTAAGGTTAGGTATTCCTACAAAACGTGGAATCACCGCCCATGGCCATAACCATAATATAATACTCCGTACTACGAGTATTCTTTAGTTCATTTGTGAAACAAAAATCGAAAGAGTAGGTGTTTACAGCAACATATATACGGAGTAGTACTACTCTTTATCATTGAACACCATTTTCGATTTTCGATGATATCCACTCCAGCAGATCAAAGTTTACACCCCACCCCGTATCAAACATGTTCAAAATCCTGTATAATCGGCCATTGCAGTTGAATCGTAGTGATTTCTTGATCGGATGATAACTCGTACTGTACTGTATAAGCCAAATACTGGAGCATTACAGTGCAGTAGATCGAAGTTAGATGCTTTCACATTTCATTTAGCAATTGACTAGTTGCAGAAACAAGAGCAGAGACAAACTCGTTACTGGTATTACATTAGCCTAATTAAGCAACAGACAGCAGCTAAGAGTAGAACCCAACCCAGCGGCACCTCGAAGAGTAGAGTCCAAATCATCAACCTCGAACATCAGGAGCGACGATCTTGATCTTCTGAATGATGATCAACTGGGCGATGCGGTCTCCCTCTTTCACTTCAAAATCCACATCCGAATGGTTAAACAGAATCACCATCACCCTTACTGCTCCCCTGTAGTCTGCATCAATTACCCCTGCTCCTACATCAATTGAGTGCTTCCATGCCAACCCCGACCTCACATATACCATCCATTATTCAAATCAACTGCACACCAAGTGTTGAACGAAATTCCCAAAACCAATTATGCTCACAATATATATCAGTCCATACTGTACGGCCAGCGTTCACAACAGACATGACAAATAAGCCCTATAAAATGGAGACAGGCAGACATACCGATGCGAGCGTAAGTTGGTGGAGGAATGGCAATGCTTTGCCTCTAGCAGGCACCTTAGTTTCAGCTGAACTGATAAACCCATACATACAGAGGCACAGAAATTGAGAGGTAAAACAGAATGAGAGGCAAATAATGTGGATGCTCCTGCACAGACCTTCGATAATTCCCTGATACCATATTAAAACTTTGTGATTAATCAAGGATTGTTGCATTGATTGAGTAGTTTGTATGTATGCAGAAGTAGTTTACAAGTTGTTACATCACAGGCTTATATAGCCTTCTCAATCCTTAACCGTCTAGTCTAGGTAGTTAGGTAGTTAACTAACTCATAACTAACCGCTTGTGTCTACACTCTCCTTATATGACCTCCTGGACAGTATAAAAGTCAACACAATGGAGTAATACATTCATTCAGAAGATTGAAAAGTACATATCCAGCAGCAACACTGAAATTCCCTAAATCAAAGCTTCATTCTTTTTTCTTACAGAGCATTATCAGTTATTACACTCAATACAAGTACAAGTATTTCCATATTTTTATATATTTACACATGCATTTTCCTAGTATAATATGGGGAATAGTATAATACATTGCCAGGAAGCCAGTAGTTATGAGTCTCAAGATGCATTCCGCAAGGTCTGACCATTCTCGTGGGAAAATTTTGGATACTAAATCATTTGCACCTCATACTCGTGGGATATGGTTAGAGGTGATTGCTTAGAAACGGGCCTTTGCTCCGACCATAGCTCTAAGTTCACGGTCCCAGAGTCCCAGTGGATCACACACTTGTAAACCTCTTGGACATCAAACCGATTCACAAGGCTTACACCCAGACATTTATCCACAAGCATCCATTCACCTACACGAGCAAGACCAATAAAGACAATATTAACAAAAAACTAGGTGCAGAAAACTTTAAACCCGAAATCTACCGAATGATTACGCCTGGTCCTGGCATACAGCATAACATTTCTATACTCCATTTGACTTTAAAATTCTCACCACTATTTTTGCACATATACAATATCACAACCGCTTTAGAAAGATGTGACAAATTTGACATTGTACGGCACCTTCACATATATTTCACGGCATAAATCATCAAAGCGTGCTATCAAACTTAAATGGGAGCAAATGGACAATACAAGTAAGGAGGCAATAACACTTTGCTAGAAAGTTTTCAATGTAAACAAGTTTGGCTAAACTGTAAGCTTTCATCAAAGTCCGGCGTGTTGAACTAGCCGTCCCTTTCCTACTTATTTAAAAACAACAGATAAGTACACTTCGTAGTACTTCTTCTGTAGCTGCAGCTACAAATACTTTTGCTTTTGGATTGGTCTTTTTATGTGCACACAAGTGTGATAAGGACTATCACAATCAAACACCCATGTCTAAAGGAGAGACGTAAACTATTAGATTAGACAAACTAAAAGGGAATACCAAACTATCTACCCAGACATAGGAAGTACTTACCATTGGGTAGTTGGTCGCCCTCATAAGACTGTTCACCAGTATCAGGCTGGATCTCATGCTTGGATCCATCAATTGCCGTGAATATTACAAGCGATTCCAGAGGATGCAACAGAGCAAATGTGGGATGTACACGCAAGCATACAAGCCTGCAAATATGTCATTATCATCAGACAACAATGATGATAAAAGACGAAACAAAAGGGGTGTCAGGGATTCAATTTCGACATGAAGCTATCTGCCGGAGACTGACGAGAACAATCAAGTCAGTTAGCAGGTATTCACATACTACCACCTTTAACAAAGTCACACACAACTGCTGTGACACAATTTAAAGCAGGATTGATCCATATAGTGACCTAAGCAGCTGAGGCATAGAGTTAATGCAAAAGACTTTCTACTAATCACATTTTGTAGTCTAAATGGCGCTTATCTAGAAAACTCTATTCTAGAAGGATGTCCTATTGTGTAAATGAGAAGTGCGATAATCCCCTAGAATTAATTATAGTCCGAGAGTTTGTAGAGTTCAATAAAATTGACTGAAACAGAAACGTAGTCTCATTACAATTTTCACAAACCTTGAAAAACCTCCAGAACCAGCCCCAACACTACGGCCAACGATGCTGGACTCTATACGTACAACCTTCCGTTCACCCTTAGGAATTGATAAATATCTCTCCAGAACTAATCCACCACCTACATCTGCTTCCATTCTGAGAGATTCTTCTTCTCCAGCTTGCTGAAGATCTCGCCTACAGAACAAGATTCAAAACACTTGTGTAAATAGATGAACCGAGAGGGCAATAGTACATCAGATATAAGTTGTACGCCTGAATATAAGTTGTATCCCACAGGCCATAAACTTTTTCATGAGTGACCATAGTATTCTTGTTACCTCAGTATTCATCTAAGACAATATAAACCCTACTCCAATTATACACGAAACAAGACCACAACACAGAATTCTAACGCATTCCTCTTCAGTCAAACTAGCCAATGGCATATCGGCGTACATATGAGTGCTAAGCTATGACGTATACATAAAGTGACTCATAGTGAGATGCAATGCAAGTGTTTTGATTTTGAGGATCCAGCAAAAAATTTAAGACCGCTTTGAAATTTTGTCTTCATACAATGCACATCAACATCACAAGTTAGATTTAGAAGGGGAGATCATGCATATTATTGTTCAACAAATTTAGCAGTTTGTCTACACAATTCTCAATAATTTTCATCCTGCAATATATCTTGGCTATGAGTCGTAAAATGCGATATGAGACTTGATCTCAGTTGCTCTTTGTATTTGATTCAGATTGGATACCACAATCTCCATGTTTCCGAAATTGTTGCATGCATTCAACACTGAATATTGTATTATTGTTAAAGTCAATAATGATTACAAAAAAAAAAAAAAAAAAAAAAAGAGAGAGAGAGAGAGAGAGAGAGAGAGAGAGCTCACAAGTCATAACTCTACAAGGGACTAAATCTTACTACCTCCGTATCTTAATGATCAATATTGTTTAATATACTGAAGTACATGTAGACAAAGCTTTGCAGAATATTAGATACCATTGATGTTCATGTGGAGATAAAACTGCCAGGGCATCTTGACTCCTTCGTAAGACACATTCAAAAATAAATCAACCGTAGATGTACTTCATGTTTCTAGCTCATGTCTACATACATCATAAGTGTGATCAACTGAGGATATAATAATTAGAAAGAGATTTCACATCTTGCCTAGAAATGCTGTAACTTTAAGCTCATGAAGAAACTATCATCATTCAGCAATAACAATAACACTCACTCTATGACAGCATATTCCTCAGTACATCCAGGCGATCTATACTCTACACCGGTGTACTCCTCATAACCATTAATCTCAACCCTGCTATGAAGCCATTGAATTCCTGATACAATCATAAGATACATCTCTATTAGAAAAAAGTGTACACCAGAAGTACATCTGAGACTATTTATGTTGCCATGTTGGTCCAAAGCACTATTATATTAGGTCAAACAAAAAGTTGAGTGGAGTGGGTTAGGGACAATTCTATGCCCCAGAACTTTCCTTATCAGACCATACCTCTTGAATGTGGGTCAGGACAATTATATGCCACAAAACTTTCTTTATCAGGCAACTGAAAGTCTGAGACAAAAGTGTATCACCAAACTCCTAATAAAATTATTGAGAAATCTGAAATTATGATCCTTGTAGAAATTTTATCATCATCTAGCAACTTCTTCAAGATATTTAGCAGATAGTGAGTTTTCATTAAATGAGGAAGCTTTCTATCATATATACACAATCAAATGAGATAGCTATGTAGATCTAAAATAACAGCTTAGTGACTACTGCTTTTAAGTCCACCATTGGAGAGGCGAATGCTTGACTGTTGAAACAGTTTCCGCTCAGAGCACAGGTCATACCTGTAGGCTGGTGCTCCATTGCAATAATTCTACCACCAATCCAAGGCACCACTTTAAGAGACCAATCACCACTTTTTAATTCTATAGGAGTCTTCGAAAGTTCAGCGCCCTTCTTTCCTGGAGTCTCTTCAGCTTCTGGAATACTTTTAGCAGTTTCTGAAGTGAACATTTGTCCAATGTTAGCTAAAGTAAATCATAAAGCAGCTCAAAAGCGCATAGATATTATGACACAAGATTATACTTTAAACATAATAAAGCAAACAAACATCTGCTGCAACAATAGTTGCCATACTTTCAGCATCAGCGAAAGTCAACAACTCTTATTTCTATACTTTCAGAAGTGGACTTCAGGTAAGAGACGATTGCAAACGTGATACAAGTGTGGGCAGCAGGTCAAAAATAGTGGCTAGAGCAAACAGTTTAAATGATTGTAAAGCATTCATTCCGCATCTAGCCATATCTTCAAAGTTACCTATTCTAGTCAAATACTCCTTCTGACTTAGGGATATCAGCTGAGAAACCTCAGGTTCAGAAGGCATTGCTATTAGAACATCTTCCCCATCCATTCCCCACGACTCAATCTGCACAAGAGCAATGACTAATGAGAATCTACCTAAAACAAGAAAGGATTTCAAATTATTATTATTTGTTTAAAACAAGCAACTATAGGTACTGATAGTAAATTCGTCATGTACCTTTGCACCCCCACCCAGCAACAATTGAACATGTAGACGCCGTTTTGGCCTCTTCCATGATCCTTCTGTCTTAGAAACTTTTATGGTGACAATAGAAGAGTCGAGTTGAGCGGTGTAATATGTTAACAGATAATTCCCTCTAGTGAAGTCGTATCCGTCGCCATCATCTTCAAAGATCACACCTTTAGCTCGCCCTGCAATTTTGTCAATGCCTGTCATACAACTGTAGGTAACAATACCACCAAAAGGAAGTGTCGAGCTATAAGATCCCCCCCCCCAAACAACCATCACCGCCCACCCACCTATGCAAATAAAACTTGATTTTCCCAATATTTGGCGGAATTTGATACCCCGTCGGGTTTTAAATGATTGCCACATTTGTACAATATATGTGAGGAGTATTATATTGAAACGGGGCAATCATTTAAAACCGGAGGGAGTATAATATAAATGTGTCTAGTTAATAGGGTCATTTGGTATCCGATTCACGTTTAATTCATCGGTTTTGTGCATATTTAACGATGTATTCTGATGCCCTATTCTCATTGTAATTCTATCTTTTTATTGCTCGATGTGATTTGTAATAATTTTGCTTGAAGACTTATGATAAGCTCGCAATATCAAGCCCATATTCATATGATCAAGCATCATTTTTGAAGCATGGAACTCGAAGACAAAGATGGAAGACTTGACATGAAGAATCAAGGAAAGAGGATCAAGCAAAAAATGGAGGCTAGACTCCTACTGCAGGCTGCGCTGCCACGGCCTGCCATCTTGCACGCGCCCCACCATCGCAGCCTGCACCCTTTAGTGCACCCCAGTCTGCGACTGCTCAACCACAGCTAGCACCCAGGCCCACGTCGTGAAGATTGCTTTTAATCTTTCCCTAATCCGAGTCCCATGGCATAATCAACCTAGGGTTTTGTGTCATGGGTATAAATGGCTACAGACTTTTAGACAATCTACTATTCAAGCTTTATTTTGAATTAACACTGTATTAGACTTAAAAACTACTTGTTTTAGCATCTAATGAAAGGCTAATCTCCCCATCTCTTAGTGTGATTTCCTCTTTTTGCCTAATATTTCAAGACTCTTATTTTCTTGATCTATCTACCTATTGCACCTATTATATTTTCCTTGTTCTTATTACTTATGCTTGATATTTTATTTGTCGGGAGTAGCTAACCTAACTTGTTTATTATTCGGATTTTGCAAATCCTAAGGAAATGGTTTAATCTATCAAGGGTTACTTGAAGCAAACTCATTCTTGTGTTGATTTGGTTTAAAGGAGATCTTGAATGGGTAGGAAAAGGTATGTTTCTCTTAGCTAGCCCAGGTTAATCTAGTTTTAAGAGAGATTGTAGCTTTTATCACTTGGTTTGTATTTAAAACTCCTGTCTTTGTACATTGATGGTTTAATTAAGGTGCTTAGGAGTTGAGAAGAGTGCATGCCGATGGTTTAATTAATGTGCTAAGGAGTTGAGAAAAGTGCAAGGAGATGGTTTAATTTGCATGTGCGACTATCTTGTGATCGGGTAGAAGTTAAGAATAAAAGAGTCTAACTTTGGTTGATTTTACATATTAGGGAAGTCACACCAAGACCCTTCTATATCTTGAAAGTGTCAAAACTCAAAAACCCCATTGATGTGTTATTCATGTATTATGTTTGTCATTGTTCATATCGTTGTTTGTGCATAGTCTTGTTATTTTACCTTTATTTTGTTTATAGTTTAGTTGTGATAATTTTGATCTTAATCTAGTTTCATTTAGACCTTCCATGCGGTTCGGCCTTGTTCTTCCACTTTATTACTTGTGTGGTTTAGGGTCAAGTCGAGTATTAAATTGTTAATTTGTTAGATAATGTAGGCTTTTAAAGACACCTAGATTATTCTTATCAGAAGTACTTGTTAAATTATTAAAAAAAAAATGCAGCTGATGATGAAAATTACATAGCAATTTACGATTAAAGCTGTTACCCATGCTTACTGTTTGAGCCCAAGAGCTCCGGAAAAAAAGAGTTAAGATCTTTATTAGTATATAGGGTTAAGTGCCCGTGTCGTTGACATACCATGCTCGTCTAAAGCCACAAGAAGAATTACATCATCTGTTGAATTTGCTTCCTCGACATGTTGATGAGGATGAGTCGTGGGAATTATAGACCCCCCTTGAAGATACAATGCAGGTAAGTCCTAGCATAAATTAGGTGGGGAAAAAATCATAATGAGCAAAAGGAAGAACTCTCTAGTACTACAACACTACAAGGAGTTAATGTCAGTTACTACCGGGTGTGAATCATCAAAATCAAAGCTTAACCAGATGCCTTTAGGCAGCAGATGAGGTGTCTGGTGTATCCCGTGATTTTGTGAGGTACTGCACGCACATGCAAACAACTATGTAAGTTAGGACTTAGAACATAAGGACAGTGGCAAAAATTCAGAGAATTGTTATTGCTTATACCTTTTCTAAGAACATTTTGTGACTTCTATCTTTGATATATGGAGTATTTTTTTAGGGTATTACTTTTTCTTCCGACACAATTACTCAATCATCCTAACAAATTACTACCCTACCCCTCTCATTCCCCCTCCCCAACTCAGTTCTAGAGGGATTTTGAAACAAAAAAAGGAAAAAACTTGTACAATACATCCCTCCCACCCTCACGTGGCCCCCGTAACCACCAAACACGACCCGCTCTACCCTTACCATCCACTCAACCCCCTCCTAATCCTAACATGCCGGAGACCTCCCTGCCCCACCCAACTCCGACCACCCCTGCACCTCCTGCCACCACCCTCCCTTCCACCAGGCCCCCTTGCCACCATCAAGCCCGACCCGTCCTCCTCCCTGCCCTTCATGCGACCCCCTCCCCTCACACCCCAACCGACCGGCCCCCCACCGAACTCCGACTACCCCTGCACTCCAACCCCGCCTCCGGCCACCACGGCAACCACCTATTTTGACTAAGCCTAATTTAAAAACTTTTCAATTTTGATTAAAAGAAAAACAAACAGTAATTAACCCTATTCTAAAGTAATAAATTAGTCTACTATAGTAGATTGATTACCGAATTATAATCCATAGTGACGTCGCTGATAGTGATTGATCAATTTGAAGGATTAATGAGGTCTTAACTCTAAACTAGAGAAAAACAATCAAAATTGCTTTTCAATAGTAAAAAAACAAGCAAAATTGCTTTAAAATAGGAAAGGGTACATCGAAAATTTTAGAGAATTTTTTGGATGATTGAGTAATGTATTAAGATGAAAAAATGATTCCATCTCGAAAATAATAGGCTATATGTTTGGGCGATGTTTAGGTTGAACGAATCCCTTGATTTGGTGTTTGGGTGATGTTTAGGTTTAATGAATCCCCTCAACATATTATGTCGAGAATACAAAGCTAGAGAGAATGTACATTTTCATTCTCCACTTTATATTGCTTTACATCGGTCGTCCAAGTGTGGGGATACGAGAAAGGCATACTCTAATGTACATCAATGTACAAGTAGTAAGAAACAGAAATCTGCTTAGAAAATCCCAATCAAATGTATACATAAATATATTCTGTCAAATTGTATAATAAAGAGACTCTAGAGAGTGGTTAGGAACCTTGCTTGTATCAGAAGTGGTCCCAACAGAAAGGAATTTTCAGCTGTTCGTAGCCGTACGTCTTTTGGATCTGTCAACATAACTTACTTTTAGTGAAAAGATGCCAAAACACATGAATCCTGACAGTGAACAATTTGAACAAATTAACAAATACATCACCTGCAAAGAACGTGGGTGAAGCAACTGGGGTGCCCTTTGTATGTGCTAAGTAAAACAAAGTATATATGTGAGGCATTAGCTGATAACGCCTCCTCAAAGCAAGGCGGCAAACCTCTTCACACTGTTGAATGAAATCACAGTTAGTTTTAGCGGAGCTTCGGGATGTAGGATCTTCACAGTTGGAAACCCAAAGGCTCAAATGATTCTGATTACTCAGTTTTCTCTACTTCAGAACCTTGTTGACAAAGTAATTTACTGGACTTAGATCAATCAGGTAACAGTGTCATTAAAACACACCTGATAAATAATATAAAATAATGCAGTTTACTGCCTCCCAAGTCCTATCAGCATGTTTCAGAAATTAAGACTCTCTGCTTGAGTAAGTTGTATAAAGCCAGTTTTCTTGTTTAACAAGAGAAAAAACAATAATTCCCTACGCTACTTTTCCAGTAAACAGAGAAGATTGGATAAAGTTGGGCCAGTTGGCATCCTAGATCAATCAAACAGTTATAAAAGTTAATAAGCCCTTATTTTTCTTATGTTATTTGAACCCCCATAATTGTCTTACAATTTGTAGTTGAATTAGTATTAGAAGATAAAAATATAATGTAGGAAATACAAATCATACAATCTGAAAAAACTAGATAATGCAGTCACATACCTCCTCTCCAAAGGACCAAGGTTCATGGTCAACGGTATCCGCCTCCGAATGCCCACGACAAAATGGAAACATGGCACCTATACCCATCCACCTTCCAAACAGTTTTGGTGTCGCATTACCGGCAAAACCACCAATATCTGGGCCTGAAAGGGGCTGTCCGCTAAGGCTCTATACCCCAAAGTTATCACAAAACAATAGTGTAAGCCACATATCTTTCTTTAATAGATCTTAGAGCAAACAGCTTTAATTTACCATTGTCCTTATTGCCCATTTCCTCAGCCCACCCAATCTCTAGATTAGGATAAGAGAGGGAGAAGTGCAGATAGATGCTAAAATTCAAATGAAAAGGGAGTATGAAATTCAACTGACAAAAGATCACATGACAGGAAGGATGGACAGTGATGAAAGTATTTTGTTAGAAAACCGGCCAAAATAGTATAAAAAATGTGAAGAATAGGATGGACACATCAAAATGGTTCCTGCAAATAACTAGGTAGGATAAAGAAAGTAATTGCAACCACCACCCTTGCAGTAGTTGGGCTGCACTAGTTTACCTTGGCCATTTCCATTAGCTGCATAAGCTTCAATTGTACCCAGCATGATTTCAACTTTTAAGTATCTCAAAGTAGTCGGATTTCTCAGAACTGATGGGGCCTCTAACTATTTGCCAGTTTATATCACTTAATTACTGAAAATGCAAATATTTTGAATATCCACATGTTCCATCCTTGATAAAAAAAATTAAAAATAAAATAAAAAGAATGAAATAATATGACGAAAACAGAAATGGAACTTATTTATAGGTGCTTACCAGTTGAAGTACCATTGATGCACTCATGTGAAGATGCGCCCATGTTGAAAGGTTGTCACCTGTCCATGTTGCAGCGTACCTTTGGCTTCCCATAAACCCAGCTCGAGTAAGAACAAATGGACGTTTATTTTCATTGGCTCTCTTCACGCCTTCATATGTTGATCTTGCCATTAACATTCCATACACCTAAAAATGAAATAGGGTACATCAAAACAGGTTATTATGTTTCATCTAAAGACGAGTGTGGAAAAAACGCACATTGTGGTAGAAAGAATGATTTTGGCAGCCCCCTAGCTCACTGTCGCCGGCATGAACATTGCTCTCGGGCATCGTCTTTGACACTACCTGCCCAGGCCAACAAGCAAAAGGATATAGCCAAATTACCAGTATAACAGACAGAAAAACGGCGCAAAAGAGTCGCACATGTTGAGTGCATGAAACAAAACGGGAGGGTTACCTTAAACACTGCCGGTTCATTCATATCATTCCAGATACCATCAACACCATTAGAAATGAATTCCTTAACCAAATTTGCCCACCACAAACGAGCATTTGATTGCGTAAAATCAGGGAAAACACAAGCCCCTGGCCAAACATCACCTGATATTGCACATACATATGAGTAAGCCACCTGAGCTCCTCAATATCAATGAGGCAATTAATGTCTGAGAAGCGAAGACTCTAAGCTACGTAATTTTTATAATATTCAACCGTAGATATATGCTTGGCTCTGTAACTCCCTTGAACTTGGGTTTCCAGTATGTGACTTGCTGTGCGTAGTCTTGTTCGTTTGTTATCGATTCTAAAATGGAAACAACCATGCTTGAGGAACGGAGTAAGCACCTTCTCGTTCAATGAAACAGTTAAGCTCGCCAGGGTGCTCGTTTGGTTGGGATTTACAAGTTTTGCAAAAATATAAAAATTAACGGCTCCTTTTAAAGTTGGCGACCATGATTTCTAGATCACGAAAATTTTGGGAGCTATTCACATTCAGCACATATTATGTTGAGTAGAAGTAAACAAAGATGAAATCTTACCGATAAAAGGTTTGCCATCAGCAGTTCGAACCCAGATGTCATTTTCGGACCCACTGTCATAAACAAAATAACCTGTCTCTTGTTTAATTCCGGGGTCAAGCATCCAAATAGCCTTAAAACCACTTAGATGAAGTTCATTCACCAGAGCTTGTGGATCTGGAAAACGCTCCTGCAGACATTTAGACAAGAAGATTTTATATAGTTAAGCCCAGTGAATATTTATCTATTATAGAGTTCTTTTTCTGTAGCAAAGCCAAACCAAACTTGATGGTAGTCATATAATGTAGCAGCCTAACACAAATCCCATAAACAAGTCAGAATACCAATGAGATTACATAAGCTTTGGATATTTCGATTGCAATACTACAGGTATCAAACCTGCATAGCACCCGAATAGAAAACAGGAGCTATCTGAGAAGTGAACAAATACACTGTTTTCCTCTTACAGATTACCCCGTACAAAAGACCTTCAGAACACGCAGCTGGCCTTCAAAATCTTCATTTTCACGTTTTAAATCTGACTATATTAGTGTACTTTAGTAGCTTCAATTTTCATTATTCAGTTTATGATGTAAAGATTTGATAAGATCAGTTACTTTCAGTTTAGCGCTATTAAATCCAAATCAGTCAATTTCTACTAATGTCATTATATGAGAACATGACCTAATTCGATAGGGTTGAAAAGAGGATTTAGCTACTAAACTAATTCTCATGGCAAAGTGTTTCAACATCCAGATCTCAAAATTCAGTTACTTTTGTAAAAGGTATGACTCAACATCCAGTCTATATCTTATTTTTTGATGCCAACTTCCACCATTACTCCACTTCTGATAATGATTATCATACACAGCGAAAAACACGAAAGCTTGCCAAATTAAAATTAAAACATATCCATGATGTAGAAGATTCAACTTAAGATAAATTAAATTGAAAGACTAGTTGTTAAAAAGGACACTTACTAAAAATATAGATATCCTATGAAATGAATGATGGATATATGCGTTCATTGTGAATCACTATTTTATTTAGCTAATAAGTTACTCTATAAAGTAAAAGTAGCTTTTGTTATCTCATATACGTATAAAAAAATTAAAACAAAATGCTAAGCAACTCGACTTACAGGATCAAATGTGAAGCAACGGAAACCATCCATGTAGTCAATATCCATCCAAATAACATCACAAGGTATGCCTTTTTCCCGAAAGGTTCTAGCAACCTGTTTTTTCATTTCACAATTATAAACCGCAATGTTAGCATGTGGGCAAGACAAAAGTAGTTGCCCAATTCAAAAGGTTTCACAAATAAACAATGGATTTACTGTATGGATTCAATACAGAAAAGACAACGATAACATGATTTCTTTCCTCAGAAAATTAATGTCTGTTTCCAATGATGAAAAATAACTAACCTCAAGAACTCGTTTGTCAGAAGCATAGCTCCAACGGCATTGATGATAGCCTAATGCCCATTTTGGGGGCATTAAAACAGTTCCTGATGATCAGTGTAACGTTGTAAGACATCATACAGATAAAAGAACAAAGCTGCTTCAAAAAACTGTTACGAAGTTAGAAATCTTAACTGAAATCTGTATGATTAAGTATCTTTATGGGATCTAACATAACAAAAATTATACTCCCTTCGAGTCTGACATATGTTCTCTCTTTCCCTTTTGGGTTGAGTCATGCTTTCTTCCCTCTTTCCTTTTTAAGCCATGAATATGTGGCTCATATTCACCCATTCATTTTTCTCTCTTCTTCCTTTATTTTTGAGCCACACATTCCCACACCCTTACTTTTTCTTCAAAAACCCTAGGGGAATATATCTTAGACTCGGAGGGAGTACAGAAATAAGGCTACAACAAGAGAGCACGGAACATGCTAATATCTCTGTCAGCATGAACACAATCACGAAGCTAAGCAAGATTGGTGAGGTTAATGGTGTAATCAAGATTTCTGTCACAACCAATTGATTCTTGGCTTTACTCAATCAAAGGTCGCTTCACATACTAGGAATAAAAATTCTCATTTTGACCCTTCTCTCCTTGTAATGAGACATCAAAACTCACAAGAAAGTGAGACAGTTCGTTTACAATTATATAAAAGTCAGTATAATCAGAAGCCCAACAAACTCAACAAAAAATATAACACCCCTTACCTGACATTAAGTTGAACTAATTCCACAGGGCCAATATTTCATGTTTTACATTTCAATTAGATAGTTTACCGATTTGGCAATCATTGGGTATGAGGAATCAAAACTATATTCACTGATGCTTGCCTTGGCTAATTTTGTTGGTGACTAAAAGATGGCCATAACGGAAATACTACTAAGAAAATATGAAACGCCAACTACATAACTAGAGAGAAAATTATTGTCCAATGAAACGACATGGAAATTACCAACTGCATGAGATAGAGAAACTAGAACATCAGTTGGGGAAGAAAATGGGCCAAATGTAATAGCAGGGTACGGTGATGCAGAAACAAACTTTATGGTTGACTGTTTCCGCAAATCAATCTGCTTGAAGCAACGACAAAAAAGCTCGCGGTTACAGAGCAAATACTGATTATATCCATCTTTGCTCTAACTCTTCTAAGTTTTGGGTCTTATAAGAAGGAGAGAGGGAAAATAACGAGTCATCCTACCTCACAGCGCCGTGTTGTATCAGCAAGCACACCTAACGCTTCTCCATTTGGTAAAATAGCCAGAACCCATGGATGGGACTGGTAGAGTGATGTGGTACTAGGCCCATAGCCCCAAGCATCTGTGTTCCAAGTGAACACCTATGGCAAACAAAATGACTCACAAGAGGAAGATAATCTATTGCATGCTAAAATATTGAATTACAAGGAAGATGTGCCATACTCTTTTTCCTGTTCTCTCAAGTTGTCCACTGACTTCTCCAGTTCCATAAAACATAGTACCAACAGGAAGCTGTAACATGTAAATAAGGCTTAGGATTGAAGGCCCTTATATGATGTAAACCGATGTTAATCTGACTCAAGCGTGAGCGTCCAGCGCTACTTACTCTCTCCCTTCCATATGATTCTATTAGATAGAGTGAATAAGGTGGCGTAGGGAGACAAATGATAAGCCAATTACACTTATACCCTATAAAGACTCTCAAATGCCCCACTTATTCTTGCTTGGCACAAATTTTTAGGTATGAGTGAATATTGTGAGGCAGTTTGGTCTTCTGTCATACTCCCTTCATTCAACTCTAATTTACCCATTTACTTTGCGGGCACTATTCATAAGTCCAAAGAATCTTCAAAATTCAACACGATCTATAAGATAAAATATAAGCATGTGTGATCTTGTTTGAGTCGTCTTAATGAGTACAATATAAATATCAAAGTTTTCTAATTTTTACTAATGTGTAACGAAAGATAATAACGATGTAAAATGTGTCTCGACATATGTGCAAAAGGCAAATGGGTAAATTGGAGTTGAAGGGAGGGAGTAGTAAACTTCAACACACAACAGAAATGTATATATTGAGGTAGAATTGCCTTAGATGGAAAATATATAGGATCATATGGAATGGAGGGAGTACTATTTTGTATTTTCATACTTTGGCCAAAAGTGAAGTGTTTGAAGGGTTGTGTTGTGTCATGTGATCATGTTGGAATGTTGGGAGTGTCGGACACACGACACGTAGCAAAAGAGAAGTAACAAAGTAACACAGCATTAATACGGAGTAATAAGCAAAGCAAACCAAGCAAGAGGTCAACAAACAAAAAAAGACGAAAAACTATATCAATAATTTGACATGGTATTAGCATGAGCTTAATACCCTCCCAATTATTTTCATTCACAAGAGAAAAAGGGATAAGAGATGTAAATATCACTTGAATCTCCAGTGTTGTTCCTTTTCTCCACAGCCCTCAACAAGCTTCAAAATACTGAAACCCTTCAAACTTAAAACAAAAATATTAGCATGTAATGTTGAAGCTCGTGAAAGAACGTGAACCTCAAGCTGAACAATCTGCTGCCCTTGAGTGCACTCAAAAGTAGGGATAAATGATGGAACTTTCTCAATCAACAGTGGAGTGTTCCTAACTGTAGGATTTACAAATGAAATGCTTGGAAAGGCAGAGTTTCTGTCATCAGATGAACAATCGAATCGATAGACACCCTCTTCCATGATTGGTTCATAAATCATAGTCCCTGAACAGACATCACTATCCACTCCCTTTACATCAATAGGTGCCATACTACACGCACACCTTTTGCTTCTAACAACCGTAGTCCTGAAAACCAAAAGCAAAATTGTCAAGTCAAAGCATTTCTCCGCCATATGTTCTCAAAATCTCTAACTTGTCAGAAATATTAGCCAGATCATCAGCAGAGGGTTGGAATCTCAGCACCAACTGTTTTAACTCTGCCATAAATTAAAAGCATAAGCATCTATCACCATACATGATGTGTGAAGTATGAGCTACCCAATCCCTAACATCACAAATACTCTCTCCATCTTCTTGAATCAGCCCCATTTCTCATTTTTTGTGAGCGGAAAAATGGATCAACGGGGCTTATTCAAGAAGATAGAGGGACTAATAGTACTTCGCGGACATTAGAGGTTTTCCATACAAGCAATGATCTAGATCAATCAGTTATGTCTCCCTTGTACCAAATCATACCCGCCATCATAATGTACTCCCCCATCTTATTTTTATTGTCCCCTTTGACTAAAGGTCAAATTTAAGAAATACTCCCTCTATTCAACTCCAATTTACCCATTTGGGTTTTGGATACTATTCCTAAACCAAAAGAATCATCAAAATTCTACACGATCTATAAGACAAAATATTATCATGTGGGATCTTGTTTGATTCGTCTTGACGAGTAGAACAAGAATATAAAAAAATTATAATTATTACAAATACATAGTGAAAGATATTAACGATTTAAAATGCGCCTCGACAAATGTGCAAAAAGAAATGGGTAAATTGGAGTTTAATGGAGGGAGTAGTAGGCAAATATCAATAATACCCACCGTGGGTTCTGAGGGAAGATTTGTTAATTCACAGTAACCATTGTACGCAAATTAGATGGTATAGTGGGAATAGAAAGCTTGTATGATTGGGGATAAAATGGGGAGCTTGCTATTTACTTACCATATTCAGAATTTTAACTTTATTAAAAAAAGAGCACAATTAATTTTGGATATACTAATAGAATGTGTAAACATTTTTCTAGATTATTCTTGCATTTATTCATGTACATTTACGTACAATGGGACATGTATATTTCTGAACCCCTTAGACTCTCTAACCTTGTATACAAATAAGGGGAAACGGATAATAAAAATGCCCTACTTACATTCCTAAATCCTAACAATCCTAAATCTTGCATTATCTGATAAATCTTAGAAGCAAAACTGTTGACCCTCACTTCAAAGCTTTCTGAACTTCAGATTTCATGACATGAAATATGTAGAAAACTTATACTTCCTCCGTTTCAATAGGTTCTTTGCATTTGCCTTTTGGACACTATTCATAAGTTGTGGGAATTGTCGATATAATTTCTAGTATATAAGATAAAATATAGTCATGTGAGATCTTGCTTAAATTGTCTAATCGAGTGCGTAATAAATATAAAAAAATTATAATTTTTAGAAATATGTAACTAAAGATATGGACAAAAGAAAATGTGCAATGGAAAGTGTGAAAAAAGCAAATGCAAAGAAACTATTGGAATGGAGGGAGTAGTTCCTATAACATAAGACGGATTAAATACTATTCACTCAAATTAAAACACAGTGTCCATACCAAACAATTAAAAATGTCAGTACCTCTCAATTAAGGAATCACTTCATCTCACTAATGGAATCTATGTAGTCGTAGATCTTCTTTTAGACTTAAAGGGCTCGCTTGGGATAGGGGTAAGTATTGGGGGAGTAATAAAGCTTGAAATGAGAAGAAAATGGAAGGGAGTGGTGGTTAGCGATGGTAGTGTAAGGTGGAAACAAGAAGTGAGGGAGGAACTATTACCCGTACGGGGGTAATGCATTACTTGGGGGGAGGCAGGTAATTATTTCCCCTAAAAAGTCAAGATAACCCCTCTTTTTCTTCATCTCCACCTACCAACGCAACTACTCTCCATTTTCTAGTTCATCTTCTACAAACCACCATGTCGAGTTCGGCATCACCATCTCCAAACCTCCTTCCCCTTCTCGGCATCACCATCTCCAAACCACCATGTCGAGTTTTCAAATCCCAGCTCCCTATGAACCCTCCAAGCCCCTACTACACCTCATTACCTCAATGCAAACTCTGTCACGAAACTCACCTCCACCAACTATCGTGATTGGAAACTCCAACTCGAAAACCTTATTACTCTCATAATAATTACCTCATCCCAAGCAAGTTCTAGATCAGACTTAAGTCAAATGAATGGACGTGACGTGACCCGACTTTTGGAATAAATTACTGAACAAAAAAAAAAGCAAACTGAACTTAACAGAGCGAATTTAAGTGAAGTAAAAGTCCAAAAGAGGAGAGGGCAGTACTCCACAGATCCCCTTGATTGGAGTATTATATCCTTGAATGTCAAAATTTACACTCATTGAGGTTTTGAATAATAAAAATGAACTAATCCACATATCATCAGAGTTAAAATGTGGAACCGACATGCTTCGAAATCGACATTATGCACACATAAACCCTAAATACCTAAAACTGAGTATTACTGAACAAAGGAGCTGCACATGCAAATTCAATTGAACAAGTGACGGTGGTAATTATATAGTGATCAAACAAATCAAATCAAAACGAAAGTTGACCCAGCTACTCCGTATTATTACTACTGTAGCAAATAAGATGAAAAATACCTAAATCGGGTGAAAGATGGAGATGATGATAATGCAAGTGATAAACGATGAGCTTGATGATGATGATGGAGCTTTGGCGATAGCAATGGAGGAGAGGGAGCTGAAGTAGACAATGGAGTTGGTGTCACTGATACTGACTTCATTGGTGTAAAACCCGATTTTGTTTATTTTATTTTTATTCTTACCATATTTGTGTTTATTTATGACTACTCACTACTGACTGCTGTCAAATTATACGGAGTACTCCCTCCCATTCTTTGGATTCCTACCATAAGTTGAATATATGTGAGTAGTATTTTAATCAAATGGTAGGAATCCAGTGAATGGGAGGGAGTATTTTTCAATCTTCTACTCCGTAAGACCAACCACAATGGAGGTTCTTACCATTGGGGTTGTCAATAAGAACTTTTTTTTCCAAAAGTTCTTCCATTGTGGCTCTTATTGGGTTCTTCAATATAAGAACTTGGTTCTTATTTTGGAACCAAGTTTGTACTAAATTCAAGAGAAAATTGGCCAATTACAATTTTTTCATTTATTCATTTTTTATCAAACTCATTTTATCTAAGAACTTTATATAAAGTTTTTCCATTGTAGGTAAAAGTTCTAAATCTCTTGAGTTTGTCAAATGATGAAATGGCAATGACAAACTTGTCCATTGTGATTGCTCTAACTGCGTAAAGTTAACAAGCAGTCGGAAAATCGTGGGATTTATATATATCGTGCAGTAGTTAGTTAACTTAATTACATAGATGATTTGAGAGGAAGGGGGTAAACTCAAGTGGTAAGAGTTCTCTTACTCTGACCGAGAGGTTTGGGGTTCGATTCTCCGTTCTTCTCTAGACAAAAAAAGCGCTCTTCTCTAGACAAAAAAAAAATAAAAAATAAAAATTACATTGATGATTTACATTCGTTTATAATAGTGTAGACACTTGAAAACCCTACACATTTCAATAACCTTTCACCATCATTCAACCCTGACAACTTTGAACTTGGCTTCAAACTCACACACATACACATACACATACAATCAATCCCGAGATCAAAACTCGTCAAAGACCGAACGCAAAACTCGTCAAATCTTTTCCCCAATCATACACACCATAACTTGCCTACATATCTCGACGCTACCGTGCCTTTGCCGCTACGAGACGAGCCCGTTTCAGAGAGACTAAAGCATGTAGGTTGAGGGTGTAAATTCGAATCCCGACTTCTCTTCTTCTTCCCTATCTTTCTCGTCATTTTCTACATATATATATATATGGAAAAATTACACATTACAGCCTTATAAAAATCATTTTTTTTCAATTACAGACTTATAAAAAAATTCAACTACTACCTAATAAATCACTTTCTATTTACTTTTGCTACCTTAAATGAATTCCGACGGATTAGTAAGCTGATTTCCGTCCAAAATTACATTTCTTCTAATTACGTGACCATTTTGCCCCTGAATCTTTTAACGAGTCTATTTATACCCTCCCCTTTTCCCAAAACTTTATCACTCTTATTGATCTTCAATTTCTATATTGTTGTTCTTCAATTTCTTCACTACCTTTCTCTACTGTTTCTACCCCTCCTTTATTTTTGCTTAAGGAAAAACATCATTGTTCCTTCATTGTCTCTACGTTGTCTTACCTTTATGGTAGACGAAACTACCACCAAACATCAACCGCAAGTTAACAACAAATGACTGAATATTCATATCTACAACAATTATAGCAATGGCAAAAGCAACCTCAACTAACATTTAATCTAATTAAAACAAATTGCAGAAACCTTAAAAAATGAAATTATTTAATCAACAACTACATTTGACTTAATTACACTAAATTGCATAAACCTTAAAGTGCAATTACACTAAACAATAAACTTAATTCATCTTTACATATTAAAAGAGAGATTGTGCCTAAAAGAGGGCCTTAGGAATAGTAAATCCTTAGAAATAGTACCCTGCTCTTAGGAACAGTAAAATCCTTAGGAATAGTGCCGCTCTTCCGCTTCACCTTTCTTCTTTGCTTTCATTTCCTTGCTTCATCTCTTCTGCTCTCTCGCTCTACCTTTCTTTTTTCCTCTGTGGATCTGCCTTTCTCCTTTCCCTTCGTTTCCTCACTTCTATCGTCCACAAATCGTCTGGGTAAGCAGTTTTACGGATACGACCAACAAAGATGAAGATCTCGTAAATTCTCCTCTCTAACCCTAATTGTTTTGATTTGATCACGACCAACAAAGATGAAGATCTCGTAAATTCTCCTCTCTAACCCTAATTGTTTTGATTTGATTTATATTGAATTGGGGGTTTCTGGTGATCTTTGATTGTGAGGTGTGATGTTTTGGCCGTTTTTGTTGTGTAGTCGGAAGAGGATTTGGCGTTGAACCAGCAGTTGGAATTGTATGTGGAAAGAACTCAGGATTCGGATCTTGCTGCTCTTTAGAGTACGAGGTGATTGATTTTGATTTTAGTGCCCATTCGATCGTTTCTTGTATGAAGATCTCGTAAATTCTCCTCTCTAACCATAACTGATGAGCTCTTTTGTTATGTGCTTTGCTTACTGAAGTAACTTATGTAAAAAATTACTCGTATCATTATATCATGCAATTTTGGATGTTACAAAGTGTTTTGACCTTTTATAATAACAATCTGTATTTTCGTTCGATTCCAAGTTGTATTATTTTTCCTTTTTTGATGGAGTAGCGACATCGGTATCTAAAGTTTTATGATCTTTTCCTTTTATATGAAATAGGTTTTGCCATCACTGAGTCAGAAACATGATGAGTTTATGCTGAAGAAAATGGTGAAAAGATGGTTGAATCACAAAGTAATGATCAGGTGGATGTCCCGTTTCTTCAACTATCTAGACCGATACTATATCAGTCGGAGAGCACTTCCTACACTCCGTGCGGTTGGAAATGACTGCTTCCAGGAAATGGTGTAATGCAAATTTCTGATTTTTATCTCCTGCCAATTATGGGTCTTCGTAGCAACTTCGAACCTATTAATTACTTGTACCTCTTTTTATAAGGTCTATCTACAAGTACATGGCAAAGCTAAGGATGCTATTCTGGCCCTGGTAAGTTCATTGCTTGAACTATTAGTACATGTTGCACGTTCTTGTTTTATATGCAAATATCACTAAATATTATTGCAAGCAGATTCATGCGGAAAGGGAAGGTGAACAAATCGACCGGGCATTGTTGAAAAATGCACTCGACATATATATCGAGCTTGGGACAGATCAGTATGTGAATGATTTTGAGACACCTATGCTGGATGAGACTGCTGCATACTACTCTCGGAAGGCTGCAAACTGGATTTTAGAAGATTAATGTCCAGAGTACATGTTGAAGGCAAAGATCTATGCAAAAAATAATAATTTAGTTACGTATTTAATTTAATGTTATTAGCTTCATCTCTCAGTGCTTTTCATTTGGTGCTACAGTCTGAGGATGCTTTGAAGAAAGAAAAGGATAGAGTAGCTCATTATCTGCATGCTGACACCGAGGACAAACTTCTAGAGGTTTGTGTACATCTATATATAATACTTTTATTTAGGCTTTTTCTGTTATTTATGTTGTCTGAGATTTTGTTTATTGGTTGCTTATAGAAGGCCCAGCACGAGTTGTTATGGGTGCATGTAAATCGATTACTTGAGAAAGAGAGTTCTGGATGTGTTGCATTACTGAAAAGCGACAAGGTACACTTTTCCCGTATAATTTTACTGCAACGGAATGTGTTATTATGATTCTTTTCAAAAAGAAATGAAGAATGTTGCTGTTTTGTTTTTAGGTGGATGATCTTTCCAGAATGTATCGCCTTTACAGCAAAGTTACCAAGGGATTGGAGCCTATAGGAAAAATTTTCAAGCAGGTAAATGTTGCTGCACATTTTCCAGAGTTAGCAATGCTTATCTCACATTCATTCTGAATTATTGATTACCGCATTTGTGCTGTAGCATATCATCGATGAAGGTACAGCCTTGGTTCAATTGGCAGAATATGTTGCAAGTAGTAAGGTTTGTTACTTGCCGGAGTCATCATTTTCTGAAATTTCTTATGCGGAAACTTGTGAACTATTGTTATTCATATATGAAGTATGGTCTTTCTTCATTTTCGGTCTACATTTAATCATTGGAGGAATTACTTCGGACTTTTGGAGAATATTTGACGGAATCTTTCCATAGAAGTAATTATTACTTCTATACGCGGCCAAATCGATATCCAACTACTTCGTAGGCATATATACCGTATAACTTTGTTTGTTTCCTTTTATGCTCCTGTGTTTGGCGATTGTTTCTCTGTTTGATAAATTTTAGAATCATGTAACACATTTTCAATGACAGTTCATCATCTAAGGATGTGAAAATGGATTATTTGGATTTTGTTTCACTTGCTATTTTTATTTAATTTTCTTTATGTTTTTTAATTATCAGGGTGAGAATGTTGCTGGAGGGTCATATGAGCAGGCATGTTACCTAACTTGCAGATCCTTCCTCCATCTTTCGCATTTATTTATCGCTTTTTTTTATCAAACTTTCTCTAAGAATTCTTGCCGTCTCGATGAATCTCGTTAGCTCCGGCTATTCTGACCTTCAAATCGATTGTTCATCAGATCTTTATTAGGAAAGTGATTCAGTTGCATGACAAGTTCATGGTTTATGTGATAGAATGCTTTGGCAGCCACACCATCTTTCACAAGGTTTGTGTGTGTAATACTCGTACTAATCTATTATAATCTCTCGCAAGATATTTGGTGTGTTTTTCTGATTGAAGTTTAATGTTTATGGTATGGTATCTTGCAGATTCTCAAAGAAGCATTTGAGTCCTTCTTAAGCAAAGGCGTTGCTGGCAACTCAAGCGCCGAACTTCTGGCAACGTTTTGCGATAATATTCTCAAGAAAGGTGGTAGCGAAAAGCTAGACGATGATGCTATTGAAGACTCGCTTGATAAGGTAACCTTTTAACACTTCCTGCGCATCGTACAACTCTGCGAAGACATCTGCCTTACGACTATTTATTTATTTGTATTTATTTTCTTCAGACGGTGAAACTTCTTGCTTACGTGAGTGATAAGGACCTGTTTGCTGAATTTCACAGGTCAGAGTCGTCAGACTTTGTCGAATTTTCTTAAGAAAAATAACAATGACCACGAAATTTGACGTTAATTGACATTATTTCCTATCGGATTTTCTTTGCCTAGGAAAAAACTCTCTCGTCGTCTACTATTTGATAAGAGTGCCAATGATGATCATGAGAGGAGTGTCTGTTCAAAACTGAAGCAGCTATGTGGTGCTCAATTCACCTCGAAGATGGAAGGGATGGTAAGTCATTTAAAACATCTTATGTTCTTTAACTCTTAGATGAATTTGAAAACTGGTGTCGAAACTCAGAACTCAACTTCTCCTTCCAGATAACTGATTTAACGCTGGCAAAAGAGAATCAGAGTCTTTTCGAAGAGTTTATTAAGCAAAACTTAGTTTTCAATCCCGGGTTGGATCTTTCGGTGACAGTTCTCACAACCGGATTCTGGCCTAGCTACAAGTCGTCTAATTTGACGGTTCCTCCTCAAATGGTAATGCTTGCTTTCTTTACTGCAGGCATCAGTTACGAGTATTAAAAACTATAAAAACATTAATTTTCCTGTTTATATAGGTCAGGGGAATAGAAGCTTTTAAGCAATTTTATGCAACAAGAACGCAACACAGGAAGCTCACTTTTATCAACTCGTTGGGTAGTTGCAATATTAGCAGCAAATTTGGTACAAAAACATTCGAATTGCAAGTTGGGACCTATCAGGTATCTCTTTTACTCAAGTTAATTTAATTTAATGCAATTTTATGCACGTTTTCGATTATGTCTGATACTCTGATGTATGTCGTGCCCTATATATAGGCTGCTGCTTTACTACTCTTTAATTCAGCAGATAGTCTAAGTTACTAGGAGATTTCAGAACAACTTAATTTAGGTGATGAGGACTTGATCAGAGTGCTGCATTCTTTATCTTGTGCTAAGTATACGATTCTCGTCAAGGAGCCAAGCTCGAAATCCATCTCCAAAACTGATTGCTTTTCATTCAATTCCAACTTTACTGACAGAATGAGGAGAATAAGGGTATGTGTTCCACTGTCCCCGTTTATTCATCACGTGATATCAAATTCGTCATTGTATGATTTATTTGTATATTCAAATTACTTGTTTTCGTGTTTTTTTTAATAATGCTTAAAAATAAATAAATTAACGTTTTGTTTCACTTTAGAAACTACAGAGTAATTAACAAAATAGGTTCCATGTAGGCTTGGATTCATGGAGTAATCCGCCATTGACAATGACGGGTTTATTTTGTAAATTTTAATAGGAAACAAAATAGAAGGCACATTCGCGCGGTTTTAAGTCTTAGGGCTCGCTTGGGATGGGGTAATTATTCCGGGGGTAATAGAGCAAAAATGAACTAGAAAATGACGGAAAATAGTGATGATGCTAAACGAAAATGGAGAAAATTAAGGAAATCTAGCTTATTTGGGGGGAACTATTACTCCCCTCTCCCCCAAGTAATGCATTACCCCCAATGGGGGGTAATTATTCCCCCCCTCATATCTCTTTTACACCATAAAATGTAACAACCAAGCAACAAGCTCATTCAAACAATGAAACAAAGGATGTGATCTCCCTCCCTTTCTCTCCATTTCCTTCTATCCAAACACAGCCTAAGAGTACGAACATGATTGAGAATGTGCTTATTTGTCAGGACCGAGTTCGGTTATATAATAGGAACGCTGTGTCACCTCGTTGCTTATTGAAAATTGATATTTAGAAGGTGTATGATAGTGTTGAATGGGTGTTCTTGGAACAAATTTCGTGCTAGGTTCATTGCCTTGATCATGGAATCTGATTGAACTCGATTTTAACCTAACCTATGAAAGTGCAATAACTTTATTATGTTTCGTTAATCATGAAAAGTATTGTAAATTTCTTTTATCTAATTGTTTGGGGAGTAGATTATGTTTCGTTAAATCATGAAAATGAATTCCGTTTTTCTAATTGGTTGGGGAGTGCGATGACGTGATGAAAACTCAGGGTCTGAGATGGTATGCGGCGAGTCTGAAAACCGATGGAGATGGTGATGTTGCGGATGAATTTCTATACGAAGTTTTAGAAGATAGGTCAGGTATTCCTCAGGATCACTCGAAACCGGTAAGGTTGCTCGACTGATTTTATGTTGTTATATAGGCAAGACCCTTGGCGGCAGCAGGACGGTAGGACCAGGATTAATATTGTCGAAATAATTTCAATTCCAATTATTAGATTATCCTGAACTTTATTAGTGACTGAGTACCTGAGTGTTGTTAATATCTTTTATTAGTAATCTCTTTTTAGCATTCAAGGCTATTGGAAGGGTAATGTTTGATGTTGGTTTAATGGTGGCTTATCGTTGTGACCGATATGGTGTGGTACTTCTTCAAAGTTTAATATTTTATCTACTTTTCTCTGGTTTTCGCAAACCAAAATACTAGATAGAGCTAGACCTTGACTCAAAAAAAATATAGAGCTAGACTTGGCAATGCATCATCTATTGCTATGGATAAATTAATTTAAGGGTAGTAGATCCTGTTTTGTCTTTCTTTTTAATGAAAAATTTATCACCTCACGTGGAAGAAGGTGTTGCCTCCTATCAATAGTTCGGGATTCAAACTGTATTTATGTTGGTATCTACTGCAGTATCAGGAGGCATGAATATGGGAGCGGGTCTTGAACATATCATTCACCGTTCTCGTTGTCATAAGGGTCGACTTCTTTATTATTTCCCTACTGAAGAGAGGTGATACTCTATTTCTACTTTAATTGATTTACTGTCAATGTACTCTTCTTAATTACAGAGTAGTTTTAATACTTAATTCTATTCATTAATTAAGTGGTAGCATATGGTCTCCATTCTGATTGCCCTCTGCCGCCTACGGAGAGTCTTGAGCTGTTATGAATTTGACTTATGATAGAGTGGTTCATAGTATGGTAGTATAATATTTTATGGTCACTGGTGACCTTCTGTTTGACAACGATGATGCGAAGGATAGGATGTCATCTTTGTGTGCCATCAATAGCGGGATTTATGAGGGATGAAGTTGATGATCCCATGAATACATGATGTTGAATCGAGAATTAGCAAATGGAGTTTGGTAATATTTGGATCACTGACTGAATTTTGTTTGGCTTTTGAGGATCAACTAAAAAATGTTGGATGTAATCTTTTGGGATCGTTTTTGATTTGTTTGATTGGTTTCTCAAGTATGCAAATAAGGCTGAATTTCCTTACGGGTTAACTTGTGTAGTAAAGAGCTATCATCTTGTGATCATGAGTGTGAACATCACCATCTTCAAACCTTGCTCAACTTCAACCCGTTAGTTCTATTTTCTAGAAGGAATCGGTTTTGGTAGGAAAAAAATGCGGGATTATGTAGACAAAGAGTCATGGTTTTCGCTCACATTTAGAATTCAGATGCACTATGTAAACCTAATCCGATGACTTGTTCTTTGAAAATGAACTTGAGGTGACCGTGTTGTCAAGATTATTGCAAGCTTTCTAATCTCTAATGGATGTGATACAAACTATACTTTGACAGGTATGATTACTAGGAATATGGGCGGTAACTGGGAAGGTAAGGCGACACAAATTTCTTATTTTGTTCTTCAGTTCCTTCGTGTTTTAAGAAGATGCTATGTAAATAAGCTGCCACTCCGTTGACGTGAATCATTGTTTTCAGGCCTCTGAAAATGACACGTATGCGGATATTGAAGCTGCCTGCAAGTGTTTATGAAAGTTATGGTGCAAAACAGGAAGACATAAATTTTTATGGTCAATCTATCGATAGTGGTCACTTTGGATCTGACTTCTTGCTAGCCTAACTTAAAGGCTGTTATACTCCCTCCGTCCACTATTTATCACCCCACTCCATTAAAATACTCCTCACATATATTCATGAAGTGGGGCGATAAATAGTGGACGGAGGGAGTATTGCATAGTCCGATATTGTCAAGTTTACGAGTGATGTATCCTGTTAAACGCACATACTGGTTCGATATCTACAGTGCAAACGCTCGATTTGTGTGTTTAGCCCCGTTTTGGTAACCAAAATATTGAGCTAACACTGCATATGTTTTACCATAAATTGCAGATTGACGAACACTCTACTAATTCTTTTATAATATGTTTTTATGAATTTGTATAACACACTTGATTTCGTGGTTTTGTTTAGTGTACCTTCAACTATGGTCCTTTTCATACCTTGCTTTGTATGGTGGGAAAAAATCAAGATTAAATTTTTTTTTGTATTAAATCAGCCTGTTTTGCGCAATATGATATTACAACCCGTACTTCCTAGATTAGTGGATAGTTTTATCTTAGAACTATAAACGTAGGACAAAAAGAAAAAAAAAACACAAACAATAGTTCGAGTTATGCCAACAATTCGACAATCAATGACAACAATATGCGCCATCAAAATACATACACGAATCGTACCTAACCATACGTGCGCGTAGCGCGCGGCAAAGACACTAGTGTAAGAAAAACATAATTTAAATGCAAATTTGGGTTTCATTCTAGTAATCGATTGAAAACCCTAAATTAACGATTGAATCGATTGAAAACTTACTTGTAGATTTGTTGTTTTCTTCAATTGCAAATCTGGGTTTCAATTTTGTACAGATTATTGTTGGATTTATCAGATTAATTAGGGTCAGAGGATGATTTGGAGAGGGAGATGTACGGAGTGGGTAGAAGAGTTGAAGAGGGTTAATGAGGGGTCAATGATGTGAAACGATTTTTTAAATGAGGGGTATTTTGGTCTGTTCACAACTTTCAGAACATAATCAACTTACTAATCCACCGGAGTTCACTTAAGGTAGCAAAAACAAACGAAAAGTGATTTATTAGGTAGTAATTGTTTTTTTTTTATAAGTCTGTAATTGAAAAAAAGTGATTTTTATAAGGTTGTAATGTGTAATTTTTCCATATATGTATATATATGTACTACTCCGTATTATTATTAGTCGATATTAACAACGCTAACCTTTTATTTTGCACTAACATTTTGATTTCTTGTTACTAACTTTTTTTATTTTTGTATTCTAACGTTTTATTTACGTATTCTAACAACTAACATATTTTTACTATCATTTATTTACATTTCGTTATAACACTAATATCGTGTATAATTATATGATTTTTAAACCGCTTTCGGATCGAACACGTTTAATTACGGTTTCCGCTTCAAGTCCATTTAATCCCTTTACAAGACCTTTGTAGCGCTTTCCCGGGCCGAGCCAGAATTCGTTATTTTTTAAAAATAGAAAGAAAAAGAGCAGATAGATCCTATCCCCTATATCGAGCACTCATTCCTATCTATTGATAGGAAGAAAGATCTTCATCAAATACCGGACTTTGTCTTTTTTTTAGGAATTCTTGATATCCAAGGCAGCTTACCACAAGCACCCCACCCCATACGACTAGTTGGGGGGCTGTTCGCCCTTTGAATAAAACAAAGTTAAGTAGTAAGGTAGCTTAAGCTACTTTCATTCTAAAGGAAACCGAAGAACCAACCTTTAGTCAATAGGAGCCCTACTTTCGCACCTCTTTTCTTTGCGACCTCAGCACTTCAATTCAAGCGCAAACCTATTTCTTAGTCATCGGGCGGAGCGCACCTTTTGTACTTCAGTCGTGTGAGTTCTTTGATAGTGACTTATTTCCTTTGGTAAGGCGACGAAAGGCTACTTCAATCTAGGAAACAGCCGGAACCCTGAGAGGGTCGCCTTTGAAAGCGTTCGCCGGTAACCGTCACTCCTTCCTTTTTATTATGACGTGACGCTGACTGAATCCAATCCATAGCCCCCGGAAACGAAACAAAGTTCGTTCCCTTTCATCAAGTAGGTAAAGTAGGCATACGAATCACTTCTTCTTTGCCTTAGACTCTTTTGGAACAAAGCAAAGAAGAAGGCAGAATGGAGAAAGGGACAAGGGCGGTCTTGCTTGGCGCGAAGGCTGTTGGTTTGGGGGTAAGGTACAGTACTAAAGGTCCTCGGACTTCCAGGCGTTTTTTCTTTTAGGCAGTTGGTTACCGTTGGATCTCGCCAACTACGGGAGAGGGGGTGCCCAACTACGGGAATTGGTTCACCTCACTCTGCTCGCCCACCATGGAGTTATGAATGAAGCTCTTTCCCGCGCAGGCAATAGCACTACTTTGTCCCCAGCTTCTCAATGCCAACAAGAATAGGTAACTTGCCTAGCTGAGAAAACCACTGTCTCAGTAGCTTCCTCTGGAACAGCAGCGGAGAAAAAAAATAATCAACAAAGATGTGAGATCTTGATAGACCTAAGGGGTCTCGTCACAATAATGAGATTTCTTTTCAACATTCCTTTTCGATAAAAAAAAGTAGGCCAAAACATGTTTCGTAATAGAGAGTGATACTAAGAAGAGTTACAGGAGAGGAAGTTAAAAGCTTAGTTAAAGCAGCCCTAGGAGTTTACGAAGAATTATAAGCTTAAGGAATGAATCCTATCAAGACGCACACTTCGAAATGAAATGGGTCCCGTAAGCTGCCTATAAGCAAGAATCTCCCCTAAGGAAGAAGAAGAAATCGCATGAGCCAGAAGCCAAGTTTAGACAAATAGAAGCCACGCGTCAGTCAAGTGCATCAGGCGACGCGCCAGTTTAACCTCTCTCTCCCGCTGGTTGAGCCAATTTCATAACCTCTCCCTAACGCGACAAGGATATCATTCTGGGGTATACCCACCCGTAACACTCGTTCCAGCCCTTGTTTCATACCAAACCGGTGTCTTTTTTAATGTGGTGGAAGTCAACCTTTTTTGTTTTGCGGTTTCATAATCAGGTTGGGTTTTTGAAGCCCGAATTTCTCAGCCTTGCAAGCAGATCGTGCTGTTGTTAGCCTCAATGTCGTCTCGTGGATAGCAAGGTCAGTTTTGTGTCGCTCGCATCCATTTTTTCAATGAGTTCTTGCCTGTATAGTTTGCTCTCTAGAACAGAGATCTAGCAACGCATTCTAAGCACAGATCATAGGTATTGGATGTATCGTTAGGTTGTGCCGAGTCAAATCTGCTCCCCCTTTTCCGTTGCAGAAAAGAGATCCCTTCCCCCCG
Organism: Agrostemma githago; assembly: GCA_958450325.1. Classification (NCBI taxonomy): domain Eukaryota; kingdom Viridiplantae; phylum Streptophyta; class Magnoliopsida; order Caryophyllales; family Caryophyllaceae; genus Agrostemma; species Agrostemma githago. The sequence continues at coordinate 8,848,037 of OY288239.1, forward strand.
CTTTCATAAATGATGAATATGAAGTCTGGAAGGCTGCAGGTACTATGGATCCTCTGACTCCCAATCGGGTTGCCTTCCCAGGTCTCGTCGGTGTTGCCTGTAGGTCGTGATGTGCCTTGAGATGGTCGTCTCCTATCTCCCTGCCGGTGGGGAATCCGCTCCCGGGTCGTCGCTTTGCTGCGTCTGGCCCGTCCTCTAAGCACCTTTTGAAGGCAAGGAATGTGACAACGTACACGCTTCCCTTTACTCCATAGGGCCTTCTCATCAGTTGCAGGGTTTGGTGGCCCGAAATTGACTTGCCTTCGCCAAGAGGCCTCATCTCTAAAAGCCCGGCTCGCGAGGCATCCCTCTCGCAGTAGGTGCTTATTGCTCGCCTCGCTCTTGTGACATGCTATGTTTCCCTTATATATTTCCAATTAAAGGGTGAGTCCAATGCCTTAGTTTGTGGATCGCGGTCTCACACACTAATCCCTACAAGTGCCCGTAGTAGGCCGGCCTCCGGCTGGTTCAAATCGGGGATCGTCTGCACAAGTCTGTAACAGTGGCGACACCCTTTCGAGGAGCGCCGCCCTAAACACTTAAGGGCGTAACGCGATCGTGGCAACACGTAGTTAAACATGTCCTATGCCATTTTCGAGTTAAGTACGAAACTCGTTGACGCGAAATCGAACATCACGTAATCCGTAAGGATTAGTAACGATGTCGTGACGCAGAGGGAATCGATTTTCATCCTAATCAAATTAATAACGATTTCATAAAACTTATTTCAAATTTTCGATACCGGTCTCGTAATCATAAAATGCGTGTTGCGAGTATCAAAAACCGAGTTGAGTATAAATTGTACGGAGTATAATATTTTTACGTAACTCGGCGAGCTATCGATTTTAAACCAAAATAAATTCGAGTTAATCACCTCTTTCGAAGCGAACAACAATTCGTACAGGGGCGCTCGATCGAGTGTCATGGCTCACTCGATCGAGTGACTCCCCTAAACCTGGGCAGCGGCTCCTGGTGAAGGGTACTGTAAACACCCGCATTTTGCCTGCTAGTGTCTATAGCAGCTTCCAACAAAACACCCGATGATGATCGGACGTTAACGTGACTTAATACGCTCGAATACGGACTCGAAATTAATAGTATCCGACGTGGGCATTTATCGGAGTGCAAATCTCTCAAAACCAACCTCAAATCCAGGCCCAGTGGGCCGTTTCCAATAAAATAAGACTAATTTGGGCCAAAACCGACACCGAAAATAAAACCGTCTTTTAGCGACCGGGTCAAAACCCGGTCAAAGACGAATCCGTCCCCAAAAACCAGCCAAGTTAAGCTTCTAGAAACAAGCGCCAAATCCACAAATTCAAAAATTTAAAATAGTCAAAGCTTTCCTAGATTAGCTCACCCACCCGATCCACTCGATCGAGTGAATTGACCTCACTCGATCGAGTGGAGCCAACAAAATCGAACAGACCCCTTTTTTAGGGCACTCGATCGAGTGCACTAGGGCCACTCGATCGAGTGACCCTAGGTCGGGGGATTTTCTCTATAAATACTCCCACACATTCACAACATTCACAACTTTTTACACAACCCTAATCACACTACAACTTTACATACATCAACCATCAAACACCCTTCATTTTTACACACCTTCAAACTTCACAATACATCTTCAACCCCTACACATACACATTCAAAATCCCGAGATCAAAATCGTCAAAGACCCGAGAGCATCCTCTCCCTAACCATATACACCCTAACTCACCCCACATATCTGATCTCGACACTCCCGCGCACACGCCGCTACTACGAGTCCGTTTCCGAGGCCATTTCGATTCTTTTTCTCCCTTCTCTTTTTCGATTATATGTATATGTGTATATATATATATATATGTACTATTATTATAAGTCGATATTAACGACACTAATATTTTATTTACTAACACTAACTTTTAATTTTGTGCATACTAACTTTTTAATTTATTTTTGTATACTAACATTTTATTTATCGCAATCTAACATTTTATTTATGTACGATAACACTAACATTTATATTATTGCATTTCAATTTTCGTCACTCATATTTATGTACCGCGTATATATATATATATATATATATATATATATATATATATATATATATATATATATATAGAGAGAGAGAGAGAGAGAGAGAGAGAGAGAGAGAGAGAGAGAGAGAGAGAGAGAGAGAGAGAGAGAGAGAGAGAGAGAGAGAGAGAGAGAGAGAGAGAGAGAGAGAGGATCAAGTGAGTCCTTTTATTTTTTTTGAGTCCATGAGTCCTATGTACAACCATTGATCTAGAGTGGATGGATGGTGGTGATTGATTCTAGTAATTAAGGCAATAACTAACATATTTTGGTAAAAATAAAATAAAATCATCTCTCCTCCCTTAATTATCTCCAACCACTAATACACGTTACTTTCTCACATTCTAATTTTTTCCTCACATTCAATTTTTTCATTCACATCCTAACTGAAACCCTTCACCTTCATCATCCCAAACACAATCACTCGACTTTCGTTTCTTTTCAAAACACACCCGCGCATCCTCTCGTCTTCAACTCAAGCAAGGCTACATTGAAGCAACTCTCTAACTTTAGCAAAGATAATCTTCAGGCGGCATAATATAAGGTAACTCGCTAATACTTGATTGTTGTACTAAAGAACTAGGTTTAGTTTATATTCGTATCTGATTTCATTAATTTTCTCGCTAATTATTGATTGATTTACTTTGCTGCGTTTGTGCCCTATAATTAATTGGTTTCACTAAAGATTGTTGCGATATCTGGGTATGCATCTGTAGAGTTTAATTGAATTCACCTACTTCATACTATGCTTCTACTCTTCATACTTAGTCTAACATATATTGAATGTTACTCTAATGCGCATATTCAGTTACTGTAATAAACTTGAGGTGTTACTGTAAGGGGTTGTTCAGTTAATTTTACACATGTATGATGTTATTTTAAAGACGACCATGTGTTACTGTAATGTACAAGACGTGTTACTTTTAATCCCATCTTTGCGTTACTTTGAATGCTAGTAATCTGGTACATTTAATTGTGTAGACGTGTTACTCTAATTTGCACTCTATGTTACTCTAACACTTTCTTTGTGTTACTTTAACGCGTATCAGCTGTACATATGGTGTTTCTTTCACTCGTATCAGTTGTACTTTAATTTTATATACCAGATTAAACTGTAACAATAGTTGTACATAATTATTGTACTTTTCAGATGGCAAAAGAAGGAGACAAATCAAGATGCGATCGCGGTTGTTGGATAACGTAGATAAGTATGTGGACGCGAGGCAAAAGATCATCGATGGTCCCAAGAGCAAGCCAACAAAGGGTCGAAAAAAATAACGTGTCTAACGAATTATGTCATCTTTTTCTAATTACGAATAATGCTTTGTATCGTTTTCAAAACTTGTTATGTACATTAGTATTTTGATTATCACCAATGGAACAATGCTGTGGGAATGAATGAAGTTTACACAATATACAAATGTGGTCTCATAATCATTGTGTTACATTGACGCATTATAACTGTTACTTTAATGAACAAATGATGTTACTCTAAGTTATTAATGGTGTTATTCTTTGTCTAATGGTTAAACAATGTTATTATCATCAATTACTCTGACGCGTTATATATGGTTCTTAAAAAAACGAATGTTGTTACTTTGGTAATGAATGGTTCTAATCCAAGTTATCCTCAGTTACTTTGGTATTGAATTGTTTAAACAACGTTGCTGTCCTCAGTTACTTTCATGCATTATGTCTGTTGCTGTAACTAACGAATGGTGTTACTCCAATAGACATGAGATGTTACTCTAACCAAATACACATGTATTAAATAAATATATAGTTAATTGCAACGTAGCACAACGCTATGTGTAAAAAAATGTGTACAAAATCCAGTTCCTGTGTTTTGTCAATATCCCCCCCAGAAACCGGCACTAGTAGAAAAAGGTGGAATTGCGTCTCCCCATTAGAGGCGTTTTAGGCAAGTAGCTGCAAATAATTTAACTTTATTTTTAAGAAAAAATACTTGGTTGAGTCACTTTTAGAGGATAAATTGTAATAAAAGTAAAAAAAATTAATAAGAGGCGTCATCCCTTATTGACGCCTCACCATATCCTTAAAAAGCTGCGTCAAGTTTGACGCCTCCCCCTCCCCATATCCCTTATTATTTTAACTTTTCAATTTATTAAAAAAAGGAAATGAAAGCAGAGTTTTCAACTGTCATCCACTTCTCATATCCCTACACTGTCATCCACTTCTCCCTCATCCCTCGACGAATCCCTCATCCCCGTCAACCCTAACCTTCACTGTTCACCGGAGTTTTCAACTGCTCATCCCCAGAAACCCGTCGTAGGCTCGCTGCTCATCCGCTCTTTATTTCAACCGCTCGGCTCGCCGTCTTTCTGCTAGGCCGCCGGAGAAAAAAGAAACCCTAAATACTGATAATCAAGGTAACTATTTTCCTCGTCATTTATCATAGTTTCCCCCAAATTAGTGTTTATAATGATTATATATCATGTTAATTTTCGCCCGGAATCTTGTGTTATTAAGTGTGTATGTTAATTGTTATCACGATAATTGTATTTTTTTCCCCTAATTTGCACCGGATTTTGACCTAATTTGTGTGTGCGTGTGATTCGATTTTTGTGTTTCTAGTAGTTGCTAAGTATTTTAGTCATCATTACCTACTGCTGAAACATCCATCCTAGAATTTGTCTGTGTACTGTCTAACATACGAATGAAGGTTGGTGGGATAAGCTTTGCATGCCCAGCTACGATGTTAATCATTATGCATTTTCTAAATACCAAAACGAAGATTTTAAATTCGAAGTACGTTATGGCACTCAACTAACAAAGTTGGAATTCAAAAGGTGAGTTTAGAATGACATAACAAAAGAAAATGCTGCTCTACAACATGGAAACCAAACTTGGATTTGAAAGTGTAGATACCTAGCATTATAATGGCGAAGGATAGCAAAGTTCCAATTGCCCCAAATAGCATAATGGTGGTGAAGTTATGGAAGAACTGTTTCTTCTTCACCTGGAAACTAAAGCAAAGAATGAACCAGAAATCACTAAATAAATCAGAATCAGATGAAATAAAGGCACCACAAACAAGACATCGACCACCATTGATTGAAAAGGCGACGAAACCCCATTAATTACTCCCTCTATTTCGTTAAGATCTTCCTCCTTTCCATTTCGGATCACAACTCCCCTGTAATGCGGAAATCGTCATAGGGAATAGCAAATGAGTTGTGTTAATAAAACTAAGAGTTGCGGCCTCTAATGAAAGGCCCCTCCCTCCCTGCTAAAGCAAACTTGGTCTGTGTTGTTCACCAAGTACAAATACAAGTACGAGGACAAACATTGTTGTTCCAGTTCCAAAGAAATGGACATGGGGTGGTATGAACCTAGATTATACTCGTAGGTATTATCGTGGTATAGACACAATCCACCCTACAATCCCGAATCATGCATCCTAAAATTGATGGGTAATGCGAGTACTAGTAGTAATTCAATTCAATGATATCAGCAGACAACACACCCAAGTGAATTATACTCTGTAGTAGTAGTAGTATTATAGTCCATAGGTAGGTAGGTAGGTAGGTACGTACCCAGCATTGAAAATAATAGGAGGGAGAATATAATTGAAGAAGAGTTGTTCATCAAAGTTGAAGAGTAAGGAACTAGTTCGTTGTGTTATAAGTAATATCACACCTCCGCTCCCAAAACCCTCCAATCAAATTCAAGAATGAATGAATCAAATAAATTAGGAAGGAAGGAAGGAAGGAAGGGGGCTGACAATGAATCAAATAAATTCAAGAATGTCTTATTTCAAAATTTAGTGATATATTTATTTTTAATATACACAAGGTAAATCATGTTTAACACCCTACTTGAAAAGGCACGAATCTGAATTTGAATTTCATTTGTGTTGCAGGTAGTGCCTACTGTTTACACAGATTTGAGTGGCCATACTATCCAATCGAACCAGGTATTGCTATTGCTTGATACAAATGCTTCTAGCTACGTACGGAGTACTTGATAAGGAAGTTTAATTTATTATCGTTATGTTAACGTAGCTTAACCTTGTTTTTCCAGTTTTCTGTAACCGAGCACTTTAAGAGTGCTAGTGCAGGGCACTTCCAATCTCTGCCTGGTGTTTTCTTCCAATCTGAATTAATTTGTAATTAAACAAAAATAAAAGATGCTTCGCTGTTAGTATAGGAACACTCCCTTCACCTAGAAACTAATATTGATCTGCAATTCTGCATACCCACGTCGGGACAACATTAGCGAAACAAACGTTTCACTTCAGTTTTCAGGCTTCCAAGTGGGGTTAGCGGAAGAAGGGGAGGATCTAAAATTAGGCATATATACAAGTTCTGATGCTTTGCACTCGGTAATATTCCACTGCAATTCTAGGCATATAAACAAAAGTTCATATTAAATAACCAGCACCCGGCAATTCTAGGCATATAAACAAAAGTTCATATTAGTTCATATTACTCCGCGCCAGACTTGATGACCAACCAAAGGAATGAATTGAAGTATGATATGGTAAACTAATAACGTTTCGTTCTTTTGGATTGAAGTAGGTTAAACTGAGTTGAAGTAGACAACGAACTGTCTATATAACTACTAGTATAATCTACTTCATAAGTTCAATTAGGTTTGACTTTAAAAAGCAATTTTTTTTGTTATGTGCTCATAAGTTAGGCAAAACAACGACGTATGTAATCTACTCGTATGTAATATGGAAGTTTAGTAAGGTAGTTAAGTGGTAGATTGAATTCTTGTTTACACAAATTTGACTATATCTCCAAAGGGCTAGGGCATAATTACATTTAGATATATAGTTGCATAATCGACATTTATTTTGTAAGATCGTTACATATATACCGTATATTATTACTTATAAATTATAAAATTATATACTCTGTACAATGTATTTTTTTATTACGCTCAATATACGTTTTTATCAATAATTATTTACTTGTGGATAAAATAAAAATAAATGTATTTGAGGGCATTAATTAAATTAGAGGTCAGTATGTATGTATGTGACACTGTTAGTTAATAATATGGCCTACTAGTACTACTGGGTGTGGTTGGATCACCATCTGAATTTTCAATCAATCAATTTAGTGCAAGCTTTGCTTTCTACTACACCTCTATATGTCTAATGTCTCACTAACCTCTTTGAGGCTACCCTCTTTGAAGCTTATTGCCAAGAATTCAACTTTTTTGCAACTTAACTCTTTTGTTAGGGACACAAAGTGACCGTTTCAGAATGACCCAAGATGAAAATTGCATCGAGAAAATGCATAGAGAATCGTATAAGCCACTATAATTCCGACTATAGCTTTAACAAAAGGGTATAATTATTGAAATAGAGATCAGGAAACATATACACATAACATTGAATATGCAGGTGAAGGTAGCTGCGGTATAATTGAAGCTCTTGTATTACTAATTGTTTGTTAGGGTTGAGGCGAGATTTCGTGTTACCATTTATGAGAGCACATCAGTACATCATTGCCATATGTATGCTTCAGACCTTCAGTAAATTGGAGCATTATTCGTATGCCTGAGCTGAGATATGAAGGTGTTAGGTGTATAGTATATTGTATGCAAATCCAAATAGCTAAAGAGTAAAGTAGTTTATTCACCCTTGTAGTTATAAATAAAGTACACAAATAATTTGTCCTAATTACTTGAGAATCTATAACTAGAATTGTGACATAGAGCTCCCTTTTTGTAATTTTGTCTTATCATATATATATTCGACCGATTTAAGGCTAAAATGAATATATATACCACTTCATTTGATATTAATGTATCATTTCAGGACCTAATTGGTGTATTTTTAGTTTTCTATACATGTGATGGACCGCAATTGGATGTATCGTAAGCGTAATTCAAAGGAGTTTAAGAAGGGAGTGGAAGAATTTTGTAGAGTTGCGCTAGATTATGCCAAAAGTACGGGCGATGAGGGTTTTTATTGCCCTTGTGTTGATTGCTCTAATGTGGAAATGCTTAACGATATAAGGTTATTGAGGGAACACATTACTTGTCGTGGGTTTAGGATAAATTATCACATATGGATATGGCACGGTGAAGGAGGGGTTTACAACGAAAATACCAATGTAAATGATCAGGTGAAGAAACATCCCGAGACCGTGGACCATGTAACGGAGACCGATACAGAAACCGAATACCACGTAGAGGATGATGTTCTAGTTGAGGATGATGTAATTGGTGACGAGGAGGAAAATCTGGGTGATGACGGTAATGAGGATGACAATGATCGGTTAGACGAGATGTTTGGTGATGTTGAAGATCAATTTAGCAGTCGTCGTAATGTATTTGAGAATTTGACCGAGGCATCTAAAACACCGTTATATCCAGGGTGTAACAAGTACACTAAGTTTTCAGCGGTGCTTACATTTCTTAACATTAAATCAAGGAATGGTTGGAGTGACATAGGCTTTACCGAATTGTTAGAAGCATTGCAAGATATGTTCCCTGATGGAAATCAAGTCCCTAAATCAAGTTATTATGCTAAGAAGTTGATTTGTCCATTGCGTTTAGGGTACCAGAAAATTGATGCATGTCCAAATGATTGCATATTGTACCGAAATGAGTACTCTCATTCTCATGAGTGTCCGCGATGTGGCAAGTCACGTTATAAGTTGCGGGATGGGATTAAGTTTGAGGCTGGTAAAAAGTATGCATCAGCGAAAGTGTTATGGTACCTTCCAATAATACCACGTTTCAAAAGGTTATTTTCAATTAAGAGTGACGCCAAACATTTAAGGTGGCATGCAGATCGAAGGAAGAAAGATGGGAAGCTTCGACATCCCGCAGATTCTCCTCAATGGGATATCATCGATAATAAGTATCCTGAATTTAAGAAGGAGGTGAGAAACTTAAGACTTGGGCTTAGCACAGATGGTATGAACCCGTATGGTAGTTTGAGTAGTTTACATAGCACATGGCCAGTCTTATTAGTGATTTATAACTTGTCTCCATGGTTGTGTATGAAACGTAAGTACATTATGTTGTCACTTCTCATATCTGGACCTAAACAGCCAGGTAATGACATAGATGTGTACCTTGCGCCTCTTATTGATGAATTGAAGCAATTGTGGACCGAGGGTGTAGTGACATTTGATGCTTATGCTAAGGAGAACTTCAGGTTGCGGGCTATGCTTTTTTGTACTATCAATGACTACCCTGCTTATGGTAATTTATCGGGTTATAAAGTTAAGGGAAAGAAAGCGTGTCCTATCTGTTCTGATGATATGAAATCAACGTACTTGCCTAATTCTGGAAAATATGTGTATATGAATCATCGAAGGTTCCTGAATCGCTTTCATCCTTATCGCAACAAAAAATTACCCTTCAATGGAAAAGTAGAGAAAGATGTGGCGCGAAGACCATCCAGTGCAAGAGAGGTTTATGAGCAACTAAAAGATGTTGAAAGTGTTTTTGGTAAGACATCCAAATCAAAAGACTCATGAGGTTTATGGAAAAAAAAATCAATATTTTGGGAACTTCCATATTGGGTAGACTTGCCAGTAAGACATTGTCTCGATGTGATGCACATCGAGAAGAATGTATGTGATGCTATTTTGGGCACACTTCTCAATTTAAGTGGAAAGACAAAGGATGGCTTGAAAGTGCGTAAAGACATGGAGGAAATGAAGATTCGTCCAAAGTTGTGGCCAATTGCAAAAGACAAGTCCAAGAAAGGCAAAAGTTCATCCTTCTATCTTCCCCCGGCTTGCTACACCTTATCTAAAGCAGAAAAACGACAATTTTGTGAGTGTTTGTACGGGATCAAGGTTCCTACAGGGTACTCATCTAATATAAAAAGGTTGGTGTCGAGGACTGATATGAAATTAGGTGGAATGAAGTCCCATGATTGCCATATCATGATGCAAGTATTTATCCCGATTGCTATTCGTGGGATTTTGCCCAAGCATGTAAGACTTGCCATCACCAAACTTTGTTCCTTCTTCAATACAATTTGTAGTAAGGTGGTAGATCCGGTGACATTAGATGCATTACAAATTGATGTTATTGAAACACTTTGTCAATTTGAAATGTATTTTCCTCCTTCATTTTTTGACATTATGATACATCTAATTGTACATCTGGTTCGTGAGATCAAATTATGTGGTCCAGTATTTCTAAGATGGGCATATCCCTTTGAAAGACACATGGGTACCTTGCAAGATATGGTAAAGAATCCCGCCCGCCCAGAAGCTAGCATGATCCAAGGCATCGTGAATGAAGAAGTGTATGAGTTTTGTAGCGATTTTGTACAAAATCTTGAATCTATTGGTCTTCCAAGAACTAAGGATGATGGAAGGTATGATGGCAAAGGTTTGGTTGGTGCTAATGAGATTTCACCTCCTTCAGATTTAATGGCGAAGGCACACTTATATGTGTTGCAACAAAGCGAAAAGGTGGATGAATATTTGGAAAAGCATAAGCAAATTTTAGCTTCCTGTTATCCTTCAAAGGGTGAAAGGTGGTTAATGCAAGAGCATAACCGCACCTTTGCTAATTGGCTTTATAATGAGGTTACGCAAGAGTTGTCGAATTCCAATAATAAGGTACCTAATACGGTAAAACGGCTTGCGTACGGTCCTAGAGAGAGTGTATGCTCTTTTGAAGGGTTTACCATTAATGGTTACACTTTTTATAATGAACGTCAAGATAACAAGTCATTATCAGTTCAAAATAGTGGTGTGACGATGGTTGCTTCATCAAAAGAGTTCGCTAGTTCTAAGGATACATCTCCTATCGATGCGATACAATCATACTATGGAGTCATACAAGAAATATGGGAACTAAATTATGGTGAGATTAAGATTCCTATTTTCCGGTGTAAGTGGGTTGAGAGTAGCCGACGTGGTGTGCATGTAGATGAATTCGGTTTTACTCAAGTAGATATGCATCGCTTACGAGACTCAGAGGAGCCATTCATTTTAGCTTCACAAGCTAAACAAGTGTTTTATGTTGTTGATCCATGTGACCCAAGTAAGTCTCTCGTTGTTCACGGGAAGAAACGTATTCTTGGCGTTTGGGATGTTCTCGATGAAGATGAGTACAATGATTTTGTGGATATTCCACCTTTCTCGAATCCGGTCAATAACTTAGGTGATGGAGCAAACTTTGACACAATTTATATGCGTTCTGATCATGAAGAAGGGATTACGGTGGAAAACCCTTAAGCTTTGGTGAATGGTACAAATATTTTTTTTTTTTTCCGTGAGATGCATTTTGTTTTGTAATTTTGTAATCTAAATCGTGTCTTTGGAATTTCAGCTTTAAATTGAGTCTTATCAAGGGTGACTCGTAATAATTTTGATCTTATAATCGAATACCATGTGTTTTCATCATATTAACGTTGACTTTTTTTTGTTTAGGTACTCAATCATGGTGAAAGAGGTGGACGATATGTTTGTCGAGGATTGCGACGATCATGAGAGTCAAAGTGGTGACGATTCTTTATATGATGATGAACTAGAGGATGATATGGGCGATGAGGAAGACATTTCTGCAGAGATAAGACGTAGAGAGGAGGATCGTAGATTTGATGAGCAAGAGCTCATGGCTGATGTAGCCGCACTGAGAGGTATAGAGATTACTGAGCCTACAAGTTTATCTACATTATTACAAGAAGCTAATGTTCCAAAGAGTAGCGAGTCGTTGAGAGGAAGGAGTGCGACGAAAGGTCTAAAAGTTAAAGAACCTATGGTTTTGGAGTTTGATGATCTCGGGAGGCCAAAGGGTAAATGGAGGCGAAAATATGGTCAAAATGCTGGATTTTGCATGCGGAAGTTTAACATAAATTGGAGTTGGAAAGATGTGAGCGAAGGAACAAAAAAGTTGCTTTGGGAAGACACTATGGTACGTTTTAGTTATAGCTTTATTAAACATGTAGCTTGGATATTGCTTGCATGTAGCCTGGTTATTTAATAAATCAAGTTTCACTTAGTTATTTAGTTGTTTTGTTTGTTTGGTTGTCTTAAATTCCTTTGAACCATTTATTTAATCATCAATCATTTGTTTTGAATAGAATTTGTTCCATATTAATGACAATGAGAGAAAGAAGAAGAACTTCATGTCATTAGTGGCAAAAAGATTCAGAGATTTCAAAAGCAAGTTAGTTAGTGGGTGGATTACTAAGACGCGGAAGATTTCAAAGGATGGGAGGGAACCACCTGCAATTTGGAAGCATATAAAAGTAGAAGATTGGAAACTTTTTCAGCAACTCAAAACTACAAGTCCAGCCAAGGTATGTGAATGACAGATTTCAAATATTTACATAATTCTACCATATCTAAGTTCATTCAAAGAACTGATGTTACTTTTTGATTTATCTATTTTTTTCTATAGAGAAAACGCGAGAGGGCTATTGAGTGTGCAAAAAAGAATGAACATCATCATCATTTGGGTCAATATGACTTTGACACCGCTCGAGCTATATGGATAGAGGATAAGTTTTATCCAGGGAGCACGTCTGCTGGAACGGACTCAACGGCCTCCGTGAGCATTGATATCAACAGAGCAGATGACTGGTACTGTGCTATGCATTCAAAAGATAAAGAAACTGGCAAATATGTAATAAAGAACCCTAGAACGGAGGAAGTAGCGGGAAAATTGGTAAGCACATCAGTACACTAATCTCTTAACAATGTCGTGTCATTTATTTTACTACCACTTGTTTTTATAGATGCTTGAGAAATAATATCCAAACTTTCGTTCTCACCTAGACTTTGACATTAAAATTCTATCTATTATTTTAGAACATTATAGTATTTGACACTTCTTCACCGAGTTTATGTTTCTTTTGGAATTTTTCAATTGTCTTAGATCGAGTTTAGAAAGAAGGAAGCGGATGGAGTGATGGTTCCATATAGAAACAAGGATGCTTTGTACTTTGCCCTTGGTGAAAAGGAAGATCACCCAAGTCGTGCAAGAGGATTTGGAGGAGTAAATGTGAGCGTGAGAAATGCATTTGGGGTATCGGACAAAGCTAAAGTTTCAGTGAAGAGTTCAGAGGATCGTGATGCTCTAAAAAATGAGCTAAAAGAAGAGCTCAAAAATGAGATGGGACTAGAGATTCAAAGGGAAATGAAAGAAGAGCTTAAAATTGAGATGAGATTGGAGTTTCAAAGCACTTTATCATCTATTTTGCAAGAAATGGGCTTGCCAACCGCAAAATTACATGATGTTGTCGAGAAGTGCACGGATAATGACACAAACCACCAGAAGCTTTCTATAGCAAAAGTGATTAAGGTAAAAATAATAAAACATAATCTATTGTTGATAATAAGCATATATAGATTGATAACTTAAGCTCACAAATTTACTCAATTTGTAGGATGATACTCCTTGTCGTCTTTTTATGAAAGACCCTCAAAATGGATTGTTATATGAGGTGGCTCGTGGTAAGACATTTCAAGGAGATGTATGTCATCAAAGTGTAGTTGCATTGGATCATATAAGGGTAAAAATATATGTGGTTCCTAAAGAGTTTGAGAACCTTCCACTTCCAGTTCCCTTGCAAGCATATGATCTCAATTTGTTAATTGATGCGGTTGGAAGTTTTGTGCAATGGCCAATTGAATTAGTGAGGGTTGAGAGTGAGAGTTGCCTTGATGGAAAAGAGAAAGAACTAATGGGTAGCAACTCACATCTCTCAAAATTTTCAACTACGCCAATAAAAAATCATTCTCAAGAGTTGGTTGTGCAGTCATTAAGTCCGGATTGTCAATGGTTGCAAACACTTGTTAGTGCAATGGGCATAGGAGAAACATTTTCGATCCACTTTGATGCGGACTCCCCACTGTTCTATTACAAAGAGGAACGAAAAAATGAAGTGAACCAAGACGACCTGAATCAATTTCTTCGAGGGAGTGAGCTTACTATTCCAATTATGCAGATTTTTATGAGGTTATGTGCTAACCTATCCACTACAACCACTTAGTTACTTTTGATTTATTGAAGTGTAACAATGAAAGCAATTTATTTGTTTTCAATGGCATAATTTTAATGTATAATGTTTGTATAGGGCTCTTCAAGAGGACCTAGTGAAAGACAAAAGTGGAGTACACATTGGATGGTTATGCCCTGCCATTACGGCCGATGGTAGATTGATGAAAAAGATGGATGATGCAACATCGTATGTTAGTAATGCGTTCTTAAAGTCTACTGCTACTCCTAATGGCGATGAATTCATATTGGCACCAATAAGTGATAGGTAGTACTAATAAACCTTATCGCATCATTGGTTTTGCTTGTGATTTGTCATTTATTTAATATTTGAAACACCATAATATCTTTGTGTTTTCTCTAATGTAGTAAGCATTGGGTCTTACTTGCGATTTGTCCTCAAACTTTCACAATTTATTTGTTTGATCCAATTACTCTCAAAGATGGTAGAAATTTACGTGTGAAGATGGTCATTGATTGGTAAGTAAAGTTAAAACTTTTATTTTGTTTCAACAAAGTTTTAAAAGTAATTAAATTAATCAACATTCAACATGATATCTTGTTTAGGGCCTTAAAGAAGTTCAAGATGAGTGGTGGTCATATGAAGATGAAAAGAAATGAGCCATTATGGAAATCTATGAAGGTAAATAACTAAAAGACTAAATTATTTTTCTCAATTTTTGTTTACACTTTAATTCTTACAATCCGCAAAGTTTTGAAATTATGAACATTTTCTGTTCCGTGGTAGTGTCCTCAACAAAGTGGAAGTGTGGACGATGGTTTGTTCGTGATGCGGTTCATGTACGATATAGTTAATCGTTGCTCAACTGCAAGTGACTTTGAAAAGGTAAGCAATTGGCCAGTTAATCATTTTAAGTTTTCTTTTAATCGTTCTTGCTTAATTCCATGATCCTTTCCCCAATCATCTCATCAATGCCAAGTTATTTGTTTATTCGAGCTGAGCCATTGTTAGAAGGTAATTTGTTATCCAAATGAATCTTTATGATTCATTTGATAATGGAGCTGAGCCATTGTTGACAAATAACGTATCTTTATGATTCTTGTCCAGCTCTCCTAGAAAAAAAATGTTATCCAAATGTCAGGTATGACATAATCGTCAATATGTAATACTATATGTATCATGTATGTCTATAAAAGGAAAGATCAGATCATTAGAATAACATTTAAAAAGGTCAGACTACAAATTCAAAATGGAAGAAATCCAGCTAATAATCACTTGCAAAAATCATACTAGTACAGATTTCTTTTCTTCTCTATGCAAAAAAACACTTGTTGTCTTCCTTGTTTTAGTACTACATCATTCAACTACTACTACTATTACTACTGCACTGGACATCACTGCACGTCCCGGAAATGAAACCGACCACATTGCTTTGGTCTCGCTTAAGACCCAACTAGTCGATCATACTAACGGAGTCCTACACTCGTGGACTAACTCGGTTCATCATTGTAATTGGGAGGGAGTTACGTGTAGTAGTCGCAAAGGTAATAATAATCGAGTGATTATGTTAGATCTTAATTCGAAAGGTTTGACAGGAACCATCTCTCCTTCCATAGGAAACCTTACTTTCCTTCAAACCATCTTGTTATACAATAATACTCTTTATGGCCAAATCCCAACAGAAATATGTCATTTGTTTGAGTTACAGACACTTTAATATGTATTAGGAGCATTGCCAACAATTGTCCTAATATGTATAGTGATTAGTATACACTTTAATTCAAATTAGCCAACAAAAAACAGTAAAATAGCTAACTAATATGTATGGAGTAGCAAACTAATTTGTCTAAACAATTTCAAAGTATTTTAGTTAGTTTCTTTCCAGGTTTTTTCACAGAGTAATATTATATGTCGAGAGTCTTGTATCCAACAAGTAACGATCCAAGGATCAGACACTTCAACTACTATTACATCTCGAGTTTCAATTGGATGTCAAGACGTGAATGATGCACTCTGCCATTCATTTCCACTCTCGAGTTTGTAGTGGTAAAATTAGGTTAAATTTGTAGGCGTTGTTTGTAGTAGTAAATAAAATTTCTGAGGTGGGTGTTTGTTTGTAGTAGTAAATAAAATTAGTTCATTGCAAACTCGTTGATATTATAAGTTACCTATAATAAGCTACCTACGATCTTTTTACATGAATATATGACTTTATTATCATATATATGTGTTCAATCGATAATAATTCGTCGTTCTTGTATGTTTTTAAGGTTTGGATCTCACAAAATGAGCAACCCTACACCTATGGTGAAGATGAGATGAATGAATTACGGGACAAGTGGGCTACGTACTTTACGAATCGTTGTTGTACTTGAAGTGAAAATTGGAGCGTTTTGGCATGACTTGTGTGGTTTAATTGAGGTTGGAATTGTATCCATGCCACTTTTTGGACGTGTGAATGTAGGTATGTAGATTTGGATGGATAGTTCAAGTATATTAGTTAATTGGACCATTTTGGCATGACTTGTGGTTTATTTAAGGTTGGAATTGTATCCCTGCCACTTTTTGGACATGTGAATGTATGTATGTATGCAGGTTTGGATGGATAATGTAAGAATTTTATTTGGTTTATTGAAATACAAATGGTTGCTGTCGAAATTATTAAAAAATTATATATTTTTTGAACAAACTTAATATTGCTTTCGACATTTATTTGGAGTAGACGCTTCTAACGATCTAATTAAATATGTAAAATATGGTGATATTTGTGGCGTCGAATTGTAAATGATGCATCAAATTTTGCCTCTATTAGAGGCGTCATATACCAAAAGAAGCCAAAAAAAATTGTCATTAGAGGCGTTTTGTCCATAGAAGCCGCAAAATTTTCAGAGTATTTGAGGCGTCATATTTAGAAAAACGCCGCAAATAGTCCACTCTTTGAGGCGTCACATTAAAAAAACGCCGCAAATAGTCTGCTATTTGAGGCTTCTAAACAACGCCGCAACATAATTTCCAATGTGCGGCCCCCCCGTATGAGGCATCATAAAAGATGCCTCTAATGGAGGGTTTTATGGAGCCTCAAATCCATGTTTTTCTACTAGTGCGGCTGTCTCTGCAACCTGAACTCCCGAATTAATCCGCACAAACTTTCCACATTTGCCTTGTCTTCTACCCTTAGAAGTTCGTATCAGTGAAGCTTCAATGTCGTTTCCACTTCAACAGAAAACAAAACAATAATATCAGTGAAGCTTACGTTAAATCTGGGATCTATAGTATCACTGTATATCATGGAAAACCTAAATAACAAACATAAAACTCTGGAATTTATAACAATTAACCATGAATAAAAAAGAACGCAAATTGATGCACGACGTATCCATGAATAAAAATTGAAGCAAAACGTGAAAAAAATATCAAAACTCACCATTGTTATACTCGATTAATTGCTTATCAACAGTTAATGAAGATGTCGCGCTCATTGAATCCATGGTAATGGGATTTCGAACTCAGATTTGAATGAATGAATGACGGAACGTGATGACGAAAAAAAAAACTCATCATTCCTGTGCATTCAGTTCTTGGCAAATGTTACCTGCATAAAATTAAAACTCGTTACAAAATGATACTCGTTTTGTGTTACCCTAATTAATATTTGGTGTTACTGTAATTCATAACGTATGTTACTTCAACGTTGTGTCTACTTCAACATAAAACAAAACAATAATATTAGTAAAGCATACGTTAAATCTGGGATCTATACTAAAACGAGAGCAATGAACCACTGTTATTAATCCATGATTAATCAAATGAGTAAATTTCACCTTTTCCACTGTTGTCCTGTGCGTTCGCTTCTTTGTCAATACCACCTGCACAAAATTAAACAACATTACACCCATGCAACAAATGTGTTATATCAATTCATAAGTTGTGTTACTCTAACTAGTACACTACGTTACTTTTAACATCATCATCAAAACCCTTTTTCTAAACGTTCAGTGTGTTACTGTAATTGCAATTAAGTGTTACTGTAACTCAGAAGGTATGTTACTTCAATGACGTTTCTGTGTTAATATAAAACAAAACAATAGTGTCAGTGTATATCATGGAAAACCTAAATAAGAAACATAAAATCCTGGAATCTATAAAGATCGATAGAGCAACTAATCATTGATAGGAAACTATGATGAATGAAATAACAATGAAATCAATATCAACATTAAAATTGACGCGCAACAAATGTGTTATATCAATTCATAAGTTGTGTTACTCTAACTAGTACACTACGTTACTTTAACAGCATCATCAAAATCCTTTTTCTAAACGTGCAGTGTGTTACTGTAATTGCAATTAAGTGTTACTGTAACTCAAAAGGTATGTTACTTCAATGACGTTTCTGCATTAATATAAAACAATGCAATAGTATCAGTGTATATCATGGAAAACCTAAATAAGAAACATAAAAACCTGGAATCTATACAGATCGAGAGAGTAACTAACCATTGATATGAAACTATCATGAATGAAATAACAATGAAAGCAATATCAACATTAAAATTGACGTTAAAAAGTAACGCAACAATGAAAGCAATAACAACAATGAAAATTGACGTGAAAGAAATATTGAAACTCACCATTGTTATACTCGATCAATTGCTTATCAACAGTTGAAGAAGATGACGCGGTCATTGAATCCATTGTAACGGGATTTTGAGCACAGAATTGATTGAATGAATGAACGTGATGAAGAAAGGGTTTTTTTTCTCACGTTTGAATGAATGAATGAATGAACGTGATGAATGATGAATGAACGTGATCAAGGGAGTTATTGTTTCCTAAATTCTTGGGAGCTATTTTAGGAACGTAAATCTTCCTCTTTTTTTTTTTTTTTTTAAATGGATGCATCTTGTCCATCCATCTTCATCCCATCCAATTGGATGGGATGAGGACTTATGGACTCATATAGAGTAAAGGACTCATAAGAGCCTTACTCTATATATATAATACTAAAATTTCGGATCGAACACGTTTGACTACGATAACCGCTTCAAGTCCGTTTAATCCCTTTACGAGCCGCGACGGAGGTGACACCCTTTCGAGGAGCGCCGCCCCAAGCACTCAAGGGTGTAACGTGATCGTGGTCGTTCGTGGTTGAACGCGTCCGACTCCATTTCCGAAATTAGTACGGAACCCATTAACGTGAAAACCGACATCACATAATCCGTAAGGATTAGTTTCGATGTCGTGACGCGGAGGGAGACAATTTCGTCACTAATCAAAATTTTCGATCCAATAACAACACTTTTTATAAAATTTTGATGCCGGTCTTATAATCGTATAGTACACGATTATAGTACCGCAAACCGAGTTGAGTTTAAATCACGCAATATTTTTACGTAACTCGGTCGATCATCGATTTTGCATAAATAAAATCTCGAAACCATCACATTTTCGAAGTGAGCAGTAGCTCATACAGGGGCACTCGATCGAGTGCCACAGGCTACTCGATCGAGTAGCACTACAAAAACCGGGCAGTAGGCTCTTCAAAGATTCACTCGATCGAGTCCTTGCCATGACTCGGTCGAGTGGGTTCCTTTGTTCAAATAAACCGAGAGCTTCAAAGCATCATCCGAGCCTCGTCAAATCTTTTTCTACGACTTTTAGTCGTCACGTGTCAAGTCTATCACGTGCTTACCCTTTTTAAAATCATGCATTGCATTTTTTATTCTAAGCATTTTTAATTCGATTATTCTGTTTTTTCGCTCGTTGTATTGTAAATTCCAGGTTGTATTCCGCCCGTGTAATTTGTAATTTATTTACGAGTTTTTTATTTTCGATGTTTGCCATTTATTACCTTAAAATGAACACCGCATGCTAAACAACTCCGACGATAATTTAGATGCATTAAATGACGTAGTTCACACGTAATTCACATGCTTAGTCAAAATGTCGTTTGCATAACATTTCATCGTCAAACTAACGCGCGTACACAAAAATCGAACAGTATCTTAGTAGAGGCCGCTAAGAGCGGGCGAGGTTGAGTGTCCTTTGGAGGCTTCCCAACACGTACCCTCACCCCTTACTCAGAACCATGGTTTCCGGATGACCGAAACCATTGGCGCACGAGAGTCATTCGATGTACGATATCCGATAACTCGGCATCGGTATCGTAATGCAAAGAGACAAACTCATAAGCTCTAGAACTAAAAGCAGGCCGTGCTTTGTGCACGAAACGCCTAAGTGTAGAGTGAGTTTGAACGGGTCCGAATTCCCATAAAATTCGGTGGCGACTCCAACTTCGATTTAAATTTCAACTCAAGATCAATCTTACCATGAGATTCATTCGCCTACCCAAACCCGCGCGTGGCCGCGTCGGGGTGGACCTATGTCATGTCCACAGGTACTCGATCGAGTCCCCTCCTTGACTCGGTCGAGTAGCCTTCATCACCTTCCTATGTGAGCCTTTTATATATAACTAGCCTCATCAAATTCTTTTTTTCGACTTTAGTCGTCACGTGTCGAGTCCATCACGTGATTACTTTTTTCAAAACCGTGCATTGCATTATTATTCTAACTTATTTATATTATCGTTCTATTTCGATTGCTTCAATTTTTGTGCTCGTTGTATTGTATTTCCGGGTTGTATTTCCGCTTGTGTATTTTGTATCTATTTACGAGTTTTTATTTTCGTTGTTTGCATTTATCGCATTTAACCGAACCTCGTATGCTAAATCACTTTGACGTGAACTAAGATGCATTAAAATGACGTAGCAACCCATTCTATACTTATATCTCGTAAAACGTTGTTTGCAAAACATCTCACCGAATCACTAGCGGGCATATTCAAAAACCGATCGATATCTTAGTAGAGGCCGTTATGTGCGGGCGGGGTTGGGTGTCCTTTGTGGGCTTCCCAACACGTACCCTCACCCTTTACTCAGAACCTCAGTTTCCGGATGTCCGAAACCATTGGCGCACGGGAGTCATTCGATATACGATACCCGATAAATCGGCATTGGTATCGTAATACAAAGGGACAAACTCCACAAGCTCTAGTATCGAAGTGGACCGTACTTTGTGCATGGTCCACCGAAATATAGAGTGGGTTTGAACGGGCCCGAACTCCCACAAAGTTCGATGGCGACTTCAACTTCGATTTAAATTTCAACCCGAGAACTATCTCACATGGGAAACATTTTGCCGCCCAAACCCGCGTGTGGCTACGTCGGGGTGGACCTATGTCATGTCCACAAGTATTAAAAGCTCATTTTAAAACTCAAAAGAACTCATCATTGCTCTTATTTATAATATAAAATTTCTATCACCTTATTATAATTTTTCGATGTAGAAATAATTTTACGTTTGTAGTCTTATTATAAGATTTTCTAAGACTCAATATTTTTTTGACTGATATCTAAGAACGAATGAATTTTTTGATTGATATTTAAGAACGAAAGATTAGTCTTATTTATAATATAAGATTTTATCGTCTCATCATAAATTTTTGATGTAGCTCAAGGTTTATAGTCTTAAGATCTGCTTTTAAGATCCAGAAAAACGCACGATTACTCTTATTTATAATATAGAATAATCACCTTATTTTAATTTTTTCGATGTGGAATAATTTTAGGTTTGTAGTCTTTTTAAAAGCTTTTTAAGACTCAAAAGATTGTTCATTGATATTTTAAACCGAAAGATTACTCATTTATGCTATAGAATTTCATCACCTCATCATAATTTTTCGATGTATTATAATTTACTTAATTAAGTTTATAATTTTAAGATCTATTTTTAAGACTTAAAAGAATATTTTTTATATACAAGCTAAAAGGACAAACGATTAATCTTTATTTATATAATCGAATTTGATCATCTTATTATATATTTTGGATGAATGATTACTCTTATTTATATAATAAAAAAATCACCTTATTTTATTTTAATTTTTTGATGTGGGATAACTTTTATTTAAGTTTATTTAAGTTTAGATATAGTCTAATTAAGAACTTTTATTTATAGACGAATGATTACACTTATTTATAATATATAGAATTCCATCAACCCATCTTAATTTTTTGATGTGGGATAATTATACTTTAACTATATAGTCTTAGTTTTAAGAACTTTTTTAGAACGAAAGATTTCATAGAATTATATCACCTCATTATAATTTTGATAATCTAATTTAACTTTATTTGTAGTATTGTTGATATCTAAGAACGAATGATTAGTCTTATTATTTATAATATAGAATTTCATCATTTTATCTAATTTGGAGAAATGATTACTTTTATTTATATAATAGAATTCAATCGTCTTATTATACTCCTTCCGGTCACTATTTTTTTGATGTGAGATAATTTACTTAAGTTTATAGCCTTCAGAGTGTTTTAAGACTCAAAAGATTTTGATTGATATATCTAAGAACAAATAATTAGTTTTATTTATAATATAGAAATCCATCACCTTATTATAATTTTTCGATGTGGGATAATTTAACTAAAATTTTTAGTCTTATTTATAATATAAAATCATCACCATAACTTATTTTAATTGTTTAGATGTGGGATAATTTTAAGTTTGTAGTCTTATTAAGACCTTTTTTAAACTCAAAATTTTTTAAAAACAAATCAAAAAATACAACTACAAATTTACGACCTCATCATAATTTAAACAAACAATGATATAGAATTCCATCACAATTTTTTTTTTAAAAAAGTTTTTTTATTGGTTGATATTTAAAACAATGATTACTCGTAGAAATTCATAATCTCATCATAATTTTTCGATGTGGGAGAATTAGTTGTTTGATGTCTAAGTATAAGTGTATAGTCTTAACAACATTTTTAAGACTCAAAAGATTTATGTTTGGTGAAACTTTATCATTTTTCGAATGTGGGATAGTTTTACTTAAGTTTGTAGTCTTAATATATTTTAAGATTCAAAAGATTTTTGGTTAATATCTAAGAGCACATGATTACTACGGAGTATTATTTATAATATAAAGTTTCACCACCTTATTATAATTTTTCGATGTGAGATTATTTTTACCTAAGTTTGTAGTCTTATTAAGAGACTTTTAAGACTTAAAAGTTTTTTTTTATTGATATTTAAAAACGAAGGATTAGTCTTATTTATAATATAGGATTCATCAACTTATCATAATTTTTCGATGTGGTATAATTTATTTAAATTTATAGTTTTTCAAAGACTAAGAAAATACATCATTACTCTTGTTTATAATATAGAACTAGTTTTAATGCCCGTGCGATGCACGAGTGCAACAATAATGCTACTAAATCATCCATAATACTTCATTTTATAATTATTGATTGTGACGAACTATTTATGATTATTTCAAGTAATTGTTATTTTGGAGTATAGATAATAACTCGACCCGTGAGCCGACCCGCTCGACATGTTTGACTGGTCTAGTACCTATATTCGTTACTTACTTGGATGAAAAAAACGATGCTCATCAAAGTAGCAGGTCATGTATTTGTGAGCAATATTAATACGTCACAACTCTTCGGTGAACATTTAGTTTATCTATATCTTTTACTTTATAAGACTATAATCATTTGATTTTATGCATCAAATATTTTGTATGTATGTCATCATCTTGCACTATATTTGACCCTACCCACCCGACCCGTTGTATTTAGGGCCATGAGCCTTTTTTTATCCGACCCGCGACCCATTTGACCTGAACCTAAATGACTCGTTATTTTAGGGTCGAAAAATGACCCAACCTATTCAACTCGTTGGGTTGATGAAAAATTATTAAAATTAGTAAAATATTTCCATTTTTAATGTTTGTTCCATTTTATTAAAATTCTTCTCACATATATTTACCAAATGAGGTAAACATTAAAAAAAATATGGATAATAATTTAATACTACGTATTATTATTTTTACTAATTTTAATTTGGAGTGCGACGAAATGATTATGATTATTTCAAATAATTGTAATTTTGAAGAGTTGACAGTTTGACACTGCTTATCAATGTTTATCTTAGTGGGACGACTCCGAGTGAAATCAAGAAGTAAGACAAGCTAAGAAGATTTTGATTTTAAAAAAAATAACATTATAATTATAAAGTATAATACTAATACTATTAAAATAAATAAAAAGTCAATACCAAAAATATTCTTTTTAATTTAAGGCGAGAGAACATTAGGCATTCGAAACTATTTATGTCCCGTATTCTGACCATAACCCGATACGTGATCCATATTTGATCAGACTCACTCGACAGATCTAGTGTCTGCATTAGTTCTCTGGGTGAAACAAATGATGTTAATCAGAATATAAAGTCATGTGTCCGTGAGCAATATTAATATGTCCATGACAACTCATTTGTTAACATTGAGTTTATCAATGTATTTTGCTCAGTAACCACTTGACTTTCTGCATCGAATATATTTGTATGTATGCAACCATCTCGATCTAAATTCGACCTAACCCGCAAACCCGTCCCATTCGACCCATTGTTTTTAGGGGCATGAGCCCAATTTTTTTACCCGATTCCTAAATGACCCGTTAATTTATGGTCATAACCTGATCCGACGTGTTCAACCCGTTGGAAAGAAGAGACTACTAAAGGCTTAGTCTAAAAGCCTAACTTTCTGTCTTATCTTAACATAAATTATTATCTAGCAATTTTAGTACGTTGTTCTCTTGTAAAATTGTACATAGGGAGCCTAACACAAATTTTTACTTGTGACGGGTCAAGTATTACCTATGTGGGGTAGATAAAACAAAATCTAAATACCCAGCAAATGACAATCTGTTTTGTCTTATCTACCCAAAGGGTAGTATTTTCCCCGTTGCAAGCTTGTGATTCTGTGACGGATATGCCCGTCACAAGAAACACTTTTTTGGGAGATTAATTTCGTGTTATCGTGTTAAGTAGTAACGTTACTATTAGACTTGACAAAACTTGACCTGACTTGTAAACCCGACCCGCCCAACCCGTTTAATCATAGGTTAAGATCAAGACGTCCGAATCTTGATCCGTGACTCGATATTTTAAATTACAAATATAAACCAATACTCATCTTAGTACAACATTTTTTTTAATCTTTTGATAATAAAATAATTATTAAAATAACTTTAAAAATTCATTGAAATATAAACATTATAATCTAAGAGTATAAAAATAATATTATTAAAATAAATAAAAAGGTAATATCAAAAATATTACTCCGTTCTACTTAAAGGTAAAAAAATCGGCGTTCGAAACTATTTTTCACCCATATTCTAAGCATTTTTTCACCTGTATTTCACTCGTATAACCCAACCCATATTTGAACCGACCTCTAGCTTAACCAGACATATATAAAGTTAATTAAATAAATTATGTAGTTTAAAAAAGTTTGAGACTAGATGTCATCAAACCCGATAATTTAGGGTCGCGGTCCGACTAGGTCTGTCCGTTAAAAATTATTTACTCCATATGATTGCAATGTTAAATACAGTGTATTTTTTATTTTTATGACACCTATAAATGAAGTAATAATTATTTTTATTGTGTAATATCCTTTAAAACTGTAAACCTTAAAATTTTACGCCTGCGATAATACAATAACAGATACAAAACAATATGAAAACAAGAGTTTTATTTTATAACTGAAAGATTGCGTGTTACAATTACCGTGTATCTCTTGATTCCATCTCGGGGACTAGGGTTTTTGATAGTTCTACGGAGTTTTTATCGACTTAGATCCGTAGGGAAAGATGGAGTCTTTTTTGTAACTTATTCCATTTACCTACAATTTGGTAGTAGGATGATGGGGTCGTGTGTTAGACTTATTCCATCTGACCTCTTCTAAACCCTAAACACACGACCGTATTTATAACCTAGTAGCTTAGAGAGGAAGTTAAGAATATTCTAGAGTGTCTTAAGATATTATCACAATATTTATTGATAATTATTTCTAAATACTAAAGATATTAGATATAAATAGATACCAAAATATATAAAATTTTGGTGTCTACAAAAACATTTATTATTTATTTATAATTATTTCTATATAACTATGATAAGTAATGAGTATAAATAAAATACTCCAATATTAAATAAAATAAAACTCTTAAAATATATTTTAATTGATATTATAAAAGGTAAAAAGTCAAAAAAAAAATTATTTATTTTGTAATTTTATCTAATATTCCGCACTAAAACTTGTAGGAACGATATTTTTTGTTAAAAAAAATGTAATAGTTTTTACATAAAATTGTAATTTCTCACACCGTATTTTCGCGAAAATGTAAATCTAATTTTATCTTGTTGGACGAAATCGAACAAAAGAGTAAACATGAAACGGACAGAGGAAAAAACAAATGAAAGAAGAAGAAAAGCTAAAGTAGGACACGTAGGAGACAAAGCAAGTGAAATGGTAGGAAAGAGAAAAGCAAGTTGGAAAGTGCTTTAAAGCAAGTTGACAAGAGACAGGAGAAAAGACTAAAAGAAATAAAAATTGAACAAAGACAGAAGAAGAAAGAAACAGACGGGACTGAAGGAACTTATCGAGACAGACGAAAAAAGGTAGTGCCGTGGTAACGGAGCCACTGACTTGAAAGCTAGATCGGCACGACCGCGGTGATTATCGTCTACTTGCCAGTAGTCCCCCAACGCTCGAACTCGATCACTCAAGTAAGAGAGTTCCGGAACTGACAGAAACTATACACAGGAAATAACAAAAACTTTTAAGGAGAGAAAGAGAGGAACGGTGGGAGAAGAGAAGAGAATGCATTTGAGTGATGATGTTGAGAGCTGACTATGCTCTCTATTTATAGTAGCAAAATAGCACCAGAGCGTGCTAACGAGCACATCAACACCCCCAAGAAGTAGGAGAAAGTTACTCTCCATGACTAGCAAACAACAGTCATGAGGATTGACTTTGTCAAACCCACTATTGATGCCAACAAAAATGCTAAATAATATCCATCACACCACTACAACAAAATCACCTTTTCGTGGCGATTATTTCATGACGATTGACAAATTGACGTAACTAATATACTTATACTTCTTATAAACAGCCACCTATCATAGCCAATAACAAACGACGCTAATAAACTCACGTAAATTATGCCTTAACTCCTCACAAATACACTAACCTTATTAAATCCAATTGAAACCTTCTTTTGTAAGACCTAATTACACAGTTACACGCATCTCCGCATACCCTACGCACCATTCAACCACCGCGTCAACCTCCTTATCAACGCCGGAATACGGCAGCCCTCCAACTCCGCCTCCGTCCCTGACCGCCTTCACGCTGGAATATGGCCGCCTTCCAATTACTTTGACCGCCTCAATCCATATCAAAAGTATCAGGACCTTTCGCTTGCTGCCTTCACGCATCAACCGCCATCACCGCCATCACCGCCGCCTCCGTTCGCTGTTCCTTGGCCGACTGCGTCTGCGGGTCTGTAATCCGCCGGTCTGTGAATTTTCAAAACTGATTTGGTAATTTGCTGTTAACTTCAATTAGGTTGGGTTTATTTGTCGGGTTTAGGGTTTGGTTTGGTTCGTAGTTGTTCAATTTCAGGTTGTTGTCCTTCAACTCTATAATCAAATTGACGATTTCGTGCTTTTGCTTCAATTATACAGACCGTCAGGATGTTGTAAGATTAGAGTTGTCATAAGATTATATTATAGGCGTATGTTTGATCTATTGCATTTGATTTTTCAGTTGCTTCTCGTTGTGGGAACGAAATTGGAGCATAGTATTTCCGAGCTTGGTCACGAAGTAGTGGAAAAGCATGTGCAGATAGAAGGAGATCTGGTTGTTAAACCTTATGATCAACACTTCTGGTTTAATTGTCCCCAGTTCGCCTTAATCCTGATCCATTTCATCCTTTTCCAAAATGCATTTGAAATCGGATTTTTCTTCTAGATATGGGTGAGCGACTAAGCGGATTTCATCCTGATCTACATTTTCTGTGCTTGTTTGTGCCACCAAAATATGCACACCACCAAACAGTTTAAGTTCTTAACCCGACCATATTCTGAAATTTGAAGATGAAAATTCAATAAGTCTTCATCTCAGTGGACTTTGGTTTAATTTGTGATTTTCGGCTTTGAGTTACCTTGTTGCAATGTTTTAGGTTACAGTGCTAACTGCCTTCTCATTACTCAGATGTCGGAGGATTTTGAGGAACTGCCTTTACAAATTTGTGGTTTCGGCATTCTTGATGTTGGATACCGCTCTCAGGTATTCTGCTCAAAAACTGCCTTGTCTTTTACAGTGTCGCCTTTTTTCTTTTCTTTTTTCAAAGAGTCCCCAGATGCTTTTGATTTGCTTAATGATTATATACATGTTCTTGATGCTCTCCTATTATATATAGAAGTATACATTTGTTACTGTCCTTTAAGAGCAATTTAAGAAGGCAGCCTTTGACTAATGACTATACATGTTCTCCAAGTAAACTAAGTAGAGTATAGTTTGATTCACAGATCCACTTTCTCTTAGTTCTGCATATGTATTGCTTATTTTAGGCGATTTGAGAGTTATAACCATCTAAAATGTAGGAAGAAGCTTGGGTAGTTGGAGGGAGTGGTGTTTTACTGAGAAGTGCTAATGGTGGCAAATCATGGACACGTGACAAAGCAGGAGATAATATTGCTGCAAATCTGTATTCCGTCAAGTGAGGCCCTTTCTATTATGCTCTTTACTTTGTTTGAATATAAGGATTTCAAGAGAAATGGAAGGAGCAAACTTAAAATCCTTTCAGCATAAGAATGATTGGGAATGAAAACGTCATTCCTCCTAAATACGAGTATAATTTTGATGATATATAGTATAGCTAAAAATTCAACGAATTTTACTTTTAAGAAGGCCTTGAGTTTATCGCTTCGAATGAAGCTTTACTTTGCACTTCATTTTGTCTGAACACATTAGCTTCACGCTATTTTCACAGGTTTCTTGATGAGAAACAAGGATTTGTTCTCGGAAATGATGGGGTTATGCTTCGCTACCTCGGATGAAGATTTGTATACTAATGGTAAGCCACTTAATGAGTACACAACAGACAACCTAAGTAGCTAGCTAAGTAATGTGTAGGTTTTGTTACCAATTTAAGTAAGATATCTGTATTTTACTCTTTTCCCAATTGGAGTATTTATACCTTCTTACATGCATGAATAATACAGTAGTACATTGATTGATTTAAGCTTTAAAATTTTATATTTCCTTGCTTTAATTTTGACAAGTGCCATTTAATGATGATGGGTAGATATATGCTTGCTTTAATTTGGTCAAATTGATGTGAGATTTGCTTGAATTGTAGGAGTACTGTATCTAGTGGTTCATTAGATACTGTTTTTTCCCCCAAACAATGGCATAGAATTTTGAAATTTTTTATTTTACCTGCACCGGTGTATTGGAAAACAAGGAACGGTCTCCCACCTAATGCGGTATGGTTTCCGACAGACCGACACCACTAAAATCGTCTATTGTTCATCCTGCAACGATATATAGTTCATTAATTAGCTGCTGTTAAATGTAAAGAGTGACAAGCCATTGGGGATCTCACATTGCAAGTTGTTTCACGACATGAATGGTGATTGAAGCTAGTTCTTATGTCTGTTGTTTCCTAGTGTGGGTAGGCAGTCAAGTAGACTGACTTAGTAAGTTGTCCAATTTTTCAAGCTTTTAACAGCCAAGGATTGTGTTACGTGCCTCTATATGATACACCTGGTATGCTATCTCTTTCCTTGTCTTTGCTCCAATGTTAGTTGTTTCGACATATTAAACGATGAATACATGACAATGCGGTGCATATTATTTACAGGTTCCAATGCAATTGAGTTCATAGTTAATCACGCCAAAATCTCCATTGCTTTCATTCAGGAGAAGAATATACCAGTTGTAAGATCGTTATTCATTTCTTTTGCAATCCAACAATGCACAAAATTATTCAAGTTCATTAACCTAGCTTTCTAATGTTTAATGTACATGTATGCCTTATACTAATGGATTGGCCATCATTACGCACTAAATTGTCCCTGTGTGGGTAAAATTTGTTTTTAATTAACAAACATGCTTATTCACTAACACTTCTAGCTAATCCAATATTTTACCGTAGATAATTTTCAATAATCTGTTTCCTTTATCCATGATCAACCAATTGAGCCCTATTTTTGGTGCTTGAACAAATGCTGGCTAGAGTACTTAAGTATGATAGTCTTAAAAGTAAGTAAATTGGAGAATATTGCTCCAGTTAAGTACATTTTCATTTCATTTTATTGCATTGTTGCTCCATAAAGGTAAACTCATCTTATTATTTCATTTATGCTCTTAAAGGACTTGTGAATATGTTGCTTGACGTTGCTTGACGATTAATTTTCTAATTATAGGTCAACAACATTAATTCTCTCAGTTTTGATCCCTTGCCTTAAGACGTACCCACTTAAATGAGTTTATAGGTGCCTTTGAGGTATATATATCCGTAAATTTGATTTAGTTCGGTAATGAGCCAGTAAGTGAGACCGTAAGGATTTTGGAGGCATGGAAAATTGTTTATCCTTCATTTACACGGGTAATGCATCCATATTTTGGATCCAACTACGACGAGTGTAAATTCATAAATGTTGTGAGTGTACATTTATAAATTTTAGAATTAGCATATAACTGTTTTGTGAAAACATTTTGCAAGGACATAACTCCTCTTTGGCTGTTTAATTTATTTGAGTCTTGATTGTTAAGGATGTCCTTGTATATACCCCTCATCATTAGGAGAAATTGAGAATGCTCAATGCCTCTTTACAAATTGTTGGGCGGAAGGGATGACATTTTGTTATATGTGACAAGGAGTACACAAAAACCACTGAGTATATATGTTCGATTTTTTAACTTGCATGTCAAAAATGAATAAAAATTCGGACTAACTTGCTATATACATTATCTCTGTTTATTACAGCTTTTTGAGGCGCGACTACTTTACACAATACGGATTACATCGGTTGAGGCTTTACTTTGGTGACTGAAGAAATAGTAATTGTTTTTAGGTTTCAATAGATAGATGACACGTATTTTAATTTATTTAGTTTAGTCGATGTTGTTTACATAAATTTTTGGAATTTATGAATAATATAAAAGTTATACAGTATGTTTTTCCACTTATCCTTGGTTTTTATTTTCGCACTGCATTTGAAAGATACAAATAAAAATTAGTATCGAATGAAATCGATACCAAATTTATTATATGATTGCATTGGTGATACATATCATATCGAATGCAACTGTTACAATTGTCATTTGATGATATTTTGTAATACTTATAACGTCGAATACAATTGATACAATTGTAAAATGGATGACATTTAATACTATTTATCGTGTCGAATACAATTACAACGATTGTCAATAAATGACATTTTATTGTACTTATCGTGTCGAATACAATCGCTACAATTCTTATTAGTAGGCACATCAAATTATCTACCGCATCAATAATAATCGACACTTAAATCGCCACTAAACCTCCTCTTCTTTCGCGTCGATTTTAAGAAGTTAACCCAGCGAATAGATTATTCGCCACGAAAGGCTACGGCAACACCGCCTACCTCAACGAATACACAATCGATGGGAAAACTTTTCGCGTCGAATAGAATCGACAAGAAATACCAAAATAATCGCCAGAGCGTGCTAACAAGCACATCAACACCCCCAAGAAGTAGGAGAAAGTTACTCTCCATGACTAGCAAACAACAGTCATGAGGATTGACTTTGTCAAACCCACTATTGATGCCAACAAAAATGCTAAATAATATCCATCACACCAACAATCCCCCACTGATGGCAAAAGAAAGCTAAAGAAAAATCTTGGGCAAGGAAGGGTTGAATACTTAAACGTTCAATGTCTTTCGACTTGAATTGATGCAATAGTGAGATGGGGCAACAACTTACTTTCAATAAGTGAATATCTTTCGATTTGAATTCCTTGTTGAGCTTCGGTTGAGACCCCTGATGGTAGGGATTCGTCGTGTATCCTACCGATCAAATAAACCAACTAATCCTAACAAGTAGCTAGGGTAAGTCGGGTCGATCCACGGAGACGGAAAAACGGTTTAGACTAAGGTTACCTAAGGACTAGACTAAGTCACAAGGTCACAATGGAGGAGAATTAACAAGAATTGAATAACTAGGAGGCAACAAAACAAACTAAGATAAGAAACAAGGATAAACAACTAAAACAATGAAGGGGAATAAAACTATGACTATGAATGAACTAGGTAAAATATGAACTAAATGAATCAACTAAAGCTAAACGAAACAACAAACTAGAGGAATAATGGCTAAGAAGATGAAGAAATCAAATAGGGGAAATAGTAGGGTTAGGTCGGGTTCATAGGTGTGATAGGCTAGTGGGGAAATCGAGGGTGTAGGTTTCACCTAGTCACTAAGGTAAGGCCGCGCTCTCGCGTCAAAGACAAACTCAAAACTCATGCAAGATATTACCCAAAACAAGATAATTCAACCACTAATCAAGTATGCAACAAGAAGGAGGAAACAAGCAAGAGTAGCATGGCCACTACTACCCTAACAAACATTTCATCAAACACATGGCATGCAAGAATAAGTGACTAGCAACGAAGATTCAATCTTTACCCACAATCAACCCTAATCACCCATAATCAACACCTAATCCCCCTACTAACCCCACACAAAGTCTACTCACACATATTCAAGTTGAAACTAACAATAACTAGAGAAACAAACACAAGAACAAAAACATCCATAACGGAGAACAACAAGGATGAACAATGAACAAGAGATAAATATTAAAACTTGAATAACAATGAAAGATTAAAGGAAAAGAGAGAAGAGTGATTATACCAAACTAGTAAGGAGAAAAGATTGAAACTTGTATAATAAGAAAACCCAAATAAATCCCCCAAGGTTGTCAATCTTGGTAGAATCTTCACGAATTTCCTTAATACAAGAGTAACTATCTAGATTAAGCTAAGATTAGCAAAATATTAAGGAAAGATTAATGAAAAACTAAGCTAATGGGAGTTCACTATCTAGAATTTTGAATAATGTAGGGTGCTTAAAACAATACAAGAGGAGCGGTATATATAGGGTTGTAAGAATAAGGGGAATGAAGTGTCGAAGCGCGAGGAGAAACAGGGGGCTCACAGCCATGATGAGGGGGCTCACGGCCGTGAGGCACCCCCGTCATGGCCGTGATAGTCATGGGTCACGACCATGAGCTGCTGCTGTAGCTCGCTTCCTCTCTTTTTTGCTTCCCGACTCACTACACGGCTATGTAGGCTTCTGACACGGCCATGTAGGCCCTTACTTGCTCCTCCTAGACTTCTTATCGACTCTCGGTGCTCAGGAATGGGCTCTAAGGGACTCGGGACCGAGTCTAAGCCATCGAATCATTGTCGCTTCTCTTCATTGGCTCTATATGTATCGGAAACGAGACGGAATCGTTCCACTTTTCCGTGATGAGTGTTAGGAACCTAAAACAAGCTAGAAGAAGCGTAAGTAGCCTCGAAACCGCTCCAAAGAGAGATTTCACACAAGAAAGCGGGACCAAACACGTGAAATAAACACTACAAAGCACACTTATCAACCCCCACAACACATATCATACCTTCAAAACTGTTCGTTCAGCAATATCAAAGTGCAACGCTTTTAAAGCCTTGCGTTTACCCTGGTTTAGTGAGTGTTTTAGTGAAAAGCTTTGCATTATTACATAGACGGCGGCTAAACCATCACACACACATAGGTGGCTTAGTGCTTCTCAATATCACATCTCGTGTAAGTCATTAAGGACATAAGTCTAACCTTTATTTACTCACACAATCCATCAAGTGCGTCTCAAAGCACCACCAAAACTAGCTATGGATCATGTATTGCCATAGGAATGTAAGCATTTAAGCCCATCAAGATTCATACTCTAATCTTGACTAAAGGACCTTAGCCCCATCCCCCTCGACGATTCGAGAACTTCTCTTCTCGTTAATCCTTTTGTGAAAGGATCTGCAAGATTGCGTTCAGACTTCACATAGTCTACAACAATCACTCCATTTTTCAGGAATTGTTTCACCACAGCATGCCTGATCCAGATATGTCTTTTCTTACCATTGTAGACATCATTCTTAGCAATGCTGGTGGCTGCTTGACAATCACAGTGCAGGGAGACTGGTGCAACCTGTTGCCCCCACACAGGTATGTCAGCTAGTAAGTTTCTCAACCAATCTGCTTCTTGACTTGCCAGCTCAAGAGCCATAAACTCGGACTCCATGGTGGAGGTTGTTATACAAGTCTGTTTCGCAGACTTCCACGATATAGCTCCTCCACCTAAGGTGAAAACATATCCACTTGTGGAACTTGTTTCATCATTACCTGCAATCCAGTTCGCATCAGTAAATCCTTCTAACACAGCAGGATATTTACTGAAATGCAGACATGAATTAACTGTCCCTTTCAAGTATCTTAGTAAACGTCGAAGAGCATTCAAATGTTCACCATCAGGGTTATGTGTATACCGACTTAGCCTACTAACAACATAAGCAATGTCAGGTCGAGTACAGTTCATGAGAAACATCACACTTCCTATAATTTTAGCATACTCTTCTTGGGATACACTATCACCCAAGTTTTTACGCAAATGTATACTAGCATCATAAGGAGTTCTAGCGGGTGTAACATCAAAACTATCAAATTTCTTCAACACTTTCTCAACATAATGAGATTGACTTAAGGATATTCCAGATGAGTTTTTGATCAATTTGACTCCAAGAATAACATCGGCTTCTCCTAAGTCTTTCATCTCAAAACGTGACGACAGAAATTGTTTGGTTTTATTTACCACAAATAAATTACTATCATTAATTAACATGTCATCAACATAAAGGCAAATAATCACACAGTCTGATCCAAACATCTTGGAGTACACACATGAATCAGAGTTGTTTGTTATGTAGCCATCTTCAATCAAAGTGTTGTGAAATTTCTCATACCACTGTTTAGGGGCTTGTTTTAGACCATATAGTGATTTTCTCAATTTACATACCTTACTCTCTTGACCCTTACCATAAACCCCTCGGGTTGTGACATATAGATCTCTTCTTTTAGGTCACCATTCAAGAAAGCAGATTTAACATCCATCTGATGAACAACAAGATCATGAATAGCAGCCAGAGCAATAAGAGTTCTAATGGTGGAAATCTTAGTCACAGGTGAGTAAGTGTCAAAATAATCAATATCTTTCTTTTGTGTAAACCCTCTCACCACAAGTCTAGCTTTGAATATTTTTATTGTACCGTTAGGTCTCAATTTCCTTTTGAAAATCCATTTACTACTGATGGGTTTACTACCCTTAGGTAAATCTGTCAATTCCCAAGTCTGATTAGATGCAATAGAATCTAACTCATTTTTAATAGCTTCTTCCCAAAAATTAGCATCTATGGATCTCATAGCTTCATCATACGTTTTTGGGTCATCTTCTATTAAATAAGCAGAAACGAATTCAAAACAAGCACAATCATCACAGACATTTCAGTTAAGAATGTTGTGACAAAATCATCTCCAAAATTCTTTTCAATTCTAGGCCTCTTACTCCTTCTAGGTTCACTAGCATGATCATCAACAGTACTACTACTAACATGCATAGAACTATTAACGGAATTAACAGGCATATAAGACAAATCAGGAGATGAATCAACAACTTTCTTTAAAGGAAAAACATGCCCAAAAAACTCGGTGTCTCTCGCCTCAGAAATAGAACGGTCATTCAATGACATGAATCTATAAGCAGCGCTGTTTTGAGCATAACCAATGAAAATGCAGTCAAATGTCTTAAGTCCTATAGTAGGCCTTTTAAAACTCGGTAAGTCAACTTTAGCCTAACACCCCCACACCTTAAGAAAGCTTAAGTTAGGAGCATAACCCTTCCAAAATTCATAGAGTGTCTTGTCTAATTTCTTATGAGGTACCCTATTAAGAATGTGACAAGCCGAAAGCACTGCTTCCCCCCACATATCGTCAGAAAGGCCAGAACTTAAAAGCATAACATTCATTATTTCTTTTAGAGTTTTGTTTTTACGTTCAACTACTCCATTTGACTGAGGTTGGTAAGGTGGACTAGACTCATGTATTAATTCATTTTTCTCACAAAAATCTATTAAATAATTAGAGCCGTATTCACCACCTCTAACTATCAGACCTAACTCTTTTAATCTTCTTGTCAAGTTGATTTACTACCTCAGCTTTGTATTTAATAAACATCTCTTCAGCTTCATTTTTATTCTTAAGCAAATACACCTTAGTGTACCTTGAGTAATCGTCAATAAAAGTGACATAATAAAATTCACCTCCTCTACTCATAGTACTCTTGAAGTCAGCTAGGTCGGTGTGAATTAACTCGAGAAGACTCGTATGTCTAGCTTTTACCGGTTTACTAGGCTTTTTAGTAAACTTAGCTTCTACACAACTAGGACATTTAGTGACGACTTCAGTGGTTAAAGAAGGAATAAGCGACATTGCTTTCAATTTTTTAACCGATTCATAATTCACGTGACCCAATCTAGCATGCAAACATCAATAGACTCAGTGATATAAGTAGAAGCAGAAATTTTATTAATAATAGCAGAAGAGTCAACATTCAAAACAAATAGACCACCACTGAGATAACCCTTGCCCACGAAGTCCCCATTGCGAGACATTACGACCTTGTCAGCCTCAAAAACAAGTTTCACACCAACTTTGTTCAATAAGGCACCAGACACTAGGTTTCTACGCAGGGTAGGGACATACAATACATTATTAAGAGCAAGAGTTTTCCCAGAGGTTAGTTTAAGAAAGACCTTGCTTTTTTCTGTGATCAGCGCAGAGGAAGAGTTACCCATGTAGACTTTTTCACCGTTAGCTACATCTTCAAACTCAGCGAACAACTCCTTGTTAGCACAGAGATGCCTTGAAGCTCCTGTGTCCAAAATCCAATCACTAGCATTTGCGACAAGATTGGCCTCAACCACCACCGCAGAGATAATGTCATCATCTGATTCAGCAATGTTGGCTTGAGCGGCTTGACCAACTTTCTTTTGAGGACATTGGTATGCTTTGTGACCCATTTGTCCACACACATAGCATACCAAGTTTGGATTCGGCTTATGGATCTTGGGAACTGGCTTGGTGGAATTTCCTTGATTCTTTCCATTAGCACCTTGACCCTTACTTGGACCCTTGCCCTGACTCTGACCCTGACCCACTTTATTCTTACCCTTATTATTTGCCATGAGACGGACCCCCAGCTTCAACAAGGTTAGCCTTAGTGGAGACAGACTACATTAAGACAAACCTATCCTTAAGACGATTAGCTTTCTCGGTCCTCATGTGACCTATAAGCTCTTGAAGCGACAAATCTTTCTTTTTATGTTTCAGTTGGTTCCTATATTCACTCCAAGAGGGGGGAACTTTTCAAGCAAGACATTAGCTAGAAAAAACGTCATCTAGTTTCATACCCTCATTAGTGACATCAGCACACAGATTCTCATACATGTGAACCTGTTCCATAATAGGTTTACAATCTTCCAATTGAAACCCCAGCCACTGTCCAACTACATACTTTTTTACCCGCATCATCAGACCAATATTTTTTCTCTAAGTTCTCCCAAATAGTCTTAGAAGATTTATGGACCATAAATAAGTCAAAGAGGGTATTGGTCATATGATTAAGGAGATGACACTTAGCAGTCTTATTATCCTTATCATGTTTTTTAATGTTTTCCTCATTCGACTTAACAGAAGCAGTGGGAGGAGGAGTGGTCTCCGTAGTTGAGATGACAAAAGGTTTAGGAGGGTCACTAAACAAAACATAATCAATATCTAACTGCTCAAAAAACATGAGTAAATTTTGTGACCACCTCCGATAATTTTGACCATCTAACGGTTCAAGTTTAGATAAATCCGGAATAGCTTTGTTAGATATTACAACCATTATTACAATAGTAAAAATCTAGTTTTCAAATTGTTGGACGAAATCGAACAAAAGATCAAACATAAAACGGACAGAGCAAAAAACAAATGAAAGAAGAAGAAAAGCTAGAGTAGGACACGTAGGAGACAAAGCAAGTGAAATGGTAGGAAAGAGGAAAGCAAGTTGGAAAGTGCTTTAAAGCAAGTTGACAAGAGACAGGAGAAAAGACTAAAAGAAATAAAAATTGAACAAAGACAGAAGAAGAAAGAAACGGACGGGACTGAAGGAACTTATCGAGACAGACAGAAAAAGATAGTGTCGTGGTAATGGAGCCATGTTGTGTGCTAAATTTAGACCGTTTTTCCCCTCATTTAGACCCATTTTCCCCTCGTTTTGCGAGTTTAGAGTGCGATTATCGCCATATTTTGTGTACTTCTCATATTAGCGTCACTCTTGTGCGTTTTACGTGTTTTTGGTAGTTTTTCTATCAATTTTGGTAGGATTTGGCACCGAAATCACGATCGAGCTTCCACGAGCACAAGAAAAGGGAATACCGTTCAAAGAGCAAAGCACACAACTTAAAGTTTAAAGCCATCCAATCAATCGACGAAGAATGAGACAAGGAAAGAGGCCAGCAGAATGACCGGGCGAAATTTCACCCGGTGAGACACCACCGGGCAAAATTCCACCCGACGGTAAAACGCCTCCCTAAAGATTTTCCGAGACTTCCCACCGGGTGAAACTGATCGGGCGAAATTTCGCCCACCGGGTGAAATTTCGCCCGATGGAAAGATGTGCCGAAAAACGCTAAAAATGAAGAAAATCTCACCCGGCGAAAATTTTACCCGGTGGGATTATTACGCAAGACCGCAGGGTGAAGTTTCACCCTATGAAGACGCAGAGGATGATTGTCTCACTAATGAAGCAAGAGTTGGATTTGGGCTTTAGGTTAAGAAGACCCATTAAGGATTACTATATATTTGTTATCCTAAATTGTTGCCCAAGGCATCCTCCATTAGAGTAGTATTAACATCCATCATCCACCATTAGTGTAGTTACACATCTATTTAGTAGAACAATCTAGTAATATTCCTAGTAATTCTCTAAAAATCTAGTAGTTTACATAGTAATTAGTAGTAGATCTACTTAGTTTCCATCATCAATTCTCTAGATTACAAGTTTGTAGAAGATTATTCAAGTTTTATTGAAGATTTGTTGGGTTTATTGAAGGATTAGTGATAAGTTCTCCATCCTCTCCATCAAAGATTCAATCTTTATTCATGCAATCTTCTTATTTCTTCTAGATCTTCATAGTTGGTACATTTCTTTCCACTCTCTAATCTCTAGTTTAGATTTAATTTAGTTTTCTTATTATTGTCTTGTTTAGATCATCTTAGTGTTGTTAGTTTCTCTAGATTTTGTTCATGTTGTTCTAGATTATTCTCTAGATTAATTTGGTAGTTTCATAGTTTAGTGGGTAATTGTTAGATCGTAGTTTTCTCATCATCTTGTAGTTAGTTTCCTTAGATCTAATTATTATGCATGTTGTAGTTAGTTTTTCCTTAGTTAATGTTTTGTTATCTTCCTTTATGATTAGTGAGTAGATTTCTTGTTGGGGGGTTTAGGGATGAGGACTTGGATTATTTGAATTTAGGGGTATTGATGGGTTGCTTGCTTGTTGGTTTATCTTGCTTGTGGTTGTTGTGTCATTGTTGTTTTAGTCCGGCCAACTAGACCGACCTTGACTCGTTTCTATCAATATGGGGAAACTCGGGGTAGAAATTACCACAACAAGAGACTTACCTTTTTCGCCGCGAAAGCGGGTTTTTTTGGTGGGTTGGGCGAAGAAACGAAAGGTGGCATTCTCCCCTTATCAATGTTGCAACAAAAACTGGATTGATCACCCCTAGCTATTCTCGTAGTTATTTCTCTAGCGTAGACTCGACCTTTAGAAACCCCCTTCTAGACATCAAACACGTCACTTTAAACTTGCTCACACACTCCGTTCCCTGTGGACCGACCTCGACTTACCACGAATACTTGTTAGTTTTTGTGTCATCTCGAGTCTTATAAATATCGTTTGATCCCCCGTCCTTCGTTAACGACCGATCCGATTGGGAGGCGATCAAGCCACTGACTTGAAAACTAGATCGGCACGACCGCGGTGATTATCGTCTACTTGCCGGTAGTCCCCCAAGGTAAACAGTACAACGCTCGAACTCGATCACTCGAGTAAGAGAGTTCCGTAACTGACAGAAACTATACCCAGGAAATAACAGAAACTTTTAAGGA
Organism: Agrostemma githago; assembly: GCA_958450325.1. Taxonomy (NCBI): domain Eukaryota; kingdom Viridiplantae; phylum Streptophyta; class Magnoliopsida; order Caryophyllales; family Caryophyllaceae; genus Agrostemma; species Agrostemma githago. The sequence goes on from OY288239.1 coordinate 8,888,300, forward strand.
GAGAAAGAGAGGAACAATGGGAGAAGAGAAGAGAATGCATTTGAGTGATGATGTTGAGAGCTGACTATGCTTTCTATTTATAGTAACAAAATAGCACCAGAGCGTGCTAACAAGCACATCAACAACCCCAAGAAGTAGGAGAAAGTTACTCCCCATGACTAGCAAACAACAGTCATGAGGACTGACTTTGTCAAACCCACTATTGATGCCAACAAAAATGCTAAATAATAGCCATCACACCAACATATCTTAATAAATATTTCTATTTATATTAGGATATTAATTTTATTTTATTAATAATTCTCCAAAAATGATGAATATTTGAAATAATCATAATCATTTTACGTGTTCCATGGTGTGTCTATTCAAATTTTGTTGTTTTCGGAGGTAATAAATGACGGTTTATATAATGGTAATTCTTTGAGTCTGAGGGGTGTAATGGTGTAATGATTATTTTGTATAATACTAAAATTCAAAAGAGTATTATTTATTATCTAATACTAAAATAAATGAGAGTATTATTTATCATATTCACTTTTAATATGAATAATATTTAAATTCTTAGTGTTTTAAAAAAGTCGGATCCTTTTTGGGCTGGGTTTGATTTTTGTTTCACTTTCCTTTTTAGGCCATCAATGTGTGGTTCACATTTACTCTCCCATTTCTCTTTCTTCCTTTTTTTTTGAGCCACTCATTTTCCCTTCCTTATTTTCTACCTCAAAAGTTTTTGAGACAATTATAGGAACTCGGAGGGAATATATTAAAAGTTTTTTTAAGACTCAAAAGTTTTTTTATCAATATTTAAAACCGAATGATTACTAATATTTATAATATAGAATCCCATCACCCTATTATAATTTTTCGATGTGGGATAATTTAAAAGTTTTTCTTGGTCGATATTTAAAACAGAATGATTACTCTTATTTATAATATAAAATTTCATCAACCAATCATAATTTTTTGATATAATATAAAATTTCATCACCTCATCATAATTTTTTAGTATAGGATAATTAATTGAGGTTTATAGTCTTAAGAACTCTTTTTGAGATTCAAAAGACTTTTGGTAGATATCGAAAAATGAATGATTACTCTTATTTATGATATAGAATTTCATCATCATATTATAATTTGTCGATGTGAGATAATTTTACAACTGTGAAACAAATAATATGAAATTTATACTCTAATGAAAGCATTTTTTACCATGAATCTAGTTATTTCATTTTTATAATTTATTTTACGATAATGTTTTTAAAAAATGAACTCTAAAGGTTTTTATCTCGGAATTGTAAAACATCACATTAATATAATAAATTAAATATATATTATAATAATTAAAAGATTCTCTAATTGATTTATTTATTTATGATACTTTCCTAATTTTAACTTTGATGAAATGAACCAATTAGATCGTTCGAAAAAACTTCAAATTTATATATATACATTAATGATTGTCCGTAGTAATTATATATTCTGTTCGTGGGGATTCATATATGGTTCTGGGTTTATTATATTCTTATAAAGGAGTACTTCTTATTAATACGTTGTTCCGCTGCAAATAAGGTATAATTGTTATCCATCTACTTTTGTCTTTTCGGTTAGGGTAACATTATTGGTGAGTCTTGAGAGAGTCTTGTCTTAAGATTCATGTGAGTCTTATCAATAATGTTGCAAAGTCTTGAAGAAAGTCTTAAAGATTTTTGGTAGTTTTGAGGAAGTCTTAAAATTTTTGGTACTCTTGAGAAGATTATTGGTAGTCTTGAGATGAGTCTTGTCTCAAGACTCGTGTGAGGTCCACCTGTAATGTATCAAAGTCTTAAGTTGAATCTTGAATTTTAAAGACTCAACTTAAGACTTTTGTGGGGTCATGACTCATATTGCATATTTCTCGACATATTATCCAATAAACGATTCATATTTATACAATTTTTTTTCTATTGCTTTTAAAGTCTCACGTCTTTGTTTAATTGTTCATCTATTCCTAACTATCTTTTTCGTCTCGGTCATTGTTTATCTTTTATATTATTTGTGAAATTTTTGGTAATAAAACATAAATAAGTGAACATTAATCATCCTTTTTGTTGTTGGACTCTTAATAAAATTATTAAATACTAAATACATATTTAATTAATAAAACACATAACTATCCAATTTAAAGTACCGAGTAATTATCTAATTAAATACTTAATCAACTAATTTCACTTAATTAACTAATTAAACACTTATTTAATAAATAAAAATACAATTTCACTTAATTAACTAATTAAATGAGTTAATGTAATTAAACACTTATTTAACAAATAAAAATGTAATTAAGTAATTATACGTCAGTAGCCAAGTAAACACCAAATTAATTATTTTAATGTAGTCGTTATTTTGAAAAGGAAAAAAAACGGATGACTGTCCGACCTCCGACGTTTTTTTTCTGCGGAATAACAATTACAAGTACATTTTGGTTTTATGGGAATCGTAAGTCAATAACCTAAATCGACACACCTAAGATCACGTATGAAAAAATAATTATTAAAAAATATCGTAAATTGATATAAATACGACATAATAAAAATATCGTAAATCATCCGGATCTATAATATGAACGAAGCCCAAAAGATCGTCTACCTGTCTTTTTGTATATCACACAAAACCACAACAATAAAGTAAAACAAGTTAAAGAAATTTAATTAAACTAAATAGTAAAGTAATTGGTAATTAGTACCAAACAAGTAAATTGTAATTCTTTAATCACAAAATAAACCAAATTGATTAATTTTTATTACTAAAAGATGGTAAGGTGAGTCTGAGCAAAGTCTGACTGATAATGTATAAAAGTGAGTGAAAAGCTGAGTTGACAAAGTTTTAAGACTTTGGAAAGTTTGTCTGATTATGTTATCCTTAATACTTGTAAAAGACCATTGGGTTTAAGGGCTGTAACCCTACAATGGTTTCAAAGCCTCTGTTATGTACTCCCTCCGAGTTCAAGTGTTCTTCCCCTTTCTTTTTGGGGAGGAAAATAAGGAGGGAATATTATATTAATAAAAAAAAGATATAGTGAATTGAAAAAAAGTAAGAGAGAAGAATATTATATTAATTGAATGAGAAAAAGTAAATTGTAAAAGTAGAAGAGAGGAATATTATACTCCGTATTAATTAATGAGAGGTAATTGGTGTAATATAAAGAAAGTAGTGGGGGTAGGATGGTAATATTAGGTGAAAAAGGTTTCCTTAAATGAAAATAGGGAAAAAGTTCAAACTTAGCTCAATAAGAAAAGAGGGAAGAACACTTGAACTCGGAGGGAGTAATATTAATCGGATAGACATGAATCTGCGACTCATAATTGGTTGTGAGATATTCCACCCGCGTATTAATTTGATTATTATTTGTTCATTCCGTGAGAATTGTTCTCGTGTTAATGATTTATCAATTTTGTATTTTCGTGAGAATTGTTCTCGTGTTAGTGATGGTTGATGTCAGTGTGAGTTGTGTGACATATTTTGGTAAGTTACATGAAGCACATGTTCATGCTGCGTATTGGTGCACGTTGGTGAGCATATGTAATGGTGGAGCATTATATTTGATTAGTTGCGCCGTCGCGCGCGTAGCGCGCAGCGTTCGGTATAAATGCGGTTTTGGCCCGTAAATTTATAATTGTAGTTGATTTTAATGTGGACTATTTGATTAAATGTTTTGCTGTTTTGTTTGGCACCGTACCAAACATGTAAATCCGTTGATGCGCGTGGTGCTTCATCCGGAATGTTATGTTCTGGCTTTTTAATTTAAAAATATAGTTAGTTTGCATGTTACTTTCAAATAAATGATACGAGTATATACACAACAATGATTACTGGAATAGTTATGTTCGAGTGTTCATCACGATAATTGTTGATTTTGCTTCAGTATGCAAGTATTTCATTATTATCTTTTTCTGTAGAAAATATTTTGAAATTTCTTCTCAAGAATCATTATCTATTGTCAATTTTTTGTCCTTTAAAAATGTTTACTTATTAAATTTAAAGTTAAATATATTCAAGAAAATGTGTACGATGCAGTGTCAACTAAACTAAGCGACACAATTCTTGGTGCAAATTAACAATATGAAACGTTGTGACTCCCATTGGTTTGAGGTATATTGTAACACCCCCATTTACCCAGGAGCCTTACCAAGATATTCCCGAGTAAATAAAGGTGTCACCATCTCGATTTTACGAGGTAGTAGCTCATTACAATACAATATGAAATGCCCAACCGACCACATAATTTAAACATTACAACTCATTAACTATTACAACTTTGGTTATACATCGGAAACTATACAATCTATATAAACAGGAATGCCTATGCATCACCCGTACTATGTCCAGGCTCATAATCGCGTTCACCCCAATCCCGTACATGCATCCTAGCATCCAAACACATCACGACATACATAACCTGCATTATAGACTGCTCCCCAATTGACCGGAAATATCAATTGGATCACCACAGGTCCTCGGGAAGTTGGGAGACAAATTAAGACATAATAAACAAGGTCAACCACGCTCAGTAAGGAATAATCATACAGTTCAATAAAGAAATAGCTGAGCATGTGATAGATAATTCTGATACCAATACACAGTCACGATAATACAATCAAGATCTCAATAATCTCAATTCTCAATTCCAAGCTTAATCTCCATTCCAATCTCAATCTCAATCTCAATCTCAATCTTGGTTTCCACACTAGAAACCACAATAGTACCGAGGCCCCGTATTCATTAATGTGCACATCCCTCCTAAGGCCGACCCAAAGGAGGCGAATAACAAAGCAGGTTCAAGATCAACCAAACCTAGGTTACTTTTCTAGGTAACCTTCACATTTCATGCATGGTCCCGCAGACACCAACGCGGCCGTAGCCTCTAATATCAAAGCGTGAGCCCGCAAGCACCAACACGGCCGTAGCCTCTCATATCATACTTTGTATCAGATTCTCAATCATTTCAATTCTTCACAATGTCTCATCATAATAACTCATCATAATACATACATGTTATCACAGTGTCATTCATATACTCATGCTCAACATATTATTCAACCAAAATATAACATTATAACAGTAAGGTTAAACCTTACCTAATTAGCAATTCACCACAGTATCGGTAGCATAGTTCACCACAAGGACTCTACGAAATCCGCTCCTATTAAAATATTATATACTTAAATTAATATCGAATCTAATGTAATTAAATTATAAAAGGGACCAATACCGACTTAACTAGATTATACGAGAAGACCGACCCGACCTAAGTAAATTATAAAATAAGACCAACCCGCTATTATAATGACTCCGAGTCGTGTCTTGCCGACCCGAGTAACGACCAAACATGAGTACTAGCAACAATAGTAATAATAATAATAATAATAATAAGCTACTGATGCCCTACACTTTGCCTTCCTTGCTTCTCGCCTCCAGTCTGCCGATTTGCAAGCTAAGCTGCTTCGTCCCTCCAAGATCGCTGCCCCCGGATTTGCCTTTGAGTCTGCCTTGAGTGGGTTCGTTGAGGCCACCGGTTCTGACTTCTTGAGTAACCCATCTGAGATCGCTGCCCCAAAACTTATGAAGAAATTGGCAGATATATATTTCACGAGGGTTGCTTCAGCGGCAGAATCTGTTTTCTCCTTGACGCCTCGACAGGTTGCCCTGTGGAAATCTCAGCAGGGGGACCATTCTTTGGACTGGTTGAGGGCTGTCCCTATGTTATCGCCTTGGAGTCCCTCTGTTTCCGCTTTCCGGGACCTGCTCTTCTTGCTCTAGGGGCCTCAGAGACGATATTTTTGGTGATCACGCGGTTTCGTGTGCTGGTACCGTGGGGATTAAACATCGCCATAACCTTGTCCGTGACACACTGTTGGATATTTGCTTCCGGACGGGGATCTCTGCAGGCAAGGAGGTGGAGATTGGCCTCTGCGACGATAACGACAAGCCCTTACGACCTACCGACCTCCTGCTCTACTCGTGGGACAAGGGGCGTGATGTTTGTGTTGATCTGATTGGGTCCTCGCCCTTGACTCAGTCTGGCCTTACCGCTTTTGAGCCTGGACGGGTCGTTGCTGATGCTGCCCGTCGTAAGTGTGCCAAGTATCAGGCACGCTGCACGACGATTGGGTATGGTTTCTTACCTTTCTCTTTCTCCTCTCTTGGCGAGCTCGACACGGATGCTGTTTCTCAGCTCCAGCGGATTCAGAAATTCGCTTTATCGCAAGATGCTGGAGCGCGTGCCGCAGTTCATATTTTCACTAGAATTAGCTTTGTAATTGCTAAGGGAGTGGGGGCCCAGATAGTATCTCGGCTTCCCTCTAACTTCTTGTAATTTGTTCTGGTGTTTAATGGGATTTCCGTTTATAAAAAAAATAAAATAATAATAGTAAGCTGACGTTTCTAATAACAACAAACAAACCATAACAATAGTACGACATCGGTGGCACACTTCGCGAACCACCATAAAACCCACACAACAGCCCCCGATCCAACGATAACAACAACTGTGATTACACCGACACTAGTACTGTATCCTTGCACGCATATCCGTGATTACCCTGAATGTATAACCTCTAACGACCGTCGAATTCGACTCGATGCAACGGCACATGATGTGATTCGGTGAACATATACGAACCTACCCATTCTATGGTTATTATGGACACCTTAAACATGATTAGAGAATAAGAGATAATTAACTCACCAGAGTGCGTGTACTTGCTAGATCATGTGAATCCCGATTCCTTAGACCTTAGCCTCTCCCTTGCTTTCTCTTTCTTTTCAACCATAGTGTACGAGTTCTTTTTTTTTTTTGTGTTTGCAGCTAGGATCTGCTGATTAGGTTGGTTTCTTATCTAAGTGGAGGGAACGTATTCTAGGATTACAATAATTAGAATATGCAAAAAGGCCCATCTAGGATTACATGATACTCCGTATTAAACTCCTGTGTTGACTCGAGTTTGGTTTATATAAAAATAACGGGTATTACAGTCTACCCTCCTTATAAGGAATTTCGTCCCGAAGTTCGTCACCCACCTAATATAGCACAACACATTCCACTCCGTTGTGAACGACCATCTCTATTAAGAAGAATAATTGTAACTAGTATAATTACGTGTAAGCAAAACCTGTATTACATATATCACCCGACTTTAGTGTTATTCCCAATAGACTTCAATCCACCTCACCTTCTCCACATCCCTTTCTCCTTCTCTTCTTCCTCATTCTTTTCCTCTCTCTCCTCCTCCCCCTCCTCCTCCTCCTCATAAAGTCATAATAGATTCATCCTTGAATTTGACTTTCTTTTTGTCGTCGAGTTCATTAAACGTGTTGTCCCTTTAACTTGTTTTACCTAGCCTACTCATGCACCCCCCTTTTCCTTTCTCCCCTAATGACCCTTCTCTTCACGTTTTTCCTTACTCATCTACTAAGATCAATTTTCCTCCTCCACTTTCTATTCTCCTTCTTATTCCCCTCACCTTTGCCTCTTTCTCCTTATCATCGTATAAAATTCTTTCTTAAATATGAGTTGTTTTTGTCATCTAGCTCGGTGAAGGTGCTGGTCCTTCAACTTCTTCTAACCCCTTTTCTCGCACTCCCCCTTCTCTTCCACCCCCTCTACCTTAATATTCTTTCTCTTCCACATTCACATGCTTCACATTCTCATGCCCTTCCCCTATCCCCTTACCCTCCTTTTCGACATTCTCATTGTCATTATCTAGAATCAATAATTACATATAACTTGCTTTTGTTATCTAGTTTAGTGAATGTGTTTACATACAATTAGCAATTGTGGTTGTAGAAATTCTGTGCACGAACTTTCGAAGGAAGCCTTCATTTTTTACTTCATCGATGTGAATTTTACAAAATTATTGCAGATCCCCAAAGTTATGTTCTTGACAAAATCATACTTTTTCTTGTCTTGGTCATCTATAAATTTTATAGTAAGGAACATTATTTTGAAGAAAATATATAAGGAATTTTATAATCAATGGTAAACAAATTATTGAGACGGATGAAGTATTTATCTACCCGATTTCATAAAAATGAAATTAAGTAGGCTCAACTTATCCAAATTGAACTGAAAATACGTTGATGAATCTTATACGATGCAATCAAAATGACTCAATTTCGTAATAATGGATATATTAAGGGTCTAAGAGACTAAACATTATGTAATTCATCCGGTTTACTGTTGGCGAAAAAATCCAAACGAGAAATTAAACGACCTGAGTTTCTAGATGGGTTTGCTGGCGCATTTTTATTTGCAAAAAGAGAAAATTTGGTTACTCTTTCCTTGGCAAATATGGTTACTCTATCCATGAAAAAGGCTCCTTATGAACAATGTACAATTTGAGTGCTTATAGGGTATGTTGATGGGACTGCCTCTTGATGCGAGTTCATTTTGCACCGTTGTTTTGATCAGTCCATATCTCGATTTATACTTGGAGTTTCGTAGTCATTCAAAATGGAGGAGATAGATTTCGAGCTTATCTTTCCAATGACTATTCATGAAGGCTCATTGAACAAGTATTGACAAAGTTATGGTCCGAACAAGACAGTTGTGCATGGGAATTTCTGATGGGAGTTCATTTTGCAGCATTGTTTTGATCAGTCCATATCTCGAGTTATACTTGGAATTTCGTAGTCATTCAAAATGGAGGAGATAGATTTCGAGCTTATCTTTCCAATGACTATTCATGAAGGCTCATTGAACAAGTATTGACAAAGTTATGGTCCGAACAAGTCAGTTGTGCATGGGAAAGCACCGGGGTTAAAGAGGACGTTTGAAGCTGGTTGTGTTCACTTGGTGTGCACGTCCAAATGAAGCTTTGTTATTAGCTCCATGTTCGCACCAGCCACACCTTAATGCTCTCTTAGCTTTGTTATTAGCTCCTTGTTCACATTACTTTGTTATTAGCTCCTAGTTTACATTACTTTGTTATTAGCTCCTAGCTTTGTTATTAGCTCCTTGTTCACATGGTTGTAACTTTGTTTTTGTCACCCTAATCAGCCAAGTTTAAGGTCTGATTGTAGGCTATATATAGCCATTTAGTTGAATGAATAAGAGATCCAATTTGCAAATTAAAACTTGAGTAAAGCTAAGCTTTCTATTTCGTCCTTGTAGTTTACAAGACAAAGTCTAGAGTAAGTCGCGTTACAAGCTCTAAACTCGCTATTTCAATCGAGTGTTTGATCTAGCAACCGCTTTGTTGAAGTATAGGTCTACTTCACCTAGCATACTATCCTTGGTTACAGTTTATTCATCCATAAAACTATCCTTTCTTTCTGTTTTGGTTACTCATTCACGTTCCATTTCAGAATACTAATCCATCTTTACATTCTTGTTTCAAAGTTCATATCAACTCACATCATTAGTGGTATCAGAGCTACAACCCTTGATTTTTCTTAAAATCAAGACGGTCCAAGGAGTGTCAAAGCCAAGTTGTTAGTTGAATTTCTGATTGCGATTGGAATTCAAAGGTTAAACTCGTGCGGGTAGTTCGAGGGTTAATCGGTTTTGATTGTTTCGTGGTTCTTGTTGAAGTTCGATTTATTTTCAAAAAAAAAAAAAAAAAACTGTTCACGAATTAGTACTGTTCACGTAGTACTATTCAAAAAAAAAAAAAAGAAGATGGCTGGAATTTTCTCGTTTGAAAACACTTACGAGGAAAGTTTGGTGTTTGATCCAACGTTTCCACCTGTTTTTGACGAGTATCATCTTCAACCAAACGGGTTGTGCAAGAAGAAACAAATTCTGATCTTAATCAAAACAAGCATGGAGAGTAAGGGGGTTGAGCTTGTGGAATACTTTGAGAAGCAACAAAAGATACCTGATCCATCCTTGTTCACAACAAGCAAAGTAGAGTTCACAAGCATTCAAAACAACACCTACTTGAAAAGGAGTCGAGCTTGGGGTCGAGCTGTGATACCAACGTTACCCACACTTATGTCTATTTGGAGTAAGGATGTGTTGATCCTAACAAATTTTGTATTTGATCCAGGTGGGATACTTGTTACAAGAATTGAGGACAATTCTTTTTCAAAGAAGGAGAGTATGATGCGAGTTCATTTTGCACCGTTGTTTTGATCAGTCCATATCTCGATTTATAATTGGAGTTTCGTAGTCATTCAAAATGGAGGAGATAGATTTCGAGCTTATCTTTCCAATGACTATTCATGAAGGCTCATTGAACAAGTATTGACAAAGTTATGGTCCGAACAAGACAGTTGTGCATGGGAATTTCTGATGGGAGTTCATTTTGCAGCATTGTTTTGATCAGTCCATATCTCGAGTTATACTTGGAATTTCGTAGTCATTCAAAATGGAGGAGATAGATTTCGAGCTTATCTTTCCAATGACTATTCATGAAGGCTCATTGAACAAGTATTGACAAAGTTATGGTCCGAACAAGTCAGTTGTGCATGGGAAAGCACCGGGGTTAAAGAGGACGTTTGAAGCTGGTTGTGTTCACTTGGTGTGCACGTCCAAATGAAGCTTTGTTATTAGCTCCATGTTCGCACCAGCCACACCTTAATGCTCTCTTAGCTTTGTTATTAGCTCCTTGTTCACATTACTTTGTTATTAGCTCCTAGTTTACATTACTTTGTTATTAGCTCCTAGCTTTGTTATTAGCTCCTTGTTCACATGGTTGTAACTTTGTTTTTGTCACCCTAATCAGCCAAGTTTAAGGTCTGATTGTAGGCTATATATAGCCATTTAGTTGAATGAATAAGAGATCCAATTTGCAAATTAAAACTTGAGTAAAGCTAAGCTTTCTATTTCGTCCTTGTAGTTTACAAGACAAAGTCTAGAGTAAGTCGCGTTACAAGCTCTAAACTCGCTATTTCAATCGAGTGTTTGATCTAGCAACCGCTTTGTTGAAGTATAGGTCTACTTCACCTAGCATACTATCCTTGGTTACAGTTTATTCATCCATAAAACTATCCTTTCTTTCTGTTTTGGTTACTCATTCACGTTCCATTTCAGAATACTAATCCATCTTTACATTCTTGTTTCAAAGTTCATATCAACTCACATCATTAGTGGTATCAGAGCTACAACCCTTGATTTTTCTTAAAATCAAGACGGTCCAAGGAGTGTCAAAGCCAAGTTGTTAGTTGAATTTCTGATTGCGATTGGAATTCAAAGGTTAAACTCGTGCGGGTAGTTCGAGGGTTAATCGGTTTTGATTGTTTCGTGGTTCTTGTTGAAGTTCGATTTATTTTCAAAAAAAAAAAAAAAAAACTGTTCACGAATTAGTACTGTTCACGTAGTACTATTCAAAAAAAAAAAAAGAAGATGGCTGGAATTTTCTCGTTTGAAAACACTTACGAGGAAAGTTTGGTGTTTGATCCAACGTTTCCACCTGTTTTTGACGAGTATCATCTTCAACCAAACGGGTTGTGCAAGAAGAAACAAATTCTGATCTTAATCAAAACAAGCATGGAGAGTAAGGGGGTTGAGCTTGTGGAATACTTTGAGAAGCAACAAAAGATACCTGATCCATCCTTGTTCACGACAAGCAAAGTAGAGTTCACAAGCATTCAAAACAACACCTACTTGAAAAGGAGTCGAGCTTGGGGTCGAGCTGTGATACCAACGTTACCCACACTTATGTCTATTTGGAGTAAGGATGTGTTGATCCTAACAAATTTTGTATTTGATCCAGGTGGGATACTTGTTACAAGAATTGAGGACAATTCTTTTTCAAAGAAGGAGAGTATGATGCGAGTTCATTTTGCACCGTTGTTTTGATCAGTCCATATCTCGATTTATAATTGGAGTTTCGTAGTCATTCAAAATGGAGGAGATAGATTTCGAGCTTATCTTTCCAATGACTATTCATGAAGGCTCATTGAACAAGTATTGACAAAGTTATGGTCCGAACAAGACAGTTGTGCATGGGAATTTCTGATGGGAGTTCATTTTGCAGCATTGTTTTGATCAGTCCATATCTCGAGTTATACTTGGAATTTCGTAGTCATTCAAAATGGAGGAGATAGATTTCGAGCTTATCTTTCCAATGACTATTCATGAAGGCTCATTGAACAAGTATTGACAAAGTTATGGTCCGAACAAGTCAGTTGTGCATGGGAAAGCACCGGGGTTAAAGAGGACGTTTGAAGCTGGTTGTGTTCACTTGGTGTGCACGTCCAAATGAAGCTTTGTTATTAGCTCCATGTTCGCACCAGCCACACCTTAATGCTCTCTTAGCTTTGTTATTAGCTCCTTGTTCACATTACTTTGTTATTAGCTCCTAGTTTACATTACTTTGTTATTAGCTCCTAGCTTTGTTATTAGCTCCTTGTTCACATGGTTGTAACTTTGTTTTTGTCACCCTAATCAGCCAAGTTTAAGGTCTGATTGTAGGCTATATATAGCCATTTAGTTGAATGAATAAGAGATCCAATTTGCAAATTAAAACTTGAGTAAAGCTAAGCTTTCTATTTCGTCCTTGTAGTTTACAAGACAAAGTCTAGAGTAAGTCGCGTTACAAGCTCTAAACTCGCTATTTCAATCGAGTGTTTGATCTAGCAACCGCTTTGTTGAAGTATAGGTCTACTTCACCTAGCATACTATCCTTGGTTACAGTTTATTCATCCATAAAACTATCCTTTCTTTCTGTTTTGGTTACTCATTCACGTTCCATTTCAGAATACTAATCCATCTTTACATTCTTGTTTCAAAGTTCATATCAACTCACATCATTAGTGGTATCAGAGCTACAACCCTTGATTTTTCTTAAAATCAAGACGGTCCAAGGAGTGTCAAAGCCAAGTTGTTAGTTGAATTTCTGATTGCGATTGGAATTCAAAGGTTAAACTCGTGCGGGTAGTTCGAGGGTTAATCGGTTTTGATTGTTTCGTGGTTCTTGTTGAAGTTCGATTTATTTTCAAAAAAAAAAAAAAAAAACTGTTCACGAATTAGTACTGTTCACGTAGTACTATTCAAAAAAAAAAAAAAGAAGATGGCTGGAATTTTCTCGTTTGAAAACACTTACGAGGAAAGTTTGGTGTTTGATCCAACGTTTCCACCTGTTTTTGACGAGTATCATCTTCAACCAAACGGGTTGTGCAAGAAGAAACAAATTCTGATCTTAATCAAAACAAGCATGGAGAGTAAGGGGGTTGAGCTTGTGGAATACTTTGAGAAGCAACAAAAGATACCTGATCCATCCTTGTTCACAACAAGCAAAGTAGAGTTCACAAGCATTCAAAACAACACCTACTTGAAAAGGAGTCGAGCTTGGGGTCGAGCTGTGATACCAACGTTACCCACACTTATGTCTATTTGGAGTAAGGATGTGTTGATCCTAACAAATTTTGTATTTGATCCAGGTGGGATACTTGTTACAAGAATTGAGGACAATTCTTTTTCAAAGAAGGAGAGTATGATGCGAGTTCATTTTGCACCGTTGTTTTGATCAGTCCATATCTCGATTTATAATTGGAGTTTCGTAGTCATTCAAAATGGAGGAGATAGATTTCGAGCTTATCTTTCCAATGACTATTCATGAAGGCTCATTGAACAAGTATTGACAAAGTTATGGTCCGAACAAGACAGTTGTGCATGGGAATTTCTGATGGGAGTTCATTTTGCAGCATTGTTTTGATCAGTCCATATCTCGAGTTATACTTGGAATTTCGTAGTCATTCAAAATGGAGGAGATAGATTTCGAGCTTATCTTTCCAATGACTATTCATGAAGGCTCATTGAACAAGTATTGACAAAGTTATGGTCCGAACAAGTCAGTTGTGCATGGGAAAGCACCGGGGTTAAAGAGGACGTTTGAAGCTGGTTGTGTTCACTTGGTGTGCACGTCCAAATGAAGCTTTGTTATTAGCTCCATGTTCGCACCAGCCACACCTTAATGCTCTCTTAGCTTTGTTATTAGCTCCTTGTTCACATTACTTTGTTATTAGCTCCTAGTTTACATTACTTTGTTATTAGCTCCTAGCTTTGTTATTAGCTCCTTGTTCACATGGTTGTAACTTTGTTTTTGTCACCCTAATCAGCCAAGTTTAAGGTCTGATTGTAGGCTATATATAGCCATTTAGTTGAATGAATAAGAGATCCAATTTGCAAATTAAAACTTGAGTAAAGCTAAGCTTTCTATTTCGTCCTTGTAGTTTACAAGACAAAGTCTAGAGTAAGTCGCGTTACAAGCTCTAAACTCGCTATTTCAATCGAGTGTTTGATCTAGCAACCGCTTTGTTGAAGTATAGGTCTACTTCACCTAGCATACTATCCTTGGTTACAGTTTATTCATCCATAAAACTATCCTTTCTTTCTGTTTTGGTTACTCATTCACGTTCCATTTCAGAATACTAATCCATCTTTACATTCTTGTTTCAAAGTTCATATCAACTCACATCATTAGTGGTATCAGAGCTACAACCCTTGATTTTTCTTAAAATCAAGACGGTCCAAGGAGTGTCAAAGCCAAGTTGTTAGTTGAATTTCTGATTGCGATTGGAATTCAAAGGTTAAACTCGTGCGGGTAGTTCGAGGGTTAATCGGTTTTGATTGTTTCGTGGTTCTTGTTGAAGTTCGATTTATTTTCAAAAAAAAAAAAAAAAAACTGTTCACGAATTAGTACTGTTCACGTAGTACTATTCAAAAAAAAAAAAAGAAGATGGCTGGAATTTTCTCGTTTGAAAACACTTACGAGGAAAGTTTGGTGTTTGATCCAACGTTTCCACCTGTTTTTGACGAGTATCATCTTCAACCAAACGGGTTGTGCAAGAAGAAACAAATTCTGATCTTAATCAAAACAAGCATGGAGAGTAAGGGGGTTGAGCTTGTGGAATACTTTGAGAAGCAACAAAAGATACCTGATCCATCCTTGTTCACGACAAGCAAAGTAGAGTTCACAAGCATTCAAAACAACACCTACTTGAAAAGGAGTCGAGCTTGGGGTCGAGCTGTGATACCAACGTTACCCACACTTATGTCTATTTGGAGTAAGGATGTGTTGATCCTAACAAATTTTGTATTTGATCCAGGTGGGATACTTGTTACAAGAATTGAGGACAATTCTTTTTCAAAGAAGGAGAGTATGATGCGAGTTCATTTTGCACCGTTGTTTTGATCAGTCCATATCTCGATTTATAATTGGAGTTTCGTAGTCATTCAAAATGGAGGAGATAGATTTCGAGCTTATCTTTCCAATGACTATTCATGAAGGCTCATTGAACAAGTATTGACAAAGTTATGGTCCGAACAAGACAGTTGTGCATGGGAATTTCTGATGGGAGTTCATTTTGCAGCATTGTTTTGATCAGTCCATATCTCGAGTTATACTTGGAATTTCGTAGTCATTCAAAATGGAGGAGATAGATTTCGAGCTTATCTTTCCAATGACTATTCATGAAGGCTCATTGAACAAGTATTGACAAAGTTATGGTCCGAACAAGTCAGTTGTGCATGGGAAAGCACCGGGGTTAAAGAGGACGTTTGAAGCTGGTTGTGTTCACTTGGTGTGCACGTCCAAATGAAGCTTTGTTATTAGCTCCATGTTCGCACCAGCCACACCTTAATGCTCTCTTAGCTTTGTTATTAGCTCCTTGTTCACATTACTTTGTTATTAGCTCCTAGTTTACATTACTTTGTTATTAGCTCCTAGCTTTGTTATTAGCTCCTTGTTCACATGGTTGTAACTTTGTTTTTGTCACCCTAATCAGCCAAGTTTAAGGTCTGATTGTAGGCTATATATAGCCATTTAGTTGAATGAATAAGAGATCCAATTTGCAAATTAAAACTTGAGTAAAGCTAAGCTTTCTATTTCGTCCTTGTAGTTTACAAGACAAAGTCTAGAGTAAGTCGCGTTACAAGCTCTAAACTCGCTATTTCAATCGAGTGTTTGATCTAGCAACCGCTTTGTTGAAGTATAGGTCTACTTCACCTAGCATACTATCCTTGGTTACAGTTTATTCATCCATAAAACTATCCTTTCTTTCTGTTTTGGTTACTCATTCACGTTCCATTTCAGAATACTAATCCATCTTTACATTCTTGTTTCAAAGTTCATATCAACTCACATCATTAGTGGTATCAGAGCTACAACCCTTGATTTTTCTTAAAATCAAGACGGTCCAAGGAGTGTCAAAGCCAAGTTGTTAGTTGAATTTCTGATTGCGATTGGAATTCAAAGGTTAAACTCGTGCGGGTAGTTCGAGGGTTAATCGGTTTTGATTGTTTCGTGGTTCTTGTTGAAGTTCGATTTATTTTCAAAAAAAAAAAAAAAAAAACTGTTCACGAATTAGTACTGTTCACGTAGTACTATTCAAAAAAAAAAAAAAAGAAGATGGCTGGAATTTTCTCGTTTGAAAACACTTACGAGGAAAGTTTGGTGTTTGATCCAACGTTTCCACCTGTTTTTGACGAGTATCATCTTCAACCAAACGGGTTGTGCAAGAAGAAACAAATTCTGATCTTAATCAAAACAAGCATGGAGAGTAAGGGGGTTGAGCTTGTGGAATACTTTGAGAAGCAACAAAAGATACCTGATCCATCCTTGTTCACGACAAGCAAAGTAGAGTTCACAAGCATTCAAAACAACACCTACTTGAAAAGGAGTCGAGCTTGGGGTCGAGCCGTGATACCAACGTTACCCACACTTATGTCTATTTGGAGTAAGGATGTGTTGATCCTAACAAATTTTGTATTTGATCCAGGTGGGATACTTGTTACAAGAATTGAGGACAATTCTTTTTCAAAGAAGGAGAGTATGATGCGAGTTCATTTTGCACCGTTGTTTTGATCAGTCCATATCTCGATTTATAATTGGAGTTTCGTAGTCATTCAAAATGGAGGAGATAGATTTCGAGCTTATCTTTCCAATGACTATTCATGAAGGCTCATTGAACAAGTATTGACAAAGTTATGGTCCGAACAAGACAGTTGTGCATGGGAATTTCTGATGGGAGTTCATTTTGCAGCATTGTTTTGATCAGTCCATATCTCGAGTTATACTTGGAATTTCGTAGTCATTCAAAATGGAGGAGATAGATTTCGAGCTTATCTTTCCAATGACTATTCATGAAGGCTCATTGAACAAGTATTGACAAAGTTATGGTCCGAACAAGTCAGTTGTGCATGGGAAAGCACCGGGGTTAAAGAGGACGTTTGAAGCTGGTTGTGTTCACTTGGTGTGCACGTCCAAATGAAGCTTTGTTATTAGCTCCATGTTCGCACCAGCCACACCTTAATGCTCTCTTAGCTTTGTTATTAGCTCCTTGTTCACATTACTTTGTTATTAGCTCCTAGTTTACATTACTTTGTTATTAGCTCCTAGCTTTGTTATTAGCTCCTTGTTCACATGGTTGTAACTTTGTTTTTGTCACCCTAATCAGCCAAGTTTAAGGTCTGATTGTAGGCTATATATAGCCATTTAGTTGAATGAATAAGAGATCCAATTTGCAAATTGGATCTCTTATTCATTCAACTAAATGGCTATATATAGCCTACAATCAGACCTTAAACTTGGCTGATTAGGGTGACAAAAACAAAGTTACAACCATGTGAACAAGGAGCTAATAACAAAGCTAGGAGCTAATAACAAAGTAATGTAAACTAGGAGCTAATAACAAAGTAATGTGAACAAGGAGCTAATAACAAAGCTAAGAGAGCATTAAGGTGTGGCTGGTGCGAACATGGAGCTAATAACAAAGCTTCATTTGGACGTGCACACCAAGTGAACACAACCAGCTTCAAACGTCCTCTTTAACCCCGGTGCTTTCCCATGCACAACTGACTTGTTCGGACCATAACTTTGTCAATACTTGTTCAATGAGCCTTCATGAATAGTCATTGGAAAGATAAGCTCGAAATCTATCTCCTCCATTTTGAATGACTACGAAATTCCAAGTATAACTCGAGATATGGACTGATCAAAACAATGCTGCAAAATGAACTCCCATCAGAAATTCCCATGCACAACTGTCTTGTTCGGACCATAACTTTGTCAATACTTGTTCAATGAGCCTTCATGAATAATCATTGGAAAGATAAGCTCGAAATCTATCTCCTCCATTTTGAATGACTACGAAACTCCAAGTATAAATCGAGATATGGACTGATCAAAACAACGGTGCAAAATGAACTCGCATCACCTCTCCCTAATTCTACCCATGAATTATGGGTCATTTTTATTTGTCAAGTGGGGTGCTTGGGCAATTCCTTTGTCCTAACAATTCCTGGTTATTAAACTAAAACAAATACTCGTGGGTAAGAAAATAGGAAGCTAAGGACACAATAGAAATAGAAGTCACTTCATCCAACTTTCTGTAGAAAGAAAACTTTTAACAACCATACTCTAGTTAGTATTTCACCATTGCATTTGAAGGGCTTATGTTCTACTCAGCTTAGGAATATACCACTTTGAGGATCGGTATTTTAATTCACCCTAATTCATGTGCAGCATGTTCACATGTTGGTGTTCTACATGACCAGCGTACCTACAAAACTTGTGTTTTAAGTGAATAGTTGACCTTGAATCAATGGTTGCATTTAATTCCAAAACTGCAGTGCGAAAAAGAGGAAGTATCACATGTTCACGTTAAATAACAGCATTTCCCTCTAATAGAGGGAGACTGTTGTACACAACTTCTCAGAAAGTCCGCGAATTTGTTCTCAAAATCGACACTTTGGTTGTTTCCCTTCCCTACCACTTTCATCAAAATAGATACGAGTACTATATAATGTACTTATATGATACCTACTTGCTTAATTAGAATCTGATCCACTAAGACTAAGTCATCAAAACAACACTTTGAATTGAAGTTATCACTCTTAGATTTCTGCAAATAAATTCAAAAAACAAATATCCCAAGTTCAAATCCTAAAATCATCTTTAAATAAAATCATAAAATAATTTTAGTTTGATACAAGGTGGTCAGTTGGTCACTCATAAAGAAGTATAAAGTTGAATGATTATTTGCAGGGTTTTTGTGAAATAAGTGAAAAAGATAAAAACTTTTTTAGAAGTCACTCTTCTAAATCCATCAATCTCACCACAATATGATCTTTCCACCCAATTACCAATCTCAAACTACCCCCAAAATGTTTTTTTTTGCTGCAACAAAAATGAAGTTTACAGCAAAACATCATTTCTCACCTTCATCTTCATCACAGTCTTAATAGTCTCCTACTTCTTCATGATCGACACCGTCAATTTCCGATCTCACTTTTCCCAATTTCTCCAATCTCGTCCGTCGCCTCTGAGGGTCTACATGTACGACATCCCCCCGGAGATTCAATGTCGAGATGCTCTGTCGAGGGGATTCTAAGGAGGCAATCCAAACTCTCTTGAAATGCATCTGGCTTTGAACCCAAATCTTTGTCAGTCAATGCACCTTGACATCGATGGCCTGAATCACATGCACAAAACCATTGTAATCAAACATATTTAAAGCTTTACTATAAGAGTGGAGGGAAAATAAGGAACCCACATCATATAGATAAAATTTCTATCTAATCAAAGCAAAATTCAATAAATGGAAACGAAAGTTATTGAATACCATTGTTGCATTCTATAACTGGCAGCACAGGTTCACCTTTGTCGTCGCCTTCGCTACCTTCACATTCCAGCTCAAATCCTTGATTGTCCCATCTACCCAAGAACACCTAGAAGAAAAAAACCGATCTCTTCGTAAAATTTATAGAATATATATAGCTATCGACAAAAAACATCTTCTCAATATGACCCATTATCATCGGCCAACTACGGACAAAGGGAAAAAACCTCAATAACAATCTACCAACTACAGACAAAGCAAAAAATCAAGACAAAGGCTTAGACAACAAGTTTTTAAACAACCGAAACACTAAACTTGGGTAGATTTACCTAATACCCAGGACAAAACACACTTCAAATTACCAACAAAATAATCTCAAGCATACTAACAAAACTAAACTGATTTCATGTCTAATGAAAATAAACCCAAAATAATTCTTCCCATATATTTTAAAAAGTTGACATCCATAAACAATTGTAGCTCAAATAATAGTTTTGAACAAACTATCTCGACATTCTCTTCATAAAATTTATAAAATATATATATAGCTACCCACAAAAAAACATCTTCTCAATATGACCTATTATCATCGGCCATTAAATTTTGCGAAACATACAGTTTTCGACAACCCAACCTTCCTTAGACCATTATTAGTATTAGTATTAACCAATAAGCTTTCTATCCACAATAGAACAATTCAAAGCGTGTAATTGATGTGTGTCAAATTTGGACCGTTTTTCCCTCATTTAGACCCGTTTTTCCCCCGCTTTGCGAGACTAAAGTGCGATTATTGCCCTATTTTGAATCTTTTTCGCATTAGAGTCCCTCTTGTGCGTTTTATGTGTTTTTGGTAGTTTTTCTATCGATATTGATAGGATTTGACGCCGAAAGCATGATCGAGCTTCTACGAGCACAAGAGAGGGGAATACCGTCCGAAAAGTAAAGCACACAACTTAAAATTCAAAGTCCAAACCCAAGAGGTGAAACCTTGAGCAAAAAGGAAAAACTATAGTCCATCGGGCATCTTCACCAGAGAGGTCAAACTTCAAATGAATATATCTAGAGTTCTAAACCTCGGATCGAAGTGATTCCAGTTGAAGATGAAAGCTTATCTTCTTAGCTTTCCAACGGCATATCACACGACCCAATCAGAGTTCAAACGAGAGAGTTAAGACCCTCTAAAGTCACAGGGCAAAATTTCACCCTATGAGAATTTGACCGGGCAAAATTTTGCCAGACGGTGTTGCTCCCCAGATTGCCATTTTGGACAAAAAAGTTCATAGGGTGTGTGGAAATGACATAGGTCCACCCCGACGCGGCCACGCGTGGGTTTGGGTAGGCGAATGAATCTCCATATGAAACGGATCGAATTGAAATTTAGGTCTATGTGGAGTCGCCACCGAATTTTGTGGTTATTCGGAACCATTCGAGCCCACTCTATGTCGTAGTGGTCCGTATACAAAATACGGCCCATTTCCGATGTTAGAGTTTATTGGGCTCGTCCCTTTGCATTTGATACCAATACCAACGTTATCGGATATTATGTATTGAATGACTCTCGTGCGCCAACGGTTTCGGGCATCCGGAAACCGAGGTTCTGAGTAAGGGGTGAGGGTACGTGTTGGGAAGCCCACGAAGGACACCCAACCCCGCCCGCACATTAGTGGCCTCTACTAAGAATTCGAATGACTTACAATACGCGCGCTAGTTAAACGGGAAAAAGTTTATGCAAACATTGTTTTCCTAGGCATGTGAATTGAATTGAAAAGGGTTTCTAAGTCGATTTAATGCAATTAATTCTACGTCAAAGTGGAATTTAGCATGCGGGTTCATTTAGTACAATAAACGAACAAAAATTAAATTGACAAAAGAAATAACAAACACGTTAGTAACGATGCAATGATATAACGAATAATAACGGTTTGTGCAAATATTGAATTGAATTGAAAAGATGCAAATATGATGATGCATGGCTTAAAAAGTTAGTAATACACGTGATGGATTAGGCACGTGCCGACTTAAGTCACGAAAAACGATTAACGAGACTCGAATGCTTATTGTAGGACTCACGGTTTGGCGTGATTAAGGGCCACTCGACCGAGTCATTGTGTGACTCGACCGAGTGGTCCTCTGGAAAGCGATCTGTCCAGGCTTTATGACCTTACTCGACCGAGTCACTGTGAGACTCGACCGAGTGGAGGTCATAGAGGCATTCTGTTTCGCATTACGGACCCCACTCGACCGAGTTATTGACCAACCCGGTCGAGTACGTAGCCACTCGATCGAGTCACTGTGAGACTCGACCGAGTGGAGGTCGTGACAGACTTTCTGGTTCGATTTTTGGGGCGCCACTCGACCGAGTGGGCTAGGCACTCGGTCGAGTGCCCCCTGTACGAATCATAATTCGTTTGCAATTTTGTGCCGATTTAGAGGTTGCTTTTGATTTTTGATAATTCGATGGTTTTACCGAATTGAGCATAAATATTACATGACTTATGCTCGATTCGGGTTTTTCGTAAATCATAGATTTGATTGAACCGAATATAAATATTGTTTGAATTTATACCCAATTCTAAATTGGAATGCTCGTCGTATCCCATATTCGATTATTGAATCGATATGAAATACCGGAGCGGAGAAAGTAATGAAAATTGATTTTGAGTCGTTTTAAATTAATTATCGTGATATGAACAAATCGCGTTAATTAATTCATATGACTTGATTGTTAGACTCGATATCCAATTATGGAGTTGGTATCGAATCTAAAATCGGCGCTTTACTTGAATAAATAAAAAGCTTGATTCCCTCGACTTCTCCGACATCGAAGTAAATCCCTAGGGATTGTGATGTCGGATCCGTGTCAACGGGTTTCGACCCTTATTGAAGTACGATGCTTGTTCTTTGAGAAATCGATGTGACATGCGAATAACAATAATTATACAAATGATATGAAAATTATTATTGAAGTTAACCTATCTCAATAACCAAGTAATCGGGATATCGGAACAAGCGACCGTCAACGCTGTGTGCAGTACACTTGTATATTCGTGTTTCCTTATTCCGATATCACTCATACCCGACACAAATTGATAGGTATTTTAATGCTTTGATATTAGTACTATCGATATTAATGATGCGATAATAACGATAGAACGAAATAAAAAAACGCGACTCGTATAATGACGACATGACGCGAGAAGGAGGAAGAGAAGAGAAGGAAAGGGGTTTTGACACCCTCAACCTACATGTTCTTGTCTCGGATTAGAACTCGTAACCGTGGCTTTAACACTAGATTCTTCGAGGTGGATGAAGGTTAAGTTATGGTGGCTCGGGTTTGTTGATTCCTAAACTAGGTTTAGGGTTTTTGCTAGTGTATTGTTTAGGGTTTGCTTAGGGTGTATTAGGGTGTAAAGGTGTGAGAGAGAGGTTGAATTTGGGGTGTAAAAGATGTTCCAAAGATGTCTTGAAGTGTGTGCAAAAGGGTTGCTTATATAGGAAAAGCTAGGGCTCCGGTTTAGGGTTACTCGACCAAGTAGGCAGCTGACTCGGTCGAGTGGCCTCGTGCGTCAGCCGTCGGGCTTGAATAAGGGCCCACTCGATCGAGTGGGTGGGTCACTCGATCGAGTGGCCCAGCTGGGTTGCGCGGGTCTATTATTTTGGACCGTGATTATGGATTTTTGATGAGTTTGTGCTTGAATTGGACTTTTGATGTTTGAGGGTTTGTTTTGTATGTCTCGGAAACGACTTTGACCGGGATTGGCCCAATCGCGACAAGTCGGTTTTAACTCCGGTGACGGTTTCGGCCCAAATTAGCCTTATTTGATTGGAAATGGCCCGCTGGGCTTGGATTTAAGGTTGATTTTGTGAGATTTTTACTCTGTAAGCGTGTTAGCCAGCGATTAATGGATTTGAGCTCGTATCCGAGCGCACAGAAGCATGTTAGCGTTCGATCATCATCGGGTGTTTTTTGGGAAACTACCATAGACACCTGGCAGTCAAAATGCGGGTGTCTACAGAGCCTCCACTCTGAATGAGGCTTGGACAGGGCGAAAGTCAGAGTATCCACCAGGCCAATCGAGGATCGAAACCTGGCGGACTTCTGGCCGGGTCGTTTATAGTCCATTAGACTTGCGTAAAGGGCTCGCCAGCCATAAGCTAGAAGTCATACCTGAGCCGATAACTCCGTGGGGAATTGGACTTGTCGCATAAGTCCTGGGTGCGCCTGTATGTAGGCCCATCCCGTGAGATGCCGCCGTTGGCTTCCGCTGGGGAGATATCGTGGGTTGCACGTCCCTGTTTGAGTCGTACCTGTATAAGTCACATAAAATGCTTGCAACACGTAGGTAGTAAAATGACTCGCGCTGGGGGAAAATGATTTTTGAAAATTTGAAGTTTTGAAATTTTGAGATTTTTGAATTTTGGAAACTTTGATATTTTTGACTTCTAACAAAGATTAGGAAAGTTCGGGATGGAGATTTCCGTGCTTGTATCGAGACTAGGCTTGTGGTTTGATTCCAATTAGGATTAGGAAATTTTCCTAAACGGTTTGCAAGGCTAATGCTATATATAGCCCCTTCTTGCTCTTGATTTCTTCATAAGTCCCATCACAAAAGAAAGTCTCTTTATTTTTCTTAAGGCAAAAAGAAAGTCTCTTTATCTTCTTAAGAAGTTTAGCCATGGGAATCGATAGGTTGAGTGTGATGTTGCAGGAGTGGTCCCGTCGCTTTAGGGACACGGATAGGGTGGCTTTGAATCAGACGGGGATAACCCAATTGTATCCGTTCCGTCAGATGGTGGTTGACCGCTATTTTCTGGATGCTTGCTTGGCCTATTGGGATGACATATATCATGTCTTTGCTTTCCCTCGGGGCGAAGTCTGCCCTCTACCTGAGGAGATTGCAGCTATAGGGGGATGGAACCCGATACTCCGTCCCGCCGTCCCGTACTCGATCTATGACCCGAGGAGGAAGCTGAGAGAATTTTTGGGGCTCTCCCACAATGAGGTGTCCCGTATGATGGATGGTGATAATATTTCTCTGATCGACTTGGCTGAGAAATTTATGAATCCCCTTGATGTTCGGGTTAGACCGGCTTATGGTCGTAGGGCTTTCTCTTTTTGTATGCTCCATGTATATGCTTTCGAGGGTCATATGGATTTGTTATCCTGTATGGGAGATACCCGTCTCCTGACTGTAGTAGATTTGATGGAGACTGAACACAGCCCGACTTGGCTGATCACGAGCGAGATTATCCAAGGATTGGACAATCGTAAGAGGGACCCATCAATTCGTCTTACCGGGAGCACCCATTTGTTGCAAGTATGTCACTTGGCCTTCTTTCAATTTTTCGATTTTTGATTTTTTTGCGAATTTTTTTTTACTGCAGGGGGTACTCGATCGAGTCACCCAGGCACTCGGTCGAGTACCCTTGATGAAACCCTCCTGATCTGTCTTCGGAGGTGCCACTCGATCGAGTAACTCTGGCACTCGATCGAGTGCCCTCGTAAAAAAGCCCCCTGTTTGCGTTCATGGGTACCACTCGATCGAGTGTCCCAAGCACTCGACCGAGTGGCCTTAGGCGAATGCCTATTTTGCCTTGGGAGCTCATGCTTTTGTTTCTTTTTGCATATTTGGCTATATGAAAGGCTATCAGTGATAGATCCTCCTCTTGATGCGGGCAACTACCGTCATAACCAGGTGATGACGAGGAGGCGGGCCATTGACTTTTCTCGTCAGATTACGCAAAAGTACTGGGACGAGGTTTTGTCTTTCCATGGCAGCCCGTTAATTCGATGGGTAGTTCCGTGGTGGCCCATCTACCTTTGGAGTGTCTTGGACCCGAGGGACAGAGCCCGCTATCAGGTGATCCTTTCTTTCAGGCAGACGGTTCATCTTTACCCAGATCGCATACTAAGGCAGTATGGATGGACCCAGCGCATCCCCGAAGTTGAAGCAGTTGTGAGTGACCCTACCCAACTGACTGATGTGATGTGTGATACCTGGATGCAAAGATGGTACACACGGCATACTTGGCCCATTGTCAAATCTCGCCGCTCAATCTGGGTTTCAGATTCTTACACGAAGTGGACCAAAGCAGGAGATGCTAAAGCCCGAGCCGCTTTGAAAGTCGATGAAGCCTTTGACCTGCTGAGAAGAGAGCAAGCCAAAGATAACAGGGGGTTCTTTGATGAAGGAGACACTCCAGCTACCCTAGTTCGTCTAATGTCAGGTCACAAGAAGAAGGCTAAGACTCAAGCTGAAGGGTCTAGTGCTAAAGGTGCTTGGGGGAAAGTGAGCCCCCAGACGGACTTGGAAAGAAGACTAGGCCCTAGGCTAGCCGTGCAGGACCGACTTGGCCCACGGGATAGGCTACCCGAGCATGTGCGGGCCCGACTTGGGCCGAAGACTGTGATTGAAGACCCGTCGTCAAAGAAGCGGGTTCGGACTAAGGAGATTCCCCTTGTGATTAGGGAACACTCACCTTCACCTCGGTGACCTCGGGCTCCACGTGATCCGAAGGACAAGGGAAAGGGGAAGATGCCCGGATATTAGTCTTCTTATTTTATTATTTGAATATTATTATTATTTTTGTGGTGTGATTTTTTTTTGTGTATGCCGTTTTGGCGTTTTTTTCGTTTTTGTTTTTTTTTTGTTTTTTTTTTTGTTTTTTGTAATCCCGAGTTTATCGAGATATTAATAAAAGACATATTATTGAACAGCCGTTCCCGTCTTTTCGTTTATTGCAGTGGTTGTACCCTTTTGAGGGGTTGCCTACGTATCCACAAATAGCGGAATCAAACCAAACGTAGTTCAAAATTTGATTTGATTGATTTTTGCAATTTTCGAAATACATCAAGATTATTAATTCGAGATGTGCGACAGTAGAATAATTAATTCTAGCTTATTGACTTGTCTATAATTTTTGAAAATTTATAAAAAGACAAATTTTTATAAATTTTTGCAAATGACATTGAGATGAGTTTTAGGGGTAATAACGCTTCAGCTGGTCCAAGTTGGTTGGGTTGACAAATTCGTTCCCGTCCAAGTCTGTCAGCATTACCGCTCCTCCTGATAGGACCTTCTTGACTAAGTATGGCCCAGCCCAGTTGGGTTTGAATTTACCCCTTGGGTCAACCGGTAGTAAGGCACGAACCGATTTTAGGACCAAATCCCCTTCTTTGATGTTTCGGGGTCTAACCCTTTTGTTGAAAGCCCGTTGGATCCTTTTTTGATATATTTGGATATTGTTGAGGGCTCGTGATCGTCGTTCGTCTAAAAGGACCAGCGAATCGTATTGGGCTTGGACCCAATCTGCTTCAGGTACTCGGCTTTCAAGTAAAATCCTGAGGGATGACACTTCTAGCTCGACTGGTTGGACCGCTTCCATTCCGTATGTCAAGTAATACGGGGTTGCCCCGGTCGCGGTGCGGATTGAGGTTCGATATCCCCATAGGGCAAAAGGTATTTTTTCGGGCCAGTCCCGGTAATTCTCAACCATCTTTTTAAGTATGGTGACAATTGTTTTATTGGCCGCTTCTACCGCTCCATTTGTTTGAGGTCGGTAAGGCGAAGATGTATGCCTTTGAATTTTATATTTTGCCAGCAATGCGGCAGTTTCGGCTTGAAAGTGGGTCCCGTGATCGCTGATGAACTCGTGAGGGATCCCATACCGGCATATTACTTTATTTTGGATAAATTTGGCCACGTGCTTGGCGTTCAAGACACGGTATGACTCGGCTTCGACCCATTTGGTGAAGTAGTCGATGGCCACTAAAATGAAGCAATGACCTCCCGTCCCGGAAGGATGCACCTTTCCAATTATGTCTATACCCCATGTCGAAAATGGCCATGGTGATGTCATTGTATATAAGAGGGAAGATGGCATATGCTGTACATTGGCAAAGATCTGACAGTTATGGCAGTGTTTGACATACACCTGGCAGTCTGTTTCCATGGTGTTCCAATAGTACCCGAGCCTCATGATTTTTCGGGCTAGCATATGGGCGTTCATATACGGGCCGTTTTCACCGTCGTGTACTTCGGCCATTACCTTTTCGGCCTGTATTTTGTCGATGCATAGGAGTAGAGCCCCCTGTGCCGTTTTTTTGTACAGTTGCCCGTCGTCCGTGCGAACGAATTGGGTTGCCAATCTCCGCAAGGCTTTCTTGGCCCGGTTTTCAGTTCCTGGGGGATATTCTCCCGTTGCCAAGTAGGTTAGGACAGTTTGATACCATGGTTCCGGGTCAGTTATCTCGATATCCTGAATGGCGTGGATGTAGGCTGGCTCGGATCGTCTTTCGACACAGATTGGCATGCTGGTCAGGTGATCCGGGATATTCAATAAAGATGCTAATTTGGAAAGTGCATCTGCAAACTGATTCTCTTCCCGGGGCAGATAAATGTATTCTACCTTTTGGAATTGTTTCTCTAGAACCCTTACCCGTGCTTGGTAAGCCACGAGATTGGCGTTTCGAGTTTTCCATTTTTGGAGTGCTTGATTGATGACCAATGATGAATCACGGTGGACCCGGAGGTTTGTTACCCCTAAATCAGCGGCGGCTTGCAACCCGTGAATGCATGCTTCGTATTCGGCCGCGTTGTTGGTCACGTCAAAGTCCAATTTGATGGATAAGGGAGTGTGTTCCCCTCGGGGTGAAATTAACAGGATTCCGACCCCAAATCCTCGGAAGTTGGATGCCCCATCGAAAGATAGATCCCACATCTCCGTATCGGTATGGAATATGTCTTCATCAGGAAAGGCCCATGTATCGGTGTGGCCTTCTTCGGATATTGGGCTGTCAGCGAGGAACTCGGCGACTACCCGGCCTTTGATGGCTTTTAATGGTACAAATTTGAGGTCGAACTCGGATAACATTAAAGTCCATCTTGACATCCTGCCGTTGAGGATGGGCTTCTCGAATAAGTACTTGATAGGATCCATTTTGGATAACACATGTACCTCGTGACTGAGCATGTAATGTCGGAGCTTTTTAGTGGCCCAAAACAATACTAGGCACGTCTTTCCGAGCATTGTATATTTGCACTCATATTCGAGGAACTTTTTACTGATGTAGTAAATAGCTCGTTCTTCTGAATCGACTGTCTGGGCCAGCATAGCCCCCATGGCCGTCTCTGTCGTCGTTAGGTATTACGACAAAGGCAGACCGTGTTGAGGTGGCATTAGTACCGGCGGAGCAGACAGAATCTCCTTGATTTTGTCGAAAGCCGCCTGACATTTGTCGTCCCATAGCACCCATTCTCCGATTTTTAGCTTTTTGAAGATGGGTTCGCATACCATGGTTAATTTCGAAATGAACCGGCTGATGCATTGGACTTTCCCGAGAAATCCCCTTATTTCTTTTTCGGTCTTGGGTGGTTGCATCTCGGTGATGACTTTAATTTTAGCTGGGTCGACCTCGATGCCGCGTTGGCTAACGATATCCCCCAGTAATTTGCCCGACGTTACCCCAAAACTGCATTTTTGTGGTTCAGTCTCATGTTGTATTTACGTAGCCGGGTGAAGAACTTTCTTAGGGCTGAAATGTGCCCGCTTTGGTCCTTGGATTTGACGATCATGTCGTCCAAATAGACCTCCACTTCCTTATGCATCATGTCGTGGAGCAAAGTAGTGGCGGTCCGTTGATAAGTGGCCCCGGCGTTGATAAGCCCAAATGGCATGACGGTGTAACAGTAAGTACCCCAAGGTGTAATGAAGGTGGTCTTACCCATATCCTTTTCTGCCATTTTAATCTGATTGTACCCGGCATACCCGTCCATGAACGATAGAAGGGCATGATCGGCCGTGTTATCCACCAGTATGTCGATGTGTGGTAACGGAAAATCATCTTTTGGGCTTGCCTTGTTAAGATCCCGGAAGTCCACGCAAACCCGCACCTTGCCGTCCTTCTTGGGTACCGGCACGATGTTTGCAACCCAGTCTGGATATTCAGACACTTGTATAAAGCCTGCTTTGAATTGTTTATCGACCTCTTCCTTGACTTTAAGAGACCACTCGGGCTTCATTCTTCTGAGTTTTTGCTTTACCGGCTTGCACCCATCTTTGATGGTTATTCGGTGTTCGGCTATCTCCCGGTCTATACCCGGCATGTCCTTGTAGGACCATGCAAAGACATCTTTGAATTCCTGGAGGAGGTCTGCGAATTGTTTTCTCTCCTCTGGATCTAAAGATAGGCCCAACTTAAGCATCTGGGGCTCTAAAGTGGTTCCCACATTTATGGACTCGGTTTCTTCGATTACCGGATCTCGGGATTCCCTTTGCTCGAGCTGCTCGACCAGATGTTGAGGTAAAGGTACCTGTTCGTCGGGTTTCTCAATGTCATTGCATATAAAATTTTTGAAATTGAGAAAATTTTGGAAATAAGACAAGTCGTAAGCAGAACGGTGTTCGTTATTATTATTGATGGTAAATTTTGAAAATAGCTCGAATAGAGCTGCCATCTGATCATTGGTCAGTGGCGAGATAGGGAGAGGTCTTGGGACAGGCCCCGAGACCTCAGTGGATAAGGGAAGAGGGGTTACAGACTCGAATTTAGCACCAGACCCTCTAGACTCGGACTCAGACTCCGACTCTGACTCAGACTCAGACTCGGTATCCGGCATGTCTCCCTCGCCGGTGGTCAGCTTGTAGACCCGTCCTTGACCGTCGGTCCATTTTATGGTCTTCCTCCAAGCCCTCGTCTCGGTGTTGGTACCGACCTCGGTGATTAGCTTGGTTGGGTCAAACCGATCGCTGCGAAGGATCAAGTTGACCAAGTCGTCCTTTGGAGCGGGGACGGCCTTGTCTTCCCCGAATAAGAGCCCCAGCACGGGCTCGGAGTTGTTTTCGTCTTCCTTTGATTCGGCCTGGACGATGGTGAATATATCATCAGGGATGAAATTGCATTCCCGAGCCTTTTTGGTCTCGGGATATGTGACGGTGGGTCGGTAGAGGCCCACTTGGATAGCTCCGAAGAGTGGAGTGACGAAGTAATCCGTTAACTTCGGGCTATAAGGGCTTATGTAAGTACCCTTGAAAATGTCGATGACCTTGTGAATACCGGCCTGAACCACGTTTTCCGGGGTTATAGCATACCCCAATCCGAAATGTGATTCGCCATCATTTAGGACCTCGATAATCTTCCCAGCTGGAAGATATGGCCTTGAGGTTATTCCGGGTAGGTAACCCAGATTTTGTAGCATCGTGTCGATGCTAGTTGTAAAGTAGGGCCTAAAGAGATATTCTTCTTCGATCATGCCCACAAAATCAAATCCTCGTGGGTCGGCCCGGCCCGTAGCGTTGCAGCTTGCTATGGTAATTGGGGTCGCCTCCAGCGTGATGATATCGTCTTTGAGGGGCATCTTGACTTTTCGATGGAGTGTAGATGACACGGCCTTGACTGCGTGGATCCAAGGCCTTCCTATTAAGAGACGGAATGATGAGGTGACATCTATTACTTGAAATTCCAACTCCTTTTCGATTGGGCCCGTTATGATCTTCAATTTCACGGCCCCGGCGACAGGTTTTGGGCTTCCGTCGAAAGCCTGGATAGCCTGCGCCGTCGGAAGCTAATCGGCATCGGTGATGCCGAGTGCTTTTGCGGTCCTCAGAGGAAGGACATTCACGGCTGATCCATCGTCGATAAGGGTCATCGGGAGGTATTTACCCTTGTAGATGACCGTGATGTATAGGGCCAGATTGTGATTGGGCCCAAATGGTGGCAGATCAGCTTCGGAGAAGGTTATGAGCGGGCCTTCTTTTTTGGATTTGCCCTTAAGGTAGGGCATAATGGTGGCTACCATTTCAGCAGGGGTAGCTTCTGAATCAACCTTGATTTCATCGAGAGCCTTAGTCAGTGCTTCCCGATGAGCTTGCGAGCTAACCAATAGTTGCCATATGGTTAGATCAGCTCGGACCCTCTTCATTTGCTGGACCAGAGCTGTGTCTGGGCTTGGTTCTTCGAGGGTAGGCTCCGTCCTGGCAGGTTCAGTGACGGATATAGGAATGGAGCGCCCAGCTGCGGTGAGGTGATTGGTGGCTAAGGCTTTGGACTTAGCCTTTCGGACCTCTTCAAGGGTGATGGGGACAGCTTCCCCTTTGGTTAAGTAGACATCATTCTCGTCGTCGAACCATATCCCGTTGATTTGGGGGATATAGGGAGAGATGAGGTGAGAACAGTCAATTACCTCACCGGTGAAGATAGCATGGGCGCTGAACGGGTTTTCTTTGTTGCTCGGCTTGTCTCCGGGCAACGGGATTTTCCTGCTCTCGATAAGATCTTGGATCAGGTGCTTTAACCTCCAACACTTTTCAGTATCATGCCCGTTACCCCGGTGATACTAACAGTAGGCTTGGGCATTGTAAGTTTTGGGCCTCTTTTCTACTGGAGGTTCTGCAGTTGGGCCTATCGGCTGGATTAGGCCCTTTGATGATAGCCTTTGTAAGGCGTAAGTATAGGTAGTCCCTATATCTGTGAATACCCGATTTGGTGTATTCTTCTTAGATGAGGCGTCGAGCAGGTTTACCTCGTCGAAGATGCTGCGAGTTGCAACTGCAGGTGTGGGCTTGATCGTAGATGAACTTGCCCCTTGATAGCCTTTGGTAGAGGCCTTAGTCAGGCTCTCTAGTCTCAAGTCATCCTCGATTCTCGTGCCCATTTCAGTAAGGACAGCGAAGTTTGGGATGATAGCATACCGGAGATGGACCCGGTAGGATGGGAGTAGATTTTTGACGAAGGCTTCCACTAGGGCCTTCTCGCCGGGCTTGTCGACCAGCTTCACACTCTCAGCCCTCCATCTTTGCAGGTATTTTGTGAACCCTTCTTTGGGCTCTTGAGCCATGACCTCCAGAGTATGCATTGTAGTCTGGATTTCAGTGTTATCGGCGTAGTTCCGAGCAAATTCGGTCGCCACATCATCCCAAGTCTTGTATTTCTTGGGGTCAAGCCTGTAGAACCAGGCACTGGGATGCATCTCCAAAGAGGAAGGGAATAGGTGCTTGAACATGGTGGACTTTACCCCTTTGACTGCCATGAAGTCCTTGAAGGCCCGGATATGATGGACCGGGTCTTCGGTACCCTCAAACATAGGAATTCCCGTCAGGTTGAGGTTGGCCGGTAGCTCGTTACTCAAAGGTGAATAAATGCGAGCATTTTCGGAGTGGATTGAGTTGCTTGTCGATAAGTGAACTTGCTCCTCGAGCCTGCGAACAACACTGACCAATTCGGCTATGGGCCCGGTGGAATCAGCTCCTTCAACCGGGACCGTCTTCTCTACAGTGCTCAGGCGAGTGTCCAAAGTTTCTTGGTTAGCGAGGATAGAGGTCAGTTGAGTCTCGATTTTGGTTAAGGCATTTTTCAATTATTCCATCTTGCGTTGATGTCGGGTTGTGGCTGGCCTGTCTGTAAGAACACCGCGTAATCAGAAACTAGCCCAGAAATCCCGGAATAGAAAGTACATCCCGAACGAGACTAAGAGGGAAATGACTCGAGAAAGACACCTAGACGGGTGACTTGTGAAAGGTGGGCCTTCCTTAGGATTCGGCGAGTGGGCCTAGTCCTGTTCGAAGGAAGGTTCACGTGAAACATCCCCAGACTTTTGACTCGACTGTGTTGATGGGCCTTCCTTTGTAGGAGTATGTTCTACGTAGGTGGGCCTTGCCTTAGTCTAATAAGGCGGACTGGGATAGGGAAGAAGCTCGTGATGTAAGATCAACAGAGCTTCGACGCTAGAGAGACTTGACAACTTAAGACGTGACCTGACACTGCTAAATATGGGAGGTCCTAAGGAGAGAAAGGTTTTGAAAATTGATTGATTTGAAAGTTCCGAGACAACTCGGTGGAGAGGCCCGATTTTTCGAGAAAGATCGGAAAGTGTATCGGGCCTCGGTTTTGAGAGTTCGAAAATGCTTTGAGTTTTGAATTGGGCAGCATACCGGCTAGAAAATAGGTTATTTTGAGTAAAATCACAAGTCCTAAATTTGGTATGCGTCCCGGGTTTTGAAATTGAATAGTTAAAAAAAGATGCAGTCTTTGAAAAATTGACGATTTTTGAAAACGACTCGGAAACCAAGTAGCACGTAGTCACACAAGCATTATAACGACGCCATGTATGCTCTACACTAAGTCTCGGTCGGTCTGAGAGGATCTATACCAGTGTACATAGTCTAGACGTTGATCGGGACGGACTCTCTAAGTCGAATTGAGCTTAGAACATGCCGCGAAATCCACTCGAATCGACTATGGACACCTTTTGACATATCCATGTTGGAGTACATCAATGGTATAGTGGGACGTCGGTCACCAGTACCGGCCCGGGAAAATATGGGTTATGCATGAACCGTAGAACTAACACGCGTATTGTATTTGTCAAACGATTTCTATTCGAGTCTCACCCTGAGGATGCCGATGGTAAGTCACACATCAGTTATTCCCTAGCGGAGTCGCCAAATTGTGGACATGACATAGGTCCACTCCGACGCGGCCACGCGCGGGTTTGGGTAGGCGAATGAATCTCCATATGAAATGGATCGAATTGAAATTTAGGTCTATGTGGAGTCGCCACTGAATTTTGTGGTTATTCGGAACCATTCGAGCCCACTCTATGTCGTAGTGGTCCGTATACAAAATACGGCTCATTTCCGATGTCATAGTTTATTGGGCTCGTCCCTTTGCATTTGATACCAATACCGACGTTATCGGATATTATGTATTGAATGACTCTCGTGCGCCAACGGTTTCGGGCATCCGAAAACCGAGGTTCTGAGTTAGGGGTGAGGGTATGTGTTGGGAAGCCCACGAAGGACACCCAACCCCGCCCGCACATTAGCGGCCTCTACTAAGAATTCGAATGACTTACAATACGCGCGCTAGTTAAACGGGAAAAAGCTTATGCAAACATTGTTTTCCTAGGCATGTGAATTGAATTGAAAAGGGTTTCTAAGTCGATTTAATGCAATTAATTCTACGTCAAAGTGGAATTTAGCATGCGGGTTCATTTAGTAGAATAAACAAACAAAAATTAAATTGACAAAAGAAATAACAAACGCGTTAGTAACGATGCAATGATATAACGAATAATAACGGTTTGTGCAAATATTGAATTGAATTGAAAAGATGCAAATATGACGATGCATGGTTTAAAAAGGTAGTAATACACGTGATGGATTAGGCACGTGCCGACTTAAGTCACGAAAAACGATTAACGAGACTCGAATGCTTATTGTAGGACTCACGGTTTGGCGTGATTAAGGGCCACTCGACCGAGTCATTGTGTGACTCGACCGAGTGGTCCTCTGAAAAGCGATCTGTCCAGGCTTTATGACCCTACTCGACCGAGTCACTGTGAGACTCGACCGAGTGGAGGTCATAGAGGCATTCTGTTTCGCATTACGGGCCCCACTCGACCGAGTTATTGACCAATCCGGTCGAGTACGTAGCCACTCGATCGAGTCACAGTGAGACTCGACCGAGTGGAGGTCATGACAGACTTTCTGTTTCGATTTTTGGGGCGCCATTCGACCGAGTGGGCTAGGCACTCGGTCGAGTGCCCCCTGTACGAATCATAATTCGTTTGCAATTTTGTGCCGATTTAGAGGTTGCTTTTGATTTTTGATAATTCGATGGTTTTACCGAATTGAGCATAAATATTACATGACTTATGCTCGATTCGGGTTTTTCGTAAATCATAGATTTGATTGAACCGAATATAAATATTGTTTGAATTTATACCCAATTCTAAATTGGAATGCTCGTCGTATCCCATATTCGATTATTGAATCGATATGGAATACCGGAGCGGAGAAAGTAATGAAAATTGATTTTGAGTCATTTTAAATTAATTATCGTGATATGAACAAATCGCGTTAATTAATTCATATGACTTGATTGTTAGACTCGATATCCAATTATGGAGTTGATATCGAATCTAAAATCGGCGCTTTACTTGAATAAATAAAAAGCTTGATTCCCTCAACTTCTCCGACATCAAAGTAAATCCCTAGGGATTGTGATGTCGGATCCGTGTCAACGGGTTTCGACCCTTATTGAAGTACGATACTTGTTCTTTGAGAAATCGATGTGACATGCGAATAACAATAATTATACAAATGATATGAAAATTATTATTGAAGTTAACCTATCTCAATAACCAAGTAATCGGGATATCGGAACAAGCGACCGTCAACGCTGTGTGCAGTACACTTGTATATTCGTGTTTCCGTATTCCGATATCACTCATACCCGACACAAATTGATAGGTATTTTAATGCTTTGATATTAGTACTATCGATATTAATGATGCGATAATAACGATAGAACGAAATAAAAAAACGCGACCCGTATAATGACGACATGACGCGAGAAGGAGGAAGAGAAGAGAAGGAAAGGGGTTTTGACACCCTCAACCTACATGTCCTTGTCTCGGATTAGAACTCGTAACCGTGGCTTTAACACTAGAGTCTTCGAGGTGGATGAAGGTTAAGTTATGGTGGCTCGGGTTTGTTGATTCCTAAACTAGGTTTAGGGTTTTTGCTAGTGTATTGTTTAGGGTTTGCTTAGGGTGTATTAGGGTGTAAAGGTGTGAGAGAGAGGTTGAATTTGGGGTGTAAAAGATGTTCCAAAGATGTCTTGAAGTGTGTGCAAAAGGGTTGCTTATATAGGAAAAGCTAGGGCTCCGGTTTAGGGTTACTCGACCGAGTAGGCAGCTGACTCGGTCGAGTGGCCTCGTGCGTCAGCCGTCGGGCTTGAATAAGGGCCCACTCGATCGAGTGGGTGGGTCACTCGATCGAGTGGCCCAACTGGGTTGCGCGGGTCTATTATTTTGGACCGTGATTATGGATTTTTGATGAGTTTGTGCTTGAATTGGACTTTTGATGTTTGAGGGTTTGTTTTGTATGTCTCGGAAACGACTTTGACCGGGATTGGCCCAATCGCGACAAGTCGGTTTTAACTCCGGTGACGGTTTCGGCCCAAATTAGCCTTATTTGATTGGAAATGGCCCGCTGGGCCTGGATTTGAGGTTGATTTTGTGAGATTTGTACTCTGTAAGTGTGTTAGCCAGCGATTAATGGATTTGAGCCCGTATCCGAGCGCACAGAAGCATGTTAGCGTCCGATCATCATCGGGTGTTTTTTGGGAAACTACCATAAACACCTGGCAGTCGAAATGCGGGTGTCTACAAGGTGAAATTTCACCCTATGAGATTTTGATCGGGCAAAATTTCGCTCCGCGGTATTTCAGCCATATTGGAGAGAATCCACAGGGCAAAACTTCACCATATGAAGACTCAAAGGACAAAGTCTCACTAATGAGCAAGGATTGGATTATGGGCTTAAAGATTGTGTGACCCATTAAGAGCTTAGTATATATAGTAACCTTAGGTTTTCATTTCATTTTGTGCCTTAAGTGTGGCTTCTTAGGATAGGGTAGTGGAGGAGGTATTCATAGTAGTAGTAGTAGTAGCCAGGGGCGGACCCAGGATGTTTTATTTTGTGTAGCAAATATATTTTCTCAGTATTAAATGTGTATTAGGAAAAAAATATGATGCTCCAAAAAAATAACCGAACAATTGTTCAAAAATTCACTTCAATCTTGAGAGCATAATCCAGTGTAAGATGAATTTCTCAAATTTTCTCAAATAAAACCCAGTAACCACCCATTGTTAATTTTTTATTTAAAATCTGAAAATAAATACCAAATAATGTACACTTAACACAAATAAAATATACTGATATTTAAACAAACATAAAAACATACAATCACCTTACTTATCTATGCCCTGCCAAGTGCAAATTTATACATCCTAAATTTTTTCATCTACCATCAATGAGTGAAATACAACAAGGACAGTGCAGTAGCCTGATAACAATTGAGATCGGAAATGTCATTCCATAGCTTTGTGAAATTGAAAAGTGCAAATTTGTGAAATTGAAACACATTACGGTTATTTGACTTCAACTAGTGAAATTGTGGGGGCATCTATACTAATCTATAATACAGAAATCGCACAATGGTTTTTTGGCGCCAAAACTAAATATCAAATTGGATTTTGAAAGTTAATATTTAACTATGTTAATAAATATGGTGAATATTGATTGCTATCCCTTGGCGCATTTTTAGGAATATGGGGATAATTAAGGAGGTTAATTAATTCTGTATGGGAAAGATAATCTTTAGGTTATTATTCTACCTCTTAATTAAGGAAATTGATTTATTTTGGGAAGATAATTGGGGTAGCAAACTTTGTTCTTCTTAATTATTTCTGAAAATTTTCCTGTAGCAACTACTACACCTCCTCTAAGCATGGGTCCGCCCCTGGTAGTAGCTTCCATTAGAAAATACACTCCTTCACACAATTCATTATTATGCTTTATTAGATCTAGAAAAACTCCATCTTCTTATGTTTTAGTAGTGTAGTTTTAGATCTAATTATGGAGATTGAGGAGCTTTTGCAAGGATTAGTGACAAGTTCTTGTATTTTCTTCTTCAAGCTTCATCTTTTTATGTTAATCTTCATCTTCTTTATTGGGTTTTTCCTCCATTGTTGATACTTTCTTCTCCTCTCTCTCCTCTCTAATTAGTTTCTTCTCTAGTTTTTCCCCTAGTTTATTGTTTTTCTTGCTTTGTTATTGTTTTTCCTAGTAGATCTTGTTCTTGGTTTTATTTTTATCTCACTTGTGTTAGATTAATTTCCCCTCTTTTTGTTAGTATGGATTGTTTTTGCCTAATTCCGTTGTTAGTTATTCTTGTTAGTTTTACCATGATTAGTGAGTAGATCTTTGTTAGGGGTTAGGGGAGGATGGATTTGGGTAACATGGATTAAGGATTCTTGTGATTGAATACACTTTGGTTGATTTGTCTATTTTGGATTTGTTGTATGCTTGTCGACTTTACTTGATCAATTTAGTTGACTCGTATTCACCCTTGTCAATATGGGGAAACTCGGGGCTTGGGTAATTCTGATTTAGTGACCTAGCTTCTTCGTCGTGAAAGCGAGTCTTAGTGAGGTCGGGTGTAGAGACCGAAAGGTGACCATCCCTTATCAATTGTGTATTGTTTTCTTGATTCCTTGTTTTTGTATCCCATTTCCGATTCCCCATCTCCCCCTAACACTTTTCCTATATGACTTTCTTTTTAGCTATTAGAACGACCACCTTAGTCTAGTTTAATTACCTCAAACCCCCCTTAGAACCCAAACGTATTTAGACTTTTACTCGACCGACTTTACGAAGACCGTCCCTTGGATCGATCCCGACCTACCACTACTACATTAGTTAGGTTAGTTGGTGTTTATAAATATTGTTTAACCGTGCGGGTCGCGACGCCCGCACATCAAAATGGCGCCGTTGACGGGGACGGCGATTAGTTGATTGAGTTTTTGTCTTTTTGCGTTTGGTTTTGCTTTTATTTTTATCTCTCTCTACCCTAGTACCACTTGGTGCTAGGAGACTCACCTTCTACCTGAGTCTTTGCCCAGGAATAGGTTATCACGTTTTGGTTCGATCCCGAGCCAGAGATGTTTTCTAAAGCTATGAGATTCCGGGGAAATAACTCAACAAAGGTGATTCAACATTCATACCTCACACCACCAAACATTCATCCCATCCTTCCACCTCCTCCAAATCCATTCATATCACAAACTACTACCATTCCCACCATTAATAATCCACCTACACCTTTCACTCACAAAATTCCCCGTCAACATCACCTCTTATAACTCCACAAAAAATTTCTCCACCTTCTCCACCTCCCATTTCACCACCCCCCCCAAGAAACTTCCAAGAACCCATCATGCCACCTCTTGATTCACATTCTCAATCCTTGGAAAGCACTTCCATGAACAATGAATCAAAGCTCGAATTAAAATCGGGAGAACTAACCAAGAGATTTGAAGGTATAACTCCTAATTCTAACTCAAGGGATGTGAACCAAGTTCAATCAAGGCCACCAAGACGACCTCCACTGCCAAAAATCCCTTGTGAGTGTCGTGGAAACTATGGTCATGAGTCCAACAATTGTCCTTCTTATGAAGGAATGTGCTATCAAGAATGCAATGAAGTCCAAGTGTTTCAAAATATCAATCCAATGCCTCAAAATGACCCTTTTTCAAACACATACAATCCTGAAACAGGGAACCATGTGCAACATTACAACTCTTATGCAAATCATGATGTGCAAAATCCGGGACCAATGTATCAAGAGGGACAACAAGAAATGCCATTCAATTCACACCATCAACAAAGTTCTTTCATTCAAGGGCCTCCTCCCTACTTGCCTCTTCAAGAGGAAAATTTTAACAATCAAGGAGGCAATTATTTCCAAGGCCAAGGTGAATTCCATAATCAACACATGAATCAAGGAAACAATTACCAAAATCTTGAAGGTAATTTTCGCAATCAAGGGAATAACCACGGTTTTCAAGGTTATAATCAAGGTATTCAAAGCTTCAATCAAGGGGATTATATCCAAGGGTATCATCCTAACTTCAATCAAAGTTCCCAGGTATACAATCCCGAATATAACCAACCTCCACCTTTCCATGGCGATTACCAACAAGGTCAATGGAATGGCCAATGTGAGAATCCTATACAATTCATGCAAAAAGCGATAACATTCTTAGCTTACGAGATTGCAGATATAAGAAAGGAACTCAAAGCTAGGAAATCACAAGAAGCCATCAAGACTCCTACCTTTCCGGTACATCCACCACAAGGACTACCCCGACAACCTCAAAATCCTAATTACCCGCAACATCAAGCATATGCCAATGCCGCCACATGGATTGAAGGAAAAGAACTAGTAGGCCCTCAAAAAATCATGGGTCTAGAGCAAGTGGGAAAACCGAAGGTGAAACATGTTGAAAAGCAAAGTGCCCCTCATTCTAGCAAGTTGAAACTACACCCAGCAAGAACAACTTGTTGTGAGGAAGATCCTTGTGTAACCGATGTAACCAAGCGCGAAATAAGGGACCCTTCTAAGTACATCAAGGGAGATAAGGGTTATGTGATAGAGGAAATTCAAAAAGAGAAAAGCATTCCACCTTCTAAGCCACATGTGCCACCTTTGTCATTTCCATCTCGAGCTACGATCAATAGGAAGGACATCAAGTCCACCTCATTCTCCGACTTGCTAAAGAAGGATAAGGTAACTCCCCCTCTCACCGATATAGTTGGCCGATGTGATGATACAATTGTGGTTGCACTCACCAAAGAGTATAATTCGGCCTTATCGAGCAGGATCCCCACCAAAATGGGTGATCCCGAGAATTTTTGAATACCTTGAACAATAGGGAATGTTGAAATCGATTGTGCTCTATGTGATCTTGGAGCGGCCGTGAGCATTATCCCTCTATCAATCGTGAATGATCTTAATATCAACAACATGAAACAAACACCGATCAAAATTCGACTAGTCGACGGTTCCATCAAGACCCCGGTTGGTATGATTGAAGACGTGCTAGTTCGAGTTAAAAATCTCTCGATCCCTACCGACTTTGTGGTAATGGACGTGAAAGTAAACAAGCATGCCCCCATAATCCTAGGTAGGCCCCTTTTGGCCACCGGCGGAGCAATCATAGATGTTAAAAAGGGGAAGCTTTCGTTTAATGTCGGTGAAGAGATCGTGCAATTCAAATTACCTATCACATCAGAAAACCCAATGGTGAGTGATGTCTTCGGAAATGAAATGTTTGAATACCTTCTAGATGCCGAGTCCCTTGTGATAGAAAAGGAGAATGAAGCTAAGTTGAGTAATTTACTCGATAATGTTGAAACAAAGGTGAAGCTTAATGATTCGACCACCGTGCAACCACCTAAGAGTTCATCTTCCAACACTTTTCCAACTTCCCGTAGGGGAGCTATCAAAAAATCCAAAAAGAAGAAATCGAAAAGTGTGGTGAACATGGAACCAAGAGACGGAAAGCTAATGACGCGCAACGAGGGTGTAAGCCTTGTTGATAAAGCAAAGGTCGAAGTTGGCAATCAAAAATTGAAATTCGACGAAGTATTCCGGCTAGTACAAGAAGTTAAAACTACCCACCAAAAATTATCAAGGATCATGTGTATGTCCGAGCCACGGGCAAGTTTTGATGGAGGTGAACTATGCATCGATCGCTATGATGGCGACCCGGGTTGAGTTTGTATCACATTTGATGAGGTTTGGTGGTATCCTTAATAACCATCTTGTATATATTGTATCATAACTTTTGGTTTGTTTGTTAGTTAGTCTTTGGATGAATGAGTGAGCTTGGATTGCAAGGAGCTTGAAAGCTTGGGTATTTTGATCGATACTTGAGGTCGATTTGGAGAGTTTTTGTGGTGTTGTAGGTGTTTGTTGAAGAAGTTTTTGCTCACATCTTGAAGTTTGTGAGTTGGGATTGTTGTTTGAGAAAATGTGAGACTTGTGAAGGCATTTGGAAGGGCAAAAACCAAGAACAAGAAGCACAAATGGCGTCGGGCAAAACTTTGCCCGTTGGATTTATTAGTCGTTACCGCCGGGTGAAACTTTGTCCGCTGGAGTTATTGTCGCCATTTGCAGATTTTACCGTCGGACGAAACTTTGCCCGATGGAGTCCGACCGGGCGAAATTTCGCCCTACGGAAAAAGTTGCCAGAAATTGATCAGTTACCGTCGGACGAAACTTCGCCCGATGAGATTTCACCGGGTGAAACTTCACCCGGTGGAATTAGTCGGCTCCACTTTTTCCCACACTTTTTCTCCTCCACTTTCCTATATCTCTCCACTACACTAAACACCATTTTCATCCATTAAAACCTCAAATACTACAAACCCCATTAACACCACTCCCAACTTTACTTTGTCATCCTCAAAACCCAAATTATTCATCATCAATCCACTCTTTTTATTACACACCATTCTTCCCTTTCTCTTTTTCCCATCCACATTCACTATTATACTCCCTTCCACCCAAATCCATCACACTCCACTTCATATACCTTCACTTCTCTCTAATCCTTCGTTCTTCATTTGATGATTATAGTTTTTGGTTTGTGTTGTTACAAGGACTTGCTTGATGAGAAAGTTGGTGTGCCCTTGAATGGCCGAGTATTTTTAGCTCCTGGTCTTTGGTGACGTGATTACATCATTGACCCTTTTTGAAAATCCTATAAACGCTATTTATCCTTTTTTATTTTTCGAAATCGTGCGAAATCCGGGCTAGGTGATGTGATTACACCTACGCCCTTTTCTCACCTTTCATTTCTCTTTTATTTTTATTTTTATATATTTTTCATTTTACCATCTTTTGGCTAGGGTCTAGGTGACGTGATTACACCTAGGCCCGACCCTTCCTTTTTATTTTCTTTTCTTTTCCAAAATTTTTGAAAAATCTCAAAAACATTCAAAAAAATCATTAAAATCCAAAAAGATTTTCCTTATTTTTCTCTTTCTGTCTTTTTCGATTTTCCCCCTACTTGTGCATTGAGGACAATGCACAGTTTCAGTGTAGGGGAGAGGTCTACTATCCTTTGATTTTTCCTTTTTATTTTTCAAAAAATCATAAAAACTTGAAAAATTCATAAAAATACAAAAAGATTTTTCTTTTTTTTTTCTCTTCTTATTTTATTTTTGTCGTGTCTTTGTGTCCCTTGTATAGTCTTGTTCTCCACTCTTGCAGGATCGCCACCAACCTTATAGCACGAGATGAAAGGTTATGGAAGCAAAAGATCGCTTGGTAACCTCTTTCCTCTTCGTTTTTTCCCTACCCTTATCTTGTATGGGAGTTTGGGTTTGATGCTATTTGGAGGCTCTTGATGAGCATTTTGGAATTGGTGGATGTGGTTATATTGATTATTTGATGGAGACCGGAGTACATGACTTCACTTGTGATTTTCTTTTCTTTCGTTTGTTATTTTTCTCTTTTGTGTATTTCTTTTTTATTTTGTATAGTGTGTTTAGGGTAAAAGTTTTCGAAAACCCGATTACGAACTTATTGCAAGAGTTTACATTCCATTGTGGATAAGCCATTGTAGATTTTGGACCTTAATCTAGTAGAATGACTCTAAATCAACGAATTTGTTGATCTTTTACCTTGAGTCCACCTTTTCTACTAGAGGTTTACTTCGGGGTTTGCACTTGACCACCCATGGAGGAGTTAGGCCTTGGTTTCTGCATCCTATTTTCTAGGTGACCTTGCTCGAATGACCATTGCACCTTTAGTCCAAATTCTCCATTTTTTGTAGGTTATCCGGGGATGGGCCCGTTTCCGGGTACCTATTCATCCTTTCACCCATACACCACACAATAAGTTTACAAAAATAAACCTCCAAGCTTGGTTTCGAACCACATCAAAAAG
This sequence comes from Agrostemma githago, assembly GCA_958450325.1. Taxonomy (NCBI): domain Eukaryota; kingdom Viridiplantae; phylum Streptophyta; class Magnoliopsida; order Caryophyllales; family Caryophyllaceae; genus Agrostemma; species Agrostemma githago. Next base: position 8,932,143 of record OY288239.1, read on the forward strand.
CCAAAAAAGGGGCAAATCAAAGCAAGAGAAAAGGGCACAAAAATATGATAGTCAAAGGAGAGAAAAGAAGTATCAATGAAAATCGTATCATCAAAAACATCTCCTTCAAAAAAAAAGAAAAAAAAAGCCCTTTGATCGACATATCGCCGTGAAGTGTCTACTAGAGGACCGAGTCTCGAGGAAGGAAGATAGCGGTGATTAGTCGATTCACCACAAAATTGTAAACACATCTCCACTTTTTGTTTGGACTAATTTGGAAAATTCGAGTTTGGAACGACCCTCTTGACCCTAGTCAAAGAGAGCGGGATTGCACCTACCTATAGTGTCGAACAAATCCATGGTTCACTTTTTCCACTCCGTTTAACACCCCGTCGTACCCCTTTAAAAGATTAGGAGGACCTAACTAAGTCATCAACATCTTTATTGCTTTAATGTCATACTATTAGGCTTCGGTCCTTGTCCACGTGGGTGATTTGTTTTGGAATGTTCATAATTGTTTAGGTAAGTAATCGGTGTCTTCCCCGTCGTCTCGATGAGGGATTCGGTGTTTTGTTTTTGCTTTGGATGCGTCTATTCTTTCGTGTTATTTGTTTTTGTGTGTTTGGTCGCATCCACCATTTTGAGCAAGACTCAACTTGCCTTGCATTGAAGTACCTTACCTGATAGGTATTCCAATGTGAGTTGAAGGGACGGAGCGGGCCCGTTAATTGCCTCGTATTGACTTAACGTAGTCTAGCCTAGTAGTAGTAGTCTTAGTTAGTTTCTTTTTGGGTCTTTGCTCGAGGACGAGCAACGGTTTAGTTTGAGGGAATTGTTGTGTGTCAAATTTGGATCATTTTTCCCCTCATTTAGACCCGTTTTTCCCCTGCTTAGCGAGACTAAAGTGCGATTATTGCCCTATTTTGAGTCTTTTTTGCATTAGCGTCCCTCTTGTGCGTTTTATGTGTTTTTGGTAGTTTTTCTATCGATTTTGATAGGATTTGGCGCCGAAAGCATGATCGAGCTTCTACGAGCACAAGAGAGGGGAATACCGTCCAAAAAGCAAAGCACACAACCTAAAATCCAAAGTCCAAACCCAAGAGGTGAAACCCTGAGCAAAAAGGAAAAACTATAGTCCATTGGGCATCTTCACTAAAGAGGTCAAACTTAAAATGAATATATCTAGAGTTTTAGACCTCGGATCGAAGAGATTCTAGTTGGAAGTGAAAGCTTATCTTCTTAGCTTTCCAACGACATATCACACGCCCCAATCAGAGTTCAAACGAGAGAGTTATGGCCCTCTGAAGTCACAGGGCAAAATTTCACCCTATGATAATTTGACCGGGCGAAATTTCGGCAGACGGTGTTCCTCTCCAAATTGCCATTTCGGACAAAAAAGTTCATAGGGTGAAATTTCACCCTATGAGATTTTGATCGGGCGAAATTTTGCCCCGCGGTATTTCGGCCATATTGGAGAGAATCCACAGGGCAAAACTTCACCCTATGAAAACTCAAAGGACAAAGTCTCACTAATGGGCAAGGATTGAATTATGGGCTCTAAGATTGTGTGACCCATTAAGGGCTTAGTATATATAGTAACCTTAGGTTTTCATTTCATTTTGTGCCTTAAGTGTGCCTCCTTAGGATAGGGTAGTGGAGGAGATCTTCATAGTAGTAGTAGTAGTAGCAGCTTCCATTAGAAAATACACTCCATCACACAATTCATTATTATGCTTTATTAGATCTAGAAAAACTCCATCTTCTTATGTTTTAGTAGTGTAGTTTTAGATCTAATTAGGGAGATTGAGGAGCTTTTGCAAGGATTAGTGACAAGTTCTTGTATTTTCTTCTTCAAGCTTCATCTTTTTATGTTAATCTTCATCTTTTTTATTGGGTTTTTCCTCCATTGTTGATACTTTCTTCTCCTCTCTCTCCTCTCTAATTAGTTTCTTCTCTAGTTTTTCCCCTAGTTTATTGTTTTTCTTGCTTTGTTATTGTTTTTCCTAGTAGATCTTGTTCTTGGTTTTATTTTTCTCTCACTTGTGTTAGATTAATTTCCCCTCTTTTTGTTAGTATGGATTGTTTTTGCCTAATTCCTTTGTTAGTTATTCTTGTTAGTTTTACCATGATTAGTGAGTAGATCTTTGTTAGAGGTTAGGGGATGATGGATTTGGGTAACATGGATTAAGGATTCTTGTGATTGAATACACTTTGGTTGATTTGTCTATTTTGGAATTGTTGTATGCTTGTCGACTTTACTTGATCAATTTAGTTGACTCGTATTGTGTAATGTTTGCTTGATTCCTTGTTTTTGTATCCCGTTTCCGATTCCCCATCTCCCCCTAACACTTTTCCTATATTGACTTTCTTTTTAGCTATTAGAACGACCACCTTAGTCTAGTTTAATTACCTCAAACCCCCCTTAGAACCCAAATGTATTTATACTTTTACTCGACCGACTTTACGAAGACAGTCCCTTGGATCAATCCCGACCTACCACTACTACATTAGTTAGGTTAGTCGGTGTTTATAAATATTGTTTGACCGTGCGGGTTGCGACGCCCGCGCATCACTAACATCCTACTCACATAACACAATATGTATGTATGTGTATATTGATCAACACATTTTATATCTATTGATTTCGTCCCCCGATCGTCGATTTATCGCGTTTTCTTCTCCTGATTATGCCTTTGCTGTCGATATTTTCTAGAAAGTCGATACTGCCGTATCTCGGATTATTTTGCAGGATATGTGTATTTTTGAACGCATTTATGTCTTGACAAACTAAAAAGACTAAGCCGAGGATGAGAATGGGAATCGAGAAGGAACAAAGAAGGAAACAAATGCAAATTGAGGAGAAAGAATGATCGCCTACACAAGGGTCAACTTCAAACGTCCATATCTTGAGTTTTACAATTTCAATCAGGGTGATTCTAGTGGCGTTTGAAAGCTCTTTCTCTTAGCTTTCCAACAGTATATTAGAGGTCCAATTTGAACAAGTAAAGAAGAAATAGAAGCCGTTTGAAGTCGAGCTCGCAGTGCTGTGATCTACAGCGCTACTTGATCGAGTGCCCCTACTGCACTCGATCGAGTGCCACTCCGTGAAGTTTTTGGAGGATCACTCGATAGAGTGCCATCAGGCACTCGATCGAGTGCACCCAATCCGGCCCCCGCGTCAATTCTTTTTCAACTTAGAATTTGGGCCTGTTTTCGAGTCCAACTGATTTTCTTTAAATCAGTTTTCCTGACTTCATTGTCAGGGACACTTTTTTCTTCACACAATTTTAGAACTCCTTTTATTTTTCTTAGCATAGAAGTATTACGTTCTTTTCCGTTTTTCTTCGCGAGATACATCGAATATCGTTCTTCCCTTTTCAGACCTTGAATTATTCGGTATCAATACTTGTAATTTAATTTCAATTTCAGTTTTCTAGTTTAATTCTTGTCTTAATTCATCTTTATTTTTCGTAGTAATTTTAATTTCGGTTTTCGCTTATTGTTTTCTAGTGTAGAATTATTATTGCTTCTCGTAGTTCAATTCAATTCATCTTCATCATGTTTAATTGCATTTCGTCTTTTGCTAGTTTTATTATAATTAATATGGGTAGCTAAATTTTACCTAGGGTTTAAGGGGATCGATGCGTATTATTTGGGTTATAGTCAATTGACCTGTTTCTAATCGTATGAACTATCGCCTGAATATCGTTTTAATTCTAATTAATTGTTTATGCATAATTCAATTAATTAGTATCACAAATTAGGACTTTTCGCCGACCGGGTTAAGAACTAATTAGGTCACGATATTCTGGGTAGACGAGCTTAATTCTAGCGACCGCAGGTTAAGTTTGGTTCTAAAGGTTGTAGAAGTACCGACCGGACCTGCATCTTAGGTAGTTCGATTATTGACTTGTTAGTTGACTCCCTGACCCGAGTAATATTCATTTTGAATCTGAGACCCTAGACTTTTCCCTTATTGATTTACCTATTAGTAATTAGTTGTTAGCCTACCAAAACCAACTCAACCGTGACCCATAACTACAAAATCGAACCCCCAAAGGTCCGTACCGAGGCGGCCCGTGGCGTAGCAACTACCCACAGTCATTGGTGTAGCCTCTAAGATAATAATCTCGTCACCTAGGGGCAGCTTGATTTTGCGGTACAAAGTAGAGGATACGGCCTTAACGGCGTGGATCCATGGGCGCCCCAAAACTAGGTTAAAGGAAGAGGTGACATCAACCACCTGAAATTCAAGTTCCTTTTCGACCGGACCCGTGATGATGGTCAGTTTAATGGCCCTGGCTACCGACTTCGGGCTCCCGTCGAAGGCTTGGATGGTCTGAGTTGTCGGCACATATTCGGCCTCGGTAATACCGAGGGCTTTAGCAGTTCTTAAAGGAAGGACATTGACTGCGGACACATCATTTATCAGGGTCATCGAGAGATATTTCCCCCTGCATATCACCGTGATGTACATCGCTAAGTTGTGGGAAGCCCCAAACAGTGGTTGATCAGACTCGGAGAAGGTAATAAGCGGACCTTCTTCCTTGGATTTGCCCTTGAGGTAGGGCATGACTGTAGCTACAATTTCAGTGGAGGTAGCGGTGGAGTCGATCTTGATTTGATCGAGGGCCCTAGTAAGTGACTCCCGATGTTGTTGCGAGCTGACCAGGAGTTGCCATATAGTGAGGTCAACTTGAGCTTTCTTCAGCTGTTTGACCAGATCCATATCAGTAGTTTACTCTTCTGAGGCGGTTTCTATCCTGAGTGGATCAGTGACAGTCACCGGAGTAGGGGTGTCTCTAGAGCTAGTAGCTTGGTAGGGACGACCGGAGCGAATGAGGTGATTGCTAGCTAACGCCCTAGTCTTAGCTTTTCAAACTTCCTCACTAGTAATGGGGACAACTTTCCCTTTGGAGAGGTATACATCATCCTGGTCATCGAACCAAATCCAGTTTACTTGAGGAGTAAAAGAGAAAATAAGGTGAGAGCAGTCAATCACTTCCCCAGCAAAGATGGCATGAGAACTGAAAGGATTGTCTTTGTTTCTCGGCTTATCCCCGGGCAGCGGAATCTTACCACTTTCAATCAGGTCTTGGATGAGGTGCTTCAGTTTCCAGCACTTCTCGGTATCGTGCTCATTGCCTTTGTGGTATTGGTAGTGGGCTTGGGCGTCATAATTCTTGGAACGCCTATGAACCCGGACTTCCGAAATTGGGCCTATTGGTTGAATTGGACCCTTGGACGAGAGCCTTTGCAGAGCATAAGCATAGGTAGTACCTATGTCGATGAATACCCGACGAGGGGTATTCTTCTTGGATGAGGCATCTAGTAGATTAACCTCGTCGAATATACCGCGGACTACAGTCAGGGTCTTAGTAGTCGAGGAAGAGGCCCCTTGGTAACCTTTGCCGGAAGCCTTAGTTAGGCCTTCCAGTCATAGGTCATCTTCAATTCTCGTACCCATTTCAGTTAGGGTAGTGAAATTGGGTATGACGGCGCACCAGAGATGAATTCGGTAGGACGAAAGCAAGTTTTTCACGAAAGCTTCCACCAGAGTCTTCTCGATGGTCTTGTCAACCAGCTTAACACTCTCAGCCCTCCATCGCTGGAGGTATTTTGTGAACCCTTCTTTAGGCTCTTGGGCCATGACCTCAAGCGTGCACATGGTTGTTTGGATCTCGGTACTGTCAGCATAGTTCCGAGCAAACTTCGTGGACACTTCATCCCAAGATGGGTATTTCTTGGGGTCTAGCCTTTAGTACCAGGCCCTTAGGTGCTTTTCAAGGGAGGCAGCAAATAGATTCTTGAACATGCTAGAATCTACTCCCTTGATGGCCATGAACTCCTTGAAGGCCCGAATGTGGAGCAACGAGTCCTCGGTCCCTTTAAACATTGGCAGGCCCGTGAGATTCAGATTAGCGGGCAGCTTGTCGTTCACAGGAGAGTAGACGTGAGAGTTCTCAGTGTGGACGCTGTTACCTTTGGAGGAATGGATCTATTCCTCTAGCCTACGTACCGTGCTGATTAACTCAGCCATTGGACTCCCATTTATACCGGAGTCTGGATTCCCTTGTTCTAGGGCGGCCACGCGAGCATTCGTAGCCACCTGATCGACCCTTATGGCTACCAGTTGGATCTCGACATCGGTCACCTTGTTGACCAAAGTCTTCGTCATAGTCTTCATATCATTCATGGCTTGTTCTATCCTGAGCCTGGTTGAAGGTGGCCTGTTTGGAAGAATGCCACGTACTCAGAAACCTCGGACTCAGACCTCGGAATCAAGATATCCCAAGCAAGGAACATAGAAAGATGACTCTAGAGAGACTCGACTAGACGGGTGATGACCGGGTGGTGGTGACTCGCTTAGGGTATGGTTATGTGAGACCGATTCCAGTTTGAAGGGAAAACCACGTGAGACTTCCCCAGACTTTAGACTCGAGTGTCTAGACGGCCTTTCTTCGCAGGGATATGTCCTACGTAGGTTGGTCATGCCTTTGGCGAACAAGGCGGACTGGAATAGGGGGAAAACCTGTGACGTAGGATCGACAGAGTTTCGACGCTATAGACCTTCGATGACTTATGGAAAAACCTGACACACAGATTACAGTAGGTCCTAGAATAAGGAAGGTTTTGAAAGGGTTGACTTCCTAAAATAAGGAAGGTTTTAGAAAGGTTGATTCTGTAAATTTGAGGATGGTCCCAACTTTTGAAATTGACAGCATGCCGACAAGACCAGTTTTTCGGAAAGTCCAAATTTTTGAATTTTGAAATGGGCAGCATGTCGGCTAAAAATAGGCTACTTTTGAGTGAAATCATAAGTCTAAATTTCGGCAGCAATCCGGGTTTTTGAAAATTGGACATTTTGAAAAGATGCATTTTTTTTGGAAATGAACGGTTTTTTTGAAAATGACACGGAAACCAAGCAGCTCATAGTCAAGCAAGCATTATGACGACTGTATGTATGCTTTACGCTAAGTCTCGGTCAGTCTATATAGGGTCTATACCAGTGCGCATGGCCTTTCCAATAATCGGGACGAACTCCCTTACCAATTTGTATAAGGACATGCCGTGAAACCCATACAAATTAGCCATGAACACCTTGATGTAACCAATTTGGAGTACATCGCGGTATAGTGGGACGTCGGTCGCCAGTACCGGCCCGGGTAAGATTGGGGTTATGCATGAACCGTAAAACTAATGTGTGTATTTTACTAGCCAATCGATTTCTCTTCGAGTCTCACCTTGAAGATCTCGATGACAAGTTGTACATCAGGCCTCCCCAGCGGAGTCGCCAAATTGTGGACATGACATAGGTCCACCCCGACGCGGCCACGCGCGGGTTTGGGCGGCAGTATGTTCTCGTGATGAGATGATTCTCGGATTGAAATTTAAATTGAATTTGGAGTCGCCACCGAACTTTGTGGGAGTTCGGGCCCATTTGAGCCCACTCTGTACTTAGGCGTATCGTGCACATGCAAAGCACGGTCCACTTTAGTACTAGAGCTTGTGGGATTCGTCCCTTTGCATAACGATACCAATGTCGAGTTATCGGGTATCGTGTATCGAATGACTCTCGTTCGTCAACGGTTTCGGGCATCCGAAAATCAAATTCTGAGTAAAGGGTGAGGGTATGTGTTGGGAAGCCCTTGAAGGACACCCAATCCCACCCGCACATAGCGCCCTCTACTAAGATATTGATTGGTTTTTTAATTCGCGCGCTAGTATTACGATGAAATGTTATGCAAACATTGTCTTATGACATACATATATAATACGTGTTACTACGTCCTTTAATGCATCTTGATATATGTCGAAGTGGAATTTAGCATGCGGTGTTCATTTAAAAGCGATAAATGGCAAACATCGAAAGTAGAAAGCTTGTAAGTAAATTACAAATTACATGGGCGGAAATACAACTCGAAATTCACAATACAACAAGCAATAATATAAAGGATTAGCAATGGTAGGCATAGACTATAAACGGACCAGTAAATAGAAAATGTGATCAAAACCGTAAATCAAATAAACGGACGAACCCCGATCAGTTACACATTGCATTGTATATTAATCGGAGGACAAAGACTTTAATACGCAGTCGCGTGCGGGATCGAAGCGTAATGCTAGCTCGATCCCGAGCCTTGGAGTTTTGTCCCGACCTATCATAGTGAAGTGAAGATATCTCAACCAATCACATATCGGACACGACTAAAGAGTCGTCAATACTAGACTAGTTGCATAAGACATCACTCAAAGTCGTAGGGGGAATGCGAAAGTAATTATGTAATATGGGTTCTAGGAAGAGAATATGTGATTGATTAGGCACGTATCGACTAATGTCGTAACATAACTTGACAACGACTTATTATCGTCAATTAAACTCATTTGGGAGTCTATAATGGGTCACTCGACCGAGTGCCTTAGGTGCACTCGACCGAGTGCCCTTGACGAAAGCTCCCTGCCTGTTTTTCAGGGGGTCACTTGACCGAGTGAGTTTGGCACTCGATCAAGTGCCCTTAGGCCGGGTGACATGTTTGTCCTAAAACAAACCCATGTTGTGATCTCAATCGAATGTATTTGAATTATTTTTGAATATTAGTCCCTTCGTGTTACGATATCGTTTCCGGGTCATATGGACCCTACGACGATCATGTTAACATCATTGAGTTTCACTCTAGTTCGATCTTTGATGAATCGTTGTGAACGATTTTCGACTATAGAGTCGATATCGAACATTTTAGAACGATGTTGATGAAATTAAAAGATAAGAAATGAGTATGCGAAGGTGATGAGTGTTATTTATATACATATTTTCATCTCCTAATTATTGGTTTTATCACGGTTTTCGTGCTTAACTCGTTAATAATGATGCAATATGCTTTGAATGTCGATACTTCCGTATTTGTTTGTATTTTGTAGATTTTGATGCATTCGGAGCATTACAGAATCGATAATTGAAGAATTTACACCGGAGCACGGAATCGAAGGAAGAAGATGTGGAATACACGAAGAAACAAAGATCAAAGAAGGAAAAGACACCAAACGAGATAAAAGAATGATCGCCTACACAAGAGTCAACTTCAAACGTTTATATCTTTAGTTCAACAACTTCAATCAGGGTGATTTTGGTGGCGTTGGAAAGCTCATTTTTTTAGATTTCCAACGGTATATTGCACGTCCAAATTGAACTAGTAAAGAAGAAATGACAGTCGTTTGAAGTCGAGCGCGCAATGTTGTGACCTACAGCGCTACTCGATCGAGTTCAGCCGAGTGCCACTCGATATAGTGCCATTGTAATCCCCTAGAAATTCTAACGCGATACAGTAGTGGAAACACTGTAGAGTCGGGATTATAACACGCTGTAACTATGTTTTGATAAAAATTTAAACGGCAAAGTCAAACATTAGGGCCTAAATAAAATGACCAAAATTAAATAAATCCACAAAGGGGTTTAACAATCCACAAAACATAATTATTAAAATTAATCGAGTAAGGATCATGACTGCCCGCTAGCCCACACCAGGAAACATGCATACCTGTCATGTTAAAAACATAACAGCCACAATCAGTGAGGAGCAACGTCAACGTTCTTCCAGCCGTATAACAGGATCTTAAAAATGGAAAACAGTAAAACAACATATTAAAATAAGCTTTCAGCGCCAAAACCAAAATATTAAAATGGGTTTCCGAAGAAACATAAAAATATTTGCCAACTTGTAAACCAATTTATATCGATAACAAATAAAATAGTCAAAATGGCGTTATGGATAAGATTAGTGTAGAATCTAGACTTTCACTAGGACAATACTAAACTAGCTTCGAGAACTTAGTCAAAACAAATCAGACTTCGGTATCTAACTAGGCAACTCAACTATAACAGGACTGCGTGCAGCAAGGTCCTGGCTTAAGTAATGTACACCCCTCCTGGACACCAACCGTAATCCAGTTCAACCCGACGGCGACTTACACGATGCAATATCTAAGTTTAAAGTCAAAATATACACACTCCTGAACACAAACCATGCTCAGTTCAACGACCAATGTGTCTCAACATAAACACACCAGCCTTATAGTTGATGACAAAACGTACATCTCATACTATATTACTCTAAACCCACACTTTTCCTTTTTCCATAACTCCAAAACAATCCATTATCGATATTTAAAAGATGTATTCAATATAAACAATAGGAGAACAAAAGAAAAGGAATCACTTTCCAAAAAAGAGGAAACTTTCTATTTTAGGAAACTTCTATTTTTAGAAACTTTACCAAAAATAGCATCATATCAAAATAGCGAAGATATTAGTTTATACTAACATCACATTATATAGATTTATAAAACTAATACTTTCAGCCTTAACGATATTAATTACCAAAGTGAACATTTAATTTTATGAAATTATTAAAATATCGTATAAGCGTTATAAAATGATTAAAAACATCTTAAACATTTTAATATTACTAATTAGGGTGTTTTCAAAAGTTATAATGCTAAAATTCCCTAATTATTATTAGTTTCGACAATAAAATTATAAATAGGATTTTACGGCAAACATCAAATTAAATATTTGAACGTCTTTATTTAATTAAACCAACAAATACATTTAGAGTATGTTAAGGGATGATTTAACTCTTAAAGTTTCAGATTTAAATACTTTCAAAATTGCTGGAAAAATAATTCTTTTAGGTAAGACGAAGCATTTTAACGATAAATCACAATTTGTCCGAAAATCAATACTTATTAATTAAAGACTTTAATAAATAGTACAAAAATTACGTAAAACAGTTAAAATATATTTATGGACATTCTGTCCAGAAAAAAAAAATTCCAGAATCCTAAAACTTGGTTTTTAAAGCGTTTTCTCGTTAATCGTCCAATCTCGACAATAACGATTAATAAAAATAGTAATTACAAAACGATTTAAGTATTAATATCCAAAAATTATTATTAAACCTAAAAATCATGATTTTCCAGAATCTACCACTTTTCCAGATTTCCAAAAATTCCTGATTTAATAAATCCCGTCAAAACCGTCTTTAAAACCCGTTTTCACAATTAACGATTCCATTAATAAAACTTATCGTCCCAAACATTTTATTAAAGCACCAAAAATTTTAAAATTACATTTTATTATGAAATCATCAGAACCATATTTTTTTTCCAGATTTAATCATAGGACCAAAAATCGAGAATTTAAACGACAAACGCGGTTTTAACGATAAACGATCATTTAAAGTGATTAATTAATTCATCCACTTAACAATTCCGAAAAATTATGAAAATATTCAGAAAATTCTATTTCATCATAAAGTTTCACCACGTCAAAAATCAGATTAAAATAAAATGTTTAAGTACTAGAACTAAAAATCGGCTTTTAATTGTTTTTGTCCGTAAACGGTAATAATTCAATAATCGATAACTAAAATATCATAAAAATACTAAATTTTTAAAAATCATCAAAAACATCATTTTTACAGAATATAAACATATATTACATGTTTAGGCCGAATATTAAGATTTTACAAATTAATATGACGATTTAATCGTTAATCTCGTAAAAGCGATAAAAATACCGAAACATGCAAATTTTCAACTTTTAAAAATTTTCCAGATTATATGACATACATATATTGTCAAAAATAAAATTATAATAATATACATGCAATTACACAAATAAAATCATGCAATACCGAGTAACACCGACGTTACCTTCAATCCAAATCCGAGTCTACGATAAATTCGTCGGCTTCGGGGTCGACCAAGAATCCTAAATCACATGACATACATGGTACAAAAATACCATGAGAAAACTAAAAGAATCAAGGTAAATAACAATCAGAAATAACATCGATTATTACCTTAACGATGGGGAAAGAGAGACGATAATTTAGAAGGCGAAAATAGGACGATCAAAGCTTGATTATGGACGAAAATGGCTGCTGAAAATGGGCAGGAACACCAGCCAAAAAGAGGGAGAAAGAAAAGGTTTTTGCTAAAATAAAATAGAAGAATGAATAAAGAGGAAAATGTGAAGAGATATGGAATGAATGGTGACTTAAAAGTTGATGAAAACTAGGTACATTCACCTCAAAAATTTCAGCCAAGAGTGAATGTGAGAGGAGTGTGAAGAATTTGTATTAATCCACCAAAACGAATGAAGAAAGAAATAAATATCTAATGTTTAACATAATAAAATGAAGTGTATAAAAAAATGTAGTAGGGGTGAGCCAAGGGGGGTCACGGTCCAAAATGTGGGAAAATGTCCCAAAATAATTTATAAGTTGATAAAAAGAAAATCGTAAAATTGTTAAAGGTATTTCAAAGCAATTCGAGTTAACCTCGCGTTAGAAAATAATTATTTACGAAACTTCGTAATAAAATCATTAAAGGCTAAATTTTCGTAAATAAAAAATATATTTCTTAGTTGGAAATATTATATAAATGAGTTTAGACATTTTAGGAAAAGGAATAACTTAAATCCGAGCTTAAAAACGTCAATTCAAAGAGAAATAGAATTCCTCACGGAAAATTAATTAGTTTACGAAGAAAACCAAATAAATGGATTTAAGAGAGTTAAAATCTTTAACATTAAAAATAAATATCATTAAACTTAAAACTAAAAATAAAGCTTGGTAAAATGATGAAATATGAGGCCGAAACGTGACAGAGTTATGACAGAGTCATAACGGAAAGGATAAAACGCTAGGAAAAATAGCGGGTGTTACAGTCATTCTTATTTCAACTTAGAATCTGGGCTGCGCGTCATTCTTATTTCAACTTAGAATTTGGGCCTGCTTTCGAGTCCAACTGCTACTCTTTAAATCAGTTTTCCTGACTTGTGTCAGACACTTTTTCATTCTACATTCAGTTTTCATAGTGTAACGACAAATTTTGTATCGCAGAAACCTGAAATACAAAACAAGGAAAAAAATAAATTTTTATTAGTATTTATCAAAAGTTCGTGTACAATCTCTAATGTATCCTCTGATTCTAATGCCATTTAGGGAACACGTGTACGCGGTACACGTGAGGGACGCGTGCGTAGCTGACTTGTACTGCCTTGCGCGCGTTGTAATTTGATATTCTCGAGAGGGTCGCTTGGACTTGAATCTCCCTTGAATGTTTGAATTTGTCTTGGATCTTCTGACGGCTTGCGACGGATTTGATGGAGAGCTTGTAGCGACTTCTTGTCTTTTTCTCTCTGGATCCTTTGCTCAGAATTTTCCAATTCCTTCAAATGAATGAGAAGAGCTCTATTTATAGAGTTTTGGTTCTCCTTGGTGGACTTTGTAGTCACAGGCCCGTTTATGGGCTTATGAGTGACATTGGCCCAATTTGTCTTCTTTTCGGGTTTAATGATCCAAATAGTTCATTTTGTAATTCGGATCAACCCATATTTCTTTTACTCGGGGCAAAATAATTAAATTGAGTTAAAATTTTGTATTAACTCAAAATAATTAATTAATTTAATTTATTCGGCACTTTAATAAATTTTTAGTGCCTACAAATTGCCCCCTCGGGACCTTGTCACGTGCACCACCCAGGTGTTTTGGAGTGGCAGGGTCTCGAACATTTTTTGTTTGACTTTGACTTGGAAGTCGGTGAGCACCAAACTTATCGTACAGGCAGCTCTACTTATTTTTTATCGTCATCCTGTCGTTATCTGGCTTGACGGATGACCCGATGATCCCTTGAATTTCCTTGGCTCGAGAGAATATTCATGATACACCGCGGAATTGCTTCGTATCATTGCATCAAATAACCCAACCTTTCTATTTTCCAACTTACTCCATACTTTCCTATTTTTTCTTGGAAATTTATTCATGACAAAGAATTGGATTCTTATGGAAAAGAATCTGCCTTCCTTAATCTTAATAGAAAGATTGTAGGGTTTAAGGGCTACCCATACCTATATAACCATGAAGAGTCCATTATTATTTATTTTTTTCAAAGCTTTGCTGCATCTTCTCGTGAGGTATGCCTCCCTTCTCCATGCCATATTTCGTTCTTATGCCATACTTCTTCTTCCCGTTTCCTCCTTGATAGCCACATCATGATGATTTTTTTTAAAATTCTCTTTCCAACTTGTTTTCTTGAGAGTATTGAACTTTGATGAAGTAAATATCGTATGTGGTTATCGAATTTCATGAGCTTCACCTCATCTTGATCAAACATGAATCCTACTACGGGGTACTTGTTTAATTTGTCCCTCTTTTGAATGAATTTGAATAATTGTAGGAACGCTACACATGTTTGCTTCATCATTCTGACTTCAGTTTTATGATGGCAACTTTAATTTCTATCGATTCGCTTCCCCTTGTCGGCGTATTGTATGCTTAACTCGAATTTGCTATACACGAAACCGAATTATTAACATAAATCATGACAGCACTGTAGAGTTTTGGGTGGGTTATTCTCGTTGATATGCATATATATAATTTGGACCGTGAACCGAGACAAGATTTGGTTTGATTGCATGCATCGTCGCAGGTCGGTTGCTTTGTCGATTTTCTGTTGACGATACTTCTTTTGATGCTGCAAGTTCGAACGCGTTGATCGTGTTTACCGGGTCGACATTCAAGCCTACCCGCACGAGTCTAGGTAGCATTGTTGTCTCCACCTTTGGCCCTTACGAGTATACATCTTTGTTTTCATATTGAATTCATCATGGGTTGGCTGCTTTAATTTGTTTATCATCCTTTCTCCTATCTATTGAACTTAATTAAATTGCTTCATACCCTTATATGCCTTACCGTTTTGACGTGTTTCTTTCCCAAGCTTCAAATTTTGGACCACTCTTGCATAAGTCAACTATTGTAGTGGGTATAATTGAGTGAATTTATTGTTGACTTGTGAAATACTTATAAGTCATAAGTGGGTATAGCTGAGTAGTGTAGCCATGCCTTCAATTGCTTAGCACTCTTGCATTCTACGTGTAATATTTGATGTTGTGGCACTTGTAAGTAATCCCACCCCATTATGATTGGATTTTGCCGATTCGTTTCCTGCTTCCATTGAATTTCTTAGTTTGATTGCACAATTCCTGTGAGACGTGATTCCATGCAATTATTAATTTTGTTGTTGGTCCTTGCAGTTCTAAGTTGCTTGACGGATTTTTTTTGCTTTGTAGATCTCAGACCCGTTGGTTTGATTATCAAGGTAGTCCTACAGAATTTTATATTCTTCCCGTACCTTTAATTTTGTAATTATATGCATGTGCCCGTCCATAGATCTGTTTGTGTAGATAGCATGACATATTTGGCTCAAGCTTCTTTTATTTATTTCTCAAGTTACTCGGGAGTTACTCGTCTTTGTTTGTCGATTCCTGAAGATTTTATTCGACTCTTATGAAGAAATTCAATCTGACGATTTTCCGTTTTTCAACTGAGTTGTCATGAGATGAACCCGTTTATTGGGTCATCGCGACTTCTAGGAGCCACGGAGGAAGCACCTGTCAAATTCTTTGTCCCCATTTAAGTTGTCATGAGATGAACCTGTTTGGGTCATCGCGACTTCTTTCTGAGGAGCCATGGAGGAGTCCCAGAGTTGAGGAGCCGCCAAGGAGGGAGCACCCGGAGTTGAGGAGCCGCCATGGAGGGAGCACCCGGAGTTGTTATGAGGTGAACCCGTTTGGGTCATCACGACGCTCCAACGAAGGAAGCCACGGAGGGAGCACATGGAGATGAGGAGCCAAATGGAGGGAGAACCCGGAGTTGTTATGAGGTGAACCCGTTTGGGTCATCACGACGCTCCGACGGAGGAGGCCTCGTCTGAAGATCACCCTTACCTGAGTTGTCATGAGGGGACCCGTTTGGGCCATCATGACTTTCTTGTGAGGAGCCACGGAGGGAGCACACGGAGATGAGGAGCCGCAAAGGAGGCACCCGAGTTGTTACGAGGTGAAACCTTTAGGGTCATCACGACGCTCAGATGGAGGAGGCCACCCGAGTTGTTACGAGGTGAACCCTTTAGGGTCATCACGACGCTCGCATGGAGGAAGCACCCGAGTTGTTACGAGGTGAACCCTTTAGGGTCATCACGACGCTCGCATGGAGGAAGCACCCAAGTTGTTACGAGCTGAACCCGTTCGGGTCATCACGATGCTCGCATGAAAGAAGTCACGGAGGGAGCACGCGGAGATGAGGAGCCACGGAGGGAGCACGTGGAGATGAGGAGCCACTGAGGGATCACTCGGAGCTGAGGAGCCACTGAGGGATCACTCGGAGATGAAGAGCCACGGAGGGATCACTCGAAGCTTAGGTGAACCCGTTCGGGTCATCACGACGCTCCTACGAAGGAATGAAGCCTTTCTTGATGACTGGTGTGGACTGCTTTGAAAATACTCCAAGTTGCATCACTTCGTCCTACTTGAGTTGATATGAGGGGACCCGTTTGGGCCATCATGACTTTCTAGTAGAGAAGCTCCGCTTGATGAAGAATTTTATGAAGCGTCGCTCAGTGAAGCTTCGTTTGATGATGAATTTTTTTAGCCGTTCACAGTTTACGCTCTTGCGGGCCTGGAGCAATTGTTTGTTATTTTGGAGGGGGCGGCTGCACTTGAGCTACATGTTCACCCAAGCTGACTACGTACTTGCAAAACAAAATAATGCTTTACAAGATCAAGCCAACGTAGTTCTATAAGGGAATGGGTGATTTGTTTGGTGGTGTGGCTGCACTCAAGCTACATGTTCACTCGAGCTGCCTACGTACTCGCAAAACACAGATGATGTTTTACAAGATCAGGTCGACGTAGTTCATGGAATAAATTTTTGTGGGTTTTGTTTTTTTTTTGTGTTTTTTTTGTTTGTGTGTTTTTTTTGTAAGTGGAGTTTAACTTCATGCTTAGGAGTCTTCCTTGCAGTTTATCCTCTTGCTTAGGAGCATGTTTGCAGTTTAACCTCTTGCTTAGGAGGGTGCTTGCAGTTTATCCTCTTGCTTAGGAGCATTACTTGCAGTTTAACCTCTTGCTTAGGAGAGCGCTTGCAGTTTATCCTCTTGCTTAGGAGCATTACTTGCAGTTTAACCTCTTGCTTAGGAGAGCGCTTGCAGTTTATCCTCTTGTTTAGGAGTAGGCTTGTTTTTTTTTCAAAAGGTAGAAGATGTTTCGCCCCCGTCCACCCTCACATTGGCGCTTGATGGAGACGAGATGTTTTCAACTATTTCACTTTCATGAGATTTTGAAGGCTTTTGTTGATTTGTGAGAACTACAACCCGTCGTTTTGCTTTAAGGGGTTGCGCTTGAGTGATGTCTACTACTTTCATACGCTTCATGCTAGAAGGGACGAGACTTTTGATATTATCGCCAACTTTTACTTGTTTGACATCTTCACCCGAGGGAGGCACATTACAACTTGTCCTTGTGAATACCCCAAGGCGACTAAAGACTCCACTTTTAGGCGGATCTAAGTGATTGAGCATTGATGCTTCTCCCCTTGAAGTTGATGGATTGACGATAAAATTATTGCCCCCTTCATATGCGCCTAGCCTGTCGAAGATGGACAGACAATTATTTAGGAGAAGTTGATGTCTTTCTTTTGTCGCAGCTCTGCCCAACCGATTGAACACAGAAGACCGTGATCTCTTCGTGGATGGGCATATCCTATCAAAGACTGAGAGTTTCGATGGACATGCATTACTTTCATTTTTATTCTCTTTGCTTCCCAGGACGAAGATTGTGTTGACACTGACGTGGTTGATAGTCTTTGCAGGAAAGAACTTTCTTTCTTTTGGAGTATACCTCAAGTTTATCCTTCTTTGTTTTCTTTGATGATGGACATGCTATGATTTAAGCTTCTTTTGCCCCCTTGATTTCTTGTGCATCCCTGTCTCCCAGGTCGCAGTAGTTTGATTGGTTGCTATTGTTTCTTCAAGATCCAAGACGATTTTTCCTTCTTTAACAAGCTGCATGATCTTTTCTTTAAAAGTTACGCATTTCTCAAGAGGATGACTAATCAACCTGTGATAGCGACAGTAATTTTGATTGCTCGTCATGTTAGCCTCTTCAGGTCGTTTTGAGTCCGGTTGCTGTATCACGTTCTTTTTGAGGAGGTCATCCAACATATTTGATAGGTCAGAATCATCAAACGGATACTTTTTGCGTAGCAGCTCTTTTAAAGTAGATCCATTCTTATTGTTCTTTGATCTAGGATTTCTCGATGTCTTTGTAGGTATATTGTTGAGTTGACGACCATGGACTCTTTAGACGTCATGTTGGTACCTTCACCAAGCTCCTTATGGTCTTGTCTCCGAGAACGTGTTGTCTTATTTTGTTTGTGGCTGTTGATTGTGATTTCCATGTTATGAGCTCGCGTTGCTAACTCCTGGAAGCTTTTTGGTTTGATCCCCTTCAAGATATAGAGTAGATCCCAGTTCATCCCGTTGATGCACATTTCGACCGCTAAAGTTTTATTCAAACGCTCCTTGCATTCAAGACTGAGGGCACGCCAACGGTTGATGTAGTCAATGACAGGCTCCTCATCCCACTGAGAAGTGTTTGTCAGCTCGCTCATGCTAACGATGCGCCTAGTGCTGTAGAACCTGTTCAGGAATTCATCCTCCATCTGAGTCCAGCTGTCGATTGATTCAGCTTCCAAATATGTGCATCAGTCAAAAGCGGTTCCCTTGAGAGAGCGCACGAACTGTTTGACAAGGCGATCACCATCAGTTCCAGCGTTGTTGCATGTCTCCACAAAGTGCGCGATGTGCTGCTTCGGGTTCCCCTTCCCATCGAATTGTTAAAACTTTGGGGGTTGATATCCGGACGGCATGCGTTGGCCATCAATTCTTTTGGTGTAAGGCTTGATATATCGTCCAGCAGTGGGGAAATCTTCACCGAGTTGGATTTTGATCGCGTCTGCTATCAGACTCTGCAACTGCTCAGGGGTGTAAATACCGGTCTTGTTCTTTGGAGGCTTCTCACCATCCTTTTTCTCGTTTGGAGGCTTCTCACCATCCTTTTTCTCGTCATCTTCATCCTCCTTTTCGATGTCGCTTTCGTGAACGGTGTCCTTGTCGGTGTCACTGTGCTCATTGGAGTTTTTCTTCTCACGGAACTCGCTCACTTCTTTTTGAAGATCCTCGATCTTCTTGTTCTTCTCTTCATTCTCCTTTTGCATGTTCTCAACGAGTTTGGTCAGATTCAAGACTTGGTCTTCAATACTGGAACCACTAGCCATCATTGTCGAAGCGCTGATAGGAGTGACGACTTCCTTCTTCTTTGGAGACACCTTGGGCTTTCGAGGGGAGGATGTATTACTCTTGGAGATTCCATCCTTGCGTGAAGGAGAAGACGCCGCGATCATAGCCTTAGCGGCAGCAGCAATGGAGGCAGCATAAATCTTACGCGGCCTAGTAGGAACATGGGCGGCGCATAGGCTGGCTGCAGCGGCGTCGAGGGCAGCCTTCTTCGCCTTTGCCCTGGTGACCATGCCAGCAGATTGTTGGAGAGCGTCAGCGTAGGTCTTCCTGGGGGTGTTGAAGGTGTTGCTTTGTTTGGTAGACATCTTCTCGAGAAGTAGTCTTGGTTGCTTCGGCGGTAAAGATAAGAGGTAGAGATTTTCACGTCGGGTTCACCAAAATTTGTAATGACAAATTTTGTATCCCAGAAACCTGAAATACAAAACAAGGAAACAAATAAATTTTTATTAGTATTTATCAAAAGTTCGTGTACAATCTCTAATGTATCCTCTGATTCTAACGCCGTTTAGGGAACACGTGTACGCGGTACACGTGAGGGACGCGTGCGTAGCTGACTTGTACTGCCTTGCGCGCGTTGTAATTTGATATTCTCGAGAGGGTCGCTTGGACTTGAATCTCCCTTGAATGTTTGAATTTGTCTTGGATCTTCTGACGGCTTGCGACGGATTTGATGGAGAGCTTGTAGCGACTTCTTGTCTTTTTCTCTCTGGATCCTTTGCTCAGAATTTTCCAATTCCTTCAAATGAATGAGAAGAGCTCTATTTATAGAGTTTTGGTTCTCCTTGGTGGACTTTGTAGTCACATGCCCGTTTATGGGCTTATGAGTGACATTGGCCCAATTTGTCTTCTTTTCGGGTTTAATGATCCAAATAGTTCATTTTGTAATTCGGATCGACCCATATTTCTTTTACTCGGGGCAAAATAATTAAATTGAGTTAAAATTTTATATTAACTCAAAATAATTAATTAATTTAATTTATTCGGCACTTTAATAAATTTTTAGTGCCATCACAAGACTTAGGCCCTTTGCATTTTGATGTCGTAATTTGGCTTTTAAAACCAATGACGATCGATTTAGCATCATTGGACGTTTCTCGAATCGTTTTGAAAATATTTTTTATTATATCGTAGTACACACGGTATTAATAAAAAAATATGTAAAAGACGATAAATAAAATTTAGATGTTAGTAGTTAGATTGTTAGGAACGAAAAAACAAAAGTTAGATGCGAAATGTAAAAGTTAGTAGGACGATTAATCAAAGAGTTAGTAGTTTTAGTATATACAAAACAAAAAGAAGATTAGAGATTAGAAATTGGGGTTCGACACCATCAACCTACATATTAATAGTCTCGTGAATAGACTCGTGTAGTGTCGTCGTAGGCATGGGAGTGATTTGAGATATTTAAGGTGGGTTATGGTGTGATTAGGGAGAGTATGTGACTCGGTTTTTGTGTGAGGATGAAGCACCAAAGAGGGGGAGGAAATGTATGTGAAATGCTAACCCTTTGAAATGATGGAAGTGAGGGGATATTTATAGATTTTACCCCCGTCTAGGGTCACTCGATCGAGTGCATTTTAGTGGACTCAATTGATTGCCCCACTGAAAGCTTTCTTGGTCTATTTTTGCGGGGTTACTCGATCGAGGTTACTCGATCGAGTGCCCTTATACGGGTGAGAGGAATCCAGGTATGTTATAGCAAGATTTGGTTTGATTTATTTTGTTTTGACTTGATTCAGATTGCGTATAGGGATGCATTTTGTGGCTAGTTTCGTTCTTGGGTTTTCGACTTTGACCGGTTTTGGCTCTGTCGCAAAAGACGGTTTTGCCCCCGGTGACGGTTTTAGCTCAAGATAGCTTTATTTTATTGGAAATGACCCACTAAGTACGAATTTGAGGTCAGTTTTGAGAGATTCAGACTCCGCTAAGTGCCCACGATGGATACTATTGATTCCGAGACCGTATTCGAGTGTATTAATGAATGTTAGCGTCCGATCATCATCGGGTGTTTTGTTGGAGACTACTACAGACACGAGCAAGCAAAATGCGGGTGTCTACAGGGTTTTTTGGTTCACTATGCAATTTATTTGGGTAAAGTTAATTAATCATTCAATCAATCAATCATAGCTATTTAGGGCAAAGACACGACCTTTCGGATCTTATGTCAACTTTAGGATAGATTCTAACGGGCTCTTGCAACTTACAAGATTATCCTACCCACTTACTTGTAGGTCTACCCTTACCAATCTTTCGATCTTAGGTTCGGGTTCCTAAACATTCAACTAGTTCAACGTCTCAAACTAATCAAACAATGATACAAAACAAGTAATAAGGCAATAACGTATGAATGATCAATCAAACAATTAATTAAACTAACATCCCCAATTCAATTAACATAAATCTCCTTCAACCCTAGAAGAATAAATTAGCTACTCATAACGAAAGATAAAATATCAAAAGAATTAAGCATAATAGAAAATAATATAAAAATAAAGGAAAGAGGAAAAATACCAATTACGAAGAACTGAGGGATTGAAAAACTCAAAAGTATGGTTACAGACTTGAAGAATTTCGAAACTAATAATAATAAGTCTAAACTAAAGTTCTGAATATGAAGGTGTAAATAAACCTAACCTCAAGGAGGATATTTATACTTATTACAAGGAGTCTAATTAGGAAACTAAGTAAAGCCTAAGAGAATAATCTCGCAGGATATTAATTATGGCAAGACACAGACTCCTCAGTGGATTAGGAAAGTCCGACTGAAGTGAAACAAACCGCCCGGTTCAAAATCGTACCGACAAGTTCACATTCGAACCGACCGGTTTGATCTTGTACCGACCGATTCGGTATTATACCGACCGGTTCAGCTGACAAGTCAAGCTCTTCACCCGTTTTCTTGTATTCTCACTTGTATCTTTAAATTCCTCGATTTGCTATGTTTCCTGCAAAAACATAAACAAAATACCCGACATAACAAATTATGGGTAAAAAGCTACTAAAGCTATTTCTAAAGCATGTTGAACGGGTTAAAACGGAGGACAAGATGAGACTAAATATGTATATGAACTGAGTTCATCAGTGATGAAGGAAAGTATCGGATTAGAGGAAAGGTAATTTCGGATGATGGCAAGAAATTAGTCAAGATGATTGCCAGGAGTGCTTCCTTGAATTATGCCAAGGACTTCGACTTCCTTGAACTAGCTTATTAAGCTGTGAGCACTACTTAAAAGGTAAAAAATTTATAAAAAAATTTATAATTTTGAATTTTGTGGTGTATGGCTTATGTTTTTTTATGTAGGCTTTGAACGCTATAACTTTTGTGGCTTATGTGGTAAGGAAAGAAAGTTTTCTTACGATAACCTTCTCGTGGACCTTGATCATAAGTCTTCCAGCTTGGAGGTGAAGACTATAAAACTTCTAATAGTGTCAGCTGAAGAGGAATTCTTAATGGGCGTTTTGTTTGGTTAATGCTTTATGCATTTCAGAGGTTCTTTGTTTCTAGACATGTGCTTCAACGGCGCTTCTCTCAAGTTGATTAGGTGTACTCGTTGGAGGATCTGCTGGGCTTATACCAGTTACTGGTTGAGACGTACCGGTTACCGGTGGTGGGGTACTAACTCTTGGTGGAATTGGTGGAGGTGAAGACATCTTTGTAGGGTATTTTTTGCGAGGCTTTTGTTGTTTTGAGGTTTGATGAACTAGTTTCCCCACGATGGGCGACAATCTGTTTCGATAAATTTTCAGGCTAGGTCGAGGAAGGTCGTGTGGTAGATTGGTAGTGGGTTAACTAGTATCAACTGATGTTAGTCTTAGCAAGGTACATAATGTTGAACTTAAAAGTAAAGAGACAAAGAATTATACGTGGAAAAACCCTTAGGAATAAAGGGAAAAATCACGGGTGCCAAGCCAGAACTAGTAATATCACTATATTTGTAATCAGTAATTTTGCATTAGAATTGTAAATTGAGTAAAGTAGGTAATTCCTTAGAGTTGCCCGATCAATGTTGCTTATCATTCTATATTGATCGCTTGGCTCCTTGAATGTTCGTTACTTAGCAATCAAATCTTCTTCTTAATGATAGACATTTATTGTCAAGTTTGGTTAGGAAGATACCTGATGTTATATTTGATGGTTCTGTACATTATGATCGTAATTATTAGTTAAATAGAGAGTTTGAGGGCATAAGTGAACTTTTCAGAAAAGTTAGAGGGTATTTGTGTGTTTTTTGGAAAACAAAGGTACAAGTGAGATTTAACTTATAATTGAGGGGTAGAAGTGCAGGTATGCTTTTTGAAAACACAGAGTATAAGTGAGATTAGTCTATATCTGAAAGTCTGAGACACATTTGAGAAAATTTCTTAAATTAAAGAACATGAAAGTAAGCAAATAATGTAACAAGGACTAACCTTAACCCTTTCTCCCTCCTAAAAAAACCTTGGGGCTACCACCATCAATTGGTGATAAGTCCCCCAATTTTAACTATTATATCGTTTTAGTATTAGTATCGGTATTAGTATTCTAGTAATAATAAGCTCTCTCCTTTTGGAGAGTTTCGCTCTCATCAATTAATGAGTTTCGCTCTCTTTTAGGAGAGATATTAAATCTATGATAGCGGAGAGGACGAGGAAGATCAGTACCACAATCATTCATTGTATGGTATCTCAATTTATGTCAGACCGACGACTACAATCTATCAGGTTAGATGAAATCGATTCTTCTCAAAACCTTGGAAGATCCGAAAACCCTCTTGTGAAAAATTGTATCATTAAACATCGATATGTTGAAAGATGATGGGCAGAAGTGGAGATCAAAATCATAGTAAGAGATATTTGTTTTAACAAGAATTTATTTTAATTATATTTTATATTATTGTATCCGTTCAATTTCGATATAAGTTGTAGATCGATGTTGTATGACTTTTTATTAATGAAATAATCTATTCGCTAAAAAAAAGTAAGCAAAGAATGTAATAACAAGGGTAAGTTTTGTGCACTTTGGACTCACTTGCCTTTTATATTTTTATTGTTATACACTTATACGCGCATCCAATTCAACGGTAACACTTATCATAAATGAATCATTTTTGACAAAGAACTTTACCAACTTCTTTCTCATCTATTTAATTCCTTACCCTTACTATAAATGGACAATTCAATCAATTTTATACATTCCTCTTTCGACAGACTAGTAGAAAAATGTCGAATTGCGTCTCTTCATTTGAGGCGTTTTAGGTAAGTAGTTGCAAATAATTTACCTTTTGTTTTTGATAAAAATACTTAGGTGAGTCATTTTAGGGATAAATTGCTTTAAAAAATAAAAAGAAAATTTTGAGGCGTCGCCATTTGATGCTTCTCTACACTTACTTTATTAAAAAAATAAAAAATAAACTCATCTTTTATTATTAAAAGAGGAAACCACATAGTCCTACGTTGCAACCTATACACTCTCAATTCACACCTACTAAGCGCTCTCAGCAATTCCCTCCCAATTTTCCAACTTTGCTACCATCTCCCCCATCCCCACCAAGCATTCCCACTTTCCCAGGAATGAGGATTTGATACCCCAATTCAATCCCCCCACAAACCACCTCGACAATACAAGCCTTGAACAACGAATCAATCCTTCGATTCCCATCAATTCAATTTCGAAATTATCAATCCTCATCACTTGCTCACCCTATCTTCGCACCGAATTCCTATAAAATGGAGTCAGGTTGTGGTTATGTTCATAGTCCTTCACAAATCGTATCATTCATCAATATTTTATCAAGATCCAGGCAACCATGTATTATGAGAAGTTTGTCACCATTCCTGAATTGAAAGATGGCGATAGGATTGAAAACATGAATGTGAGGGTCATTCATCCCTGGACACGTCCCGTTTTCAAGGACAAGAAGAAGACCGAATCACTCGAGGTGTTGTTGATTGACGATACAGTATTGTTCTTAAAATCGTTCTTTCAATTTTCGAGGTATTGTTCAATTTCGAGGTGTTGTTCATATTTCATTGTGGTCAAATCGTTTCAATCATCAACTTCCTCTTCAGTTTCTTAAGATTTAGGCAACAATGTATTCGGAGATGTGATGGCTATGTTTCGGGATTATAAAGTGTTCTTGACAAATGTCGTAAAAGCAGGGTGGGATGGGTGATTCTATTGATTTGTGTATGGAGGATTGAGTTTTTGAAGAAAGTAGTGGTTGATGAGGGTTAGTATTGTGATGGCTATATGTCGGGATTTTGAAGTGTTCTTGACAAATCTTGTTAAAGCGGGTCGAATGGGTGTTTCTGATTTGTGTATGAGTGATTGAGTGTTCTTGACAAATGCTATAACAATATTTTATCACTGACTTCTTCATCTATTCTCTTTTCAGGCTGTTGCAATTATTGTATACTGCTTGCTGATGATTGAATTCTACGCTTTTCTTGCCCCATTTCTCGGAGGTCGGATATAGGAGTATACTTTAGTGGCCACTTATTCTTCTGCGATATGCTAATTTCTAATACAAGTTGATTAAAGTTCTATATAGGTAAATTTCTTATCTTTTTCCATTTTTATTGTTCTTTCGGTAGAAATTGTGGTGGGTTTTGTTTTGACAATTTAGATTTGTGTTGAAGATCTGATATAAGTGCAGGTAACAACAACTCCGTACATTACGGTATTCTATTTATTAAAATGATATGGATTTTTTTGTTTTATTCAACAAATGATGCAGTTAATAATTTTTTTAAAATATCTTACAGTAGCCCAAGTGACCCATAATAATGTAAATTTGGTAGATTTTAACTTCGGTTTTGCCTTAAATGGACAAACTATCTAAGGTCTGAAATATAGAGAGAGATTTTAGCAAGAGAAGAAGATGATCGATCATTCGCGTTCAAACACTTTTTGGCAATCGGTCAGCTTTATCATCCAAGTTAATACGGAGTAATTTTTTTCCTAGAAGAAAACTTCATAGTTTCATTTTGTCCTCTCATTTTCAAAAACAAAAATACCCATCCATATTGTTGACTGTTTTTTTAAAACAAAATTTAATTTTCAAAGACGATAGCCTAATTTCGCTTACTCTATTGTGGTACAGGAGTGCAGGAGGTTGCATTGATAAGGCCAAGTTGGGTCATTGTTTTGGTTGGGCCCAAAAGCTTCCGGTTCACTTCAAATCGTCAACATTGGTATGTCCCCATTTCTATAATTATTTGAATTTTTTTAAATTTTAACGTGATTAAACATTTAATTATCCGAATAGTAATATTTTTTTAAGACGTTACGAACCGATATAAGGGTCATTGAGGTTGGTTTATGGCCCCAAGTCTAGAATTATTGTTGTACTGCGTTCAAGTTTTTCATGAAGGTTATGTACGAACAAGCTTAATTTGTAATAAGGATTATCTTTTGTATTTTTTGTACGTATTATACATTGAAATAATGGCGGTCACATTTGTGATTTTTAGGGTCATTTACATTTGTACTCCGTATGCTTTTTTTATCCTTATAAAGTTTCAATTTTTTCTATCAATGATAACTCTTGATTTCTCAAAAACCGTAGCAAGTCTGGGGTTGTTTGATCTTGCTGGAATGTGATTGGAATGTGATTTAAACATTTCTTAAATTAGTGGTTTCCTTTACTTAATTAGTGTATTACTCTATTTATATTCCTCTATCACATATATTTGTAATTTTTAGTACTTCCTTCAACTTTCTAACATCGTCCCATTAGATATTCATTTAAGTGAGTATAAAATTATTAAATGAAAAGATCTTACAAAGTTAGAAAAAGTATTATTTTTTTCAATTTTCTTGAAAGTTGTTTTATTCGACTATTTATTTGTATAATGATATACGTATTTCGCAAATTTAAATCCGAGTTGGATAAACATTGTACGAAGTATAATATTATGCTATATTGTGCATATACGGTCTAAAACAGTTGTTTTGGACGGATTAAGTTACAAGTTTTTGCCGGTAAAAATTAATAATATCTTATCTATAGATATTCATCATACATTGATAAAATTGAAATATCTTAGAGTTTAATACAGTATCAATTTTGAATGCATTGAGCAGTTTAATATGATTTGAGACGTTACACATATCAATGAAGGTTATACAGATGGTTGGCGGACATTGTGCTACGCCATTGTTATATGACGATGATATCAACTACTGTAGTTTTTTTTTTAAAACTTTCAATTGGAGACACACAACGTATAATAATAGTCTGATCATATTAAAAAAAGAGGGGCAACACTGTGACAATAAAATGAGTAATTGGAAGTCGTAAATTAGTGGTATAAATAATGTGATACGGAGTACTGCACTGTAAAAGTTGTATGAAGTGAAAAATATAGGGGCTGCTAAATGTCCCCCGCATATTTCCTTAGCGTCGTCAGACATTTTATGAGAAAATTACCGATTTGACCTCTTTTTAAATAAACAACCTAGCAAAAACATACTACTCAATAATCAATCCACTTGAAACGCGTATAAGTTTGTACGGTATAAAATTAGCATATAAATATAAAATTTGCTAAAATCTATTACTCATTCCATTTTCCCATATCTTGAGAAACGAATATTTCCTTTCCTTAAAAAATTTTTGACTTAATTTCTGATCAAATTAAATTTCAACTTCCCCATAATTTTTTCTTCCTTCCAAATTTCTCTTCCCCACAAATTTCTATTTCCAATACATTTCTCCTTCTTCCACAATTTTTCTCTTTTTCAAAATTTTTCTTTCTCCATATAAGTTTCAAATTTTAAATCTGAACATTATTTGGCGCTATACGGATATAAAGATTTGTTTCACTCGCTGAGTATAATACGGAGTACTCTGTTTTGCCTTACTGACAATTTCAAGTGCTAGAGTAGTAGTTTGGTTACTAATGACATTTCGTGTCTTATTATCATACAGAGTAGTAAATTCTACCAAATTAGTTTATACTACTCCGTATATCGAATTAATACCATATTATTGGTCCTCTTAAATGATAGTATTCTACTAAATTGATAGAAAATATACAAATCTACCGTATATCGGATTGTATACATAATTATTTAAATTGATATACAAATATTTACGGTATCTTTCAAAATTATTTGGAGAGTCATTTATGGAAATAGTCATCAATTTTTTTGCGACGAGGGACCCGCAGTTGTTACCTTTGAATCATACATTTTTGTTCAAAGTATTATTAGTCAACCCCATGATTTTATCACGGGTTTGTTTAATACTTTATAAATGTATGAATTGTGTGAAACACATGATAATTATATGTTTGATTATCTTTCACACAGACGGGTACAATTGACCACAATGTAATAATCATATGCATCAATATTCACTTCTTTTACGTTATTTTCTATCAATATTATCTTTCCATTCATCCTCATATGAATTGTGATTTGGCACAATGATGAAAAAAAAAACGTTTAAACCTCGAGAATTTTCATGGTATATCAAATCCACACATTAAAATTCATTTTCTTTTTGCTTGATTGAAATGTAAGAAATACTGAGTATATTACTATACCAAAACATTAAAGTTCATTTTCAAAATGTCCTTTCAAAACTATTAATTCCACATATTTAGTATAATTATAAAGTCTTCACTCAAATATAAAACGTGACATCTAACTACTTCATCTACATCGGATACGTTTCAATATTACTCCCTCCGAGTTCCTATTATTGTCCCATTTAGTTTTGGGATGAAAATTAAGGAAGGGGAAATGAGTGGTCCAAAAAAGAAGGAGGAAGAGAGAGAAATGAAAGAGTAAATGTGAACCACACATTGACGACCTAAAAAGGAAAGTGGGACAAAAATCAAACTCAGCTCAAAAAGGAAAGTGGGACAAAAATAGGAACTCGGAGGGAGTACTAATTTCCGATTATTTAGAAAAAAAATTACAATCCCGTGACGTGTCACGGGTATTATACTAGTAAACTCCCAAAACTAAACCCTAGTAACCAATCTCTCCGACCCTTATCTTTCTTTCTCAGTTTCCCGCTCTCCCTCAGTCTTACCTTCTCTACCACCCTAACCCTAAACTCTCCATCAAATCCTCATCCCGACATCCTCCCACCCAGAACTCTCCATTGTCGCGTCTCACTATCGATGTTGCCCAACTTGCACCCTCTCACTATCGCGTCACATCAACCCAGACTCCGAACCCGCGCTTCTCACTCTTGCCGGAGATCTGTTGCTTGTCGGAGGTTATTTCTTGTTTGCTTTTTTTCTCTCTTCTTTTGCCTTTAATTGAATCCCTTGTCACTAATTTTTTTGTTAGGGTTGAGTTTTTACCTGATTTTGTGTTTAATTAAGAGTTGAGTTTTTACCAAAATCAAATTATAGTTGAGGAGAATGAAGGAAGGGGGAGAAGACGTCGTTTTGGTGGGGGGGGAGGAAGGCAGGGCAGGGGGAGTGACGTCGTTTTGGTGGGGGGACCTGGGGTGGCAGGTGGTGGCGTGGGCCCAGGATGCGTGAGGGGAGAGGAGAGGAGTAGTCGAGTAGAGTGTCAGACTTCATACGGTTGGGTTACGTACTTTGCTCTCCGGTGGTGTACTTGAGAAAGAAATTCAATCAAAATCGGTAATGGTATGTGGGGATTGTTGTAGGGAGTAAAAGATTTGGGTTGAAATCATTGGATTATAACAATTTGGGGATTTGGTTAGGGTTTAAATTTCTGGGAAAAAAATGAGTTACTGTGTGTTCATATAATACAAAAGAAAAAAAAATCAGTATCAGATTTTGTGTGTTTTTGTTTCTAGATTTCATAATATAGGTCTTTTTTGTATGATTGACGAATATATATATAGAGGGAGGATCAGGGAAGTTAATAACTCCCTAACTCTTCCTTAGTGTTAATCCCACCCATCCATTAAGATTAATATGGACGGTGGATGGATGGGTTTAGATTAATAAAAAAAAAAAAAGGGCGCTGCGGAACTGACACGCTGCGGACAACCATCACCCATCACCCATCAACAGTCAATAGCCCCCTCAACCTATCCCCAATTAATTTCCCTCCTCTCTATTCTCCCGCCCAACCCATTGCACTTCCCCATTCACCAGCTCTCAATCACTCAACGCTCTCTTCCTCTCTCTAAAAAAAATCCATCTCCTTCTCCATCTCCATCTCCATTTCCGCAGCTTCTCCATCTCCAATAAGGTATGTTGAATGTTCTATTTTCGACCTCTGATTTTCTTTTTATTCCATTTTCATGAACCCTAAAAACACCAACTCCCGCATGCATGAACCATACAAAATGATAAAAGAGCATTATTCCAACCCGATAACCCTGATTTTGAGTTAAAGTTGTTGTAGTTGTACAGTGGTTGTAGTTATAGAGTCGGAGATGAAGATTTTTTCCTTTGACAACTAATAATCACACAGTTTTTATTCTTGATTAATCGTTATTCCTCTAGTTATAACCCTAAATTTGAGTTGTAGTTATAGAGCTAAAGATGAAGTCTTTATTTCTTTGTTGAAGTTCATGTTGAAGTTCCCATAGTCGTCATTGTAAGTATGCATCTGCCATCGATTAGATAGTTCTTTGTTGAAGTTTTGCATGCTTCCTTGTTGAGGTTTACGTTAAAGCAGTGTTATAGTCACAGACTTGGTGTTTGGGAAGAAAAAAAACTAACATTTGAAGAGTCATACAGAGTTGCTTGTACAGTCATACAGAGATTGTTGCTTCTACAGAATGATACACAGTCATACAGAGTTGGTTGTACAGTCATACAGAGTTGGTTGTACAGTCATACACAGTCGCACTTGTTATGATGCAAAGTCACACGCTTTATATTGTATAGTCATGCATTGTTGGTTGTATAGTCACCCGTTTGAGGCTGTATAGTCACACTCCTTATGTTGCAGAGTCGCTCTCTTTTTACTGTAGAATCACACCGTTGAAGTCGTACTCAGTTGTAAAATCACACTCTTTACGCATGTGATTTTACAACTGAGTATACGGCTTCAACGATGTGATTCTACAGTAAAAAGAGAGCGACTCTGCAACATAAGGAGTGTGACTATACAGCCTCAAACGGGTGACTATACAACCAACAATGCATGACTATACAATATAAAGCGTGTGACTTTGCATCATAACAAGTGCGACTGTGTAGATCCAAAGGTGTGATTGTACATCATTCTGCACAACCAACTCTGTATGACTGTACAACCAACTCTGTACAACCGTATCACACTCTTTACGCATGTTGTTATTGCAGCAGAATGTCGGGTGCGAAGAAGAAAATTCAAAAGAAGACCAGTAAGAATAAGGCCGTGGCAGAGAATGTAATTGATGATACATTGGTTGTAGACCAAAATTTGGGTAAGAAGAAACATAAGAAGAAGAAGGCTGTTGTAAAGTCTGTTGAAGATACATCAGGGGACCACATCGTTGCCGAGACGAATGTGGTGGAGACAGAAATCGTTGACGAAGGCAGGCACAAGAAAAAAAAAGGGTGACTTTTGATTCACCGGTCGCCGACCAAAATTTGGGTAAGAAGAAACATAAAAAGAAGCATAAGAAGAAGAAGACTGTTGTGGAGTCTGTTGAAGATACATCAGGGGACCACATCGTTGCCGAGACGAATGTGGTGGGGACAGAAATCGTTGACGAAGGCAGGCACAAGGAAAAAAAGAGGATGACTTTTGATTCACCGGTCGCCGATCTGGATATGGGTGAGACAAAAAGTGTTGAGGAAAGCAGGTCAAAGAAAAAGAGGAGAGTCAAATCTGATACAGTGGCCAACCCCACATACGTGAGTGTGTCTCGGAGGAAGGGGGGACCGCCGAGAGGGTCAGCCAGATATTCACTGTAGGCCAAAGCGGTTGCACCAACTAATTGCGCAATTATCGGATGATCAGAAAGAGAGGGTGCGTGGTGTTGGCTTCGGCGGGCTCTTGGACCTGAGGATCGAATCGGTCCCCACTGACCATGCGCTTATGTTCCTACGTGCATTTTCTGACGGGTCCCATATTTTTCGCGCCTCACGCCGGGAGGCATTCATGATGTCAAAGTACGACGTCCACGATTGCCTCCAGCTACCTTTAGGCCCTCATCCGGTGAAATTAATCCCAACACAAAATAAGAAAGGGGCAGACTCACCTGACGTGATCAGGTTAAAGAGTACCTGGCGGAAGGGGTTCGATGTGGTTGACAGCAGCGGGCCAATAACATTAGGGAGGGTGCACGAAAAGTTAATGGCAACCAAAGCCGCTGACGACGACTTTGTCCGCAGGTTCGTGCTGTTTGCGTTGTCATCATTCCTCGCGCCTACTACGAACAACTCACTGGACCTGAGTCTGTTGGCCGCAGTGGAGGACGTGGACTTGATTGGTGAACAGGACTGGTGTAGCTTTGTCCTGCAGGATCTGGTGCGGGCAGGTAAGGGGACGCGTGACCCCAACAAAGTCGTCAACTACCTCCGGGGGTGCATCCCCATTCTGATGATTGCGTACTTCCAGCGCTACGATTTCCGTAGCGAGACTTGCAGATGCGACATACCATTTATCGCACATTGGGATGCACGGAAAATAAGCGATCGTCTTGCTGGAGAACTGGAGACGGGATCCCTGGGAAATCAGCTGCGTTCGAAGGTGTCGTACCCACGTACATGTGGGAAACCAGGCAGCGAGTGGACCCCCGCTATAACGATGCCCTCTGACAAACAGCACTCTAGTCTAAAAAGAATAACGACAGGGGTGGAGAGAGGCGATCAATCGGAAGGCAACGCGGTTGACGTAAGTGATCTCCCAGCCACTCTATAGATCATCAATTTATTGTTCGTGAAACAATTTAATCTGAAAGTCTTGCCTATGTTTTAAAAAAACTGATAGTCATGGTCGTTATGATCACACTCATCCTGATGTACAGTCACATACTATTAGCTGTATATTCACACACTATTACTTGTATAGACACACGCATTAAGTTATCCAGTCAGTAATATAACCTGCACAGTCACACGCTATAAACTGTATAGTCACACACTTTATTCCTTACAGTCACACACTTAGATGCTTAGTCATAGTTACGCTGCCAGCCTCAACACCACTGAGCTTCGCACTAATGATTTGACTTCAACTGAATTATAGGACAACCGGCGTTTTTTCATGGAATTCCGAAGGTGTGCGCTAGCCTTTTGCGGTTTCTGTGAGCAGGCTGCCTCAAAAGTAAGAGAAATATCGACGAGGAACAATGCAGTTCCAAGTCAGGACACGTCCTCCCAACAATTCTGGGAAGATCCATCTGTCCTCCGGTATATCGATGAAGTCGTTGTGTTGGCCGGCCAGTTGAAGCAGACTACCCAGAACGCCCCCGTCGTTGAGGGCGAGCAGCAGCGCGATGCTGAAGCCTGCGGTCTGGTACGTCAAATTATGCAAGACTTGCGTGATTCTGGTTACGCGGATGAAGATATTGACAAATCAGGTTTCTACGTGGGAGATGATGATGGAACAGAGGGTTACGATGATGAGGGGACTTTTGATGGTGGCATCGTGACACCAGGTTTCTGTGAGGGGGAAGTTGAAGAGAATGATGCCGCTGTAGAAACCAACCAAGACTCCGCTGTGCAGGGTTCGGTGGACATGAGTCCGACCATAGTGGTAGCTCTACGGCAAGCAGGGTGGGGGACAGCGGACGCACGGTCGGCTTTAGATGTAACACCAGCTCCGCCCGATGCGACAGTCAGTTCTAGCCTTGAGAAAGACCTGCACAAAGCAGGCTGGGCTGTAGCGGACGCTGTTGCCACCACGCCCGCGACGGAAGAAATTGTCACGACTGATACTCAACAGATAGACGATGTGTGGACATGACATAGGTCCACCCCGACGCGGCCACGCGCGGGTTTGGGGAGGCGAATGAATCTCCATGAGATGGTCAAATGGAAGTTTAAATCGAAGTCGGAGTCGCCACCGAATTTTATGGTTATTCGGAACCGTTCGAGCCCACTCTATGTCGTAGTGGGCCGTGTACAAAATACGGCCCATTTCCGATGTCAGAGTTTATTGGGCTCGTTCCTTTGCAGTTCGATATAGATGCCGACTAGAGCGGTTAATCGTATATTGAATGACTCTCGTTGCCAATGATTTCGGACATCCGGAAACCACGGTTCTGAGTAAGGGGTGAGGGTACGTGTTGGGAAGTTCACTAAGAACACCCAACCCCGCCCGCACATTAGCGGCCTCTACTAGGATATCGAATGACGTTTTAATGCACGCGTTAGTAATACGATGAATGATATGCGAACATTGTTTTCCTAAGCATGTGAGGAATTGAATGGGTTGCTAAATCGGTTTAATGCATGAAAAATTAATTAACGTCAAAGTTGAATTTAACATGCGAGATTCGTTTTAGTATAATAAAACAAATGAAATAAAATGATGAATTTGCTACAAAACAAACAAATGAGTTAGTATCGATTTGTAAATAATAATAGCAAAATAAAATATACGAAATCGAAAAGATAAATATTAATCGAAATCTGAAAAATATTCTTGAAAAGAACGTTGTTTTGTATAAAAAAACGAAGTTCGAAAAATAGTAAAAAAAAACGGAAAAAGGCTGCGGCAAACAGCCGGCCGCGCGACTCGCCCGGGACGCCGGCGGGTCGCGTGGTGGCCTGTTTCGGGTCCGGTTTTCGAAAAATCGAAGTTCGTATTAAATCGCGTATGAATATTGCATGATTCGTACTCGACTTAATATTTTCGATATTCGTTATATTCGATAGTTGACTACGAAATCAATATCGAATACTTAGAATTGTTTTAGAAAAGATGTAAATTTTAGAAATCGTTTCGAAGAATAAATAATGAAACGAACGAAAAAGTTGAAAAAAGGAGCTCGTTTGTTCGAAAATTGTTATTTTGATGAGTCGCGTACAAATTATGAATTAATTTTTATTCGATTCATGTTTTCGATATTCGTCATATCCGATATTCGATTATGAAATCGATATCGAATATTCGGAACGAGTTAAAAAAAGGTTTTGTAAAATTGATTGTTTTGAACGAAAAGTAAAAGAAAAGAATTTTGAACGAAAAAAGAATGTAACGATTTTTTTAATATCGTCGAGATCTTAATATAATTCTTTTTAATACGATATTCGATTATAGAAAATCGATATCATATTTTTAAGAATGTTTGTTATGAAAATAGTTTTTCGTTAATAACGATATTAGAGAAATAATAAAAAAACGACTCTTGACCCATAAGGAAAACGGACGAAGAGAAGGGAGAAGAAGAAAGGAGAAATCGGGTTTAGTACACCCTCAACCTACATGCTTTTGTTGACTCGGATCGGGGCTCGTCGGAATGTGGCTAGGCACGGGAGCGTCGAGTGATGTTTGGTTCGGTTTAGGGTGGCTCGGTTTGACGGGTGAAGGTGTCGGGTATCGGGACCGGTTTCCTTCGGGTTTCGGATGTATTATCGGTTTCTCGATGCTAAAGGAATTATGTGTGTGTGTCGGAGATTGGGTGTATGTGTGTGTTCCTAATAATTGGTGTTGATAATGTGTGTCATTAATTGTTCTGATTTTGTTGGATGCAAGTGGCTATTTATAGGGAGTTCCCGACCTTGGTTTAGGAGAGTTTGACTACCGCTTAGGATAGGAAACGTAGGAATTTGAGGGAAATAAGAATTCCGCTTTATTGTGAAGGAAGAAAGGGAAATCAGCTGATTTGGGCTGTTTTGGCCGAGTGTTTTACACTTGGTCGGGTGCTCGAATCGGTTTTTGAATAGGATTCCTGTTTGAGCTAGAATTACCGCTTGAGTAAGAAGCTGAGAAGAACGAGAATTCCGTTTTCTTGTGAGGGAAGAAAAGAAGAAAAACCGGCTGGTTCATGCTACTTGGCCGAGTGTTTTACACTCGGTTGAGTGTTTGAATCGGTTCTCGGATAGGATTCCTACTCGAGATCGAATTCTACCTTAAATGGAATTGTTTATTATTTTTGTATGGCTGATTTTGTAGAGTTGGACCGTGAATACACCGTGTGAGGTGTTACGGTTGACTTACAAGTTTCGGGAAATATCTTTGACCGGGTTTTGACTCGGTCGCTAAAAGACGGTTTTACCCCTGGTGTCGGATTCGACCCAAATTAGTGTTATTTGACTCGAAACGACCCACTGGGCCTGAATTTGAGGTTGGTTTTGTGAGATTTGTACTTCTTAAAATGCCGAGGCCAAATGTCCATCATTACGAGCCCATTTCCGAGTACGTTAAAGCACGTTAGCGTCCGATCATCATCAGGTGTTTGTCGGAAACTACTATAGACATCTGGCGGTCAAAATGTGGGTGTCTACAGAGCCCCCACTCTGACTGAGGCTTGGACAGGGCGAAAGTCAGAGTAGCCACCAGGTCAATCAAGGATTAAAACCTGGCAGCTTCCGGTCGGGTCGTTTAAGGTCCATTAGACCTGCGTGAAGGGCCCGCCGGCCATGGGCTAGAAATGTACCTGAACTGATGATAACTCCGTGGGGAATTGAACTCGTCGCATAAGACTTAAAATGGGCCTGTATGTGGGCTCATCCTGTTAAATGCCGCTGGGGAGTTATGCAAATTGCATGGTCCTGTTTGAGTCGTCATGTACATATTTATGCAAAGTAGCAAAGTTTTGCACATAATATTTATAGGAAAAATGACTCGTGCTGGGGAATAAAAATGATTTTTGCTGTATTTTGAAATCGAAGTCCTGAAAGCAACTCACGTGCTAGGAGATGGGTTTCCAAAATTGAAAGAGGTGGAGGAGAAATTTGCAGTTTAAATAGACTGAAATTTGACCTTGTCGAAAAGGTTTTTTTTTTCAAATGGCTATGTTTTTGCAATTTTAAAATGAGAATTTGAAAAGAGAGGCCTACCGGCAGACTTGACTCTGGACGCGACAGGACGAGTTGACAGACACGACTTAGACTCTCTAAGGGTTGGACCGTGACTTGGTAAGGAGGTGGGCCACCTAAGATGACAAGACTCTTAAGTTGCGCTATTCCGTAGCCTAGGCGAGTAGCAACACGGTCGTACATCGAAATGAGAAGGATGCGTTATAGGGGAATTGCAGTAGTCTGTAATGAGACTGTTTTTGCAGGACAGGACTTTTAGCAGAAGCAATGTCGTAGTCTAGTGCTCCTCTGGATTTTTGATTTTTGGGTACATTTCCAAAGTGGGTATCGCCTCAAGTCCTGACAGATTCTTGTCTTCGACTGAGCTGAGTACTAGGACACACTATAGAAAGGAGGCTAGATTTTGAAGGTATTTGGATTATGTGAGTGGATGGAGAACTTCTGCCTAGAAGAAGCCCCCAGAATGACAAAGCTAACTGTCGAGAACATGACAGTGTCGTGACCGGAATGATGGTGCTTTTTGAATGTGTGTCAATGTGGGTGGTTGTGCCTCTGTTGAAAGGCTGCCTACGTATTCACGTGTGGTGAAATCAAACCAAGCCGTAGTTCAGTGGATTATGGTGCCTAGTTTATTAGGGCTTTGTGTGTAACTAGCCATAGCGATGGTGTAGGCTAGGTGCATTCCCAGTGATGTCTTGATCAAAGGGCTAGAATGGTTAGGATATTGATCCTGTGACTGTGAGCGTTCTCCAGGATAGCCCCCAGAGGTGGTGTGCACTATTTGGGCATGTTCTATGCCGACCGCAAGTTGAGTTCCCGTGTTTGGGGTTGGTAACTGGTTTGAATGAGAAGAATTGGGATGGGATTTTAACGAGTTCTGCTCTCGGGGATTTTAACGAGTTCTGTTCTCGTAGATTTGATGAGTTTTTCTCTCGGGGATTTTAACGAGTTTTGCTCTCGGGGATTTTAACGAGTTTTGATCTCGAGGATTTGATGAGTTTTGCTCTCGGGGATTTTAACGAGTTTTGCTCTCGGGGATTTGACGAGTTTTGCTCTCGGGGGGATTTGACGAGTTTTGCTCTCGGGGGATTTGACGAGTTTTGCTCTCGGGTCTGCGTATGGTGATTGTGAATGTTATGTAAAGGGCAAGTCGAGTAAAATGGCTCGAACTTTGACCGGGATAAGTTTTGATAATGCGAGATCTGATTTCCATGTCTGGC
Organism: Agrostemma githago; assembly: GCA_958450325.1. Taxonomy (NCBI): domain Eukaryota; kingdom Viridiplantae; phylum Streptophyta; class Magnoliopsida; order Caryophyllales; family Caryophyllaceae; genus Agrostemma; species Agrostemma githago. The sequence goes on from OY288239.1 coordinate 8,970,389, forward strand.
CCTAATGGTTAGGGGTATCCTATGGAGCTTGAATCCTCAGAATTTCGGGCTGTCTCTGGCCTGGGTCTCGGGAAGGTCTTGAGGGTTGTAATGTGGGAAGGCTAAATGTGGTGTTAGCTGACCAGCTTGATTGTCTCTCCCTTATTGGATGGTATGAGTATTGATAATTTTGAATTGATCGTTTTCACTATGGTCATGGTTTTTTGAATATTTTTTGGGTGACCTCTTAGCCCCGGTCTCGGGATTCTTCATTTGGATTGACCGCTTAACCTCGGTCATGGGTGCCTCTTTTTTTTTGATAATGGCCTGCTTTTTTGTTTTGGCCTTTTGCTTTTTCTTGTATTGGACTTTTTGATTTTTTTTGTCCAGTTTTTTTTTTTGTCATGGTCAGCTCTTTTGTTTTGGCCGTTTGCTTTTTTTTTTGGTCAGACTAACACCTAGGGTAGGGATTGATCAGTATTATTGGATGGGTGTTTACTGTGGGAAATGGGCTTGCCTCCCGTCTTTAACCCAAACTAAGAGACTACCTAGATTTGTCATAGGATTCGATACCGCTCCTGCTAAGGGTAGTTATGTGGCTTTCTATACCAGACATGGAACAGGTAGAGGAAAACACGGGTCTCATTTCCTGCAGTCATTGTAGATGTGCCTATAATAGTCACGTGCGTGTGCTCACAGTGTATGATGGTGTTCATCATGTTCTCGGAAACACATAAGGAAAGTATATATGAGAAATAGAAAAGCTGACTTTATTGAATTTTGAAAAAGAGGACAGAATACAACTGACTCTGACTTTGAAATTGAAAGAAATAGAACATCCTAGACTCGGACTCAGACTCGGACTTAAACCAAATCTAGACTCTCGGATGGTGTTGTCAATTCAGCTTCTAAGGACTCAAGTTGATGTCCAGTATAGCCTCCAATAGACGCTTCACCCAGATCTTCATTTTGTCGAAGATCATCTTCAATCCTAATGCCCATTTTGGTAAGCACTGCAAAGTTTGAAATGCCGGTATACCTAAGATGGACGCGATAGGAAGGGAGGAGGTTGTTGATGAACGCCCCCACTAGTGTCTTCTCGTTGGGCTTGTCTACCAACTTCACACTTTCGGCCCTCCACCTTTGAAGGTATTTGGTGAAACCTTCTTTGGGCTTTTGGGCCATAACCTCCAGAGTACGCATCGTAGTCTGGATCTCGGCGTTATCCGCGTAGTTTCGCGCGAATTCTGTTGCGACATCGTCCCAGGTTCTGTATTTCTTGGGATCAAGCCTGTAGTACCAGGCTTTCGGGTGCTTTTCCAGAGAGGAAGCGAAGAGATGCTTGAACATGGTCGATTTGACCCCCTTAACAGCCATAAAGTCCTTGAAAGCCCGAATATGGAGTACCGGGTCTTCCGTCCCGTCAAACATTGGTAAGCCCGTTAAGTTGAGGTTAGCGGGCAGTTCATCGGTCAAGGGCGAGTAGGTACGGGAATTTTCCGTGAGGATGGTGTTTCTGGTGGTCGAGTGGACCTGTTCTTCAAGTTTGCGAACGACGCTGACCAGTTCAGCTATGGGCCCAGTAGTTTCATTCCTGACCTTAAGAGTCCTTTGCTCCACGGCACTCAAACGGGTGGCAATGGTCGTTTGTTCGGCCCTGATAACCGTCAATTGGGCTTCAAGCTCAGCTAGAGAGGTTGTCAATTGATCCAAAGTTTCTTGCATTTTCTGGCGTCTGGTTACCGGTGGCTTGTCTGTAAGAATACCGCGTAATCAGAGAAGTTGCTTCGGAACTCAATTTCACCAAGGCATAGGAAATAGCGCGAGAGGAGAGACGCCTCCAGTTTGACTCGGGTTAGACTCTCTAAGACAAATGTGTAGGGTACGATTCTCAGAGTGACTGTGATTAATCGCTCCGTCGGAGAATAGCCCCCAAGTGAGACTAAGGACTTTGATAGGACCCAGATGGTGTGGCATCTAAGTGACTCGAAAGTGGGATACGTGAGACAACACGTGCAAGACATGACCCTTAGAGCAACCGTGATTGATCGCTCTGCTGAAGGGTAGCCCCCGACTGGGACTGAAGACTTTGTTAAGACTCGATTGAGTGACCCTTAGACGTAAAGACCGTGAACCTTTTGTTATAGGGCTATGCCTTGTAAAAGGTTGACTCGGAAAAGACACTTAGACGGGTGACTTGTGAAAGGTGGGCCTCCATTAGGATCCAACGCTGTGGGTTGGGCCCTGTCCGGAGGAAGGTTCACGTGAGACATTCCCAGACTTTTAGACTCGATTGTGTAAATGGGCCAACCTTTGTAGGAGTATGTCCTACGTAGGTGGGCCTTGCCTTAGTAAAATAAGGCGGACTAGGATAGGGGGAAAATCCGCGATGTAAGATCGACGGAGTTTCGACGCTAGAGACTTCAACGAATTATGACACGACCCGACACTGCTAAATACGGGAAGTCTAAGAAGAGGAAGTTTTGAAATACGAATTTTTGAAAAGCCCGAAATGAATCGGGTGAAGAAATTCGGCCCTTTTTCGAAAAGGAAAAAGGAGTGGGCCGAATGACGGGTTTTGAAAGTTTCGAAAATATTTTCGAGTTTTGAATTGGGCATAATACCGGCTAGAAAAAGGCTGTTTTGAGTAAAATCATTGATCCTAAATTCGGTATATGACCCGGGTTTTGAAAATTGGATATTTTGAAAAGGATGCAAAATTTGGAAAATGACCGTTTTGAAAAAAAGATGTGGATCAAGTAGCACGTAGTCATGGAAACAGTATAATGACGCCATTTATGCTTTAAGCTAAGTCTCGGTCAGTCTATAAGGGTCTATACCAGTGTACATAGCCTATCAAGAATCGGGGCGGACTCCCTAACTCGAGTTGAGATTAGGACATGCCGTAAAACCCATATGAATCGGCTAATGGACACCTTTGACATAACCAATTTGGACTATATCAACGGTATAGTGGGACGTCAGTCACGAGTACCGGCCCGGGAAAATGGGGTTATGCATGAACCGTAAAACTAAAACGCGCATTGTACTAGTCAAACGATTTCTATTCGAGTCTCACCCTGAGGACACCGAAGGTTATTAACTCATCAGAAAATCCCCAGCGGAGTCGCCAAATTGTGGACATGACATAGGTCCACCCCGACGCGGCCACGCGCGGGTTTTGGGAGGCGAATGAATCTCCATGAGATGGTCAAATGGAAATTTAAATCGAAGTCGGAGTCGCCACCGAATTTTATGGTTATTCGGAACCGTTCGAGCCCACTCTATGTCGTAGTGGGCCGTGTACAAAATACGGCCCATTTCCGATGTCAGAGTTTATTGGGCTCGTCCCTTTGCAGTTCGATATAGATGCCGACTAGAGCGGTTAATCGTATATTGAATGACTCTCGTTGCCAATGATTTCGGACATCCGGAAACCACGGTTCTGAGTAAGGGGTGAGGGTACGTGTTGGGAAGTTCACTAAGAACACCCAACCCCGCCCGCACATTAGCGGCCTCTACTAGGATATCGAATGACGTTTTAATGCACGCGTTAGTAATACGATGAATGATATGCGAACATTGTTTTCCTAAGCATGTGAGGAATTGAATGGGTTGCTAAATCGGTTTAATGCATGAAAAATTAATTAACGTCAAAGTTGAATTTAACATGCGAGATTCGTTTTAGTATAATAAAACAAATGAAATAAAATGATGAATTTGCTACAAAACAAACAAATGAGTTAGTATCGATTTGTAAATAATAATAGCAAAATAAAATATACGAAATCGAAAAAATAAATATTAATCGAAATCTGAAAAATATTCTTGAAAAGAACGTTGTTTTGTATAAAAAAACGAAGTTCGAAAAATAGTAAAAATAAACGGAAAAAGGCCGCGGCAAACAGCCGGCCGCGCGACTCGCCCGGGACGCCGGCGGGTCGCGTGGTGGCCTGTTTCGGGTCCGGTTTTCGAAAAATCGAAGTTCGTATTAAATCGCGTATGAATATTGCATGATTCGTACTCGACTTAATATTTTCGATATTCGTTATATTCGATAGTTGACTACGAAATCAATATCGAATACTTAGAATAGTTTTAGAAAAGATGTAAATTTTAGAAATCGTTTCGAAGAATAAATAATGAAACGAACGAAAAAGTTGAAAAAAGGAGCTCGTTTGTTCGAAAATTGTTATTTTGATGAGTCGCGTACAAATTATGAATTAATTTGTATTCGATTCATGTTTTCGATATTCGTCATGTCCGATATTCGATTAGGAAATCGATAACGAATATTCGGAACGAGTTAAAAAAAGGTTTTGTAAAATTGTTTGTTTTGAACGAAAAGTAAAAGAAAAGAATTTTGAACAAAAAAAGAATGTAACGATTTTTTTAATATCGTCGAGATCTTAATATAATTCTTTTTAATACGGTATTCGATTATAGAAAATCGATATCATATTTTTAAGAATGTTTGTTATGAAAATAGTTTTTCGTTAATAACGATATTAGAGAAATAATAAAAAAATGACTCTTGACCCATAAGGAAAACGGACGAAGAGAAGGGAGAAGAAGAAAGGAGAAATCGGGTTTAGTACACCCTCAACCTACATGCTTTTGTTGACTCGGATCGGGGCTCGTCGGAATGTGGCTAGGCACGGGAGCGTCGAGTGATGTTTGGTTCGGTTTAGGGTGGCTCGGTTTGACGGGTGAAGGTGTCGGGTATCGGGACCGGTTTCCTTCGGGTTTCGGATGTATTATCGGTTTCTCGATGCTAAAGGAATTATGTGTGTGTGTCGGAGATTGGGTGTATGTGTGTGTTCCTAATAATTGGTGTTGATAATGTGTGTCATTAATTGTTCTGATTATGTTGGATGCAAGGGGCTATTTATAGGGAGTTCCCGACCTTGGTTTAGGAGAGTTTGACTACCGCTTAGGATAGGAAACGTAGGAATTTGAGGGAAATAAGAATTCCGCTTTCTTGTGAAGGAAGAAAGGGAAATCGGCTGATTTGGGCTGTTTTGGCCGAGTGTTTTACACTCGGTCGGGTGCTCGAATCGGTTTTTGAATAGGATTCCAGTTTGAGCTAGAATTACCGCTTGAGTAAGAAGCTGAGAAGAACGAGAATTCCGTTTTCTTGTGAGGGAAGAAAAGAAGAAAAACCGGCTGGTTCATGCTACTTGGCCGAGTGTTTTACACTCGGTTGAGTGTTTGAATCGGTTCTCGGATAGGATTCCTACTCGAGATCGAATTCTACCTTAAATGGAATTGTTTATTATTTTTGTATGGCTGATTTTGTAGAGTTGGACCATGAATACACCGTGTGAGGTGTCACGGTTGACTTACAAGTTTCGGGAAATATCTTTGATCGGGTTTTGACTCGGTCGCTAAAAGACGGTTTTACCCCTGGTGTCGGATTCGACCCAAATTAGTGTTATTTGACTCGAAACGACCCACTGGGCCTGAATTTGAGGTTGGTTTTGTGAGATTTGTACTCCTTAAAATGCCGAGGCCAAATGTCCATCATTACGAGCCCATTTCCGAGTACGTTAAAGCACGTTAGCGTCCGATCATCATCGGGTGTTTGTCGAAAACTACTATAGACACCTGGCGGTCAAAATGTGGGTATCTACACGATGGTTCAGTGACCAGGACACACCCGGAGGCTAAACATCGTCGGTACATCTTCCACTCTGACGTGGTATTTGAGTGCATGGACACGATTCCGGACAATTTGGGCTGCACGTTGGACTGTGGAAGAGTAATGAGGGGGCAACTTGTAATCTCTGGATTCATGTGCTCCAACATCGTCATCTTCTGGGATATCCTCAGCGTACGGAAAGACGTAATCGACTATGTCTTCGACCGGGGAACGCCACGTCCGTCAGGGTACGTACTTATTGTCCTGGTCATGTTGTTTGTAAAAATGCACGTGCTAATCGGGACTTCGTTTGTTCTGCAGCGAATTGCTGGTCGAGTACACAGCTTACGACTGTATCGCGAGGGGCGACATGCAGACGCTCGAGCCTGGCCTGGAGGTGATGAATAACGTCGTTGGCTGCTAGTGTAGGCTGCTGAACCACCTGGTGCACGACAAAAAAGCATCAAGAGTAACCAGTAGATGTTACTTCTCTCTTGGACATACGGTACGTTCAACCCCCAAATAAGGTATATAATCGCACACAATTGGCTGTATAGTCACACACTGTTACCTGTATAGTCACACCCATTGTGTTGTCCAGTCACCGCTATAAACTGCACAGTCACACGCTACAAGCTGTATAGTCACACATTTTACGCTGTACAGTCGCACTCATGTCAAACACAAACTGACTACATGTATTACCATCAATGCATGTGAGCAGGCCCAGTGTTGTCATTGTGGAAGGAAGGAGGCAGGGGCAATAAATATGACCAGGAAATATTTTACGTGTGGGACGAGTGGATAAAAAATAGTTTCTCCGACTTTGCTTTGGACTCGGACATGGTATTATCCTGGACATACTGTCTATTCGTAGTTGTTATCAACCCATAATCCTGACGCATTGTTTGCAGGTGTTTGTCCCGATCTTGACGGGTGACGAGGGTCACTACAGTTGCGCCTGCATCAACTTCAATTCTGGGCAAATACTGTACCTCGACAACCAGTTGTACGATAAAGATTTTACAATGTTGTCTTACTATGCCATTGCTCGGACAGCGGTCAGGCCCTTTTAATTTAATATTGAATCAATTATGTGACCGGAATGTGTCCAACAACTGATCCTGTTTGAACTTGTTTTGCAGGTTAATAAGATGGGGGAGTTCATGGTACAACGAGGGATGGAGAAAGGTGAGAAGGTCCGTGCATTTAAATTGGTAAACGTTCCCTTATCGTGGCAGGGAGTGGGGTACTTCGCCAATGACTGTGGAGTGTACTTGATGGTGCACATGATGCTGTACAACGGGTCCCCGTTCAACTGCTCCTTGGGGACAATGGCGGCCATGAATATGTGCAGGGCGGAGATCACGACGACCCTTATACTGAGCGACGCGAACAAGATGAGGAACGATGTTTTGCAGAAAGTGATTGAATTCGGAAAATACAAGGAATCGTTGGAATCTGCCCGTACGTTTGAAACCACTCCTGTGAAGGCAACCGCCAAGAATCGTCTGAGCAAATCACCGAAAACGCTTTGTGAACGCCAAGGAATCACCGATCTGGGGGTGGGTCAACAAATCCGCAGTGAACGCTTTGGGTCCTACGGCCCTCGTGCGCAGCTGACAAGGCGTGACATTCAATCGCTCTTCTCCGCCGGTGGTATGAGCGCCGCTGTGCTGGAGTGTTGGTCGCACCTAATGAACTGGTGCGAATCAGACGACAACCAGCATGGGTTATCCTCCCCCACGGACCCAACGATGGCGTGGTTCGGAATTCAACACATGGTATGCCCCCATAACCTACTACCTATCACACTAAATAGTACAAATGATCCCCATTCACATTAAATAGTTAGAAATAATCACAAAGTTCACTTAGTACAGTCACACATGTTGTCATGTACAGTCACACATATTGAGGTGCACAGTCACACATGTTGACATGTACAATCACACGCTATCAGTTACAATCACATGTTGATGTGTACAATCACTCTTGTCGAGGTGCACAATCACACTCTGCACGCTGCAAAGTCACGCAGCTTAGTCTGTACAATCACGTGCTATAAGTGCAAATGACTCCCATTAACATTAATAGTCAGACATCACTTTGCAGAGTCACTCTTGTTGACGTGCACAATCACGGAATATAAGTTGTACAGCCACGCACATTATATAGTCAGACATCCTAGAATTTGAATTCACACTGTCATGTATAGTCACACTCTGCACGCTGCAAAGTCACGCGGCTTAGTCTGTACAATCACACGCTTTAGTCTGTACAATCACACACTTTGCGATGTGCGGCCACGCACATGATATATTCCATTCTCGCATCTTGTCACTGATGACAACTAATATTCGCCATCCGTTAGGACTCGCTGACCCGTATACTGGAACGACCCGACTCAAGTACCCCTGCGGACGAAGACACTGACGGTCTGTACGAAGCGTGGGACAGATTCATACAAGACTGCGCCGGGACATTCGACTTGAACGCTGAACTGTTGTTTTTCCCGGTGCATACTATGGGGCACTACGCGTGCGTGTGCGTCAACTTTAGAGAAAGAACAGTTGATATCCTCGATCACCAGACACATGCCCCAGGGTCGCATATGTTCCGGGTGTCCAGCGAGATAGTAAGTTGCACGCATATGCTTTATTTCACCACGTCAAAAATATTCTACTGCTTGGGTGCTGATGTTTACTATTACCTAATATTGCAACAGATGCAAGCATTGAGGGTCTACATGGACGAGAAAGGGCTGATTAAGGGCAGTCACCTGGCGGATTTTGAGCATCGCCAAGTAAAATTGGAATGGCAGAGCGCCCGGAAGAACGATCTGGAGTCCGGCATTTTCTGCTTGATGCACATGTGCCTGTACGACGGTGCGCCGTTCACCCACACTGATATTGGGTCAAAGGTCGGGAGGCGTTACTTGTCGTTCGAGGTGGCAGCAAGTCTCGTACTTGCTGACATGAATGAAGCTCGCGACGACGTGTTGCCGAAAATTCGCGCTTTCATAAGAAATGTTACGTGCATATGGATCAAACTCGATGAAAAAGGTAAAATGGGGAAAATCGTGGAACGAAAGACCTCAGCGAACCGTAAGGCATGAATGTGTAGTGAAGTAAAAACGTTTTTTTGTGAATATAGAAAAAATCTCATGTTCGAGTATCTTCTGAGTATCAGATGAATGACAACTCAGTATCAGGGTCGCATGTGCGACGTGATACAGTCACGTAACTTCTGACTCACAGTCACAGTCAAACTCCTGCAGAGTCATGACAGACGACCACAAAATCACTATTTTATTATACTAACTACCCCTGCATATATGTCCGTCCATTTGCTTTCAGATTATTTCACCTTTAAAAAAAACCGATGGTTCCCTTATTTACAGAAGACACGAAAAAAAACAATACACGCACCGTAAAATCAGATTATTTCCCAATAAGAAAACGATGATTTGAAAACGTTGTCGAGAAAATATAAACTGTACATTGAGTGATGTTTGTGAGTGTGACTGCGAATTGATGTTTGTGAGTCTCAATGCACATTGAGAACACAAACCATCACCTCACTCTGCTAACCCTATTTACTTTAGAAGGATAGGGCCCCCACCTAACTCAATTAATATTTACTGCCCCTTTACTGCCTCCCCCCTTCAAATACCAAAGCCATTTTTACACCAACTACTTCCAACTTCACCTCTTTAAACCTAACAAAAAATGGCAAGCAAAATAGAAGAAATCAAAAAAATGATCGAGGAGTACGATGGTTTGTTGAATACAACTAGATCAAATGAATTAAGAGCCATGCAGCTAGTCGCTCCTGCCATAGACGCGATGACCTATATGGCATTCATTGGCAGTACAGAAAAGGAGACCGAACTGGACGACTACATCGAATTCTTGATGAAAAAGTGTATTGGATGTTTCCACACTAAGAAAGCGTTGCAGTGTGATTTGGCCAACTTGAGGAAGATGCTTCAAAAAAACGGGGGTTAATTATGCATGTAGCGAAAATGAAGGGTGTAATGGACGTATCATGTTTCAAGTACTGGATGTTTTAATGTGTTTTGAGATATAAAATATATAAGTAATGGATGTTTTTACGTTTCAAGAATATTTTTATGTTGTTTCAGAATGTGACTTTTCTATTTTTTCCCCTTTGTCTCTATCGTTGTTTCGCTATTTCTCTATTTTTAGGTTTCTACGCTTCATTTTGGAGAATCACTGTCAGTATGTTGTAGAATCACAGACATTATCTTGTACAATCACACTCCCACAATGCTACTGTAGAGTCACACCCTGCCTACTATAGAGTCACGTTCATTGTATTGCACAATCACACTCACTTGTTTTATGTCAACCAAATATTAAGTTAGTACTGTTTGTAGCGTTTAAAGATAATACATTCCAGAACAAAAACAATTTTGTTTTACGACTACGCCATATTAGAAATAATTAAGATCGACAAAAGACGTAACGACTACGCCATGTTTTACGACTACGCCGTATTATAAATAATTAAGATCGACAAAACCGAATATGTAGTGATGAATGTGAAGGGATGTTTGTGAGTCTCAATTTATCGTTGGGAAACACAACACCCACCTCAATCTCTTAACCCTAATAAATATATGAGAATAAGCCCCCCACCTAACCCATTAAATTTTCACCCCCCATTTACTGCCTAACCCATTCATTTTCAACCCCCTATTTACTGCCTCCCCCTCTTTAAATACCAACACCATTTTTATCACCTTAACCACTTCAACTTCACCACTTTTACCAGCCACTACATACAACTCCACCACTTTAACCTTATAAAAAAATGGCCAGCAAAATAGAAGAGATCAGAAGTTTGATCGAGGAGTACAATGGTTTATTGGATTCCACTGTGTCCAATGAATTAAGAGCCATGCAGCTAGTCGTAACTGCGATTGAGGTGAGGCGCTTCGTGGCGTCCACTAGTGATACACATAAAGAGGCCGAACTGGACAACTACTCCAGTTCTTGATGAAAAAGTCTATGGAGTGTTTCCGCACAAGGAACAGGTTCCAGCGTGACTTGGCCAACTTGAATAAGATGCTTAAAAAGTACGAAGGTTAAGTATGTATGGGTTAAGATGTACCGTTTAGTAATGGTCATTTTTATGTGTTTTAAGTTTTAATGAATGTTAAAGTGTAGCGTTTAATGTTCAAGTGTAGCGTTTAATGGATGTTTTCCGCACTATGTCGTAGAATGTTTTCCGCGTTTTAGGGTATGCAAGTATTACATGTTGTGTAAGAGATGGACTTTTTCTAAAGTACAAATATTTCCATCACTATTGTGCTATTTCTCTATTTCCATCGCTATTTTTCTAATGTACAGACACATGGTGTATAGTCACACTCAACAAGTTTTATAGTCACACTAAACATGGTGTATAATCACAGTCATCATGTCATAGAACTAGTTTAGGTTACTACACTTCATTTTGGAGAATCACAGTCAGTGTATTGAAGAATCACAGTCATTATCCTGTACAATCACACTCCCACAATTAGTGAAACCACAGTCCACCTCTTGTTCTACAATCACACACTGAATGCTGTAAAGTTGCACTCATTGTGTTGCACAATCACACTCACTTGTTTCGTGTCACCCAAATATTAAGGGCATAATGTTCATGTACAGCTGTATTTGTAGCCAAAGATGCTGCATTCCAGAATAAAAAAGACTGCTATTTCAATGTATTCTTACAGTCAAAGGAACAAAAACAATTTTACGGACCCCCATGCTTTACGACTACGCCATATTGGAAATAATTAAGGTCCGCAATAGCATTTACAATATCACGGACCTTGACCATTTCAAACGTCGACAAGTCTTTATGTTTCACAAAGCAGGAAATCGCCCCCATGATCTAAGACTTAAACCATATTAGAAATGATTGAGGTCCGCAATATACGAAAACAATGTCACGGACCTTGACCATTTCAAACGTCGACAGCCTTTGTGTTTCCAAAAAGAATGTTCCTAAGTAACAGATGATATTCATGAACAATCCTCCTCAGCAATCCCTGTCGGGTCCTCCTCCTCCTCCTCCTCCTCAACATCAACAGGTGGGTACTCAGCAAATGGGTTGGGGCAGTTCCTCTTGTCATGGTGCCCCATCCTCTTGCAGTTCTTACACAGCCGTTTAGGCTTCGCGGCAATTACAGCAGCCTTCGCCTTAGAAGAAAGCATCCGCTTCCCACTGCCCTTGTTCTTGGCTTTCTTCGGGGGCAATATGGTTATTTCAATTGAGCTCGTACAGCCGAAGATCTCCTCTAATTCTTGCGTCTTGCTAAATGACACAGCAGAGACAATATCGGACCTGAAGTCGCGAATGACGTCAGCTAGATTACTAACGTCTTCCTTACCCATTTTGCTGACGTGACTGACGGTCTCATAGAACTCCGAGAACAGCCTCGTGAATGTAAAAGCCTTCTCATCGCGTAGGCGACTCTCTGACAGGGGACACGCATTAACATTACGTAGAGCATCCTTTGTCCATCTCCATGCCACGTACCGTTCCGGGATCGTCTCCCGTCCTTTCGAAGAGTATATCCAAATGGCGTGCCTGCAAAGAATTCCATACCGACAGAACTTCCTGCAAGTACACCTGACCTCACAGGTACCTGCGAGTGCATTAAAAAACACATAAAGAGTGCGACTGTTGACCGTACAGACGGTGGCTACGCAACGTACGGGATGAGACTCCGTAAAGGTATGATCACAACCTTGACAGGATACAGTCACACCCATAATGCTGCATAGTCACGGTCCTTACGACGCAGAATCAAACGAATTGCGTTGTACAATCACACGCACCGCGATCCAGAGTCGCACCCTTTATTGTGTACAGTCACATTCAATGAATTATGGAAAAAAACTCGTTACGTTTAGAATCAAAACGTTTAGATCATATAATATGGCTACACGAAATGGACAGTGACTTTCTATGCCAGTACCTGGGTTGTATTCAACAATGTAGTTGCGGTCCCGGATGGAGTCCAGTACTGTTGTCACTTTGATCCCGTCCTTCTCCTGATACGCACGAACGCTGCACGTGTACAGCGAAAACTTAACCTCTTCCTGAAAGTGTGCAAAGGCCACGTGCGTGTACACCCTTGCCGCGTGGCTCTCCATCGGATTCGTCGATACAATTTTGGGGAATGACTGCCGGTTATCATTGTCTAGCCTCTTCTGCATGTGCCTTTGTTGGTCCATCGCACTTTCGAAACGCATCCAGAACTGGACCAACGTACCATTGTTGTCTTCAAACTTTTTGAAGAAACTGTTCTCACTCTCTGATCTCTGCCTTGTCCTCATAATTCCGGACATCCTCACCTCCCTGCAATGCGCGGCGACCCATTTGCTCCTCTCTTTGAACATATTTTCGAACCATTCGATCCCAATAGCATCATGGTCGATCATAATCCGCCCCCACCTGTCGTCGAACTCCGACGCCTCGATGTCATCATCCCATATAATTGCATTGAGAGCTTTTACAAAGTCCGAGGCCTCCTCTCTTGATCTGCCATACTTTGTTGGAACCTTGTTCATGATGTGCCACGTGCAGCACCGTTGGTGCGCTGCTTTGAATATTTCGGGGACGGCTTTTAAAATTCCGGGATCCTGATCTGTAATGATATAACACGGTTCCTTCCCGCCCATGGCTTCCAGAAATCGGGAGAGGACCCATATAAATGACTCGTAGTCCTTCTTAAATAACAACGCCCCACAGAACGTGACAGACCGTTTGTGGTTGTCCATGCCAGTGAACGGTGTGAACACCATGGAATACACGTTGGTTCCGTACGTTGGGTCGAACGAAACTGCATCCCCGAATGCCGCGTAATTCCTTCGAGCTGCACCATCCGCCCAAATGACCCTGCGTAAGCTTCCGTCTGTATCCACATCGTAGTCAAAGTAGAAATCCTCCTGACTGTCCCTCAAACTCTTGAACCGGTCTATGAACAACTGACCATCCTACTCGTGGATGAAGCACTTGACGTCCCTCCCCCAGTTCTTGAAATCAACCAACGATGCTCCGATGTTCTGATATCCGCCCGAAAACTCCTTGCACATCCTGTATGTTCGAGTCGCCCCGATCTTCAGCTGCACACACAAAAATGCAACTGCATTGGTCTCGCACAGTTGGCAGTCAAACATACACTAACAACATTGTTGACAGACATTACGCACCCTCGAGTTGCAGACGATCATCTCCTTGTGATATCTTGATAGATTTCGAGATGACTTTTGAAACTCTCTGTCCTTGACCGTCACAAGATCGTGGTTGTGTTCCTTGATGAACTCTTCAATATAAAACCCCCCGATCATTGCACATAGCCTAATTCTTGCTCCACATTGCGTCCTCGTCGCCTTCGTAATCCTCTTGGGTTCGTACGATCCCACGTACTCTTGCCCCTCCTTCTGTCCCGGGCTCGACAGCTTCACCATGCTCTGGCTGGCTGTTTTGCCCTCCTTGTTACAAGCCAACAATTTCTTCTTGATCGACCCATCAAATGATCTAGTTGTCGTGTACCTCTTCGCCTCGAAACCAACATAAAATGCGTAAGCTTGATAAAACTTGAATGCTCCATCGATGTCCACGAACTTCTGCCCTACGTAAGGGACAATCACTGTGTCTTCAGCTGGCATATAGGTTGGAACAAAAAATAAATTATCAAAGGTTGGACACTATCAAACTTGCAACGCACGCATTCATCTCTGACCTTATTGAAGTGTGACTTTTCTCGACAACGACTGTGACTTTGCGTGTATAACAGCATGATTGTTAGAGCTTAACACCCGCACCGCATAACAAAAGCAAGTACAACTACAACCCCAGATGCAATACCAACAATAATAAATATATACGGAGTATATATTTTCTCAACAACAAAAAAAACACCCGCAATAATAAATATAACAATGATAAGGAAACAAAATAATAATATGCAATACTACAACTGCAATTGAGTATGATTATGAACAACTAAACGTATTGAGTATGATTGTCTATCATATTGAGTATGACTGTCACGTTATAACGGTGTGACTCTGCAAAAATATCAAACCAACCAAAACAATGTTCGACTGCACATTTTCCTGGCTCTTCTCATTTAACAAAAAAAAATATATATGTATATATCCATCTTACCTCCTGCATGTTGCCCAGAAATATCCCCCCTCTATATAAAACTACAACTACATGCAACCAACAAAATAATAATTTGCCTTGATTAATATCCACAACACATAAGAACTACAAGTACAACTACAAACCAGTATGCAATACTCAACAACAACAACAACAACAAAAAAATACAATGATAGATATAACAATGATAAATAAACCAACATAAATATTTGGAATAATAAAGAACCTTCAACGTAATACAGCAAAACAACTACAACAACAGTGAACGTGTGACTGTCTATCATATTGAGTATGACTGTCACGTTATAACGGTGTGACTCTGCAAAAATATCAAACCAAACAAAACAATGTTCGACTGCACATTTTCCTGGCTCTTCTCATTTAACAAACCAAATATATATGTATATATCCATCTTATCTCATGCATGTTGCCCAGAAATTTTCAACTGCACATTTTGATCATCGCGTGGTTCTTCGAGGAACAACACCATTAGAGCATAAAGACGTACAGCAATTTACGAATTAGGGTTTAGTTATTCTGATATATACATATATGGTATAGATAGAGGGAAGCTTTTTTATTAAGGATAAATTTCGAATTTTAAGATGATTTTGGTGAGAAATTTGGTGAGAAATTTGGGATGATTATATGTATATATCATAATATGTAGAACTTGGTGAGAAATTTGGGATGATTTTCAAATTTTGGTGAGGGAGGTGAATTTTGTTGATGGAAAGGGTGATAGATTTGGTGATAGGAATGGTGATGGCATGCTGTACTTTGCCCTGCTGCTGCCTGCTGCTTGTCATTCACGGACATATTCTCCCTTTTTTTTTTGATTAATCTTAGCCATCCATCCAAACCAAATCAAGGGCCAAAAACACAACTTCCCAACTTCCTACTTTTAACCAAACTCCCTTGATCCCTTTTTCTAAATATATATATATATATATATATATATATATATATATATATATATATATATAGGATAGAATAGCATATGAGAAGATCTAGATTTGACATTGGTAGCCTATCATAAACTCCATTTTAGTCAAAGAGAGTTTGAAATTTAGTGTAGAAGGGTGTAAATTTTAGAAAAAAAAAACAGCTGTGGATTAGTTCTGTTTTTCGTGTGAGAGCTTTGACTCCGTCTAATTTCTAATTCTAATTCATGGGGTAAGAAAATTAATGAAGGTGTGATGGGTTTTGTTGGGATTTTAATGGTTTTGTGGCGGTCCAAGTCGTGTATTAGGTGTTTTAATTGACTACGGAGTACTATATGACTATATTAACTTGAAAATAATGGTTGTAATTTGTGCATGATTCACATGACTACTTGATCTTACTTTGTATATCGTCTTAAAGATTAAAATGGGTTCAAATAAAACGGGTTCATATGACCACTTGATATAACCATTTTACGAGGAGCATAGTCAAGTATTACCCATTTAAGGGTGTGCTCAATATGTGTTGATGATCTTGAAATAGAGGATGCATATCATGTTAAGCAGCATGCAATATAATCTGCTCTTGAGAATCTATAACTAGAATTGTGACATAGAGCTCCGTTTTTGTAATTTTGTCTTATACACTACAACAAATCCCTTACTTTTATGACGCTTTTTAAGCCTATTTGTGACACTTCAAAGCGTAAAAAATTATATTATTGACGCTTATGAAAAGCGCCAAAATTTGGGGTGCCTTAATTTTTTTACGCCTTTTAGTGTCAATAATATTGACACATATATGCGTCTTAATTTAATGATGCTCATTAGCGTCAATGAATTTTAATGCAAAATCACATCATAAGAATAATTATTGACACCTTTTCATGTCACAAGTAACGATGTGGGGCTATACATATCACGAAATCAAAACTAATGAAATCTTCATAAAGAATTTTTTTTAAAAACAATTATTCCCGAAAATCAATTTACAAAATTACACATTTAAGGTGAAAAAAATTCTTCTTCATGGAAAAAAGATCCATTACCTCCTTAACTAATGCATGGTTGCTTACATTATTATTCCAAAAACTTAACCTTTACATAGTTTTGACCGAAAACTACAAAAAAAAATGATATAACAATTGTCGTTCCTAAAGAACGTCTCATAAAATAAATAAGACGATGTTGATGTCGATATGAAGGCTAAGCACTCTTCATCTAGGCACATCTTCACCATTTGAAGACTTTGAAACCTATAAAGAAAAAAATGAGATTTGAGTATACATTTGAAAGCATAGAGTAGTCATTTATTTCATTAAGTTTGCATGAGCTGTCGAATTGTTCCACTAAATTTTACTCTTCTTAAGTTCAACTCAAAGTTGTTATTCACATAATATGTTCTGTACTACTCCTTATAAGGCACTTCACCGTTTTAACAAGAACATCCTCTTTAGCTTAGCATGCCAAATCCAACTTATTAACTAAAATAAAGGAGGCAACTAGTGGTGGGGAAGACTTCTGGAGTGCAACAACAACTTATATGTATCATGCATGACAATTAAATGATTGTCAAGTTATATATTTTCCTATTCTATAAGAAAGAACCACCAAACAAGGTCATAAAAGCATTGGAAACAAAAACGCATTTTGCTGCTAGATAACTAAAAGGTGGAATATTTCTTAAGTTGGTTGAAAAAAGATACAGAAACCTACAGAAAAAATAATCAATTAGACATATACTCTCTTATTATATATATAACTTGGACCAGATATTGCATAACACAGTAGTCAAGAAAGGCTATGTCAAATTAAGAATCGCTTTCAAAGATCATAAGTTTGCTGCCTTTCCCATTGGGTAACTTTGATCATTTTGGATCGGGTTTCTGTTGGCTTTCGAATCAGGTTTTTATATTAAGATATGTGTGAGTGTGCTAGGAATCCTGCCACACAAATATTGCCTAAAAAAGGAATTCAAACTAATGTCCAGCACCAATCAAAATGGAAGGAGTATATGATAGCAAGGAATACAAATATACGGTCGACTATAATTCCACCTTATTCAAGCAACATAGCTGTTTAGACTTGCAACTTTTCACAAAATAAACAATTAAGATTGTTAAATGATTTGATATCGAGTTAGATGAAAAACAGCCTCAATCAAGTAAATTAAACCACCTTCCATTTCATATGTTTGGTCTTTTCACAGTACGAAGACACTTTAAATTGTTACTGTATTATTTTTTAATGAAGGACAATGGTCAAGGTACAATGGAAAATGCCTTGCATATTCTCTGGAATGTCATTGCTTAGAGTGTCATCAACAGTTTGGATCAGTTTTTGTTTCGATCTCTCAAATCTCAAAGAAATCAGTGCACCACAAAAAAAAACACACTTTAACTTCATATAATTAGAATCGTATAAATAAAGCCAAATAGCAGGTTGTTGTGACCAAGGTTGACAAAAAATTAGAGCATCAGATCATAGAAAAACAAAACAGAAGGTAACACGCTAAAACTATTGTGTCCAACAAATAAAAAATCGATTCACCTGAATTTTTTCCTTGAAGCTAATCTTGAACTTTCCTATCTACTCAAACAAGAGTCTCAATGTAGTTCAAATGCAGTTCAAGAGTATCAATTCATCGGAAGAGAAGATCTATTATGTATTTGAATATGTGGAGCTCGAATCCGAATTTTTTGGACATAGTCCTATCAGGCTGGAGTGTCAATGTAGTGGGTACTCATATGTTTAGGCTTACCTCTAAACTTAAGGGTCTAAAAAAGGGGCTTAAAAATCTTAACTCTGTTGAATTCGGGGATATTGAAGGTAAGTTCCAGCAGGCGATGGTGCAATTAACTGACCTGCAAAAAGCTGTGCAGCGTAACCCCTATGATGAGCAAGCTCGTGACTTAGAATGGGAATGCAATAAGAGAGTGAATTACTTGCAGGATGCGTGTCATTCCTTCCTTCGTCAGAAATCTAAAGTCTCTTGGTTGAAGGAGGGTGACTTGAATACCCATTTTTTTCATTCCTTTATCAGGAAAAGGAGGGCCCAGAACAAGGTTTTAGTTATTGTGAATGCCAATGGTGAAGAATGCTCTACGCCTGAAACTGTCCAACATGCTTTTCTAGACTTCTACAAGACATTGTTGGGGGAGTCTTTGCCTACAATTCCTGTCCAGAAAGAGATGGTCCAATTGGGTGCTGTTTGTACGCAAGATCACTGGACTGTGCTGCTTCAACCAGTCACGGCACAAGAAGTTAAAGACATTTTATTTAGCATTCCTAAGGATAAGGCACAGGGTCCGGATGGTTTCTCAAGTCAGTTTTTCAAGGACGCCTGGGATATTGTGAGAGGAGATATGGTGGATGCGGTACAAGATTTCTTTATCTCTGGAAAGCTCCTTAAACAGGTCAATGCTACTACTGTAACTCTCATCCCGAAAGTGGACAAGCCCCAGACAGTTAAGCAGTTTCGTCCCATTACTTGCTGTAATGTGGTCTATAAATGTGTTTGGGTATCAAAAAATCATAAGCCTCCAACCGGCGGTGGCCGGCAATCTTCCTCTCCGTCTCGGGCTGATCCGACAACTCCGGACCTGCACAAGAAGCACACTAGGGCCTCGGAGGATGTCCAAGATAATCCCTCCAACGCTCAAGTCAGTAGAGTGGATCGAGAAGTCGAGATAAGATTATAGAGGGTATTATTAGCTTTTTAAGAGATTAGGTGTTATGTATCTTTCTTTTTCCCCTTCTTATGGTGATTCTAAGGTGTATTTATAGGGCTCAGAGGCGTGTAAGCCGGTTACCCTTCCGCTGGCCGGGCCGGCGCCTCCCTCCACCGGAGGGAGCCGGCGGGAGATGGTCCGAAGTCTGCAGAATGCCTCCAAATTGCCGGCTTCCGGCTTCCTGGGGCGCCGACCCCATCAATTGCCCCAGCGCTGGACGTCTGCCGAGGAACGCCGTAGGTCAACTCTAGTGATCAGTCTTTGGGTGAGGCGTCACAGGACCGTCGGTGATTTTGCGTAGAGTCCGTTCGCCTTCCATAATTGTGCATAGGGTGTGCCTAGAGGTAATGATGACCTTTTGTCTTCCCTAGGCTGTTGGGTGGTTGTATGCATTAAATGGGGTGCATGCATGGCTGAGTATCCCTATATAATGCCTCCAATTTTTTGCCATTTTTGGCATCATTCTTCCACTTCTTCTTATCAAAACTTAATCCAGCAATGTCGTCTTCTGGCAGCAATTCTCCTCCGTCCGTCGTAATGCATCCCAGTTCTTCCGTCCGGCGCAGGAAACGTTCTACTTCCCCGGAGACTTCAAAACCTAGGCTGGGGTGTTGGATTTCCCGGGGGCCTCCCTCGTGTCCACAGGCTCCTGTTGACTTGGTTCCTCCTCCCCCTGCCGATGCGGCTCCCTCTCTTCCTACTTCTCCTGCTGCCGACGCGACTCCCTCTCTTCCTGCTCCTCCTGCCCGGGAGGTCGCTGGACGTTCCTCCGACGGTGGCAGCGATCACCGTCGTCGGAGGATTAGGGTGCATTTCGGCGTTTCAGAGCCGGATGTTGACCCAGACTCTCCCTCCTTTGGTGGTTCCTCCGGCTCCTTTTCCTCGAGCAGCCGCTCCTCTCCGCCGTCGTGGATGGCTGGACCCCTCTGCCCCAGCGACTCATCGGGTGACATGGCGGAGGGTTTCGACATCCCTCGCGGGACTCGCGCCCCTCCCCCTTCTCCTTCCTCTTCGTCTTCCTCCGCTAGTTCTGCTTCCTCCCTCCCTGATGAGGATACCGACGGGGAGGATATGGATTAGGGCCTCTTTCTTTGGTTGGACCTCGTTTTGCCGGTTGAGGTCAGCAGGTGGAAAGGTGGTGTGGTTTTGGGGGCACGGGTATGTTGGCGTATTGTAGGTAGTTTTTCCATTTTTAGTTGGCTAATGTAGCCTTTTTTACCTTTGGGGGTTACCGGCTCCCCCTGTTTTTTGTTCTCGGATACCGGTTTTGTATTATCGGGGTGCCGGTCCCCTTAGCCTGTGGATGGTAGGGTGTTTGGGTGTATGTTGACTGCTTATTGTATGTGGGCCCTTGTGCCTTTTGTTAATTATTGCGCTTTTCAACTTGTCTGTCTCCTTCCTTGTGTTGTCTTTTCGTATTCTGTGTTCAGGTTGCATTGAATGCCATTTGTCCCTTGTCAGTTATTCCTGTGGGTGGCCCTAGGACGCCCCCTTGTATAAATAGGGGTTCCCCCCCTTCATTTGCCCTTATTTGCCTTCCCAATCTCTCACTAAGAGCCAAACAACATTTCTTCTACCCTTTTCACCTCTTATTAAGTCGCCGTCTCCTTCCGCGGGAGTTCTAGATTTTGCCGGCATTCTTTTTAGGTCAGTTTTCTATCCTTTCTTGTTTTTTGTTTATTCCTTTGCTTCCGCATCATGTCCACCCATTCCCGGCATGTTCATTTTGGGGAAGGGGGCGACGAGGTGATGTCGACGTGCGACGGAGTCCAGGTCAGCGAATCCGGTGATGGCGCCGGCGACACCTCCTCTGGTGAGTCTGTAGAGGAGGTAGAGCCCCTTCTTGCGAGGCCTCTCCGAACCCTGCGTATTTCTGCTGGCGGGCCCCTCCGAGGGGGGTTGACCTCTATTTCTGCGGGTGGCAGCGAAGGGGTGTCGTCTTCTGATGTTTCTGGGGGGACAATGCTGTGGGCAGTGCCATGGTTCTACGCCGCCGTCTCCAGAAAGGCGCCTCTCGTCTGGAGGAGTCCCTTGAGGCGGGAGGATCTTCTTCCCGTTGCTCGGCCTCTATATCTGGGTCGGTTGGGGGGTCGATGGGTGACGTCGATAGTGGCCGCCTTCCCCTCCGCCATGTCAATACATTGGTGGATGAGGGTTGGCGTCAGAAGGTGATCGATGTCGGCGGTCTTGATGCCGCCGGGGAGCTCTAACCTCTTGGGGAGGGCTATGAATATATCTTACCGGAGCCTGGTCAGTCAATTTGTTCCCCCCCCCCCCCCCCGAGGGGTGTTTGGGGGTGTCGGTGGAATCTCTAAAGTCTGGTCTGCGTTTCCCCCTTGACCCCTTCGTGGAAGAGGTGTTTTGCCGGATGAAGTTGGCGTTGGGTCAGCTGACTCCTCAGTCTTTCTGCGCCATTATCTTATTCTGTTGGGTGTGTTGGTTTAGGAGGTGGCGGCCTTCAGTGGAGGCGTTCAGGTTTATGACGCACCTCAAGTCGGTGTCGTCTTCCTCCTACTGGGCCTTGGGTCGGCGAGGTAAATACGTTACTTCCTATCCCATATTCTCCAACTGCCATAAGTGGAAGGGCGCCTTCTTGTATGTGCGTTCAGCTCGGCCCTGGGTTGTTTCCCGGCTATTCCGGTCGGATCCGCGTATTAACATGGAGAGTGACGAGGAGATGGGGCGTTGCCTGGATTTGAGGGAGTCCAGCCTGGGACAGCCGGACAGGAAGATTGTCAAGGCCTTCCCCGCCGTCATGAAGTGGGTTGGTAAGGAGAGGGTGGCCGCCCCTTCAATCTGGTTGCCCCATTATGATTTGATTACGAGGAACGATTTCTTGGAATGGGTGGGCATGAGCGTTCCTGTCGCCGGCCCAGGTAACTGGCGACCCACCTATTCTCTTGTGTTGTCCACCTTTCTTGATGGCAATCAGACCCTCAACCCCTTGCCTTTTTTCTGCCTAATTTTGCAGGCAGCAGGTCGGCGACCTCCTGGACACCCGAGGAGATTGACTTGCTTGGGATGGATCCTTCTCTCCGACCGCTAACTACTACGCCGCCGGCTCCCCCCTAGATCGGCCGACGATTATGACCTACCGGAAGTCGAGATTTGGCCGGGTAAGGAGGGATGCTCCAGACTTCGGCGGGGTTTCTGCCCCGAAGAGACAGGCCCTGGGGTCACCCTCCGCCGCCCATGAGGCTGCCAGGAGTGTGGCCGGCGTTCCGATCGACGTTGGGGATTCTGAGGCTGTCACTTCTCCGAGGACAACGAGTTCCCCGGCTGTTACTATTGCCACTCTTCCTGATCCAGTGACGGCTCCTGAGCCGTCCTCCGATCTGGGGGAGGTGGTCGGCCGACTGGAGGCTTCCCAAGATCGGGAAACCATGCGCGATGTTGCCGCCGCCGTGGATGCGTCGCTCCTCTCCTTGTCCGATCTTTCTTTTTACAAGATGCTGGAGGGGGATGTTTCGCCCGTTGATCGGATCCAGACTCTCGCCCAATTGGACACCGTCTATCGTGGCATGGGAGAGGACTTGTCCAGGGTAGTTCAAGCCAGTATTAAGATCAAGAAGGCGGCGGAGGAGGGCGCGAGGCTGATGGTCCGATTGCAGGAGGCGGAGGCAAAGCTGGAGGTGGAGAGGCAGCTAAGGTTGGAAGCTGACGAGAAATTGGAGATCCTTCGGGGGGGCCCACTTCTCTTGCGAGCCGTCCCGGAAAGCCCTGGAGGGGCAGTTGGAGGCGGCTCACGCCGAAATGGCGTCTGTTCATGCCGAGATGGAGTCTGCTCGTGCCGGGATGGAGTCCGCTCGTGCCGAGACGAAGTCAGCTCGTGCCGAGAAGGAGTCTCTTCAGTCAAAGCTGGTGGTGGCTGAGAAGGGATTGGAGGAGAAGTCCAAGGAGATTGCCGACCTGGAGAAGGACGGTGAGGCAGCTTTTGGTGATGGGATGAAGGTCGTTGTCGCCATGACGTCCAGAGCCCTCCTTGAGTATGATCCCAGTTTTGACTTTGATCGGTACAATCCGATATATAAGCGCCTTCAAGATGAAGAGGAAGAGCAAGAGGATGGGTCGCCGGTGGCGGAACATCCGCCCTCCCCGAAATAGGAACTCGGGCCGTCGTCCTCCTGTGCCTTATGTACCCTCAGGGAGGGAGAGGAGGGGGCGGCAGAAGAGCCGGCAGATACTGCCAACTCTTCTGCCCCCTCTTGAGGCTTTTTGTGGATCTCCTCGCACCTACCCTTTTGAGGTTTAGGCATAGGCTTGCCCTCCATGCTCCATTGTTTCTCCTTTTTGTCGTGTTTGTAGGTGGCGCTTGATCCTTTGGGGACGGCTGCCGATTTTTAAATAATCGTAGCCTTATTTTGACTCCTTATTGTAACAAACGCCTGGCGCTTCTGACGCCTTTGTCTTTTGGATTGTTTATTTGTGCTCCGTCTTTTATGTTTTCTGTTTTATTTTTGAATTGCTACTTTGCCTGCTTACTCTTATGCTGACTTATGCCCCCACACTCTGGGTGGGGGAGATTTGGCCAGGGGACCGGCTGTGGACTTGGCCACAGACGGTCCCCGACTTATGCCCCCACACTCTGGGTGGGGGAGATTTGGCCAGGGGGCCGACTGTGGACTTGGCCACAGACGGTTCCCGACTTATGCCCCCACACTCTGGGTGGGGGTGATTTGGCCAGGGGGGCCGGCTGTGGACTTGGCCACAGACGGTTCCCGACTTATGCCCCCACACTCTGGGTGGGGGAGATTTGGCCAGGGGGCCGGCTGTGGACTTGGCCACAGACGGTTCCCGACTTATGCCCCCACACTCTGGGTGGGGGTGATTTGGCCAGGGGGCCGGCTGTGGACTTGGCCACAGACGGTTCCCGACTTATGCTCCCACACTCTGGGTGGGGGTGATTTGGCCAGGGGGCCGGCTGTGGACTTGGCCACAGACGGTTCCCGACTTATGCCCCCACACTCTGGGTGGGGGAGATTTGGCCAGAGGGCCGGCTGTGGACTTGGCCACAGACGGTTCCCGACTTATGCCCCCACACTCTGGGTGGGGGAGATTTGGCCAGGGGGCCGGCTGTGGACTTGGCCACAGACGGTTCCCAACTTATGCCCCCACACTCTGGGTGGGGGTGATTTGGCCAGGGGGGCCGGCTGTGGACTTGGCCACAGACGGTTTCCGACTTATGCCCCCACACTTTGGGTGGGGTGTCCATTCTTTGTGGCGGGTGAATAGGGGTTCCCCCCTTATTGCCCCCTGCTTGCTGCTCGAGAAAGTACAGAACGGGGAGCAAGTAGATTTAGCAAACAGGAAGCCTTCCTTATTAAAATTTTTACAAGTTTCTGGTGGCAGGGTCGTCGACAGGTCCGATAGTACCCTGCCGAGGTTCGAGACGATAGTTTGTCTGCTTTCTTACACGTAGTATCTCCTGATGGTGTCCGCGTTCCAGTGTGACGGTAGGTCTCGCCCTTCTGAGTCCTTCAGATGGTAGGTACTTGGCCCTAGCACTTTGGTGACCTCATATGGTCCCTCCCAGTTGGCGCTAAGCTTTCCGTGTTCGTTTGCTCTGCCGACTGCCGCGGATTTCCTGAGGACCAGGTCTCCTACCTGGAATCTCCGGTGGTTCACTCTATGGTTGTACGCCTTTCTCATACGCTGCTGGTATGCCACCAGGTTTATATGAGCCTCCTCCCTGGTTTCTTCCACCAGGTTTAGGGCTTCCTCCATGGCTGCTTCGTTCGCGTCGCCCCTATAATATTTGCTACGGGCGGAGGGGATGCGTGCCTCTATGGGGAGGAAGGCTTCTGCCCCATACACTAGGCCAAAAGGTGAGTGCCCTGTCGCCGCCTTCTGTGTTGTTCTAAGGGACCAGAGTACACTTGGTAACTCGTCTGCCCATCTTCCTTTGAGGTCTTCCAGCATCTTTCTTAGTCCGTTGAGGATTTGTTTGTTAGCCGCTTCGGCTTGACCGTTGGTCTGTGGGTGGCAGACGGCAGAGTATGCTACGGTAATCCCCAATCCTCCCAGCCACTCTCTTAGAGGAGGGTTGTCGAATTGTCGGCCATGATCGAAAACCAGGACTTTGGGCACGCCGAGCCGGGTTATGACATTGCGCCAGATTACCTTGCGCACGGCCGGCTCGGTGATGTTTGGGACGGCTTCCGCCTCCATCCATTTTGAGAAGTAGTCCACTGCTACTATCACTAACTTCCTGCCCCCAGTTGCCGTAGGGAAGGGTCCCAGTATGTCCATTCCCCATTGAGCGAAGGGGATGGGGCTGAGGATGGGTTGAAGATCTCTTGCCGGTGCATGGATTACTGGTGAGTGGATCTGGCAGTTCCGACACTTTCTCGTCAGTTCCCGAGCGTCGTGCAGGGCGGTCGGCCAATAGTAGCCCGCCCTGACCGCCTTGTGCGCCAGATTTCTGCCGCCTATGTGGTGTCCACACATTCCTGAGTGGATGTCGTCCAGTACCTCTGCTGCCTCTCTTGGGTTTAAGCACCTTAGGATTGGTGCCGCGGTTCCTCTCTTGTAGAGCTGATTGTCTAATATTATGTACCTCGAGGCGGTTGTCGGCATTCGCCTTGCCTTGGCAGGGTCTCTCGGTAGTTGCTTGGTAAGGATGTACTCGGTGATGGGAACCCGCCAATCGTCGTCGCCCTCCTCTTCTATGATGTGGACGCCGTCCTGGCTATCTTCATCTGTTTCGAGTCTTTTCCTTTGCCTGACGTCCACCCAGACCGATCGTCGGATGTCCTGCAGGCTCGAGCTTGCGAGTTTTGATAATGCGTCGGCTCGATTATTTTGTGATCTGGGCACTCGCTTGACTTCGTATGACTGAAGTTGGGACAGTTCCTCTTTTACTTTCTTCAGGTAGAGTGCCATTGAGGGTTCTCTGGCCTCGTATTCCCCGTTGATTTGGTTCACCACCAGCGGCAAGTCTGTCGACAGTACGATTCGTTCCGCTCCAGCGGCCTTGGCGAGGTGGATGCCGGCCAAGACGGCCTCATATTCGGCTTCGTTATTGGATGTCTGAAAGGCGAACCTTAGGGCGTGTTCGAATTCCTCGCCGTCGGGGCTTGTTAAGACAATGCCGGCTCCTGAACCGTTGCCAGTGGCCGATCCATCGGTGAAGGCTTCCCACACCCCTGACGGAGGGTCATCTTCCTCCGAGTGGGAGCATTCGGCTATGAAATCCGCCAATGCCTGAGCCTTTATCGCCGTCCTTGATTGGTAGGTTATTCCGAGGCCGCTTAGTTCGATGGCCCACTTCAGCATTCGTCCTGATTTCTCGAATTTTTCCAAGGCTTTTTCGAGTGGCATGTTTGTGAGGACGGTCACCGGGTGTGCGTCGAAATAGGGGCGTAGTTTTCGGGCGGCCACAACTACGGCGTATGCTGCTTTTTCCACCATGGGGTAGTTCTTTTCCGTTGGTCCTAACGCGTGGCTGACGAAGTATATCGGCTGCTGGGTTTTCTTTTCTTCCCTGAGTATGACGGCGCTTACGATGACGTTGGTGACGGCAACGTATACGTACATCAGTTCGCCTTCCGTCGGCCGTGCCAGCGTTGGCAGGGACTTTAAGTGTTCTTTCAGGCCGGCAAACGCCGCTCTCTGCTCTTCACCCCACTTAAAGTGTTTGTTCCCTTTGAGGACTCCAAAGAAAGGTGTCGATTTATCCGCCGCTCTCGAGATGAACCGTGCTAGGGCGGCCATTCTCCCCGTGAGCCTTTGTATGTCTCTGATGGTTTTTGGCTCCGGCAGGTCTTGGATGGCCTGAACTTTCTCGGGGTTGGCGTCGATTCCTCTGGCGCTCACTAGAAAACCCAAGAACTTGCCGGACCTTACCCCGAACGTACATTTTTGGGGGTTGAGTTTCATCTTGTATTTTCTTAGGGATCGGAATGTCTCCTCCAGGTCGTCGAGGTGCTGGTCGTCCTCTTTGCTTTTTACGATCGCGTCATCCACGTATATCTCCATGTTTCTGCCTCTCTGACCTTTGAAGATCTTGTCCACCAGTCTTTGGTAGGTGGCGCCCGCGTTTTTTAGGCCGAAGGGCATCATTTTATACATGAAAGTCTCGGCGCTGGTGATAAACGCGCATTTCACCCTGTCCGGCTCCCATAGGAAGACTTGGTGGTATCCGGAGAAGGCGTCCAGGAAACTCAGCACAGTGTGTCCGCTGGTGGCGTCCACTAATTGGTCGATCCGGGGGAGGGGGTAGCAGTCTTTTGGACATGCTTTGTTCAAGTTGGTGAAGTTGACGCACATGCGCCAGGCGCCTGAGGACTTTTTTACCATTACCACGTTCACCAACCACTCCGGGTAATTGCAAATTTCTATGAAGCCGGCTTTTAATAACTTGTCGACCTCGCAACGTATGGCGTCGTCCTTTTCCGCCAACATGGTTCTTTTCTTTTGTCTCACTTGTCGGGCGGCGGGGTCGACGTTCAGCCTGTGTACTGTTACCTCTGGGTCGACTCCCGTCATTTCGTCCGCCGAGTATGCGAACACGTCGGCGTTATTCTTTAGGAGGCTGACTAGGCGTTCTAGGTAGACCAGCTCTAGGCCAGCCCCTATGAGGACGGGTCGGCCTGGTGCTAGTTCTATCGCTATGCTTTTCCCGCCGGACTCGAGGCGATCGGATTCGGGGTCCACCGTTTCTTTTATTTGAGGTTTTTTGGGGCCGGCATACCTTCTTCGGCGTCATGGGCGACTTTTCGCTTCCCCTTCATTTCTGCCACCGAATTACAGCTTCTGGCCGAGTCTTGGTCCCCATGCAGCTTTCCCTCGGTGTTTCTGTCGGTGACGTAGGCCAGCGTCAGAGCTCGTATGGACACCAAGGCGTGTACCCCGTCCAGGGTTATCCGGCCTATCAGGGCATTGTAGGCGGACTTGGCGTTTACCACTACGAATTGGGCCGCCGTTGTCTTTGTGTTTTCTCCCCTTCCGAACGTAACCGGCAGATCGATCGTCCCCATGGGTACGACACCCGTTCCCGAAAAGCCATATAAGGCGCCGGCCGTAGGCTTAAGGTGACGTTTGTCGAAACCCATTTGCTCGAAAGCTTCTTTGTACAGCAGGTTAGTGTAGGCGCCCGTGTCTATCATGCACCTCCTAACCGTGTGGTCGCCTATTGTGATGGCCAGAACCAAAGGATCGCTGTGGGGGTACACTACTCTTTTGTAATCCTCTGCCGTGACGCTGAGGGTTGGGATGATGTTCCTCTTGGATTCATCGGCGTAACATATATTGTAAGTCAGCCCCCTAAGGTGGCGCTTAATTTGCCTCTGGCTGTTCCTGGCCACGTGCTCCCTTTTATCTATCGTGTTAATGACATTGTGCTCCTTTCTCTTCTCGGTTCTGTCTCTGGGGTTGTCGGTCGCCGTACCGTGATTGTTACTGTCGTTGCTGTTGCCGGCGACGCGTTGGGTTCTGGCCTCAAAGGCTGCCAAAGACCCGCGCCGTATGAGGTCCTCGATTTCGTCTTTCAAATTTCTGCACTCTTCAGTTGTATGCCCCGTTTGGTTGTGGAAAGCGCAGTATTTTTTCGGGTCGACATGCGGCCCTGCTCTGATGGGTCGCGGAATCCCCCATTTCCCGTTGTTTTTTTCTATGTCGTAGATCTCTGCCCTAGACCGGGTCAGCGCGGTGTAGCGGTCGAATCTTTCCCTGCGGCTTCCATCTGCCTCTCTTTCCCCTCGGCCCCTGTTTGGCATTCTGGGAGGTTCCTTATGGCCTGTCGGGCTCAAGGTCCTTTCCAAAGGCGGGCGTCGGGCCCTTGGCGGCGACGGATCCTCGCGCCGTGCTCTGTAGTCTTCCTCGTTCATATATCCTTCAGCTATTCACCGGGCCTCGACTAGCGAGGTCGGCCTCTCCCTGAGTAGGTGGCTCTTGAGGGGGCCTTCCGTCATTGTATGGGTCAGGGCACAGGCGGCCGTCGAGGTGTCAATCGTCCTGATTTGTTGGCATTCCAGGTCGAATCTTCTGACGTATTCTCTAATGGTTTCTTTTGGCCCCTGTTTCATGGTCATCAGGTCCACTGTAATAATCTGCCGCCGCCGACTCCCGGCATATTGATCTATGAAAGCCGTGCTGAGGTCTTTGAAGCTCCGAATGGATTCCCGGGGCAACCCTCGGAACCATGACTGGGCGTATCCGGTGAGGGTAGTGGGGAACACTCTGCACCACACCGCGTCGTCAAGTTCGTACATGGCCATATGACTTTCGTACGTCGCCAAGTGGTCTTCTGGGTCGGCCGTCCCGTTGAATTGAATATTCGGCACTTTCACTCTAGGCATGGGGTGCTCCGTGATTTCTGGGTGAAATGGCGATACGGTAGGACGTCCCCTTTTAGGTATTTTCGCGGCGGGCGTCATTAACTTGGATTCGCCTTCCCCCTCTTCCCGGGGTGCGGAGGTGTTCCCGCCGGACCGGGACGTTACGAACGTCTCCCGGTCGGGGGGCTCCTCCTGGTGGGCTGAGCTGGCCTCACGGCAAGCTCCCCCTGTTAGCCTGGTGAACACCGAGCCGCGCCCTTCGGGGCTGGCGCGCTTTCTTCCACGTTCCCGGGGTCCTAACCGGTCTCGTACTGTCTTTCCGGTTCTTCCTTCTCTCTCTTTGGCCTAGGCGGTGATGGACCGTCCTTTGGGGGCTATGACTTTTCCTGGTCTTCCGGGTGCCCGGCCCTAGTCAGTGGCGCATGGATGGGGTGTGACTCCGGCTCCTGTCGCGATGTCTGTTGCTTGACGGAGATTCGCTGTCCTCTCTTCCAATGTCATCCGTCATTAGGGGGTCCAAGGTCGCGCCTGGGCGATACGGTGGGGACCCCTTGGATCGACGCTCCGGTCGGCGCTGATGCTGCCCGATATGTTCCTCGTCCAGGCGCCTGCCCTTTTCCAGGTATCGTTGCTTTCTTTCCTCCAACGTCAGCGTTTTTGGTAACTCCGGAAAGAGCTCCCTGGGTGAGATGTCAGCTCTTTGGAAAGTTCCGGCGACAGGTTGCCCGGTCCCTTCCGCGCGCGGGGCGGTTAACGTAGACGGGGTGGCTGTTCCCAGCAGGGCGGCGAAGAACAGTTGGGCGGCGGACAGCTGCTCGGGGGTGAAGGTGTTCGTCTGGGCGTTCACAGGGGCCTCTTTTGGGGCAGACGTCGAGGCCAAGTGGCCCTTGCCCCTGTTCTCGTCCCGGGCCCGGCCCTCCGGAGGGGGGGTCCCTGCCACCTCGAGTTCGGTATCTTTCTCTGTCGCCTCAACCGCGTCTGCGTCGTCGCGAGTTGTCATTTCGGTGTTTTGATGATTTTTCTTTCTTAGAGCGAGGAGCTTTTTGTTCAAATCTCCCCACATACGGCACCAAATTGTTTGGGTATCCAACAATCATAAGCCTCCAACCGGCGGCGGCCGGCAATCTTCCTCTCCATCTCGGGCTGATCCGACAACTCCGGACCTGCACAAGAAGCACACTAGGGCCTCGGAGGATGTCCAAGATAACCCCTCCAACGCTCAAGTCAGTGGAGTGGATCGAGGAGTCGAGATAAGATTATAGAGGGTATTACTTAGCTTTTTAAGAGATTAGGTGTTATGTATCTTTCTTTTTCCCCTTCTTATGGTGATTCTAAGGTGTATTTATAGGGCTCAGAGGCGTGTAAGCCGGTTACCATTCCGCTGGCCGGGACGGCGCCTCCCTCCACCGGAGGGAGCCGGCGGGAGATGGTCCGAAGTCTGCAGAATGCCTCCAAATTGCCGGCTTCCGGCTTCCTGGGGCGCCGAACCCATCAAAATGTATCTCAAAGTTAATGAGTAAGAGATTGAGCACGGTTTTGCCAGACATCATTAGCTCTCAACAGGGTGGATTCATTAAAGGTCGGAATATCATTGAAAATGTCCTTATATGTCAGGATATTGTGCGATTGTATAATAGGAAGGCTGTGTCGCCCAGGTGCTTAATGAAAATAGACATCCAAAAAGCTTACGATAGTGTCGAGTGGGCCTTTCTGGAGCAAATGCTGATATCCCTTAATTTTCCCCCTCGATTCACTAAGCTGATTATGGAATGTGTGACGACTCCTAGCTTTACTTTAAGCTTGAATGGGGATAGGTTTGGTTTTTTCCGTGGGAAGAGAGGCCTTCGTCAAGGGGATCCTATCTCTCCCTTGCTTTTTACTATTTGTATGGAGTATCTGTCTCGTACACTGGACTACGCTACTTCCAATTACAAGTTCAAGTATCATCCTAAGTGTGCTCCCATGAAGTTATGTCACCTTATTTTCGCTGATGATTTATTACTCTTCTGTAAAGGGGATCAAGAGTCGATTAATGTCCTAATGCGGGCATTTGCTACCTTTACTAAGACTTCCGGCTTGACTATGAGTATTGGGAAGTCGCACCTTTATTGTGCTGGGATGACTACTACTCAGAAGGCTGTTGCGTTGGATGGTATTGGATGTGCATTGGGGTCTCTTCCGTTTAGATATTTGAGAATACCAGTTCATACCACAAAACTTACTAGAGGAGACTGTGCGAAATTAATAGAAAAGATTACAGCTAGAATAAGAAGTTTGGGGCCCAAGAAATTATCGTATGCTGGGAGATTAACACCGGTTCAAGCTGTTCTCTCGCAGGTACGTGTCTACTGGGCTATGATTTTCATTTTGCCTCAATGTGTGCTTGCTAAAATTGAAGGACTGTGTAGGTCCTTCCTTTGGGATGCCTCGGAGTCTTACCACAGGGTTCCTCTAGTAGCCTGGGACAAGGTTTGTTGTCCTAAAAAGGAAGGAGGCTTGGGGATTCGACAATTGAAACAATGGAACGTTGCTGCTGTCGCCAAGCTTGTGTCATGGGTGTATGAGCAGCAAGATCGTTTGTGGGTTAAGTGGGTGCATCATTTCTACCTCAAAGGCCAGAATTGGCATGATTATCAACCGCCCAATTCAGTCTCGTGGGGTTGGAAGAAAATATGTGCAATTAAAGAGGTAGTTAAGGATCAGTTTCAGGATGAGAAATGGAATGGGCAGGAGAAACTTTATACTATAGCAGCTGGGTATGAGTTTTTGCGTATTAAGCATAATGAGCCTGTTCAGTGGTCGAGTATGGTGTGGGGTCATAAGAGCCTACCCAAGCACCAGTTCATGGCTTGGTTAGCCTGTCGCGGGGCGATGAACACTAGGGAAAAATTGTTTCGGTTGGGTGTTAGTGCATCTGATTCATGCTGCTTGTGTGAGTCGGCTGTGGAATCTATTCCTCATCTTTTTTTCCAGTGCAGTTTCATTGCTCAATTGCTGCAGATTGTGCGGGAATGGTTGGGCCTGCAGATTGCGGATACCCTCCTTGATTGTGTGCAGCTGCGAATTGATGGTTTGAAGAGGGAGGTTTGCTGGGCAGTGTTGAATGTTGCAGTTTATGGCGTGTGGATGCAACGAAATAGGAGTAGGCTTGAAGCTAGTGTCATTAGGCCTTCAATTTTGTTTCGGAATATCAAATCGAAATTTTGTATTCGAGTAAATGATTGGGTCACACAAAAGATGAATCATGAGGACAAAACTTGGCTTATGAATTTGCTCTAGGCCGAGTGCTGTCTTAGGTTGTAAATATCTTTCTTTTCTTAATATACTTACATTTTACCAAAAAAAAAACAAGAGTCTCAATCAAATCCATGTAAATAAAAAAATTTGGTGAATTGCTTTTTCATAATCCAGATATTCAATTCAGCCTTAATTCACACATAGAAACAAGCACAAAATCAAGTGTATATTTAATTTAACAAAAATTAACAATTAAATTTGCAATTGCATACTTACTATTAAACAAATTATGAAATAGAATCAAACCAATGATATTGTGTGATTGTCTGGATGGTTAAAATTGGGCGTTGAATCTTGAAGTGGTACTGAGAACTATTTAGGGTTTTGACTTCTGTGGCTTCTTGTGGGTAGAGATGGCAATGGACCGGATCTGGACCGGGTCCACTAGGATCCGGACCCGGACCCGTCAAAATTACCCTAGACCCGGACCCGACCCGGACCCGGCCGGGTCCAAAATTTTAAGACCCGGATCCAGACCCGCCGGGTCCGGGTCTACCCGCGGGTCTCACTATTTTATTTTATTTTGTCCTACATTCCTCATGTCTTCCAAACTTCAAATTTCGCCGGTATTTTTTATCACGTACAAAATTATCTACGACATATATTGTACTAAGAAATCAAACACTCTTACAAACTCATTCATAACGGTCTTAGGAGACTTACATAAATGTCCGACAACAAACTAAATTCACCACCACAAGTCCACAAGTTATAACTACAAGTTGTCATATGTTGGTAGATTTTTTTTAACTACAACAAACTAAATTAACCACATGTCTGCGTATGTTGGTAAATTAACTACAACAAACTACTCTTATTTTAACTACATGTCTGCGTATGTATTTTGGTAGATTTTTTTTTATTAAAGTGCCGGGTCCACGGGTCGGGTCCGGGTCCAGTATTTCAGACCCGGACCCGGACCCGGACCCGGTTTTTAAAAATAAGATCCAGACCCGACCCGGATCCGCCGGGTCTAAAAAAATGAGACCCAGACCCGACCCATATGGGTCCGACCCGCCGGGTCTGGACCGGGTCCTGGACCCGTTGCCATCCCTACTTGTGGGGTTATTTTGGGTGAAAGCATAAATCAATGCATGACTGGTTTATTTTGGGCTTTTGTGTTTCAAAATTTCACTTAAGCGCTCAATCCTAATTATTTTAAATCAATCGAACTTGCTTTTGTCTATAGCTAATATTCTATTACTGTACTCCAGATTCTATCTTTTTTCTGTAATTTAACCTTTGTGTGCATTGCTTCGGGGACTCAGTGTTGGTTATTAGCCTGGTGAGATTTAGAAATTTAGAAAACCAAATCTTACTTTTTTTAGTAATTATCTACTCGTATATTTGGTGTGTTATAGATGTGATCAGGAAGAAATGTTTTACTACTTCATTTGATATTAATGTATCATTTAAGGACCTAATTGGTGTATTTGTAGCTTTCTATACATGTGATGGACCGCAATTGGATGTATGGTAAGCGTAATTCAAAGGAGTTTAAGAAGGGAGTGGAAGAATTTTGTAGAGTTGCGCTAGATTATGCCAAAAGTACGGGCGATGAGGGTTTTTATTGCCCTTGTGTTGATTGCTCTAACGTGGAAATGCTTAACGATATAAGGTTGTTGAGGGAACACATTACTTGTCGTGGGTTTAGGATAAATTATCACATATGGATATGGCACGGTGAAGGAGGGGTTTACAAGGAAAATACCAATGTAAATGATCTTGTGAAGAAACATCCCGAGACCGTGGACCATGTAACAGAGACTAAAGACCTTACAGAAACCGAATACCACGTAGAGGATGATGTTCTAGTTGAGGATGATGTAATTGGTGACGAGGAGGAAAATTTGGGTGATGACGGTGATGAGGATGACAATGATCGGTTAGACGAGATGTTTGGTGATGTAGAAGATCAATTTAGCAGTCGTCATAATGTATTTGAGAATTTGACTGAGGCATCTAAAACACCGTTATATCCAGGGTGTAGCAAGTACACTAAGTTTTCAGCGGTGCTTACATTTCTTAACATTAAATCAAAGAACGGTTGAAGTGACATAGACTTTACCGAATTGTTAGAAGCATTGCAAGATATGTTCCCTGATGGAAAGACTTTACCTTATCATCGTCATATTCTTCCCCTATTTACACAAAATGACACTATTTTTTCCTTACTTTAATTTTGGTGGACCCATAACACCATTTGGTTTACCAATAATAACCTATTTTTACAACTTTTCTTAATATTGATGAAAACTTCTATGTAAATTATAAAGCATTGTTTGTATGGAAGAGAGTATGAAATAACTCTCAAACCCCTCTTTTATTTACAACAAATACCACCAAGAGTCTCCAATTTGAACTTTTCATTTATCCACCACACCCTCACTTTTTATTTTTATTTTCTTAAAACATGTGAGTATATGACATTGACAATAAGTTGTTGGAGACGCAGTAGTCGTCATCGTCGTTGAGGAGTGAGAATTCCCTACCAACAACCAGGTCTACAAGTAGCAACATTGTACTATAATCCATCTGCGTACCAATGTTACGTCGCCCTTTTCCCCTAACTTTAACCTTCTTCTTTCTTTTAGGAAATTACCAATAAACAAAGGGGGAGATGAAAGAAGTAAGAAGGCCAAAATTCGTGTTGTTTGGATCGTCGATTGTACAGCAAAGCTTCGGTAGTAACGGTTGGGGTGCCAATCTCGCTCACATTTACGCTCGTCAGGTACCTCACCTCACCTCTCTTTCATCTAGGGTTCATTCCCTCGTATTTCATCTTCTGTTTTGTGGCAAGGGGTAATTCCCACATCAAACGCAGCCTACCACGGATTATTATTATTATTATTATTATTATTTATTTTTTGCGGTTTTTTTAACGTGTGACCTTTGACCATTAATGGATGAGTTGTTTTGACTCTTCTTTTTGTTGAGTTTTGTCGTGATTGTCGAATTCTATTAACAAAAATTCTTCCTCGAGAGTGGCACCCCTCTCCAAAAGCTAGAATTAAGGAGGGGAAGAAGTAAAATGAAAGCTGATAAACATGTCAGATCACAATTAATAAGAACAACAAAAGTTAGAACATTTAATTTATATCTATTCCGGATTAACTTTGTACGAGTACTATTTTTTTGGTATACTCATTGATAACATAAATACAGAGTATTGTTTTCTCTGGACTATGTTTTTTTTTGTGCGAATTTTCTCTATACTATGTCATCAACTTTACAATGTCATCTTTAACATATTTTGTGAAATATTTATTTGTGGCCATGTTTTTTCAGTTGATTGTCAATGCACGCTTCACGGCTTGCCTTTGAAAAATCATTTTTTTTAATTAAATAAGTAAATAACTATTCACTTCACAGTACCTTATGTTTGTACCGGGTCACGCCATGTCATATCGAGCTCGGGTCACCAGGTGAGCATACCCTCTTAGGTCGGTCGGGTCGGGTCAAACATATCTAGCCAAATCGGGTTAAACATATCATGCACGCTAAACACCAAATCGCTTTAATTTTGTTTATCTCTAAATTTAATAATTGTGTGGTTATCAATCGTATGGGGCCAATAACAAGTCGGGTTCAAATCTGGTCGGGGTCACTGATATTAGGCAATGAGTCACGAGCGAGTCAGAACTCGGGACATGTCGGTTTCAAATTGGTAAATTTTTGGTATCTATTTGGTTGACTTTCCCTAGCTCTAGAATTGTACATTTGATATATCACTCATATCAGTTTACCTAAAAAATTTCTCAAAAAAAAAAAAAAACTTTATTTTGATATCACTCATATATATGACTATTTTTCCTTATCAATAATGGAGTACTCCCAATCTCACTTTTATAGTCCCTATATCCTTATTATTTGTTCATCTCAAGTGTATTGTTTTAGTTTCATATGTACTCCGTATTGTTTTATCATGGGATAGCTCATGCTTATCCTTTCTGGTTGTCGAGGAAACCTCTGTTTTTTGGATCTTCCTATATTATCATTATATTATCTACGTTAGACGTATTAGTTAGAGCATATTAATGGTATATCCGTACTTATTTCTATAAACTACACTTCAGTCAATGAACAATAAAGGTGGGGTGGAGTTGATATTTATAAAATTGTCCTATATTTCAATTAGTGTTGACTGTTGTGGGTGGTAAAACTATTTTTACATTAAATTTTGTGTAAAATAAATCTACTGAAGACCCATATACCCTCTCACCAAAACATGAGTAGCTACTACAAATGCCTTAAGTATTTGTTGGTAAGTTGGTACCATTAAGGATACAACTTAATTTACTCAAATAGTTAAGGAGTATTTAAAGAGTATTATGATATGATTGGGGGTAATATTTTTAAGTAGTATAGTTGTAATCATTAGTTTTATGTACAATTGTTTTTGTGATTTCGAGTGTTATCACAATTTTTTTGAGTTTTGTTGTAAATTTTCTGAGTTTTAGTGTGAAATTGTCAAGTTAAATTACATAAATGTTATGCTCAAAAACTTACAACTCAGCTTAGAAACTTGTATAAGCTGAGTAAGTTTTCATTGTCAAAGTGCTTTTATATACCACTGGTGGTATAATAATATTTTCATTGTCAAAGTGAGACATCAACATCTGCAATAGTTTTGCTGAAAAAGTCTCTTATTTTTTGTACAATTATTATAGCTGTACATGCAAATTGGTGCCAATAAATGAGTTCAGCTTTTCTGTGTTTATTTTGGAGTGAGTAATGTTCATTGACTCATTGTCTTCGCTTCTACTGTACTTAAATATAGGAAGATTTTGGTGGGAGTTGGTTAGAACTTAAAAGGATTAATATGAGATCATGAATTTTGTTGTATGATGACACCAAGAGCTGAATGTACTCCGGCATGGACTTGTTTTCTGAGAGCATTATTTTAATGATTTAAGTGATCTTTGAGCAACAAATAAACATTTTCGGGATGACGACATTATGATCACTGTACCCTCACTACACGGATGCTTTAGGATTGTTTAGAATTAATGTACTGTAGTTCATATATGATCATAGGCAGCGTCCATCATAGGAAGATTTCTCAAATATACTCTCAATTCATGTGCAACTGTGCAAGCCATTCTCTCAATTTTTACTTCTTTTATTAACCGATTTTAAATAAAGCAAACACAAATGACCCAGGTGAAATGACAATATTTTTTAGATTTCAAAAAGTAGAGTATTTTTTTTAAATACCAAGTAATAGTACTCTCAAATTCTCTGATACACTTGCACTATATTTATAAGCTATTCGTAAAACCATAATCTAACCTTTGTTCTCATCAAAATACCTTTTCCTAGATCCAAAGACCAAAGTAGTTCTCCCTCATTCATGAGGCGACAACATTTTGTCGTTGGATGACACGTGAGAAATCAAGAATAGTCTAAAAGACATAGTCTAAGACCATAGATACGAGTATTAAATAACCCCATAAGATTGCTCTTGAATGGCTTTGAATCCGAGACAAATTTTCAGCCTTGCCGGGAGGACAACTTTATGAAAATTTACAATCTTGCTATTGGTGATGCATCTTTTTAAAACTCAAGTAGTCTTTTCTATGGATGTATATATAGCACAATCCCTGTTTAAGACGGATTTATTTCAGTCTTGAAGTTAAAATGGGTCAAATACATAAGTGGGAAAAAAAACCCAAACCGGTATCACCTATCTAAATGAAGTGCTATTTGACCCGTTTTAAGCTTAAGACATGTTCGCCATAAACGAAACTAAGTGTGCTTAATGTGTTTAAGACAATGAACTCGAGTGAAAAGTGCAAACTGAGGAATAAACAATTGCGAGCATGTTAACATTTTGCAGTAAGCAGCTAAGTATGCTAAGTTTGTGACATGACAATGTCTTTGAATGGAGCAAAAGCAAAAGCAAAAGCAAAAAAAAAATATTATTATGGGGTTACCTTTTAAATTTTGCAAGGATTCTTTTCAGCCATTATCTATTGTGTGACTATCTGGAAAGAATATACAGCTGTGTTCATGTGCATATGAGCTAGAGATTAGGATATGTGAGCCTTTTCACATGTTTCACCTTTGAACTAGTTCCATGGTAGTCTTGTGCAACTTGCTGTAAATTCTATCGTAAGAGTAGTTAATTAAGTAGATGAGTGAGGAGGCTTTACAGTTGAATGGTGAATATCGGCCAAGCCAGGAAAAGGATGATCTTGGACTCTTGGTATCCTGTGTTCTGCTCACACTTCAGATTTGAGCTCCTATGT
Organism: Agrostemma githago; assembly: GCA_958450325.1. Classification (NCBI taxonomy): domain Eukaryota; kingdom Viridiplantae; phylum Streptophyta; class Magnoliopsida; order Caryophyllales; family Caryophyllaceae; genus Agrostemma; species Agrostemma githago. The sequence goes on from OY288239.1 coordinate 9,009,711, forward strand.
GCCTGCAATGATTAGCTTAAGTGTTGGCTCTAGTGAAACTCTGCAACAACTCTCTCTTCATGTCTGAGACGCTCTATCCTATAGCAGGGAATTTGAACTGATATTTTCCCATCGTAGGATGCTAATAGCCTAAAACAATTCCAGGACGGTTTGCATATTGCATTGCATCAAGCCATTTGCTATTTGGATTGGTTTCACTGAAGTCAGTACGATATTCCATCACAGACTAATTTTCACATTTTAACAGAGAGAAGTGATTATTGTATCATGACCCGAAGTTAGTCGTGGCTCGATATGATCCAAACCTAATACAATCTGCTCCCCCGAACCTACCCCGAGTGACCTGATTGCCACCTCTAATTTATACGTCAGTTTCAGGATCGCCTAAGCTAATTCAGTGCTACTGTACTTTTTTTAATTGGAAGGAAATATATTTTTTTGTTTCACAATTTGATGACATCTTGATTCCTGATATACTCAGGCCGACATTGTTTTGCGAGGATATAATGGCTGGAACTCTCGCTGTGCATTGCAGGTCCTTGACAAAGTGTTTCCAAAGGTAAGATAATTGATATTGCTCTCTATATAACACTCCTCCTGAAGATTATTATTTCTCCTTGACTTGGAGACTTTACATTACCCTTAACATTCCTTTCCTGCCTGAATTTGTTTGTCAACTACGATCATATCAAGTCTAGTGTTGATAATCAAGTTTGTGTTAAAGGTAGGCGCATCTGATTAAGTTGCTGCTAGACATTCTAGATACACTTAAGGTAAGAGGCATATATATATATATATATATATATATATATATATATATATATATATATATAGATTTAGGTTCATGTGAGAACCACCCCTTCAATGAGAACTGTGAGAACTATAATATGAGCGATTGGATCATAGTGTTCAATCTTATTCGTTGGATTCTTCAAAAAATTTCAATCAAATTAATTCATCACAATTGCTTTAATCTTCAACCCGTAACTTCTTCTATTTCTACAAAATTCTTCGACCCATAATCCTTTAATCGATAAATTCTTCAATCGACCATTGAATCCGATTCTTGAATCCATCAATTTTTCAGTCGTCTTTTCTTCAATCCATTAATTTATCACAATTGGACCTAAGTAGTTTTTTTTTTATATATATTTTTAATTAATCATTTTATGATTAACTTATTCAATTAAATTCATTAATTCATTACAATAGTAACAATATTATTGTCGGCTAATATAATTGCAATCATTGCACTAATCTCAGCAACGGTGTGTTATCGTTTTTTTTTTTCAAATTTCCTGATTGATTTAAGAGTTCATCTAAAATATTGTCCTTTAATTTCCTTTTGTACGGATTTTATATGAAATACAAACCCTTCTAGCGTACTCGATTTAATTTTCTTTTTAAATTGTGGTGTACCCTATTTCAATTTTAGCGTACCCTTTCTCACTATTAGCGTACCCTTTTTTCTATTTTAGCGTACTCTTTTTCAATTTTAATTTTAATTTTAGTGTACCCTTTTTAAATTTTAGCGTACCCTTTTTTACTTTTAGTGTACTCTTTTTTCTATTTTAACGTACCATTTTTCAATTTCAATTTTACCGTACCCTTTTTCACTTTTAGCATACCCTTTTTCAATTTCAATTTTAGTGTATCATTTTTAAATTTTAGCATATACTTTTTAAATTTTAGCGTACCATTTTTCACTTTTAGCATACCCTTTTTTCAATTTTAGCTTACCATTTTTCAATTTCAATTTTAGCGTACCCTTTTTTTAATTTCAATTTTAGCGTATCCTTTTTAAATTTTAGCGTACCTTTTTTCACTTTTAATGTACCCTTTTTAAATTGTAATGTGGCTACAACTACTACCGTAAAAGTAGTGTTACAAATAAGATGATTAATAGAAGTATAATTAAAGGGGAATGAACCTATCTCTCAATGAGAACTGTGAGAACTATTTAGAACCATTAGATCTTATTCACATCTAATGCTTGACATTATTCTTAAAAACATCCACTCTTCCTTTAACAAAATAAACCAAATCCGTTTCTTTCTCTCTCTTCCATATCTTTCTTTCTCTCTCTTCCATATCTTTCTTTCTCTCTTCCTTCTCATTCCCTCCATCAAAATTAGGGTTCCGGTGTTCATAAAATTGGGGAATTATATACAATTGAGGATTTCTTTAAATTAGGGTTTATATTTTCGTTAAAACCATTAAATATGTCCACTTGATTAGAGATTTTTGTGTAATTAGGGTTCTTGTATATCAAATTAAGGGTTCTTGTTTTCTCTGAACACCTATCGTGAAATTATTCAATGCTTCATTCCCCTTTAATTATACTTCTATTAATCATCTTATTTGTTACACTACTTTTACGGTAGTAGTTGTAGCCACATTACAATTTAAAAAGGGTACGTTAAAAGTGAAAAAAGGTACGCTAAAATTTAAAAAGGGTACGTTAAAATTGAAATTAAAAAAAGGGTACGCTAAAATTGAAATTGAAAAATGGTAAGCTAAAATTGAAAAAAGGGTATGCTAAAAGTGAAAAATGGTACGCTAAAATTTAAGAAGTATACGCTAAAATTTAAAAATGATACACTAAAATTGAAATTGAAAAAGGGTACGCTAAAAGTGAAAAAGGGTACGGTAAAATTGAAATTGAAAAATGGTACGTTAAAATAGAAAAAAGGGTACACTAAAAGTAAAAAAGGGTACGCTAAAATTTAAAAAGGGTACACTAAAATTAAAATTAAAATTGAAAAAGAGTATGCTAAAATAGAAAAAAGGGTACGCTAATAGTGAGAAAGGGTACGCTAAAATTGAAATAGGGTACACCACAATTTAAAAAGAAAATTAAATCGAGTAGGGTTAGAAAAAGAAGGGTTTGTATTTCATAAAAAATCCGTACAAAAGGAAATTAAAGTACAATATTTTAGATGAACTCTTAAATCAATCAGGAAATTTGAAAAAAAAAACGATAACACACCGTTGCTGAGATTAGTGCAATGATTGCAATTATATTAGCCGACGATAATATTGTTACTATTGTAATGAATTAATGAATTTAATTGAATAAGTTAATCATAAAATGATTAATTAAAAATAAATAAATAAATAAATAACTACTTAGGTTATTGACTTATTGGTGTTCAATACCCAATTGTGATGAATTAATGGATTGAAGAAAAGCCGATTGAAAAATTGATGGATTAAAGAATCGGATTCAATGGTCGATTGAAGAATTTATCGATTAAAGGATTATGGGTCGAAGAATTTTGTAGAAAGAGAAGAAGTTACGGGTTGAAGGTTGAAGCAATTGTGATAATTAATTTGATTGAATTTTTTTGAAGAATCCAACGAATGAGATTGAACACTATGATCCAATGGCTCATATTATAGTTCTCACAATTCTCATTGAAGGGGTGGTTCTCATATGAACCTAAATCTATATATATATATATATATATTGCTAGAAGCTTTGCCTTCTGTTTTTAAATGTGCACAGTCTGTCTTATATACTTCTGCTATGCCTTTAGAACTTTAGTGATAGTTTGTGAGCTTGTAATGAAATTGTGGAAACTTTAGTTTAATCTAGATCTATTGAATTTGAAAGACTTTGCCTGAGATGTTATAGGATTAATTTCATTTTCTATGAGTTAAGTTCAGTTGAGTTTAGTTCAGGTTATACAAGTTTAGTTCAGTTCATTACAGTTTAGGTGTCTGGTTTCCGTCCAAATGAACAGAGGTATACAATGTGTTACTCCATTTCAAAGTGTTTTTGTTGATGCCTAAACTAAGATGTACTATATGGTTCCTTCATTTACAGTCTACTAATACCCCACTTCAATGTATGTTTTTTTCTTCATTTTAGGATGCTGGAGTTCAGCCGTCATTAGTCATAGTGTACTTTGGAGGGAATGATTCAGTGGGGCCTCACCCTTCAGGCCTCGGCCCACATGTACCTCTTCCCGAATATGTGGAGAATATGAGAAAGATTGCTACTCATCTCAAGGTGCTTTTGCTTATTATATATTCTGTCGTTTGCTACATTAGATGGTTTGTCCATGTTAACATCTTCTCCATATACTAATGAGCCGTCATGTGGTTATGGTTTCTTCAAATGATAATAGTTTACTGATTATCATAGCATCCCTCGGGTTTTAGGAACATTAAAGGAGTTTTAACACTCGTTAAACAGATAAAACTTGTATACACCGACCTGCGAGTCCAACCTATTATCCCTACAATCATGTGACTAAATACAGAAGTCGTTTCTAAGCTATGTTCGTCGTCCTATACCCCTAGAATTTGAGTTCAACAGAAAATCTAAAACTTCCCAAATTACATAGGGTCTTTCAGATACTACACGGATCATTTTCCTTGGCGCTCCTCCTGTAAATGAGGCCCTTATCAAAGAATCAAACAGGTTATTTCCCTTGAGTCTTTTTCATTTTGTTATTTTGGGAAAAATGCTAACTCTGCAAAAAAAAAACACACACACATTTTCAGATTAGCACCCTATGCATTCCTCAAGGATTTAGCCCAAGCCCGAACCAATGAACTCTGCGGCAAATACTCCAAAGCTCTTATTGAACTATGCAGGGAAATGGATCTCAAAGTAATAGATCTTTGCACTGCGATCCAGAAGAAGGATGACTGGTTGACAACTTCGTTTACGTAAGTTTGCTTTGGTTACTGTGTAGCTTAGAACTTCATCAATGGTCATCTACTTTTTTTATACTCTATGCAGCCTTCTTATTACTCTACTTCATTTGTCTCAATTATTTTTCTATTTTTTATTATTAAAATACGCTCATGAATAATAAAAACACAATTCACCCATCTTATTTACTCCATTCACCTGTCATATGTTTATTATGATTAAAATGTGCTCGCAAATAATAAAAACGACAAACAAATAATCGAGGAGTACACATTGTACCTTTTTTATACTCGTATATGAAAAGGCACTTCAGATTGTCATGAAATATAGTACATGATAATTATTTAAAATCTTTTGTTGCATGCTAATCAGGAATCACATTAATGCCTCAAGGAGTCGTTGAGTGGTTGGATGTTAGTCTCTACCTTAACATGTGTTAGCAGTATGGGAAGGTTATTTTTAGATGACTCATAATGAAAATGAGTCGATATCGAAAGACAACTGCGAGTACTTTATGTTAGAACGAAACGTGCACAGATAATTTAGCAAGACATTTTTCGCCATTCCACTTTATTTACTCCCATTTGAAATGGAAACTGGTGCTTTGTATATTGTAATGCCCTAACAATTCGTAAATGGTGAAGTTAGTTTTGGCACTGAATGTTAAATTTTAACCTGCTGTACACTCAGGGATGGCATCCATTTGTCTGCGGAAGGAAGTAATATAGTGACAGAAGAGATACTGAAGGTGCTTGAAGAAGCGAAGTGGGAGCCGAGTTTACATTGGGAATCCATGACGACTGAGTTTTCAGAGATTTTCCCTATTGGTTCCGATGGGACCTACACGCTTGATCTGTCTCAAGTCTGAATGGACTTTCAGGATGTACAGTTGAAATGACGAATGTCCTTGCACAAGAATAACCACCATAAAGTGATAATAGTACTGTACTGGAAGGGCTTTTCCTTGAAACTTTATGGCTCGTCGCTTCTGTACGTAGTATTGTAGACAGTGTGGTTGTCAGACAAGTTCAATCCCGAGTCATTCAAGTTTCGGACCAACTGAGTCGTGTACATGGCATGATGATATGCTCATTTGAGCTTGTGGCCTTTAAAGTTTCGAATAAAAGTAAAGACCATTGCGTTATGATTACATTTACGCAACATTAACGACTTTAAAACATCACCCATTGTAACGATTGGAAAAGCTGCCTCTGAGAGTATACAATGCCGTTTTCCGGGTAGAGAACAAGCCTGTTGCATCTCCTCAAAGGGAGTCGTTAGGTGTTGACTGTTGATGAAGAAAAACTGGTATGCCCCCATCACCTGCAGCCAACTTGTGGCACCACTGTATGGTTTGACCCTCATGAACTACGCATAATTCTTACTCCCTCCGTATCACTAAGATCTTCCCACTTTTATTAACATTAGACCATGATTTTTTGTTATTTTGAAACATCTATCAATCCAGTTGGTCTCCCTTATGACGGATATATTCGTCGTAAGATTAAAACGGGCCAAGTATATGCCATATGAGGAGAGAAGGACAATGGCCCCACCAATTATATTTTTGTCTTATCTAATTATTTGAGTTTTATTTGACCCGTTATACATTCGTGACGGATATCTCCGTCACAAACAAGAATTTGTGCTATCAATCATGGATTAAGTTATAATCCTAATCATGGAGTAACTTCCAATCTCAATAGAATAAAAAGTTCAATGGTATATACTTGTGTCCTGCAACTGAAAGAATAAACTTTGTGCTGTACAGAGTACTACTGTATTGTATCCAGATTCACTTTTGTGTAACTGTTAATTTACGATGATTAAATATAGGGTTATTTAAAAACAATAATACCAATTATAGGGCATCTTCTCAAAATAATACTCGTATTGAGTATTATAACCCTTCTATCTTCCTTTTTCACCTTTAATTTTATTTCACGTCAATAATACCAACTATAGAGCGTCTTCCGAAAATAATTCCAATTTTAATAAATCAGAGAATAATATGTATTTTTGGAGTAATTAAATAATCATAGTAATATAGATGAGCAGTTAGCGATATAACTCATTCACCTTCCTTTTCGCCTTTAATTTATTTCATATTACTTCAGTCATTTTCACTTATTTAGTGTACGGGGATTAAACGTCATCAATGTCCTTCGTCTTTATCTTACTTCAAGTCTTTCAACCTCACAAAATCTAGTTAACAACACAATCTTACATCAAAATAACACGTTAATCTTAATGAAATGTATAGAAAAAAAAAACTGAAGAAGGGAAGGGTAATGGAGAGAGGATGAAGGAGAGAAATAAGGAGTAGACCTAGAGATGGCAATGGACCGGGTCTAGACCGGGTCCACTAGGATCCAGACCCGGACCCGTCAAAATTACCCCGGACCCGGACCCGGTCGGGTCCAAAATTTTAAGACCCAGATCCAGACCCGCCGGGTCCGGTTCGGGTCCGGGTCTACCCGCGGGTCTCACTATTTTATTTTATTTTGTCCTACATTCCTCATTTCTTCCAAATTTTAGATTTCGCCGGTGACTTTTAGCACGTACAAAATTGTCTACGGCATAGGTTGTACTAAGAAATTAAACACTCTGACAAACTCATTCATAATGGTCTTGACTTACATAAATGTCCGACAACAAACTAAATTCACCACCACAAGTCCACAAGTCATAACTACAAGTCCACAAGACCACAATATTTACATAAATTCAGTACATTGAAAGGGTGAGGGGAGAAGTGAGGGTGAGGGAGTAAGTCCAGTAAGTTGTTTTAGTTGTTTGTTGATTGCTGGCTTCTACTTAGGTTGGTAGATTTTAGTTTGTTTTTTCTTTTCTTTTTTTTATTTAAAGTGTCGGGTCCACGGGTCGGGTTCGGGTCCAGTATTTCAGACCCGGACCCGGTTTTTAAAAACAAGACCCAGATCCGACCGGACCCGTTGGGTCTGAAAAAATGAGACCCAGACCCGACCCATTTGGGTCCGACCCGCCGGGTCTGGATCGGGTCTTGGACCCATTGCCATCCCTAAATAGACCTGACAAAACTGACCCGATCCAAATAAGTCAAACCGAACCCGACCCAACACATAAATTAAAGACCTGATTTTGACCCTAATCCGAATTGACTCAAGCTAACCCGAAACTGATCCGACTATTATTATAGAAAACGAGTCGATATCCCTAAAATAGTTGAAAATAGCAAACCCAAGAATGACCCGAACCCAAAATTTCCGACCTGACCCGATGTCAACCCGATTATTATAACCCGTAAGTGGCCCGACCCGAATCTGACCCGACATGGTTCCACCGTTATCCAGGTCTATAGAGGGGATGAAGGATAAGTAGCATTTTTTTTTTGGTGAAAGGTAAGCTTGTATTAATAATAATGACGATATACAAAACGTGATCACCGAACATACACTTTATCCCTAATTAATATGCTAAAAGCCAAATTAATCAAGGAAACTTGCAATCTTAATATATTGCCGACTACTACTTACAAATTTAATCCTAACCGCAACCTCTTCCTTAGCCTTCTTCATCGCCTGTGCTGGAGTAAGCATCTCCAAATTATGACGGGCATTATTTCTCGCAAACCATATGTGATACATAGCTGCAACAATAGCACATCCGATAATTCTCTTTTGCTCTTTGCATTGAAACTTATGATCCATCTACAAGTGTTTCTCACAGGAATACTCATCTGCATCCAATCTTCAACCAATTTCAGACATTGCCTGCTGTAGCAACATTCAAAGAACAAATGCTCTTGATTTTCGTCCTCAACCGCACAAATACTGCACTTCAGATCACTCTCGTAACCATATTTTAGCAGTCTACTGCAAGTCTGCAGCCTCCTATGCATAGCGATCCACGCGATGAATGAATGTTTAGAGCATACCCATCGATGCCAAACAAAATCATCCCACTGCACTTCATTCCTGTTTCCACGAAGCCAATGATAACCCTGCTGAACAGTATAGCAATTCCCCAATTTACTCCAACTGTCCCCATTGTAACCTGTCACAAATTTATCTCTAATCGAGCAGATTCACTTCCAAGACCAAGAAGAATGCATTTTATGTTGAATCAATTTCCAGTCTTGGCCTTTTAAAAAGTTACAATTAATCCACTTAACCCAAAGATGATCTTTCTTGTTAGCAATCCACCAAATGTACTTAGCCATAGAGGCATAATTCCAAGCAAATGAATCTCGAATACCCAGACCCCTATGTTTCTTCTCTGTACAGCAAGTTTGCCAGGAGACCAGAGGAGCAATAATGTAATTTAGATTACCCTTCCATAAGAAATTTCGACAGACATCATCAACTTTCCTTAACACCATTTTTGGGAGAATTAAAATCCTAGCCCAGTAAGAGTACGTGCAAATTCTGCAAAACAGCTTTGACAAGAATGAGTCTTCCTCCATATGTAAGATGTTTATTCCCCAGTCGTCGTATTCTTTCAACAATTTTCTCAACAAGCACCGCACATTCCAACACACTAATCTTTTTGAAAGTGATAGGAATGCCTAAGTACTTAAAAGGTAGCTTTCTCCTTCTAATACCAGTTAACTTAACAATTTCCTTCTCATTCCTAACCCCATTCATGTAGATATTGGATTATCTTTATTCATCTTCAACCTAGAGGCAACTGAAAACGTCTTAAAGGCTCGAATGAGGATAGTGACAGCCTCCACACTCCCATATGAGAACAATAGAAGATCATTCGCAAAGTACAGATGAGCTAACTGAATCTGCTTACACATTGAATGATATTTAAAGCCATCCATACGCTGCACCCTACTCAAATTACGACACAAATACTCCATGCAGATTGCAAACAACAAGAGAGAAAGAGGGTCTCCTTGCTTTATCCCCCTCTTTCCTTTGAAAAATCCAAATGTAGAACCATTCACCACAAGAGAATAAGGAGAAGTGACACATTCCATTACTAAATCAACAAATCCTTTAGGTAACCCAATGGCTAACATCATATCTTCTAAAACTGTCACTCAATCGAATCGTAAGCCTTTTGAAGATCTAGTTTCATAAGACATCTAGGAGAGCAAATTTTCCTCCCATAAAGACGGACCAAATCCTGAGCAATTAACACATTCTCCACAATTTCCCTCCCTTGAACAAAACCGCTTTGACTATGACTAATAATAGAAGGTAAAACTTTCCCCAATCTCTGACATAACACTTTAGTGATGCATTTTTAAATGGTGTTACAACACGCAATAGGACAAAATTAAGTAACAGATTCAGGCATAGGCACCTTAGGTATTAATGAAATGTGAGTATGGTTCACTTGCTTCAATAATTTACCTGATCTAAAAAAATTATGAACTGCTCGGAGGACATCTTCTCCAATAACTGTCCAAGCATCCTTATAAAATTGGCTAGTATAGCTAACTAGACTCGGGGCTTTATCAGGAATAACAAATAAACAACTCTTGATCTCCAAGTCAGTGTAAGGTTGAAGAAGTTCTATAGCCTAACTTTGAGATACAATATTCCCAAGTTTGATAGTAGCTCTATGCGCCTGCTTGACCTGTGTACTTGTCCCCAAAAGCTCTTTGTAGAAATCAGTAAATGCAACATTGATCTCCTGACTATTAGTGCAAAGATTACCCCTCATATCCTTTATCCTAAGCACTTTGTTAACAACACGCCTCTTCTTAATACAAGAGTGGAAGTATGTTGTATTATCACCCCCTTCTTCAATCCAATGACACTTAGATTTTTGCTTAAGAAAAGAAAATTTAGCTTTCTCCAATTTACTCATCTCCTTGGCCATCCTCCTTCCCTGCACACAAATATCTCTATTCTCATGCTTTTTATGCATCACCACCTGAATACGCTCCAATTCCATCTTCAGGATGCTATATTTTTGCTCAATGTCTGAGAACTGTTGTCTGTTCAGATTGCGCAGCTCCTTTTTAGCCATCTTCAACTTACAAATTAATCTATACATGGGATTCCCATCCACCCTTTTACTCCACACTGACCGGATAATATCTTCAAACTTATCATCAAGAGCCCACATATTAAAGTACTTAAAAGCACTTTTTCTGACACTATCCTTAGAATCCAACTGTATCCTGTATGACACAAGGACAATGATAAAAAAAGCCCTTCAGGAAGATAATGACCCTTAGCATCCGGATAGAGCTCCCCTCAATCAATATTATGAAGCGTCCTATCAATCCTACTGAAAACTCTTATGCCCTCCTCATGTTTATTATTCCAAATAAAGAAAGAACCATCAGTAGGCAACTCTTCAAGATCACAATCCACCATAGTTTCTTTAAAATGCTTAACTTCTACCAAAGTAATATCACTCCCAATTCTATCTCTCACATCAAACACATTATTAAAATCTCCCCAAATAACCCAAGGCCCCTTACAAAATTGTTTATTATATCCCTTCAGAGTAACCCATAGGCTACTTCTGTCAGCCGGTTTATTAAAACCATACACAATAGTAAAAAAGTAGTGTCTCTTCAACATTTTATCTTCTACCTCTACTATAATGGTTTGAGCAGTTGTATCCAAAACATTAATTCCAAACAACTGAGGTTGCCAAAGCAACCAAATCCTACCACCATCATGTTTAGAGTTATTAGTAACAATAGACCAATCACCACAAACATTATTGCTAACTGCACTCCAATTACTACTCTTCACCCTAGTTTCGAGAAGACTAAATAAACCAACCTTATTATTAGCCAAGAACCATTTAATTTCTTGTTGATTTGTTGGGTTATTTAGTCCTCTAATATTCCAGAATCCTACATTAACCATATTCAGGTGGACAAGTGTCAGTACCCTCACCCTTTTTTCCAGATTTTGACCTCAAAAGTGCTTGCAAGAAAGACACAGGTTCTGGATTATAAACCTTCTCATCCTCTTTCCGTTGAACCCTTGTTATAATTATGTGAGAAGACTCAGGCGGATCTGGAGGAGCACGAGGAGTAATTAACCCATTCTCCACTCCATTCAGCATACCACCAAGCTTCAACACACCACCAGGTTTCTCAATCTCTTTTTGTTTCCACTGCAACACAGGTCTTTCCCCTGGCGCCTGCTGTTTCTTCTGTACCATATCCTTCTGTTTCCTGCACTTCTCCACAAAATGCCCAATTCCTTTGCAACTTGAACATTCAACTGGAAGCCAGTCATAAGACACCCAAACTTGTTGCTCAACACCATTCTCATCCAGAAATCGAAGTTTATCAGGGAAGACCTGATTCAATCCACCTCCACCAAAATCTTAGCAAAACTAAGAAAAGTCTTTGTACATGTAACCTCATCACACCGGACGAACTTGCCTACTAGTCCAGAGATCTTAGCAATAGTACCCTGCCCCCAAAATTTCAGATCAAGACCATGAATCTTAATCCAAATAGGCAAAGTTTTGCACTCCTCTTTTACTAGTTGAGCCTCCTTCGTCCATTCTTTTAGTATGAGGGGTTTGTTATCAAACATCAAGAATCCATTCGCCAAAGCCTTCTCCTTATCTTCCTGATTCTTAAATTTGATTAGAAACACACCAGTCTCCATAACAGAAATCTTATCTACCGATAATGCCTTCCACACTCGACGTATGAACCCTGTTGGGTTTGTTGATGATGACTAGCCTATTTAATTTGTGTTTTCTTAGTTTAACTTTTTAGGTTATGCTTAATTGAAAATTAGTTGATGAATGTTGAGATTGATCGTTTGAAGATCAAGACGAGAAGCCCAAAGAATCAAGAACGTCATAGAGTGTCACGATGTAAAGATAAGAGTCTTTTGATATATTGTAGTTAGTTCTAGTAACTAGCCAACCCAACTGTTTGCAACAGTTCGGTTGACTGTTACTTCTGTTCGACCCTCTTCAAAAGAAAAAGATTTCAAGTCTCAAAACTTTTATCATTTAAATCTTTTCAAACTGATTTTTAAGTGTAGTGTTGAGCAAGCAGGTGGTTTTGTTTGATCAAAAAACGGTTTCCCAAATAAACCCCAAAATGATTGTGAAGCTTTTTACCAAACACCAAAAGAGAGCTTTCTCTCTCTCCTAAAGTGATTGCCTCAAAAGTTGTGTTTGTCTTATTTTGCTTGGCTTCAACCTTGAGTTTCATCCTTCACTTTTATTTGGAAAACCTCAAACTTGCTTTCCTTGTTCCACTTCTTCAAGATTGCCCTTCTTATGTCTACTTGAAAAGACCAACTCTTTTGCTTCTTCCAAAAAGTATCGACTTCTTTAAAGAAGCTTCAATCTTGATTTTTGCTCCTCTATAAAAGGAGATGCTCCACCACACTTATTCTTCAAGACTTTCCAGCCAAAAATCTCTCTTTGCAAATTGTCTCTTAAAGTTTCAAAACCTAGAAAACTCTTTGCAAAATATTTTCAAAGTCTTCAAATGTCACAGTCGAACGAACTGCTGCTTTGTGTCATAAGTACTCTTGTCTAACTTAGTTAGATTGTAATATTGTAACTTCTTTGTAAGTTAATTAGAGTCGTGATCGGAGTAGGTCATTGGAGAGTTAGGAGACGGAGTAGTCTTCCGAACTCGAGAGTCGTAACCGGAGTAGGTTATTGGTTCTTATTGTAAGAGTTTAAGTGTTCGGAATAGATTACTTAACTTTATTAATAATAAAAGCATTGGACGTAGGCCTTTAGAGTGTTGGCCGAACCAATTCAAAAACGTAATGTGTTCATGTTTTTCTCTTTTCTTCCGCCGCATACAAAGTAGAACACATGTCGTTTAGCTTCGCTTTCATTTGTTCGTGGATTAATTTTAGCTTTAGTTGTGTTTTTCAAAGTGATTGCAACAGTCGGTATACTGTAATATTTCTCTGTAACATTACCCTTGGTTAAGAGAAATAGAGGCAGTCAGACCACAGTCTACTATACTGTGACATTTGCTCTGTGGCTTAACCCCTTGCCAAGGCAAATCTGTCACAGTCAGACTGACTGTTGCATTTACTAGTTCTCACTTCTTTATTTATTTAGTTGTCCACTTAGTTTAACTCTCTTTAATTAATAAAGTTTGAGTTAAAATTTTAAAAGGTACCTAATTCACCCCCCTTCTTAGATACTTAGGATCCATAAACTCTTCAATTGGTATCAGAGCCTAGTACTTTTCGAAAGGCTAACCACCCTACAGTTTGATCCTACAATATGGATTCTTCAAAACACTCCAAGATCCCGGTCTTTACCGGGGAGAATTTTGGATGGTGGAAACTTAAAATGGAACACTATATCCAGAGTATTGACTATCAATGTTGGAAAATTATAAAAGATGGACCTATAGAGATTAATGTTGTTGATACCACGACCGGAAAAGTCACAACCAAAGATGAGTCTAAATATGATGAAAATGACTTTAAAATTGTCGAGAAAAATTCCAAAGCCATGTCTATCCTCCAAAGATGTGCCGGAGAGGAGGAAGTGAGTCGTATTAGTGGATGTCCTACGGCTAAGGAGATTTGGGATTCCCTCGAACTTGCTTATGAGGGTACGTCTCAAGTTAAAAAGCACCGTATTGACCTTCTCATTCAACAATATGAGATGTTTCACATGTCAAAGGACGAATCCATTAATAACTTGTCAAGTCGGTTTTCTTGTATCATCAATGAGCTCAAGAGTCTAGGAAGAGATTTCGAGTCGGAAGACATCAGTCGAAAAATTCTTCGTAGTCTTACCGATAAATGGCAACCCAAGGTCACCGCCATAGAGGAAGCCAAAGACCAATCCAAATTGACCCTTCATGAACTAATGGGGTCACTAATGGCTCACGAACTAAACCTCGTGAAGCGTTCTAGTGACAACACCAAGGGAAAGGGTCTTGCTCTAAAGTCCACCTCAAGTGATGAGGAAGAGGACGAAGAGGATGGGTTTGCCATGTTTACAAAGAACCTAGTCGGGTTGGTAAATGGTCAAGGAAACCGTAAGTTCAATAACAACTCTTATAAAAAACGTTTTCCTAAAAACGACCTAACTCAACTATAGGATGCTTCAAGTGTGGTGATAAAAATCACCAAATTAAGGAATGTCCTAAATGGGATGACATTAGGTATAGGGAAAAACGTGACAAGGCTAAAAAGGAATATAAACACAAAGTCATGTCGGCTATTTGGGGTATGTCGGATTCTGAGGAAGAGGAAACCATAGAAGATGAGTTAGAAGCTAAAATGTGTCTCACCAAAAATAATAACTCCAAAATTGAACACCTTAGATGTCTCATGGCTAATCCCGATGATTCCGACTCCGATTCCGATAATGAGGTAATCAAACTTAAAGCCAAGGTCCGAACTTACTCTAAAGATAAAGTGTGTAAGCTTCTTGATAGTCTATTTGATAGGTGTCGTAGCTAAACTAAAAGGTCGTTGGCTATGCAAGAAGAAATAGAAGAAATAGCCATTGAAAACGTCCGTCTTAAAGAAACTCTCCAAGCAACAGACAGTGCGATTGTGACTTCTGAAGTTAAAGAAGAGATAAAAAATCTAAAAAAGACTAATAAGAGTCTAATGAATGAACTTCAAAGTCTAAAAAGGGAAACCTCTAGTCAATCTAAGAGTAATGAGTCTTTTAACACTAAAGTAATAGAGTTGTCCACCGAGAATGAGCATCTTAAGACTAATCTCAACGTCACTAAAGACGAGTTGAGAAAACTTCACGAAAAACTCGTAACCATTGAAGCCATGGAATCTAGTGCTAAATCTCTGAGGATGCTTCACTTGGAAGCATGCACTCACAATCTTGAATGTCAAGTTGAGCAAAAAGATAAAACCATTGATGAACTCAAGGTCAAAAATAACACTCTTGAAGAAAAATTCGAGAAAGTGTCTAAAGGAAATGAGTCGCTCACTTCGACCATTCAAACCACCATCAATGAGTTAATCAAGGCTAGGCGTGTGTATAGAACTTGGGAAGGAAGTCAAACCGTTCTAAACTTTCTTGCTAAACAAGATGATTTGTGTCGAAAACAGGGTGGAAAAGGGTTCAAATGGAACAGACGTGAAGACTGTAACATTTACGACCCCGATCCCTCTAAAAGAGATTTTAGAAAACGAAAATATGTCGCACTTCCCGAGTACATCATATGCTATCATTGTGGTAAAACTGGACACTACCACCACGATTGTAAGCTTAAGTATCATGGTCCGAAAAGGAACAATGGTCCGAAAAAGAAGAATGATCCCAAAAAGAACAATAGTCCGAAAAAGAACAAACAAGTGTGGGTTAGAAAAACCACAGTCAGTCCGACTGTTACTCAGGGACTCAAACAAGTTTGGGTTCCTAAAACTAACCCTTGATTTGCTTGTAGGGCTTGGTGAGAGGCCGCCGCTATTGGTACCTAGACAGTGGATGCTCTCATCACATGACGGGAGACAAGAGCCAATTCCTCTCACTTGAAGCATATAATGGTGGCACGGTAATCTTTGGAGACAACAAGAAAGGTGAAGTTATAGGCCTTTGAAAAGTTGGTAAGTCTTCATCGGTTTGTGTCGACAATGTGCGGCTTGTCAAAGGTTTGAAGCATAATCTCTTAAGCATCTCTCAATTATGTGATCGTGGTGTGGTAGAATTTAGTGCTAATTTTTGTCGTATAATTGATGCCGCTTCTCATGAAGTTGTTCTTGAAGGTAGAAGAGTCAAAGATGTGTACTTAACCGACTTGAACACTTTAAATGGTCAAACTATGTCTTGCATGAGTGTTATGAAAAATGACCCTTGGTTGTGGTATAAAAGATTTGGGCATGTTAGCACTAAAACTCTAAATACTCTTAAAAGATTAGATCTAGTAGATGGTTTCCCTAACATGAAGTTTGAGTTCGATAAAATATGTGAACAATGTGCTAAATGCAAACATGTTAGAAACTCCTTTAAATCCAAAAAGATTGTTAGTACGACTCGACCTCTGTTGTGGTATAAAAGATTTGGGCATGTTAGCACTAAAACTCTAAATACTCTTAAAAGATTAGATCTAGTAGATGGTTTCCCTAACATGAAGTTTGAGTTCGATAAAATATGTGAACAATGTGCTAAATGCAAACATGTTAGAAACTCCTTTAAATCCAAAAAGATTGTTAGTACGACTCGACCTCTACAATTGTTGCATATTGACTTATGTGGTCCTATGAGAGTGAGGAGTAGAGGTGGTAGTCGATATGTTTGTGTGATTGTTGATGACTACTCTAGATTTGTGTGGACTTTATTCTTAAGTTCCAAAGATGAAGCATTTGATGAATTTCTTATTTGGTTAAAAAGGATTCAAAACAAACTTGACCTAAAATTAGTGTCTATTAGAACCGATCATGGAACCGAATTTGAGAATTCATCTTTTGGTGCTTATTGTGATGAAAATGGAGTAGATCACAACTTTTCAGCCCCTAGAACCCCTCAACAAAATGGTGTTGTTGAAAGAATGAATAGAACCCTTGAGAGCATGGCTAGAACGATGCTTTTGTGTAGTAAGTTGCCTAGAAGCTTTTGGGCCGAGGCCGTTAGCACCGCTTTCTACATTCATAATCGAGTCATGATAAGAAGCATAATCAACAAAACACCATATGAATTGCTACGTGGAAGAAAACCTAATATTTCCTACTTTAGATGCTTTGGGAGCAAATGCTTTGTGCACAATAATGGTAAAAATAATCTAGGAAAATTTGACCCACGTAGTGATGAGGCCGTATTCTTGGGCTATTCTAGTCATAGTAAGACTTATAAAGTTTATAATAAAAGAACTATGACTATGGAAGAAAGTGTGCATGTCATTTTTTTATGAATCTAGTCTTCTTGAGCAGGTACAAAATGATGAGGAAGATGATGATTTTGAAATAGGACTCGTTCAAAATGAAAGCACACTTCAAGAAGGTGAAATTGGTGAAGCTGCTGAACCACAGTCTGACAGACTGTTGCATTCTGATGAGGGCACAAGTTCAAGGGGAACAAACAACCCTCCTGATTCTGATCTTGCCTCCACTATTCAAGCAGCCTCTCAAGGGAAAGGACTAGGAAAGTCCTCTACATCTGGCGTGGAGTCATTCTTCAGCCAAGATACCACAGTCGACGAGACTGTTGCGGTCGAGGAGAAATTGAAGCTTTCACTCCAAGGAAATGGAAGCATCAAAGCTCACATCCTCTCTCAAATCTGACCAGTGACGTAAGATCCAGAGTTAGAACAAGATCCTCCTTCAACAACTTCTATGCATGCAATGCCTTTGTCTCTCAAATCGAACCTCCAAATGTCATAGTCGCCTTGACTGATGCGGACTGGCTAATTCCCATGCAAGAAGAGCTCAATCAATTCAAAAGGAATGAGGTATGACATCTTGTCTCTAGACCATCTAATCGTACCGTCATTGGTACTAGGTGGGTCTTTCGCAAAAGCTAGACGATTCCGGTGAAATCGTAAGGAACAAGGCTAGACTAGTGGTGCAAGGTTACAATCAACAAGAAGGTATCGATTTTGACGAAACCTATGCACCGGTAGCTAGACTTGAGGCAATTCGTCCCCTAATAGCTTTTGCGGCCCACAAAGGCATCAAACTTTTTCAAATGGATGTTAAAACCGCTTTTCTAAATGGTTATCTTGAAGAAGATGTCTTTGTGGAGCCACCTTCGGGTTTTATAGATAATGATTATCCCGAACATGTTTACAAACTCGACAAAGCACTTTATGGTTTAAAACAAGCTCCAAGGGCTTGGTATGACCGCTTGTCGAAGTTCTTGCTCGAAAATGGTTTTAAAAGAGGTTCGGTGGATAAGACATTGTTTATAAAGTCACAGTCAGATGGACTGTTGGTTGTCCAAGTATATGTCGATGACATCATATTTGGGGCAACAAACGAACTCCTTAATCTTTATTTTTCTAATCTAATGAAATCGGAGTTTGAGATGAGCATGATGGGTGAACTTGGATTCTTTCTTGGACTTCAAATCAAGCAATCGAAAGAAGGAATCATGATTCACCAACAAAAGTACATAAAGGAAATGCTAAAGAAATTCGGGATGATCAATGCCAAGCCTTACTCTACACCCATGGTATCTTCATCCAAAATGGATAAAGACGAGAATGGTAAGATTATTAGCGATTCGGTGTATAGAGGTATGATTGGCTCGTTGCTCTACTTGACCGCTAGTAGGCCCGATATACTATTTAGTGTTTGTTTATATGCTAGGTTCCAAGCAAATCCGAAAGTATCCCACTTCAAGGCCGTAAAAAGAATTCTTCGGTATTTGGTTGGAACTCAAGTACTCTACTTGTGGTATCCCTCACATAGTCCCTTTGATCTTATAGGTTTTACCGATGCGGATTATGCCGGGTGCACGGTCGATAGGAAAAGCACTTCCGGTGTTGCCACCTTCTTGGGTCCGTGTCTCATCTCTTGGGGCTCTAAGAAGCAAAACACGGTTGCCCTATCAACGACCAAAAGTGAGTACGTTAGTGCCGCTCATTGTTGTTCTCAAGTCTTATGGGTACGTCAACAACTTGTGGATTATGGTATGTTTTTCGACTTCATTCCCATTATGTGTGATAACACTAGTGCGATTAACATTTCCAAAAATCCGATTCAACATTCAAAAACTAAACACATAGATATCCGTCATCATTTTCTTAGAGATCACGTAGAAAAGGGTCATATTAAGCTTCTTTTTTGCAATACCGAAGACCAAATAGCCGACATATTTACTAAACCATTAGCAAGAGACCAATTCGAAAAATTTTGACTTGAACTTGGTTTGATTAATTGTTCGACTTAATTCTGCATGCCTACTTGCTTCCTCGTATGATTGGTTAGAAGAATCGTTTTTCCCTTAGTCTAGTTGT
Source organism: Agrostemma githago (assembly GCA_958450325.1). Lineage (NCBI taxonomy): Eukaryota > Viridiplantae > Streptophyta > Magnoliopsida > Caryophyllales > Caryophyllaceae > Agrostemma > Agrostemma githago. The sequence continues at coordinate 9,029,219 of OY288239.1, forward strand.
ATCGTATTTTTCTAAGTATAAGACTTATATGTGCCTGGTTAAATTGTTTGTTCTTGTGTTAGTGTTAATTATTTACTATCCTTGAGTTCTTCCATCTTTCCATCTCTTACCCATAAAATAAATCCTAACCCAACAAACCACTTAAATCCTAACCCATAAATTACCCTCTACACCTCTTTGACCAAAAATTAAACCACTTACCCTCTTTTTGTGTTGTTTCACGTGTCACCCATCCCCTTACCCAAGAAAAACCTACTCCTACTCTATTTGTGTTATCTCCTAAACCCTACCCCTAGTCTTACCTAGTCTTACCTCCTTTTATTACTCCCCCTTCCCAATACTGACACCCCATCTCCCATCACATCCCCTCTTTATTTCCCCTTCCCCAAGTTAAACAAGTGATACATCATCATCATCATCATCATCATCATAATAGTTCTACTCATCCTCTCTTCTTTTTTAATTTGTAGATATTTTGGACTGATTTTCAAGTTTTTTTTTAAAAAAAAAACGAAAAACGGAAATCAAAAAATCAAGAAAGATACGTTACTTCTTACTGCTTCCTCTCATAATTACCCATCTTCTTCCTCTCTTTATTACTGTTCTCTCTCTCTCTCTCTCTATATCACAATAAATCAAAAGAAAAAAAATTCAAAAACCAAAAATCATGGTTAGAACCTCTCTTAATCATACTCTCCATGTAACTCCAATTGCTACTATAGATTCATCTCTAATGGATGCTGTAGCCTCCCTCCATCCTTCCCCAAATCCAAAAACAAAAGATCCTCAAGAAAATACTTCTAGCAAGGTTAAAGGAAAACGGGCTCGAAGTACTGCTCCTTCCAAAGTCACGAAATCCAAAGCTCCTGCCTCCCCAGAACCGACTCCCATTACTGTGTCGGCAACTGATAAATCGCCGGAGAAAAAGCGAAGGAAAAGTAACAGGATTACTAATGCTCCAAAGACTACCGTTCCACAAGATCGGTCTGCTTCTCCCTCTGATATTATCAAGAATGTGGTCGACAGTATACTTGACTCTGAGAAAACGGTGTCCAACAAAACCGTTCCTAAGGGTAAGTCAAGCATGTCTGAAAAATCCGAGTCGGAAGCTTCGTCGAAAAAATCCGGGTCGGAAGCATCGTCGAAAAAATCTGGGTCGGAAACTCCATCGAAGAAATCTGGGTCCGAAGTTCCGAAAGAAAAAACCGTGCCCGAAATTCCGATTGATGATGCCGGGTCTGAAAGCATCTCGAAACCCGTCCCCGGTCCGAAAAAGGGCAAAGGAAAATTAGAAGTCGAGTACCTTCTCCCCACTGATCCGGTTGATGTAATGAAAAAATGGGACAATAAATTCGTGGTTAAGCAGCTCACAGCTTTAGACCTACCATCGGCCACGTTTCAGAAGTGCATGCTCCTCCTCGATAAGTACACGATTCGCACTTCACGTGTTTTTCCGGCTGAATGGTATGATTCCTCTCCCGCTTTCTCGTTCTTTAAACCGATTGTGGAGTCTCAGGGGTGGGTTGATTTGGTTCAAATGAGGGAGCCCATGTTTATTTCGGAAGTTATTCAATTTCTTGCCACCATGAAAGTGTCTGCTACCCAAAAAGTTAGTGCCAAAATGAACGGAAAACAACTCTCCGTCACTGCTGATGAAATAGCCGATATCTTGAGAATTCCGAATACTGGGTTTGACCTACTGCCCTCTTCCTCCTGGGTTACTTTACCCTATGCTAATCCTGCTCAAATTGCAAAAACCCTTAATCCTAAAGGTAGTACCCTTGGAACAATCTCTGCTAGTGCTCTCCGACCTTCCCACAAAATCCTCTTTAACCTAATGGGTAGAACCTTGTTACCAAAAATCTCGAAACAAGATGATAGGGGGAAAGTATCCATCTCACAACAATACTTCCTATTTCATCTTGTTAAGAAATTGCCCATCAATTTCCCTAAAATTCTTATCCTATGTCTCGAGCAAATTGCAACCGACATCAAAAACCGCATCATTATCTCAATCCCCTATTGCATGTGGCTCTCGACCATACTACGGGCTAAGGGGGTTCTTATCTCATCTTCGATTGGAGCGGCCAATATGTTTGATCTCATGTCCTCCGGGAACTTATCTAGGATGTTGCTTGCGGATGAAAAGGGTAAGTTGGTACCTTTACGTCTTGCCAACAAGACGGAAAAGGTAAATGTTGGGGTTACTCGGGAAGAGGTCACGGAAATTGTGGAGAAGGGTATCTTCGGGTTGAAGGATTGGTTGGCTAAGAAAGTTCGGGTTTGGTTGGAACAAGAGCTCAATCTGTTACGGAAAATGATTACGGACATGCAAGCGGATATCCATGTCCTAAAATCTCTTCAAGTGAAGACGGGAGAGGCGGATGATGAGGATTATGTCGATGATGATGACGATTAGTTTGTTTACACCACCCACCCTCCCCCTATTATTAAAACAAAAACCTACTGCTTTCTCTATCCCTTCCCCTGTTTGTTTTAAGAACTCTTGTGGTTTGTATCTTTGACACTGCTTGCAACAGTCCTAGTGACTGTTGCCTCTGGAACATCTTTTAACTTTGCTACTATATGTCCTATGCTTATGTTTCTATGATATTGCTTTGACTAAGGTGTGTTTTCTTGATTCTTTGATGATGCCAAGAGGGGGAAAAGGTAAAGCATGCATAGTTAGTCGTTTCTCTTAATCCTTCCTTGCTATTTGTGTCTAAGTAAATGTGTTGGTTAATCGGTTTAGGTATTGCTAACCTCTTTTTTTTTGCTTAATTTCTCCTTCTTATGTGAAACCTAATTAAATGATGATTGTGATCGACTAACTTGTTGAGGGGGAACTTCTAAACACTTATTTTTTATTGGGCTTGTCATCATCAAAGGGGGAATTTGTTGGGTTTGTTGATGATGACTAGTCTATTTAATTTGTGTTTTCTTAGTTTAACTTTTCAGGTTATGCTTAATTGAAAATTAGTTGATGAATGTTGAGATTGATCGTTTGAAGATCAAGACGAGAAGCCCAAAGAATCAAGAACGTCATAGAGTGTCACGATGTAAAGATAAGAGTCTTTTGATATATTGTAGTTAGTTCTAGTAACTAGCCAACCCAACTGTTTGCAACAGTTCGGTTGACTGTTACTTCTGTTCGACCCTCTTCAAAAGGAAAAGATTTCAAGTCTCAAAGCTTTTATCATTTAAATCTTTTCAAACTGATTTTTAAGTGTAGTGTTGAGCAAGCAAGTGGTTTTTGTTTGATCAAAAAACGGTTTCCCAAATAAACCCCAAAATGGTTGTGAAGCTTTTTACCAAACAACAAAAGAGAGCTTTCTCTCTCTCCTAAAGTGGTTGCCTCAAAAGTTGTGTTTGTCTTATTTTGCTTGGCTTCAACCTTGAGTTTCATCCTTCACTTTTATTTGGAAAACCTCAAACTTGTTTTCCTTGTTCCACTTCTTCAAGATTGCCCTTCTTATGTCTACTTGAAAAGACCAACTCTTTTGCTTCTTCTAAAAAGTGTTGACTTCTTTAAAGAAGCTTCAATCTTGATTTTTGCTCCTCTATAAAAGGAGATGCTCCACCACACTTATTCTTCAAGACTTTCCAGCCAAAAATCTCTCTTTGCAAATTGTCTCTTAAAGTTTCAAAACCTAGAAAACTCTTTGCAAAATATTTTCAAAGTCTTCAAATGTCACAGTCGAACGAACTGCTGCTTTGTGTCATAAGTACTCTTGTCTAACTTAGTTAGATTGTAATATTGTAACTTCTTTGTAAGTTAATTAGAGTCGTGACCGAATAGGTCATTGGAGAGTTAGGAGACGGAGTAGTCTTCCGAACTCAAGAGTCGTAACCGGAGTAGGTTATTGGTTCTTATTGTAAGGGTTTAAGTTTTCGGAGTAGATTACTTAACTTTATTAATAAGAAAAGCATTGGACGTAGGCCTTTAGAGTGTTGGCCGAACCAATTCAAAAACGTAATGTGTTCATGTTTTTCTCTTTTCTTCCGCCGCATACAAAGTAGAACACATGTCGTTTAGCTTCGCTTTCATATGTTCGTGGATTAATTTTAGCTTTAGTTGTGTTTTTCAAAGTGATTGCAACAGTCGATATACTGTAATATTTCTCTGTAACATTACCCTTGGTTAAGAGAAATAGAGGTAGTCAGACCACAGTCTACTATACTGTGACATTTGCTCTGTGGCTTAACCCCTTGCCAAGGCAAATCTGTCACAGTTAGACTGACTGTTGCATTTACTAGTTCTCACTTCTTTGTTTATTTAGTTGTCCACTTAGTTTAACTCTCTTTAATTAATAAAGTTTGAGTTAAAATTTTAAAAGGTACCTAATTCACCCCCTCCCCCTCTTAGGTACTTAGGATCCATAAACTCTTCAAACCCTGATAGAACAGCCCATGGCGGGTTAGCTCCAATAACATACCCATAAACCGCAGTCGACCAAAAATCCACCTCCTCCGCAACATCCTCCACAGTAAGCTGTAGAAGTTCTTTCCGACTTCCTCCAGATACTTTGGCCCAAGGATGTTCCACCAGATCCTCCTCTTCATCCTCAAGCTCATCCTCCATATCCTTCTCCAGATTAAATGGAAAGAGATCAGAATCCAAAATTTCATCTGAATCTCCATTATTAAGTTTTAGGGCTCGCTTGGGATGGAGGTGATGTATTAAGGGGTAATGAAGCTAAAATGAACTAAAAAATGGAGGAGGGTAGTGATGGTGCTAAGCGGAAATGAAAAAAAGAAGATCAAAATGACACTAATATGACCTCTTTTGGGGGTAATACATTACTCCTCTCCCCCCATAAGTAATGCATTACTCCCATATGGGGGTAATTGTTACTCCCTTCTCCCCTTTTACACCACAAAATAGAAACACTAACCACTCATCTCCTCCATTTTCTAGTTCATTTTAGAACCATTACCCCCTTAATACATTACTCCCATCCCAAGCGAGCCCTTAGTGAGTTTTTTTGTTGCTGAATTTTTTCACGTATAGCTTTGATTGATGGCGAAGAATTATTCCTAGGATCAATCTTCATGGATCTTGCCATGGCTGCTGGTTGACTATAGGTCACGTAGGGTTTCATTTTAACTAACTTTAATTTTTCAAATCGTATTATTACAACTTGATAAGTAGCATGTTAAATATTAATTAGGTGACCTGATGTAGCAGGTTATAAAGTCACTTATACTACTCTTGTTTAAACTCCAATAATACGTATTATTCTCATATTTATTGAAATTTGTATTATTTTGGGAAGACACCCTGTAGTTGGTTGTTATTAAATAATACTTTCAAATTTCAACTACTCCCTCTGAATTCCTATCATTTACCCATTTGCTTTTGAAGTGAAAAATAAGGAAGAGAAAATGAGTGGTTAAAAAGAAAGGAGAAAGAGATAGAAATTGGTGGATAAATGTGAACCACACATTTATGGCCAAAAGTAGAAAATTGGTAAAAGATCAAACTCAGCCCAAAAAGAAAAATGAGGCAATGTTAGAAACTCGGAGGGAGTATAAACCAAAAGTCTTATTCTCATACAAGAATATGTTATCGCCTTGTCGGTAAGAAACATATTGTTATTATAAACGAGAAGTCTTAATTTCAAGAAAGTTAAAAGGCAAAAAATTGTCTTATAACGAAACACAAATTTCCTTTGAGACGATTTCACAATAATTTTAACTGTGAGACATCTCGTATAAAGAACGATGATATTTTACTTCATAGTGGTCAATGTATTCTACTATTACCTATCATACAATATTTTTACGTAAGACCGTCTTATATATGAGAGACTAAGTGTGAAACAAAATTAAACATCAAACCTAAATCAGACTCAAAAAGTAATGAGTAGATTATACCACCAATTTTATGAGCTTTAATGTAAAGTTGGTTTAACTAAATCACATAAATGTTTTGCTCACAAACTTATAACTCGGCTCAAAAACTTGTACCCCCTCCATTCGTATTCAAAGGTTACGCTTTCCTTTTGCACAAGAATTAAGAAAGTAGTAAAATAATCCTCCTTCTACTAAAAGGATAGGATTTCTTCCAAAAAATAACACGTGGCTACCTCCCATGACAAACTTTCCCGCCCACCATATATGCAAGCAATTCACGTATAATATATTTAAGATATTAGGATATAATTTAGGATATATTCAATTCACGTAAGTGGGCTGCATGATTGCAATTAGAATATATTTAGGATATATTCACATCTCTCTTTCCACTAACCAAATAACACAACTCATATATTTTCCCGCCTAAAGCTATCTACAACAAAAAGAACAAAAAAATAGACCAAATGAGCTAGGTGCGAATAGAACCCTCGACCTCATGTGTCACCCTTCTCCTCTTCAACTACACTCTAACATCTTGCTGATTTAAATATCACTACATCACACATAAAGCTATACACCACAAAAAGTATGTAATTAAGGAAATTTGATTGATTACATTGATTACGAAAATCACATGTTTTAAATGGAAGATATCACATACAATATTTAATATGGAATGTATGATCAAATTATGATTATAGACCCCGTATGATCAAATTTTGATTATATGAAATTATGATCAAATTATGATTAATATTTAATATGGAATGTATGATCAAATGTATGATCAATTACAATATTATAATAAACATTAAGTATGATCAAAATAGTTATGATTATTATTGTATATCTTTCTAATCATATTCGAAAATCATATTCTTAACATCAATATAAAATTTAGTAACTATATAAAAATGGAATATATATTCCGATTGCTCTTACAAATCCTGATACATAATATAAACTCACCAAAAATTCTCTATATACTACTCTAAGACAATAACAGTTACTAACATTTTCCTCAAAAATACACTAATTTAAATTGAGAAGTAAAAGAACATTTCGCTAATAAATTTGCAAACTATTCATTTTCATTAATGTTAAAGAAATTGACAAAAAAAAACTTCTTTTTATGAAAATAATTAGATAAATTTTAAGATATGATGTCATTAACCTTGAGAAAAAAATCAGTTATCTAAAAAATTTATTTTTGAAATGAGCTATTTACTTTAACTTTTACAAAGATATACTCTCCCCGTCCCAATGAATTCTTTGTCTATTCCATATTGGGGCGTCTCAATGAATTCTTTGCCTTTCTATTTTAGGAATATTTTATATATATATATATATATATATATATATATATATATATATATATATATATATGTTTGGGTATCAAACAATCACAGGTCCCTTGCCGGGTATGGCCGGCGATCCCCTTCTTCGTCCCTGGTAAGCCCTGAACTCCTGACCTGCACAAGGAGCACACAAGGGCATCGGAGAGTGTCCGAGGTTGCCTCTCCGACGCTCAAGTTAGTCACTTGGGTAAAAAAGTCGACTTAGGGTTATGGAAGATGTAACTTAGTTTTTTAGAGAGATGATGCCTTGTATTTATTTTGTGTCCCCTCTTTCTTGTGGTAGCTTTCTTGTTATTTATAGGGATGGAGTCGTACGGATTGCACTGCCGGCACCTACCTCCGCCACGGGAGGCCGGCGTGGTTTGATTGCTGGGTGAAGTGTCTTTCTGAAGTGCCGGCTACCGGCTGCCTGTGGTGCCGACCCCCATCAATTGCCCCATTGCTGGCTGTCTGCCAAGAGTCACCGTAGGCTGGTTCCAGCTATCAGTGCCAGAGCGAGGCGTCACAGGGCTGCAGGTGTCTTGCGGAGAGTCCGTTCGCCTTCCCTATTCATGGCTGGGGTGCCTTTTATGGAGGTAATGATGACTTTTACTCTTCCCTAGGTTGCTGGGTAGTTGTGCATTAAATGTGGTGCATGCATGGTATGTGATTACTATATAATGCCCTCGATTTCTTTCTATTTCTGGCATCACTCCCCTATTTCATTCTTCACAAGTCTTACTCAGCCATGTCTTCTTCTTCTGGCAGCAACTCTCCCCCGTCTAATGTGGAGCATCCTCAAGTTCCTGCCAAGCGTCGGAGGCTCTCCCCTTCTCCGGAGACTTCCAGACCCGTCTTTAGGCGCTGGGTATCTCGTGGGTCTCCGTCGCGTCCACCGGCACCCGCCACCGCAGCCCCTCCTCCTCCTCTTCCTGCTGGGGGAGGGGGGGGGGGGGGGGGGGGGGGCTGTCGGATGTTCTCGTGATGGTGACCGTGGTTGCCTCCGTCGAAGGGCCAAGGTGCACTTCGGGGTTTCTGAGCCGGATGTTGACCCGGATTGCCCATCCTCGGGTAACTCCTCCGGCTCCTATTCTTCGAGCAATCGCTCATCCGGTTCGTCGTGGATGGCCGGACCCTTATGCCCCAGCGATTCCCCGGGCGAAATGGCGGAAGGTTTTGATATCCTCCGTGGGATTCGTGCCCTTCCTCTTTCTCCCGCCTCCTCTTCCTCGACTGCCAGTTCGGATTCCTCCCTCCCTCAGGAGGATACTGAGGGGGATGAAATGGACTAGGGCTCTTTTTCTTGGTCGGACCTCGTTTTGCCGGTTGAGGTCAGTAGATGGGGAGGGCGGTTAGCTTTTGGCCGTGTGGTCCTGTCGGTGGTGCTTCACGGGTGGTCCTCGGCTTTCATCATGTCGCTCTTTTGCTTACTTTAGGTAGTTTTTTAGTTGGGTTGTGTAGTTTGGGGGTTGCCGTCCCTTTTTGATTTTGTTTTCCGAATACCGGCCTTGTATTATTGGGATGTCGGTTCCCTTTGGCTACGGTTGTTAGGGCGTCTGGATGTAAGTCGCTTATTTATTGAACGTGGGCCCTTGTGTTTTGTGCCAAAATTACACTTTTCCACTTGTCTGCCTCTTTCTATGTGTTGTCTTTTCGTGTTCTGCACTCTTTGATTTGCATTGAATGCCACCTGTCTCCTGTCAGATTTTTGTGAGTGGATCTAGGGAGCCCCCTTTGTATAAATAGGGACTCATTCCCTCACTTGCCCCCATTTGCCTTCCCCATTTTCTCACCAAGAACAAATTATACCTCCTTTTCCGCCCTTTTCACTTCTTTTTTGTTAGGTCGCCGTCTCCTGCCGTAGGAGTTCTAGTTTTGCCGGCGTGTCTAGGTTAGTCTCCTATCCCTTTTTGTCTTTTGTTTATTTCTTTTCTTCTGCATCATGTCCACCCGTTCCCGTCATGTTCGTTTTGAGGAGGAGGCCGACGAGGCGATGTCGGCGTACGACGGGGTTCAGGTCAGTGGATCTGGGCAGGGTGCCGGCGACGCGTCCTCCGACGCGTCTGTAGAGGTGGTGGAGCCTATATCCCCGGTCCCTCTTTGGGCCTTGTGTATTTATGTTCGTGGGCCTCCTCGAGGGGAGGTGACCTCCAACCCTGCGGGGGGCGGCGAAGAAGTGTCGCCTTCTGGCGTTTCTGGGGGAGAGGTGGTTGGGGGTAGTTCGATGATTTTACGCCGTCGCCTTCGGGAAGGCGCCCCTCGTGGGGGGGGATTCTTCTGAGGTGGATGACCCATCTCACGGCCGTCCGGATTCCGCTGCTGGGCCGGCGGAAGGGCGGTTAGAGACCATCGAGGCCGGTGGCCGTTTTCCTCGTCACGCTCATACTATGATAGATGAGAATTGGCGCCAAAAGGTCCTTAACGCCGACGGCCTTGACGCCGCCCGGGAACTCTATCCTTTGGGGGAGGGTTATGACTATATACTGCCGGAACCGGGCCAGTCGGTTTGTTCTTTTCTTAAGGGCTATGTGGGGGTGTCGGTGGAGTCTTTGAAGTTTGGTTTGCGTTTTTCCCTTGACCCATTTGTGGAGGAGGTGTTATGTCGTATGAACCTGGCGTTGGGTCAGCTGACTCCTCAGGCTTTTCGCGCCATCATCTCATATTGTTGGGTGTGCCGGTTCAGGAAGTGGAGGCCCTCGGTGGAGGCGTTTAGGTTCATGGCGCATCTCAAGGTAGTGTCGTCCTCTTCCTATTGGGCTATAGGCCGGCGAGGCAAGTACGTTACTTCTTACCCCATACTTTCCAACTGCCATAAATAGAAGGGCGCCTTTCTGTATATGCGCTCGGCTCGGCGATGGGTTGTTCCTCGACTGTTTCAGTCGGATGTTCGTGTCAACATGGAGAGTGATGATGAGGTGGGGCGTTGTCTGGATTTGAGGGAATCCAGCCTGGGGCCACCGGATAAGGAGATTGTTGGCGCCTTCCCCGCTGTAATGAAGTGGATTGGTAGGGAGAGGGTGGCCGCACCTTCGATCTGGCTGCCTCATTTTGACCTGATTTCAAGGAATCATTACTTGGAACGGGTGGGCATGAGCGTTCCTGTCGCCGGCTCAGGTATCTGGCGACCAACCTTCTCACTTGTGCCGTCCACTTTTCTTGATGGCGAGCAGACCCTAAATCCTTTGCCCATTTTTCTGCCTAATTTTGCAGGCAGCAGGTCGGCCATCCCGTGGACATCTGAGGAGCTTGACCTACTGAGATTAGATCCTTCCCTTCGCCCGCTCATCACCACGCCGCCTCCTCCTCCGCTGGACCGCCCGACGATCATGACCTACCGGAAGTCGAGGTTCGCCAAGACGAGGAGGGATGCTGCTACCCCAGAATTTGGGGAGGTCGCTCCTCCGAAGAGGCAAGCCGTAGGGGCGCCTTCTGCCGTTCATGAGGCGGCTATGAGCGTAGCCGGCGTACAGGCCGATGTTGGGGCTTCTGAGGTTGTCACCTCCCCGAGGACGACAGGCTCTCCGGTTGTTACCGTGGCCGCCTTCCCCGGTCCGCCGGAGGCTTTTGCGCCGCCCTCCGATCAGGGGGACACAGCTATTCGCCTGGAGGCTTCCCAAGATGGGATATTATGCGTGACGTTACCGCCGCCGTTGACACGCCCCGCCCTACTTTGTCTGAGCTCTCCTTTTTTAGGATGTTAGAGGGGGACATTTCGTCCGTTGATCGAATTCAGACTCCTGCTCATTTGGAGAATGTCTATCGTGGCATGGGAGAGGATCTCTCTAAGTCTATTCAGGGCATGATCAAGATCAAGAAGGCGGCAGAGGAGGGCGCTAGGTTGATGTCTCGTCTGCAGGAGGCAGAGCTGAAATTGGAGGCGGAAATGCAGCTAAGGCGGGAGGCGGAGGAGAAAGAGGTGGCCGGTCATGTGGAGCTGGAGGCTCTCCAAGGGGTTCACTCATCTTGTGAGCCATCCAAGAAAGCCTTGGAGGGTCAGTTGGAGGTTGCCTGTGCCGAGATGGCGTCTACTCGCGCCGAGGTGGCGTCTATTTGCGCCGAGGTGGCGTCTATTCGCGCCGAGATGGAGTCCCCTTAGTCGAAGCTGGTGACGGATGAGCAGGACGTGGCGGCAAAATCTCAAGAAATTGTTGACTTGGAGAAGGAAGGTGGTGAGGCTTATATGGATGGGATGAATGATGTCGTCGCCTTGACGTCCAAAGCTCTTCTTGAGTATGACCCCAACTTTGATTTTGGTCGGTATAATCTGATATACAAGCGTCTTTGAGCTGAGGAGGAGGAGCATGAGGATGGGTCGCCGGAGGCGGCACTTCCGTCTTCCTCGAAATAGGAACTCGGGCCGTCGTCCTCCTGTGCCTCATGTACCCTCAGGGAGGGAGAGGAGGGGGCGGCAGAAGAGCCGGCTGACACCGCTCACTCTTCTGCCCCCTCTTGAGGTTTTTTGTGGATCTCCTCGCACTTACCCTTTGAGGTTCAGGCATAGGCTTGCCCTCCATGCTTCATCGTTTTTCCTTTTTGTCATATTTGTAGGTGGCGCTTGATCCTTTGGGGACGGCTGCCGGACTTGTAATAGTCGTAGCCTTATTTTGACTTCTGAGATTGATGACATTCCAGCAATTGACTTCAATTCTGAGTCCGATAAGGAGGAAGACTCGGAGGAGATTTCTGAGTATGTGCCTGAAACTTACCTTGTTCCTATATCGAAACTCAATGATAGCAATGGGTGGAAACAGAGGGAGGGGAAAAAAGTGGTTGACGTAGAAGAAGAGGAGGAATTGATGAGATTCTCGGAAGATGATGTCGAGGAAGAAGTAGAGTACTGGAGCAACGCAGTCTATTGCTTCATCATGAGTGCTAATCCTCTATGGGAAGTAATAGAAGGTTTTGTGAAGAGGATATGGAAAGAACATGGAATAGATAAAATTTCATTCCTCCCGAATGGAATTTTTCTAGTTCGATTCGAGGAAAAAGATGCTAAAGTAAAAATTCTTAATCAGGGCTTGTTTATGTTTGATAATAAGCCTTTAATTGTGAAAGAATGGACCCCGGATGCTAAATTGGACAAAGAGGATGTGCAAGATGTACCAATTTGGATATAATTGCATGACTTACCTTTGAAATTTTGGGGTCGTTGTCTCCCTAGGATAGCCTCTCTTGTTGGACCGTATGTGAAATCCGATTTGGCTACGGAAGAGAGAACAAGACTTGGGTATGCTAGGATCATGATATTGGCTAAAATAAGACAAAAATTCAAGAACTCGATCAAGTTCCTTGACGAACATGGGAATGAGGTGGATGTTTTTGTTAAGTATGAATGGAAGCCTATTTGGTGTTCAAAATGTAAAAATTATGGACACGATGGGAGTGACTGTAAGAGGGAAGAGCTGAAAAAAGCTAGAATTGAGGTTGTTCAGAAGAAAAAAGCGGATGGTGTACTGGCAGGTCAAGGGAAGCAGCAGCCTGTTTTTGTGCAGCATAAGCGGCCTGTCAGGTCTGCTGCAGTAAGAACTAAACAGGCTCAGCCTGTTTCGTCTCCGAGAGGCAATGCAATTGTGAATCCTGAGATATCGTTCACTGAAATAGTGAAGGGATCTCCAAGGAGAGAGAAGGGTGATGAAAAGGATGGGAATGGTTTGGAATTAGTTTTACATGGAGGTACATAATATAGGGTGTTGGAATGTACGCGGGATGTGTAATATAAATAAGCAGCGTGCAATATGTGAGTTTGTTAGGAAACAACAAGTGGACATTTTTGGTTTGCTTGAGACTAAAATTAGTAATAAATCGTATGCTAAAGTTCAACAGAACATCTTCTTTGAATGGAGCATTACGACAAATAATCATTGTCACGATGGAGGTCGAATTTGGCTTTTATGGAAACATGAAAGAGTGAATTTGACGATAGTGGAGTATAGTAATCAAAGTATTCATTTCAAGGTTTCATCTTCTTCGGGGAAGAAATATTGGCTTACGATTGTGTACGCCTTTAATTCGACTTCAGATAGACTTGGACTTTGGAGAAGGCTTGAATCCTATGCTCGGAAAGGTCCGTGGATGATTATGGGTGACTTCAACTGTGTTGTGGAAGCTCGTGAACGTCTTGGTGGATCTTCGGATGAAGTGGCTATGAGCCAATTTCGAGACTGTTTAGCTAATTGTGAGGTAAGTGACCGTAAGGCTAGTGGGTCTTGGTTTACTTGGAATAATAAACATAAAGTGGCTGAAACAAGAGTGTATAGTCGTATTGATCGTTGTTTGATTAATGATGAGATGTTGGGATTATTTCCGAATGGGTTCGCAAATTTCTTGCCTGAAGGAACGTTTGATCATTGCCCATGTATTGTGCAATTAGAACATCCCCCGGGAAGGAGGAATCAGAGTTTTAAATATATGAATATGTGGAGTAAGGCTCCGGATTTCCTGAAGTGTGTTACCGATGCATGGGTTGGCTCGATCAGTGGGACGCCTATGTATCGGGTTGTGAAGAAATTGTGGAGACTGAAGAAGCCGCTAAAATTACTGAATGTAGCCTGTTTTTCGGATGTTGAAAACAGATGCAACCAGGCGGAGTTACAGCTTGAGCAGGCCCAGATTTTGCTCAGGACTAATTCGTCCGTGTCAGCGTTGCAGGAGGAAAGCAGATTAAATGAGCTGGTCAGGATGTTACAATCAGCTTGAGGTGAGTTTTGGAGTCAGAAGTCCAAGCATAAATGGGTAAAAGAAGGTGATGTCAATTCTGCGTACTTTCACGGTTTGCTCCCGAGTCGTAGGGCACACAATGCCATTATGAAAATCAATGACGCTGAGGGCGTGGAATGTTGCAGCAAGAATCCATTGAAGATGCTTTTCTGAGGTATTATATGTCGTTACTTGGTGAGTCACGGGATGTTGAGCTGATTAATGTCGGTTTGGTCAGAAGGGGTCCAACTTGTTCACAGGAGCATAAATTGATCCTAGAGGCGATTGTGACACCGGAGGAAATCAAGCGGGCAATTTTTAGCATATCTCGGGATAAATCACCGGGTTCGGATGGTTTCTCGAGTCAATTTTTTATTGACTCGTGGGACATTATAGGTGATGAAATTGTGAAGGCTGTCCAAGATTTTTTTATCTCAGGTAAGCTTTTAAAGCAATTGAATTGTGCGAATATTGTTCTGATTCCGAAGGTGAATCGACCTCAGTCTGTGAAGGAATTCAGGCCGATTGCTTGTTACAATGTTTTATACAAATGTATTGCTAAAATAATCTGTTCGAGACTGGCCAAGGTACTACCCCAAATAATTTCTCCTACTCAAGGGGGTTTTATTGAAGGGCGTAGTATTGTGGAGAATGTGCTGATTTGTCAGGATCTGGTACGTTTGTATAAGCGGAGGCGTACTTCGCCCAGGTGTCTTTTTAAAGTTGATATTCATAAGGCGTATGACAGTGTGGATTGGAGCTTCGTGGATCAGATGTTGAGAGCGTTAGACTTTCCTGACCATTTTCGATGCTTGGTTATGGAGTGTGTCGAGACTGTCTCTTATTCACTTTGTACTAATGGTGATAATTTTGGATTTTTTTTGAGGAAAACGAGGATTGAGACAAGGGGATCCTATGTCGCCCTTGTTATTCACGATTTGTATGGAGTATTTTTCTCGAATTATGACTCATGGCAGGTTGGATAGAAATTTTAAATTTCACCCGAAGTGTGGAGCGATGAAGCTGACTCATTTACTTTTTGCGGATGATCTTCTCCTCTTTTGTAAAAGGGAGATGGAATCGATGGAGTATTTGTGGCGCGCTTTTGCGATGTTTAGCAGGGCCTCGGGTTTGAGTATAAGTGTGGGCAAGTCTCATGCATACTTTGCGGGGGTGGATGATGACCGAAAGGCTTCGATTCTTCAGTTCTCGGGCCGTGTCGAAGGTATGTTTCTTTTTCGTTATCTTGGATTACCTATCCAGAGTACTCGGCTTGGGAAGATTGATTGTGAAAAATTCATTGCTCGTATTATTTTGAGAATTTCTAGTATTGGAGCCCGTAAGCTATCCTATGCTGGAAGACTGACATTGGTTCAATCTGTGTTATCTCAACTTCATAATTATTGGGCCATGGTTTTTATCATCCCAAAATTTGTTATGGCTCGTATTGTTTCTTTATGTCGTAACTTCCTTTGGGAAGGAGGCGTGGAAGGAAATAATCGAGCCTTAGTGAGTTGGGAGAAAATTTGTCGGCCAAAGGAAGAAGGAGGTTTGGGAATCAGGGATCTCTATATTTGGAATGAAGCAGCTGTGGCGAAGCTGGCCTCGTGGGTGTTTGATCAACCGAACCGGTTATGGGTTCGATGGGTTAATGGAATCTATCGGAAGGGGGTGGAGTGGCGAGATTATCAGCCACATGCAGATGTAACGTGGGCTTGGAGGAAAATCTGTCAAGCTAAGGAGAAAATTAAGAATATGTTTGTGAATGACGCTTGGCATGGCTCGTATCCACATTACTCGATTGCGCGAGCTTATCAGGAGTTACGGCTTCAGAATCCGAAAGTTCAGTGGTCGAGATTAGTGTGGAGTGCTTGGAGTGTCCCGAGACATAGCTTCATTTCGTGGCTAGTGTTTAGGGGGGCTCTGAATACAAAGATGAAGCTGTTCAGGGTTGGGGTTGCTGATTCTGTCCGTTGCTATATCCGTGAAGCTGAGGAGGAGAGTTTAGAGCATCTTTTCTTTGGATGTTGTTGGAGCTCTCGTGTCATTGGGTTGCTTAGTGATTGGGTGAGGAAACGAATTCCGAGTAATAGAGGGCTGGATTGGGCGAAGAAGGTGAGGGGCTCGAAACTTCAGTGCAACATTTTACGAGCTACGATCAATGCGACTATATACCATATATGGAGGCATCGGAATACTTGCAGAGTAGACGGTGTGGTTCGTCAGCCGAAGGATATAGCTAATTTGATTAAATCGGATGTTAAGAATCGAATAAGGTGTATGATTAAATATCTTATTTCTGTCAGAGACGCTAGGTGGCTACATAATTTGATGTAGTCACACATTTGTATATTGACCTCACATATATATACTTACCCTTTACCAAAAAAAAAAACATTCAGCACCTTTGACGCCTTTTATATTGCATTTTGGTTATGTTTTAAGTCCTATCATGTTGATTATTGTAACGCCTCGTTCTAATTTCATGTCCCCACACTTAGGGTAGGGGGAGATTTGGTCAGGGGGCCGGCTGTGGTTGTGGCCACAGGCGGTTCCCGACTTATGCCCCCACACTTTGGGTGGGGGAGATTTGGTCAGGGGGCCGGCTGTGGTTATGACCACAGGCGGTTCCCGACATCATGCGCCCACACTTTGGGTGGATGAGATTTTAGTCAGGTGGCCGGCTGTGGTTATGGTCATAGGCGGTTCCCGACTTCCTGCCCCCACACTTTGGGTGGGGGAAATTTGGTCAGAGGACCAGCTGTGGTTATAACCACCGGCGGTTCACGACTTTATGCCCCCACAATTTGGATGGGGGGAGATTTGGTCAGGGGGCCGGCTGTGGTTGTGCCCACAGGCGGTTCCCGACTTATGCCCCCACACTTTGGGTGGGGGAGATTTGGTCAGGGGGCCGGCTGTGGTTATGACCACAGGCGGTTTCCGACTTCATGCCCCCACACTTTGAGTGGGGGAGATTTTGGTCAGGTGGCCAGCTGTGGTTATAGCCACCGGCGGTTCCCGACTTTATGCCCCCACCCTTTGGGTGGGGGGAGATTTGGTCAGGGGGCCGGCTGTGGTTGTGGCCACAGGCGGTTCCCGACTTATGCCCCACACTTTGGGTGGGGGAGATTTGGTCAGGGGGCCGGCTGTGGTTATGACCACAGGCGGTTCCCGACTTCCTGCCCCCACACTTTGGGTGGAGGAAATTTGGTCAGGGGACCGGCTGTGGTTATAACCACCGGCGGTTCCCGACTTTATGCCCCCTCACTTTGGGTGGGGGGAGATTTGGTCAAGGGGCCGGCTGTGGTTGTGGCCACAGGCGGTTCCCGACTTATGCCCCCACACTTTGGGTAGGGGAGATTTGGTCAGGAGGCCGGCTGTGGTTATGACCACAGGCGGTTCCCGACTTCATGCCCCCACACTTTGGGTGGGGGAGATTTTAGTCAGGTGGCCGGCTGTGGTTATGGCCGCAGGCGGTTCCCGACTTCATGCCCCCACACTTTGGGTGGGGGAGATTTTGTCAGGGGGCCGGCTGTGGTTATAACCACCAGCGGTTCCCGACTTCATGCCCCCACACTTTGGGTGGGGGAGATTTGGTCAGGTGGCCGACTGTGGTTACGACCACAGGCGGTTCTCGACTTCATGCCCCCACACTTTGGGTGGGGGAGTTTTGGTAAGGTGGCAGGCTGTGGTTATGACCACAGGCGGCTCCCGACTTCATGCCCCCACACTTTGTGTGGGGGAGATTTGGTGAGGTGGCCGGCTGTGGTTATGACCACAGGCGGCACTCGACTTCATGCCCCCACACTTTGGGTGGGGAAGATTTTGGTCAGATGGCCGGCTGTGGTTATGACCACCAGCGGTTCCTGAGTTCATGCCCTCACACTTTGGGTGGGGGCCGGGAGATTTGGTCAGGTGGCTGGCTGTGGTTATGACCACAGGCGGTTCCCGACTTCATGCCCCCACACTTTGAGTGGGGGAGATTTTGGTCAGGTGGCCAGCTGTGGTTATAGCCACCGGTGGTTCCCGACTTTATGCCCCCACACTTTGGGTGGGGGGAGATTTGGTCAGGGGGCCGGCTGTGGTTGTGGCCACAGGCGGTTCCCGACTTATGCCCCCACACTTTGGGTGGGGGAGATTTGGTCAGGGGGCCGGCTGTGGTTGTGGCCACAGGCGGTTCCCGACTTATGCCCCCACACTTTGGGTGGGGGAGATTTGGTCAGGGGGCCGACTGTGGATATGACCACAGGCGGTTCCCGACATCATGCCCCCACACTTTGGGTGGATGAGATTTTAGTCAGGTGGCCGGCTGTGGTTATGGTCATAGGCGGTTCCCGACTTCCTGCCCCCACACTTTGGGTGGGGGAAATTTGGTCAGAGGATCAGCTGTGGTTATAACCACCGGCGGTTCACGACTTTATGCCCCCACACTTTGGATGGGGGGAGATTTGGTCAGGGGGCGGGCTGTGGTTGTGCCCACAGGCGGTTCCCGACTTATGCCCCCACACTTTGGGTGGGGTAGATTTGGTCAGGGGGCCGGCTGTGGTTATGACCACAGGCGGTTCCCGACTTCATGCCCCCACACTTTGAGTGGGGGAGATTTTGGTCAGGTGGCCAGCTGTGGTTATAGCCACCGACGGTTCCCGACTTTATGCCCCCACACTTTGGGTGGAGAGAGATTTGGTCAGGGGGCCGGCTGTGGTTGTGGCCACAGGCGGTTCCCGACTTATGCCCCCACACTTTGGGTGGGGGAGATTTGGTCAGGGGGCCGGCTGTGGTTATGACCACAGGCGGTTCCCGACTTCCTGCCCCCACACTTTGGGTGGAGGAAATTTGGTTAGGGGGCCGGCTGTGGTTATAACCACCGGCGGTTCCCGACTTTATGCCCCCTCACTTTGGGTGGGGGGAGATTTGGTCAAGGGGCCGGCTGTGGTTGTGGCCACAGGCGGTTCCCGACTTATGCCCCCACACTTTGGGTAGGGGAGATTTGGTCAGAAGGCCGGCTGTGGTTATGACCACAGGCGGTTCCCGACTTCATGCCGCCACACTTTGGGTGGGGGAGATTTTAGTCAGGTGGCCGGCTGTGGTTATGACCACAGGCGGTTCCCGACTTATGCCCCCACACTTTGGGTGGGGGAGATTTGGTCAGGGGGCCGGCTGTGGTTATAACCACCAGCGGTTCCCGACTTCATGCCCTCACACTTTGGGTGGGGGAGATTTGGTCAGGTGGCCGACTGTGGTTACGACCACAGGCGGTTCTCGACTTCATGCCCCCACACTTTGGGTGGGGGAGTTTTGGTAAGGTGGCAGGCTGTGGTTATGACCACAGGCGGCTCCCGACTTCATGCCCCTACACTTTGTGTGGGGGAGATTTGGTGAGGTGGCCGGCTGTGGTTATGACCACAGGCGGCACTCGACTTCATGCCCCCACACTTTGGGTGGGGGAGATTTTGGTCAGATGGCCGGCTGTGGTTATGACCACCAGCGGTTCCTGACTTCATGCCCTCACACTTTGGGTGGGGGCCGGGAGATTTGGTCAGGTGGCTGGCTGTGGTTATGACCACAGGCGGTTCCCGACTTCATGCCCCCACACTTTGAGTGGGGGAGATTTTGGTCAGGTGGCCAGCTGTGGTTATAGCCACCGGTGGTTCCCGACTTTATGCCCCCACACTTTGGGTGGGGGGAGATTTGGTCAGGGGGCCGGCTGTGGTTGTGGCCACAGGCGGTTCCCGACTTATGCCCCCACACTTTGGGTGGGGGAGATTTGGTCAGGGGGCCGGCTGTGGTTGTGGCCACAGGCGGTTCCCGACTTATGCCCCCACACTTTGGGTGGGGGAGATTTGGTCAGGGGGCCGGCCGTGGTTATGACCACAGGCGGTTCCCGACATCATGCCCCCACACTTTGGGTGGATGAGATTTTAGTCAGGTGGCCGGCTGTGGTTATGGTCATAGGCGGTTCCCGACTTCCTGCCCCCGCACTTTGGGTGGGGGGAGATTTGGTCAGGGGGCCGGCTGTGGTTGTGCCCACAGGCGGTTCCCGACTTATGCCCCCACACTTTTGGTGGGGTCGATTTGGTCAGAGGGCCGGCTGTGGTTATGACCACAGGCGGTTCCCGACTTCATGCCCCCACACTTTGAGTGGGGGAGATTTTGGTCAGGTGGCCAGCTGTGGTTATAGCCACCGGCGGTTCCCGACTTTATGCCCCCACACTTTGGGTGGAGAGAGATTTGGTCAGGGGGCCGGCTGTGGTTGTGGCCACAGGCGATTCCCGACTTATGCCCCCACACTTTGGGTGGGGGAGATTTGGTCAGGGGGCCGGCAGTGGTTATGACCACAGGCGGTTCCCGACTTCCTGCCCCCACACTTTGGGTGGAGGAAATTTGGTTAGGGGGCCGGCTGTGGTTATAACCACCGGCGGTTCCCGACTTTATGCCCCCTCACTTTGGGTGGGGGGAGATTTGGTCAAGGGGCCGGCTGTGGTTGTGGCCACAGGCGGTTCCCGACTTATGCCCCCACACTTTGGGTAGGGGAGATTTGGTCAGGAGGCCGGCTGTGGTTATGACCACAGGCGGTTCCCGACTTCATGCCCCCACACTTTGGGTGGGGGAGATTTTAGTCAGGTGGCCGGCTGTGGTTATGACCATAGGCGGTTCCCGACTTATGCCCCCACACTTTGGGTGGGGGAGATTTGGTCAGGGGGCCGGCTGTGGTTATAACCACCAGCGGTTCCCGACTTCATGCCCTCACACTTTGGGTGGGGGAGATTTGGTCAGGTGGCCGACTGTGGTTACGACCACAGGCGGTTCTCGACTTCATGCCCCCACACTTTGGGTGGGGGAGTTTTGGTAAGGTGGCAGGCTGTGGTTATGACCACAGGCGGCTCCCGACTTCATGCCCCTACACTTTGTGTGGGGGAGATTTGGTGAGGTGGCCGGCTGTGGTTATGACCACAGGCGGCACTCGACTTCATGCCCCCACACTTTGGGTGGGGGAGATTTTGGTCAGATGGCCGGCTGTGGTTATGACCACCAACGGTTCCTGACTTCATGCCCTCACACTTTGGGTGGGGGCCGGGAGATTTGGTCAGGTGGCTGGCTGTGGTTATGACCACAGGCGGTTCCCGACTTCATGCCCCCACACTTTGAGTGGGGGAGATTTTGGTCAGGTGGCCAGCTGTGGTTATAGCCACCGGCGGTTCCCGACTTTATGCCCCCACACTTTGGGTGGGGGGAGATTTGGTCAGGGGGCCGGCTGTGGTTGTGGCCACAGGCGGTTCCCGACTTATGCCCCCACACTTTGGGTGGGGGAGATTTGGTCAGGGGGCCGGCTGTGGTTATGACCACAGGCGGTTCCCGACATCATGCCCCCACACTTTGGGTGGATGAGATTTTAGTCAGGTGGCCGGCTGTGGTTATGGTCATAGGCGGTTCCTGACTTACTGCCCCCACACTTTCGGTGGGGGAAATTTGGTCAGAGGGCCAGCTGTGGTTATAACCACCGGCGGTTCACGACTTTATGCCCCCTCACTTTGGGTGGGGGGAGATTTGGTCAGGGGGCCGGCTGTGGTTGTGGCCACAGGCGGTTCCCGACTTATGCCCCCACACTTTGCGTGGGGGAGATTTGGTCAGGGGGCCGGCTGTGGTTATGGCCGCAGGCGGTTCCCGACTTCATGCCCCCACACTTTGGGTGGGGGAAATTTGGTCAGAGGGCCGGCTGTGGTTATAACCACCGGCAGTTCCCGACTTTACGCCCCCACACTTTGGGTGGGGGGAGATTCGGTCAGGGGGCCGACTGTGGTTGTGGCCACAGGCGGTTCCCGACTTATGCCCCCATACTTTGAGTGGGGGAGATTTGGTCAAGGGGCCGGCTGTGGTTATGACCACAGGCGGTTCCCGACTTCATGCCCCCACACTTTGGGTGGGGGAGATTTAAGTCAGGTGGCCGGCTGTGGTTATGGCCGCAGGCGGTTCCCGACTTCATGCCCCCACACTTTGGGTGGTGGAAATTTGGTCAGGGGGCCGGCTGTGGTTATAACCACCGGCAGTTCCCGACTTTATGCCCCCACACTTTGGGTGGGGGGGAGATTCGGTCAGGGGGCCGACTGTGGTTGTGGCCACAGGCGGTTCCCGACTTATGCCCCCATACTTTGAGTGGGGGAGATTTGGTCAGGGGGCCGGCTGTGGTTTTGACCACAGGCGGTTCCCGACATCATGCCCCCACACTTTGGGTGGATGAGATTTTAGTCAGGTGGCCGGCTGTGGTTATGGTCATAGGCGGTTCCCGACTTCCTGCCCCCGCACTTTGGGTGGGGGGAGATTTGGTCAGGGGGCCGGCTGTGGTTGTGCCCACATGCGGTTCCCGACTTATGCCCCCACACTTTTGGTGGGGTAGATTTAGTCAGGGGGCCGGCTGTGGTTATGACCACAGGCGGTTCCCGACTTCATGCCCCCACACTTTGAGTGGGGGAGATTTTGGTCAGGTGGCCAGCTGTGGTTATAGCCACCGGCGGTTCCCGACTTTATGCCCCCACACTTTGGGTGGAGAGAGATTTGGTCAGGGGGCCGGCTGTGGTTGTGGCCACAGGCGGTTCCCGACTTATGCCCCCACACTTTGGGTGGGGGAGATTTGGTCAGGGGGCCGGCAGTGGTTATGACCACAGGCGGTTCCCGACTTCCTGCCCCCACACTTTGGGTGGAGGAAATTTGGTTAGGGGGCCGGCTGTGGTTATAACCACCGGCGGTTCCCGACTTTATGCCCCCTCACTTTGGGTGGGGGGAGATTTGGTCAAGGGGCCGGCTGTGGTTATGACCACAGGCGGTTCCCGACTTATGCCCCCACACTTTGGGTGGGGGAGATTTGGTCAGGGGGCCGGCTGTGGTTATAACCACCAGCGGTTCCCGACTTCATGCCCTCACACTTTGGGTGGGGGAGATTTGGTCAGGTGGCCGACTGTGGTTACGACCACAGGCGGTTCTCGACTTCATGCCCCCACACTTTGGGTGGGGGAGTTTTGGTAAGGTGGCAGGCTGTGGTTATGACCACAGGCGGCTCCCGACTTCATGCCCCTACACTTTGTGTGGGGGAGATTTGGTGAGGTGGCCGGCTGTGGTTATGACCACAGGCGGCACTCGACTTCATGCCCCCACACTTTGGGTGGGGGAGATTTTGGTCAGATGGCCGGCTGTGGTTATGACCACCAACGGTTCCTGACTTCATGCCCTCACACTTTGGGTGGGGGCCGGGTGATTTGGTCAGGTGGCTGGCTGTGGTTATGACCACAGGCGGTTCCCGACTTCATGCCCCCACACTTTGAGTGGGGGAGATTTTGGTCAGGTGGCCAGCTGTGGTTATAGCCACCGGCGGTTCCCGACTTTATGCCCCCACACTTTGGGTGGGGGGAGATTTGGTCAGGGGGCCGGCTGTGGTTGTGGCCACAGGCGGTTCCCGACTTATGCCCCCACACTTTGGGTGGGGGAGATTTGGTCAGGGGGCCGGCTGTGGTTATGACCACAGGCGGTTCCCGACATCATGCCCCCACACTTTGGGTGGATGAGATTTTAGTCAGGTGGCCGGCTGTGGTTATGGTCATAGGCGGTTCCTGACTTACTGCCCCCACACTTTCGGTGGGGGAAATTTGGTCAGAGGGCCAGCTGTGGTTATAACCACCGGCGGTTCACGACTTTATGCCCCCTCACTTTGGGTGGGGGGAGATTTGGTCAGGGGGCCGGCTGTGGTTGTGGCCACAGGCGGTTCCCGACTTATGCCCCCACACTTTGAGTGGGGGAGATTTGGTCAGGGGGCCGGCTGTGGTTATGGCCGCAGGCGGTTCCCGACTTCATGCCCCCACACTTTGGGTGGGGGAAATTTGGTCAGAGGGCCGGCTGTGGTTATAACCACCGGCAGTTCCCGACTTTACGCCCCCACACTTTGGGTGGGGGGAGATTCGGTCAGGGGGCCGACTGTGGTTGTGGCCACAGGCGGTTCCCGACTTATGCCCCTATACTTTGAGTGGGGGAGATTTGGTCAAGGGGCCGGCTGTGGTTATGACCACAGGCGGTTCCCGACTTCATGCCCCCACACTTTGGGTGGGGGAGATTTAAGTCAGGTGGCCGGCTGTGGTTATGGTCGCAGGCGGTTCCCGACTTCATGCCCCCACACTTTGGGTGGTGGAAATTTGGTCAGGGGGCCGGCTGTGGTTATAACCACCGGCAGTTCCCGACTTTATGCCCCCACACTTTGGGTGGGGGGGAGATTCGGTCAGGGGGCCGACTGTGATTGTGGCCACAGGCGGTTCCCGACTTATGCCCCCATACTTTGAGTGGGGGAGATTTGGTCAGGGGGCCGGCTGTGGTTTTGACCACAGGCGGTTCCAGACTTCATGCCCCCACACTTTGGGTGAGGGAGATTTTAGTTAGGTGGCCGGTTGTGGTTATGGCCACAGGCGGTTCCCGACTTCATGCCCCCACACTTTGGGTGGGGGAAATTTGGTCAGGGGGCCGGCTGTGGTTGTGGCCACAGGCGGTTCCCGATTTATGCCCCCACACTTTGGGTGGGGGAGATTTGGTCAGGGGGCCAGCTGTGGTTATGACCACAGGCGGTTCCCGACTTCATGCCCCCACACTTTGGGTGGGGGAGATTTTAGTCAGGTGGCCGGCTGTGGTTATGGCCGCAGGCGGTTCCCGACTTCATGCCCCCACACTTTGGGTGGGGGAAATTTTAGTCAGGTGGCCGGCTGTGGTTATGACCACAGGCGGGTCCCGACTTATGCCCCCATACTTTGAGTGGGGGAGATTTGGTCAGGGGGCCGGCTGTGGTTGTGGCCACAGGCGGTTCCCGATTTATGCCCCCACACTTTGGGTGGGGGAGATTTGGTCAGGGGGCCATCTGTGGTTATGACCACAGGCGGTTCCCGACTTCATGCCCCCACACTTTGGGTGGGGGAGATTTTAGTCAGGTGGCCGGCTGTGGTTATGGCCGCAGGCGGTTCCCGACTTCATGCCCCCACACTTTGGGTGGGGGAAATTTGGTCAGGGGGCCAGCTGTGGTTGTGGCCACAGGCGGTTCCCGACTTATGCCCCCACACTTTGGGTAGGGGAGATTTGGTCAGGGGGCCGGCTGTGGTTGTGGCCACAGGCGGTTCCCGATTTATGCCCCCACACTTTGGGTGGGGGAAATTTGGTCAGGGGGCCGGCTGTGGTTATGGCCGCAGGCGGTTCCCGACTTCATACCCCCACACTTTGGGTGGGGGAAATTTGGTCAGGGGGCCAGCTGTGGTTGTGGCCACAGGCGGTTCCCGACTTATGCCCCCACACTTTGGGTAGGGGAAATTTGGTCAGGGGGCCGGCTGTGGTTATGGCCGCAGGCGGTTCCCGACTTCATGCCCCCACACTTTGGGTGGGGGAAATTTGGTCAGAGGGCCGGCTGTGGTTATAACCACCGGCAGTTCCTGACTTTACGCCCCCACACTTTGGGTGGGGGGAGATTCGGTCAGGGGGCCGACTGTGGTTGTGGCCACAGGCGGTTCCCGACTTATGCCCCCATACTTTGAGTGGGGGAGATTTGGTCAGGGGGCCGGCTGTGGTTATGACCACAGGCGGTTCCCGACTTCATGCCCCCACACTTTGGGTGGGGGAGATTTAAGTCAGGTGGCCGGCTGTGGTTATGGCCGCAGGCGGTTCCCGACTTCATGCCCCCACAATTTGGGTGGTGGAAATTTGGTCAGGGGGCCGGCTGTGGTTATAACCACCGGCAGTTCCCGACTTTATGCCCCTACACTTTGGGTGGGGGGGAGATTCGGTCAGGGGGCCGACTGTGGTTGTGGCCACAGGCGGTTCCCGACTTATGCCCCCATACTTTGAGTGGGGGAGATTTGGTCAGGGGGCCGGCTGTGGTTTTGACCACAGGCGGTTCCAGACTTCATGCCCCCACACTTTGGGTGAGGGAGATTTTAGTTAGGTGGCCGGTTGTGGTTATGGCCACAGGCGGTTCCCGACTTCATGCCCCCACACTTTGGGTGGGGGAAATTTGGTCAGGGGGTCGGCTGTGGTTGTGGCCACAGGCGGTTCCCGATTTATGCCCCCACACTTTGGGTGGGGGAGATTTGGTCAGGGGGCCATCTGTGGTTATGACCACAGGCGGTTCCCGACTTCATGCCCCCACACTTTGGGTGGGGGAGATTTAAGTCAGGTGGCCGGCTGTGGTTATGGCCGCAGGCGGTTCCCGACTTCATGCCCCCACACTTTGGGTGGTGGAAATTTGGTCAGGGGGCCGGCTGTGGTTATAACCACCGGCAGTTCCCGACTTTATGCCCCCACACTTTGGGTGGGGGGGAGATTCGGTCAGGGGGCCGACTGTGGTTGTGGCCACAGGCGGTTCCCGACTTATGCCCCCATACTTTGAGTGGGGGAGATTTGGTCAGGGGGCCGGCTGTGGTTTTGACCACAGGCGGTTCCAGACTTCATGCCCCCACACTTTGGGTGAGGGAGATTTTAGTTAGGTGGCCGGTTGTGGTTATGGCCACAGGCGGTTCCCGACTTCATGCCCCCACACTTTGGGTGGGGGAAATTTGGTCAGGGGGTCGGCTGTGGTTGTGGCCACAGGCGGTTCCCGATTTATGCCCCCACACTTTGGGTGGGGGAGATTTGGTCAGGGGGCCAGCTGTGGTTATGACCACAGGCGGTTCCCGACTTCATGCCCCCACACTTTGGGTGGGGGAGATTTTAGTCAGGTGGCCGGCTGTGGTTATGGCCGCAGGCGGTTCCCGACTTCATGCCCCCACACTTTGGGTGGGGGAAATTTTAGTCAGGTGGCCGGCTGTGGTTATGACCACAGGCGGTTCCCGACATCATGCCCCCACACTTTGGGTGGATGAGATTTTAGTCAGGTGGCCGGCTGTGGTTATGGTCATAGGCGGTTCCCGACTTCCTGCCCCCGCACTTTGGGTGGGGGGAGATTTGGTCAGGGGGCCGGCTGTGGTTGTGCCCACATGCGGTTCCCGACTTATGCCCCCACACTTTTGGTGGGGTAGATTTAGTCAGGGGGCCGGCTGTGGTTATGACCACAGGCGGTTCCCGACTTCATGCCCCCACACTTTGAGTGGGGGAGATTTTGGTCAGGTGGCCAGCTGTGGTTATAGCCACCGGCGGTTCCCGACTTTATGCCCCCACACTTTGGGTGGAGAGAGATTTGGTCAGGGGGCCGGCTGTGGTTGTGGCCACAGGCGGTTCCCGACTTATGCCCCCACACTTTGGGTGGGGGAGATTTGGTCAGGGGGCCGGCAGTGGTTATGACCACAGGCGGTTCCCGACTTCCTGCCCCCACACTTTGGGTGGAGGAAATTTGGTTAGGGGGCCGGCTGTGGTTATAACCACCGGCGGTTCCCGACTTTATGCCCCCTCACTTTGGGTGGGGGGAGATTTGGTCAAGGGGCCGGCTGTGGTTATGACCACAGGCGGTTCCCGACTTATGCCCCCACACTTTGGGTGGGGGAGATTTGGTCAGGGGGCCGGCTGTGGTTATAACCACCAGCGGTTCCCGACTTCATGCCCTCACACTTTGGGTGGGGGAGATTTGGTCAGGTGGCCGACTGTGGTTACGACCACAGGCGGTTCTCGACTTCATGCCCCCACACTTTGGGTGGGGGAGTTTTGGTAAGGTGGCAGGCTGTGGTTATGACCACAGGCGGCTCTCGACTTCATGCCCCTACACTTTGTGTGGGGGAGATTTGGTGAGGTGGCCGGCTGTGGTTATGACCACAGGCGGCACTCGACTTCATGCCCCCACACTTTGGGTGGGGGAGATTTTGGTCAGATGGCCGGCTGTGGTTATGACCACCAACGGTTCCTGACTTCATGCCCTCACACTTTGGGTGGGGGCCGGGTGATTTGGTCAGGTGGCTGGCTGTGGTTATGACCACAGGCGGTTCCCGACTTCATGCCCCCACACTTTGAGTGGGGGAGATTTTGGTCAGGTGGCCAGCTGTGGTTATAGCCACCGGCGGTTCCCGACTTTATGCCCCCACACTTTGGGTGGGGGGAGATTTGGTCAGGGGGCCGGCTGTGGTTGTGGCCACAGGCGGTTCCCGACTTATGCCCCCACACTTTGGGTGGGGGAGATTTGGTCAGGGGGCCGGCTGTGGTTATGACCACAGGCGGTTCCCGACATCATGCCCCCACACTTTGGGTGGATGAGATTTTAGTCAGGTGGCCGGCTGTGGTTATGGTCATAGGCGGTTCCTGACTTACTGCCCCCACACTTTCGGTGGGGGAAATTTGGTCAGAGGGCCAGCTGTGGTTATAACCACCGGCGGTTCACGACTTTA
Organism: Agrostemma githago; assembly: GCA_958450325.1. Classification (NCBI taxonomy): domain Eukaryota; kingdom Viridiplantae; phylum Streptophyta; class Magnoliopsida; order Caryophyllales; family Caryophyllaceae; genus Agrostemma; species Agrostemma githago. The sequence continues at coordinate 9,057,432 of OY288239.1, forward strand.
TGCCCCCTCACTTTGGGTGGGGGGAGATTTGGTCAGGGGGCCGGCTGTGGTTGTGGCCACAGGCGGTTCCCGACTTATGCCCCCACACTTTGAGTGGGGGAGATTTGGTCAGGGGGCCGGCTGTGGTTATGGCCGCAGGCGGTTCCCGACTTCATGCCCCCACACTTTGGGTGGGGGAAATTTGGTCAGAGGGCCGGCTGTGGTTATAACCACCGGCAGTTCCCGACTTTACGCCCCCACACTTTGGGTGGGGGGAGATTCGGTCAGGGGGCCGACTGTGGTTGTGGCCACAGGCAGTTCCCGACTTATGCCCCCATACTTTGAGTGGGGGAGATTTGGTCAAGGGGCCGGCTGTGGTTATGACCACAGGCGGTTCCCGACTTCATGCCCCCACACTTTGGGTGGGGGAGATTTAAGTCAGGTGGCCGGCTGTGGTTATGGTCGCAGGCGGTTCCCGACTTCATGCCCCCACACTTTGGGTGGTGGAAATTTGGTCAGGGGGCCGGCTGTGGTTATAACCACCGGCAGTTCCCGACTTTATGCCCCCACACTTTGGGTGGGGGGGAGATTCGGTCAGGGGGCCGACTGTGATTGTGGCCACAGGCGGTTCCCGACTTATGCCCCCATACTTTGAGTGGGGGAGATTTGGTCAGGGGGCCGGCTGTGGTTTTGACCACAGGCGGTTCCAGACTTCATGCCCCCACACTTTGGGTGAGGGAGATTTTAGTTAGGTGGCCGGTTGTGGTTATGGCCACAGGCGGTTCCCGACTTCATGCCCCCACACTTTGGGTGGGGGAAATTTGGTCAGGGGGCCGGCTGTGGTTGTGGCCACAGGCGGTTCCCGATTTATGCCCCCACACTTTGGGTGGGGGAGATTTGGTCAGGGGGCCAGCTCTGGTTATGACCACAGGCGGTTCCCGACTTCATGCCCCCACACTTTGGGTGGGGGAGATTTTAGTCAGGTGGCCGGCTGTGGTTATGGCCGCAGGCGGTTCCCGACTTCATGCCCCCACACTTTGGGTGGGGGAAATTTTAGTCAGGTGGCCGGCTGTGGTTATGACCACAGGCGGGTCCCGACTTATGCCCCCATACTTTGAGTGGGGGAGATTTGGTCAGGGGGCCGGCTGTGGTTGTGGCCACAGGCGGTTCCCGATTTATGCCCCCACACTTTGGGTGGGGGAGATTTGGTCAGGGGGCCATCTGTGGTTATGACCACAGGCGGTTCCCGACTTCATGCCCCCACACTTTGGGTGGGGGAGATTTTAGTCAGGTGGCCGGCTGTGGTTATGGCCGCAGGCGGTTCCCGACTTCATGCCCCCACACTTTGGGTGGGGGAAATTTGGTCAGGGGGCCAGCTGTGGTTGTGGCCACAGGCGGTTCCCGACTTATGCCCCCACACTTTGGGTAGGGGAGATTTGGTCAGGGGGCCGGCTGTGGTTGTGGCCACAGGCGGTTCCCGATTTATGCCCCCACACTTTGGGTGGGGGAAATTTGGTCAGGGGGCCGGCTGTGGTTATGGCCGCAGGCGGTTCCCGACTTCATACCCCCACACTTTGGGTGGGGGAAATTTGGTCAGGGGGCCAGCTGTGGTTGTGGCCACAGGCGGTTCCCGACTTATGCCCCCACACTTTGGGTAGGGGAAATTTGGTCAGGGGGCCGGCTGTGGTTATGGCCGCAGGCGGTTCCCGACTTCATGCCCCCACACTTTGGGTGGGGGAAATTTGGTCAGAGGGCCGGCTGTGGTTATAACCACCGGCAGTTCCCGACTTTACGCCCCCACACTTTGGGTGGGGGGAGATTCGGTCAGGGGGCCGACTGTGGTTGTGGCCACAGGCGGTTCCCGACTTATGCCCCCATACTTTGAGTGGGGGAGATTTGGTCAAGGGGCCGGCTGTGGTTATGACCACAGGCGGTTCCCGACTTCATGCCCCCACACTTTGGGTGGGGGAGATTTAAGTCAGGTGGCCGGCTGTGGTTATGGCCGCAGGCGGTTCCCGACTTCATGCCCCCACAATTTGGGTGGTGGAAATTTGGTCAGGGGGCCGGCTGTGGTTATAACCACCGGCAGTTCCCGACTTTATGCCCCCACACTTTGGGTGGGGGGGAGATTCGGTCAGGGGGCCGACTGTGGTTGTGGCCACAGGCGGTTCCCGACTTATGCCCCCATACTTTGAGTGGGGGAGATTTGGTCAGGGGGCCGGCTGTGGTTTTGACCACAGGCGGTTCCAGACTTCATGCCCCCACACTTTGGGTGAGGGAGATTTTAGTTAGGTGGCCGGTTGTGGTTATGGCCACAGGCGGTTCCCGACTTCATGCCCCCACACTTTGGGTGGGGGAAATTTGGTCAGGGGGTCGGCTGTGGTTGTGGCCACAGGCGGTTCCCGATTTATGCCCCCACACTTTGGGTGGGGGAGATTTGGTCAGGGGGCCAGCTGTGGTTATGACCACAGGCGGTTCCCGACTTCATGCCCCCACACTTTGGGTGGGGGAGATTTTAGTCAGGTGGCCGGCTGTGGTTATGGCCGCAGGCGGTTCCCGACTTCATGCCCCCACACTTTGGGTGGGGGAAATTTTAGTCAGGTGGCCGGCTGTGGTTATGACCACAGGCGGGTCCCGACTTATGCCCCCATACTTTGAGTGGGGGAGATTTGGTCAGGGGGCCGGCTGTGGTTGTGGCCACAGGCGGTTCCCGATTTATGCCCCCACACTTTGGGTGGGGGAGATTTGGTCAGGGGGCCATCTGTGGTTATGACCACAGGCGGTTCCCGACTTCATGCCCCCACACTTTGGGTGGGGGAGATTTAAGTCAGGTGGCCGGCTGTGGTTATGGCCGCAGGCGGTTCCCGACTTCATGCCCCCACACTTTGGGTGGTGGAAATTTGGTCAGGGGGCCGGCTGTGGTTATAACCACCGGCAGTTCCCGACTTTATGCCCCCACACTTTGGGTGGGGGGGAGATTCGGTCAGGGGGCCGACTGTGGTTGTGGCCACAGGCGGTTCCCGACTTATGCCCCCATACTTTGAGTGGGGGAGATTTGGTCAGGGGGCCGGCTGTGGTTTTGACCACAGGCGGTTCCAGACTTCATGCCCCCACACTTTGGGTGAGGGAGATTTTAGTTAGGTGGCCGGTTGTGGTTATGGCCACAGGCGGTTCCCGACTTCATGCCCCCACACTTTGGGTGGGGGAAATTTGGTCAGGGGGTCGGCTGTGGTTGTGGCCACAGGCGGTTCCCGATTTATGCCCCCACACTTTGGGTGGGGGAGATTTGGTCAGGGGGCCAGCTGTGGTTATGACCACAGGCGGTTCCCGACTTCATGCCCCCACACTTTGGGTGGGGGAGATTTTAGTCAGGTGGCCGGCTGTGGTTATGGCCGCAGGCGGTTCCCGACTTCATGCCCCCACACTTTGGGTGGGGGAAATTTTAGTCAGGTGGCCGGCTGTGGTTATGACCACAGGCGGGTCCCGACTTATGCCCCCATACTTTGAGTGGGGGAGATTTGGTCAGGGGGCCGGCTGTGGTTGTGGCCACAGGCGGTTCCCGATTTATGCTCCCACACTTTGGGTGGGGGAGATTTGGTCAGGGGGCCATCTGTGGTTATGACCACAGGCGGTTCCCGACTTCATGCCCCCACACTTTGGGTGGGGGAGATTTTAGTCAGGTGGCCGGCTGTGGTTATGGCCGCAGGCGGTTCCCGACTTCATGCCCCCACACTTTGGGTGGGGGAAATTTGGTCAGGGGGCCAGCTGTGGTTGTGGCCACAGGCGGTTCCCGACTTATGCCCCCACACTTTGGGTAGGGGAGATTTGGTCAGGGGGCCGGCTGTGGTTGTGGCCACAGGCGGTTCCCGATTTATGCCCCCACACTTTGGTGGGGGAAATTTGGTCAGGGGGCCGGCTGTGGTTATGGCCGCAGGCGGTTCCCGACTTCATGCCCCCACACTTTGGGTGGGGGAAATTTGGTCAGGGGGCCAGCTGTGGTTGTGGCCACAGGCGGTTCCCGACTTATGCCCCCACACTTTGGGTAGGGGAAATTTGGTCAGGGGGCCGGCTGTGGTTATGGCCACAGGCGGTTTCCGATTTATGCCCCCACACTTTGGGTGGGGGAGATTTGGTCAGGGGGCCAGCTGTGGTTATGACCACAGGCGGTTCCCGACTTCATGCCCCCACACTTTGGGTGGGGGAGATTTTAGTCAGGTGGCCGGCTGTGGTTATGGCCGCAGGCGGTTCCCGACTTCATGCCCCCACACTTTGGGTGGGGGAAATTTGGTCAGGGGGCCAGCTGTGGTTGTGGCCACAGGCGGTTCCCGACTTATGCCCCCACACTTTGGGTAGGGGAGATTTGGTCAGGAGGCCGGCTGTGGTTATGACCACAGGCGGTTCCCGACTTCATGCCCCCACACTTTGGGTGGGGGAGATTTTAGTCCGGTGGCCGGCTGTGGTTATGATCACAGGCGGTTCCCGACTTATGCCCCTACACTTTGGGTGGGGAAGATTTGGTCAGGGGGCCGGCTTTGGTTATAACCACCAGCGGTTCCCGACATCATGCCCCCACACTTTGGGTGGGGGAGATTTGGTCAGGGGGCCGGCTGTGGTTATAACCACCGGCAGTTCCCGACTTTACGCCCCCACACTTCGGGTGGGGGGATGTTCGGTCAGGGGGCCGACTGTGGTTGTGGCCACAGGCCATTCCCGACTTATGCCCCCATACTTTGAGTGGGGGAGATTTGGTCAGGGGGCCGGCTGTGGTTGTGGCCACAGGCGGTTCCCAATTTATGCCCCCACACTTTGGGTGGGGGAGATTTGGTCAGGGGGCCAGCTGTGGTTATGACCACAGGCGGTTCCCGACTTCATGCCCCCACACTTTGGGTGGGGGAGATTTTAGTCAGGTGGCCAGCTGTGGTTATGGCCGCAGGCGGTTCCCGACTTCATGCCCCCACACTTTGGGTGGGGGAAATTTGGTCAGGGGGCCGGCTGTGGTTGTGGCCACAGGCGGTTCCCGACTTATGCCCCCACACTTTGGGTAGGGGAGATTTGGTCAGGAGGCCGGCTGTGGTTATGACCACAGGCGGTTCCCGACTTCATGCCCCCACACTTTGGGTGGGGGAGATTTTAGTCCGGTGGCCGACTGTGGTTATGATCACAGGCGGTTCCCGACTTATGCCGTTCCCGACTTATGCCCCTACACTTTGGGTGGGGGAGATTTGGTCAGGGGGCCGGCTTTGGTTATAACCACCAGCGGTTCCCGACATCATGCCCCCACACTTTGGGTGGGGGAGATTTGGTCAGGTGGCCGACTGTGGTTACGACCACAGGCGGTTCTCGACTTCATGCCCCCACACTTTGGGTGGGGGAGTTTTGGTAAGGTGGCAGGCTGTGGTTATGACCACAGGCGGCTCCCGACTTCATGCCCCCACACTTTGGGTGAGGGAGATTTAGTGAGGTGGCCGGCTGTGGTTATGACCACAGGCGGCACTCGACTTCATGCCCCCACCCAAAGTGTGGGGGAGATTTTGGTCAGATGGCCGGCTGTTGTTATGACCACCGGCGGTTCCCGACTTCATGCCCTCACACTTTGGGTGGGGGCCGGGAGATTTGGTCAAGGGGCCGGCTGTGGTTCTGGCCACAGGCGGATCCCGACTTATGCCCCCACTCTTTGAGTAGGGGATATTTGGTCAGGGGGCCGGCTGTGGTTATGACCACAGGCGGTTCCCGACTTCATGCCCCCACACTTTGGGTGGGGGAGATTTTAGTCAGGTGGCCGGCTGTGGTTATGGCCACAGGCGGTTCCCGACTTCATGCCCCCACACTTTGGGTGGGGGAAATTTGGTCAGGAGGCCGGCTGTGGTTATAACCACCGGCGGTTCCCGACTTTATGCCCCCACAATTTGGGTGGGGGGAGATTTGGTCAGGGGGCTGGCTGTGGTTGTGGCCACAGGCGGTTCCCGACTTATGCCCCCACACTTTGGGTGGGGGAGATTTGGTCAGGGGGCCGGCTATGGTTATGACCACAGGCGGTTCCCGACATCATGCCCCCACACTTTGGGTGGATGAGATTTTAGTCAGGTGGCCGGCTGTGGTTATGGTCATAGGCGGTTCCCGACTTCCTGCCCCCACACTTTGGGTGGGGAAAATTTGGTCAGAGGGCCAGCTGTGGATATAACCACCGGCGGTTCACGACTTTATGCCCCCACACTTTGGGTGGGGGGAGATTTGGTCAGGGGGCTGGCTGTGGTTGTGGCCACAGGCGGTTCCCGACTTATGCCCCCACACTTTGGGTGGGGGAGATTTGGTCAGGGGGTCGGCTATGGTTATGACCACAGGCGGTTCCCGACATCATGCCCCCACACTTTGGGTGGATGAGATTTTAGTCAGGTGGCCGGCTGTGGTTATGGTCATAGGCGGTTCCCGACTTCCTGCCCCCACACTTTGGGTGGGGAAAATTTGGTCAGAGGGCCAGCTGTGGTTATAACCACCGGCGGTTCACGACTTTATGCCCCCACACTTTGGGTGGGGGGAGATTTGGTCAGGGGGCTGGCTGTGGTTGTGGCCACAGGCGGTTCCCGACTTATGCCCCCACACTTTGGGTGGGGGAGATTTGGTCAGGGGGCCGGCTATGGTTATGACCACAGGCGGTTCCCGACTTATGCCCCTACACTTTGGGTGGGGGAGATTTGGTCAGGGGGCCAGCTGTGGTTATGACCACAGGCGGTTCCCGACTTCATGCCCCCACACTTTGGGTGGGGGAGATTTTAGTCAGGTGGCCGACTGTGGTTATGGCCGCAGGCGGTTCCCGACTTCATGCCCCAACACTTTGGGTGGTGGAAATTTGGTCAGGGGGCCGGCTGTGGTTATAACCACCGGAAGTTCCCGACTTTATGCCCCCACACTTTGGGTGGGGGGGAGATTCGGTCAGGGGGCCGACAGTGGTTGTGGCCACAGGCGGTTCCCGACTTATGCCCCCATACTTTGAGTGGGGGAGATTTGGTCAGGGGGCCGGCTGTGGTTTTGACCACAGGCGGTTCCAGACTTCATGCCCCCACACTTTGGGTGAGGGAGATTTTAGTTAGGTGGCCGGTTGTGGTTATGGCCACAGGCGGTTCCCGACTTCATGCCCCCACATTTTGGGTGGGGGAAATTTGGTCAGGGGGCCGGCTGTGGTTATAACCACCGGCGATTCCCGACTTTATGCCCCCACACTTTGGGTGGGGGGAGATTTGGTCAAGGGGCCGGCTGTGGTTGTGGCCACAGGCGGTTCCCGACTTATGCGCCCACACTTTGTGTAGGGGAAATTTGGTCAGGAGGCCGGCTGTGGTTATGACCACAGGCGGTTCCCGACTTCATGCCCCCACACTTTGGGTGGGGGAGATTTTAGTCAGGTGGCCGGCTGTGGTTATGACCACAGGCGGGTCCCGACTTATGCCCCCATACTTTGAGTGGGGGAGATTTGGTCAGGGGGCCGGCTGTGGTTGTGGCCACAGGCGGTTCCCGATTTATGCCCCCACACTTTGGGTGGGGGAGATTTTGGTCAGATGGCCGGCTGTGGTTATGACCACCGGCGGTTCCCGACTTCATGCCCTCACACTTTGGGTGGGGGCCGGGAGATTTGGTCAGGTGGCTGGCTGTGGTTATGACCACAGGCGGTTTCCGACTTCATGCCCCCACACTTTGAGTGGGGGAGATTTTGGTGAGATTTTGGTCAGGTGGCCAGCTGTGGTTATGACCACAGGCGGTTCCCGACTTCATGCCCCCCACACTTTGGGTGGGGGATATTTTGTCAGGTGGCCGGCTGTGGTTATGACCATAGGCGGTTCCCGACTTATGCCCCTACACTTTGGGTGGGGGAGATTTGGTCAGGGGGCCGGCTGTGGTTATGACCACCGGCGGTTCCCGACTTCCTGCCCCCACACTTTGGGTGGGGGAGATTTGGTCAGGTAGTCGGCTGTGGTTATGACCACAGGCGGTTCCCGACTTCATGCCCCCACACTTTGGGTGGGGGAGATTTGGTCAGGTGGCCGGCTGTGGTTATGACCACAGGCGGCTCCCGACTTCATGCCCCCACACTTTGGGTGGGGGAGATTTGGTCAGGTGGCCGGATGTGGTTATGACCACAGGCGGCTCCCGAATTCATGCCCCCACACTTTGGGTGGGGGAGATTTTTGTCAGCTGGCCGGCTGTGGTTATGACCACAGGCGGTTCCCGACTTCATGTGTAACACCCCGTATTTTTAACATCCTTTTAGAAATACTTTCTACCTTACGTTATATTTTGTCGTATTTTAGAAACTACCAGACCCCCTTCCGTGGGATGGATAAAAATTTCATATTTGATTCTACAAATTTTCTCATTTTATCCTTTCTTTCAAAATCGGTAACATGTCATTTTATTTATTTATTTACATTATTTTACTGTTATTTATAATAAAAAAAATTTCAACTCATCTTAAGACAACTTAAGTCGACCTTAACTCTTTCATTAATTCTTACTTGCACACCTCAATATACGTTTTAAAGATGAGAGTGAGTATCACAACCTTACAGAAGAAGTCAGAAACCGATTCAGTCAACTAGTGGACGAAAGTTATATATTATTACTACGTTATTAGTATTTTTCGTCTTAAAACTATTTAAATTTCTCCCTTAAATCAAAACTCTCTTGACCACGTCTCATCTTTCAATAATATATATATACACACACACACACACACACACATATATATATACATGTATATTCACACTACTAATAAGTAGTATCGTTAATACGCGATTAATATGAACTAGTGACTCGACCTACTTAGCTAAATTATTCTAGTAACATGTACTCAACCACATCAACTGTGTCATGAATTTTATTTCGATACAAAATTTTATATTTAGTAAGAGTATCTAGCAATTAAACCGAGTCGATAAAAAAAATGGACTTAGAAAACCCACACATGGCTCCTTACCTACGCCTATTGTACACCTCTTCTTTTTTATTTCTTTAATTACCCAAACTCACTAATCACTCATCCTCACTTATGATGTCTCACCCAACTCTCATTAATTCCCTCAAAATTCATTTTTTTAAGAAGACAAAATTCATTAACTCCTCAAATTCCCACTTATCTTCTTCCATTGTCGTCGTTCATTTCCAAATTCGAACTTTCAATTCCTTTATTTCATTTACAAGTTTCCATTATCAACCAAACACAATTATTCTTATTCAACCTAATATTTCCTCCTCTAAGCAGGTATTATTATCATATTTCCTTGTCTTCCAGATTTTACATCTTCCATATGGGTAAAACAAACATGCATGTCGATATAACTACGAGATCTGCACTCAGAATTAAATTTTATCCAACAACAATATCTCATATTTTTATTTATGATGGTGTAATCAGAATTAATATTTTTATTATTATCATTTTGATAGTGACTTGGGTCTGTCGTAAAGGAGTATAAGACCGAGCAAGGGGTGACCGGTTCAGACAGATTGAGGTCGTCAAGACTCACGTGTGATCATGGCTTAAACCCTTTAATTAGGGTGGGTAAATCGTCAATAAATCCATCTTAAGAATGGATTTTCCAATTAAAATTATCGCATGATAAAAAAAATTAATTTGCATATTGATTATATGTGACTGATTGTGTGTTGCATGTGTTAGTTATGCTGATAATTTGATTATATATATTATAAACGATTTGCGAAAAAATTCATTTTTGAGATGTAAACTAATTAGATCTTAGTTCCTGATTTCTAATTATTTACATTTAGTTGGAAAATAATAATAATAATAATAATAATAATAATAATAATAATAATAATGTTGCAAAATTTTCTAAACTAACGGGTTTTTTTAAAAATATATAAATATATAATTTTCTTCCTATGAGATTCCATAAGACCCAACTTGATATTTTTCTTTTAGGAAACCTATTAAAAGTAATTCCTACTTTTTATTTTATACTAACTAAATATTGTGATTTTAGTATTAATTGTGAGACCTGGGACGAGGTACCCCAAATAATCTAATATTAAAAGATCTAATTTATTTTCTCACAATTAGGCTAAGATTTTGGAACCTTAACTAACGTCTAGGCACAACATCGCTAAATCTACATCAAGAGCTTAGGGTTTTCTTAAAATAAGTATTATATTATACTATGACACTTTGAAAGGAAAGTTTATTTAAGACACACGATTTGAGTTTTAACGAGTCTAAAAATAAAATATTGACTTTATAAGGACTTTGTCGAAACGGTCAATTATTTTTAAACTTCATCATTTTTCAAAAGTCGGACATATTTATCAAATAATTGTCGTTTTACATACAGATAAAAGTCTTTATCAATTCTTTGAGATTTTATGGTCAATCTTGAAATCTTTTCCCTTAATTTATCACGTACTTTTGTTAACAAAGGTTTTTTTTTAAAGACAACTTTCATAAATAGTTACACCTTATATTTCAATTACAATATTTTAGAGTCAAAAGTTGTACTTTAGTTACACATTTAGGAATTGTAAGTTATAGTTAAAAGAATTAAGGGCGATTTCTAATCAATTGACTACTAAGGGACTGAAAATCATCCCTTAATTAATTGATTAAACTTGGTTAGACTCCGTTAAATGGTCATACTAATCATTTGACATATTAACCAAGTTCGTTAGCTAAATCCCGGTCTACAAATAGGGACAACCCGTAAGGAGACCTTTATTTGACTACGTGCTATTTGGCTATTGTTACTTCGTATCGAATTACAAGAGAAGGAACTTTCTATGGAATTTGAGTTGGATAACGCATAACGTTTTCTAAATGAAATAAATTTCAAATGAAGTCATATTTTATTGGGCATTTTTAGGACTTAATTCGAAATCTCTTTGAGCGGGAAAACAGGTTGTCTCTATTGTGTACGAGATAACTTGGAAGAATAGCGCCTAGCTTAACCGTATAAAACCGTCCATAGCGTACGAAGGGTCTTTGGTTGTGCCGACATTGACTCGAGAGTAGGCGGGAGTGTGGCCATACTTTAGGTGGGGACCTGATCAGTCCCGTACGTGTTAGGTGGATCGCACCCGGGTTTCCGTGAGTCAACGATTGGAGCGTGGCTGCGGGGATAACCAGCCGGGTGGTGAGTAGTCCGTGGTGCGGGTAACAACCCCACGTACCGGCATTCGACCCTGGAGATGAGAGGATGAATTTTGTTTTAAACGTGTTTATGTCACCACGGTAAACAGGGGTAATAATGTAAGCCCCCTGGTATCGGTGTGATTGGTGGTATATTATTATTGTACAAGTATCAAATACGAAACTTATTCGGTAATTGTACAATGATTGGCCGGTATACCGTGATAAGACTTTTCCAAAAATAATACGGCACTTAAAACATTTCTTGCGATTTTCAAAGTTATGTGTTATCGGTTGTGCATTTATGTACTGTTAATTGATCTATGTTTGATTTAATATTTTATTCATATTATATTTTGATAATTTACCCACCTGACGATTTGTTTTTCTATGAAATTCTTTTAAAAATATTATAATCGTCAGATTAAGGGAGACTGACCACTCCTCAGACGGGCAAGTTTGGAGATAGCTCAAGATGGGACTCAAATATATTTATATTTCTTCATAAATTGTTACAAATAAATGTAACATTTAAGTACTTTCATAATTGTTATGTAGTAATCTAATTAGTTGAGAATAGTAATGACTCGCATATGTATTATATCTTCCGTTGTTTCCTATTATAGACTTATTTATAAAGTCTGGAAAATCCGGGTTGTTACATCATGCCCCCACACTTTGGGTGGGGGAGATTTTGGTCAGGTGGCCGGCTGTGGTAATGACCACAGGCGGCTCCCGACTTCATGCCCCCACACTTTGGGTGGGGGAGATTTGGTCAGGTGGCTGGCTGTGGTTATGACCACAGGCGGTTCCCGACTTCATGCCCCCACACTTTGGGTGGGGGAGATTTGGTCAGGTGGCCGGCTGTGGTTATGACCACAGGCGGTTGCCGACTTCATGCCCCCACACTTTGGGGTGGGGGAGATTTGGTCAGGTGGCCGGCTGTGGTTATGACCACAGGCGGCTCCCGACTTCATGCCCCCACACTTTGGGGTGGGGGAGATTTGGTCAGGTGGCCGGCTGTGGTTATGACCACAGGCGGCTCCCGACTTCATGCCCCCACACTTTGGGGTGGGGGAGATTTGGTCAGGTGGCCGGCTGTGGTTATGACCACAGGCGGCTCCCGACTTCATGCCTCCACACTTTGGGTGGGGGAGATTTTGGTCAGCTGGCCGGCTGTGGTTATGACTACAGGCGGTTCCCGACTTCATGCCCCCACACTTTGGGTGGGGGAGATTTTGGTCAGGTGGCCGGCTGTGCTTATGATCACAGGCGGCTCCCGACTTCATGCCCCTACACTTTGGGTGGGGGAGATTTGGTCAGGTGGCTGGCTATGGTTATGACCACAGGCGGTTCCCGACTTCATGCCCCCACACTTTGGGTGGGGGAGATTTGGTCAGGTGGCCGGCTGTGGTTATGACCACAGGCGGTTCCTGACTTATGCCCCCCACACTTTGGGTGGGGTGTCCATTCTCCGTGGTAGGCAAACAGAGGCTCCCCCCCTTATTGCCCCCTGCTTGCTGCTCGAGAAAGTAGAGAACGGGGAGCAAGTAGATTTAGCAAAGAAAAGACCTTCCTTATTAAAAAATTTTACAAGCTTCTGGTGGCAGGGTCGTCGACAGGTCCGATGGTACCCTGCCTGAATTTGGGACAATAGTTCGTCTACTTGTGGCTTAGACGTAGTATCTTCTGATGGTGTCTGCGTTCCAGTGTGACGGCAAGTCTCGCCCTTCTCTGTCTTTAAGCCTATAAGTGCTCGGTCCTATTACTTTGGTGACTTCATATGGTCTCTCCCAGTTGGCGCTAAGCTTTCCGTGTTCCTTTGCTTTGCCGACCGCCGCTGATTTCCTGAGGACCAAATCCCCTATCTGGAATCTTCGGTGGTTGACCCTTTGATTGTACGCCTTTCTCATGCGCTGTTGGTATGCTACCAGGTTTACATGTGCTTTTTCTCTGGTTTCTTCCACTAGGTCCAGGGCTTCCTCCATGGCGGCCTCGTTTGTGTCGCCCTTGTAATATTTGCTACGGGCAGAGGGAATGCGCGCTTCTATCGGGAGGAGGGCTTCCGCCCCATACACGAGGCCAAACGGTGAGTGTCCTGTTGCGGCCTTTTCTGTTGTCCTTAGGGATCAGAGCACGCTTGGTAATTCGTCCACCCACCTCCCTTTTAGGTCTTCCAGCATTTTCCGCAGCCCATTGAGGACTTGTTTGTTGGCCGCTTCGGCTTGGCCGTTGGTTTGGGGGTGGCAGACGGCTGAATATGCTACGGCGATTCCCAATCCTTCTAGCCATTCTCTTATGGGAGGGTTGTCGAATTGCCGGCCGTGATCGAAGACCAGCACTTTGGGCACGCCGAATCGGGTCACGACATTGCGCCAGATCACCTTGCATACGGCCGGCTCGGTGATGTTTGGGACGGCTTCCGCCTCTATCCATTTTGAGAAATAGTCTACTGCCACTATTACGAACTTCCTGCCTCCGGTCGCCGTAGGGAAGGGTCCCAGGATGTCCATTCCCCATTGGGCAAAGGGGACGGAGCTGATGATGGGTTGAAGGTCTCTTGTCGATGCGTGTATTACCGGCGAGTGGATCTGGCAGTTCCAACACTTTTTGGTTAGTTCCCGGGCATCGTGTAGGGCGGTCGGCCAATAGTAGCCGGCTCGAACCGCCTTGTGCGCTAGATTCCTGCCGCCTATATGGTGTCCACACATCCCTGAGTGGATGTCGTCTAGTACCTCCGCTGCCTCTCTTGGGCTCAAGCATCTTAGTATTGGTGCTGCCGTTCCTCTCTTGTAGAGCTGGTATTCTATTATTAGGTACTTTGAGGAGGTCGTCGGCATTCGCTTCGCTTTGGCGGGGTCCTTCGGCAACCGTTTGTAGAGGATGTACTCTATGATAGGCGCCCGCCAATCGATGGCGCTCTCGTGCTCTATATTGTGGATCTTGTCTTGGCTGTCCTCATTCGTCGCGATACTCTTCTTTTGCCTGATGTCTACCCAGACCGACCGTCTGATATCTTGTAGGCTGAAGCTTGCTAGTTTTGACAACGCGTCCGCCCGGTTATTCGGCGACCTTGGTACTTGCTTGAACTCATATGACTGAAGCTGGGACAGCTCCTCCTTCACCCTTTTCAGGTAGAGCGCCATTGAGGGTTCCCTGGCTTCGTACTCTCCGTTAATTTGATTCGTCACCAATTGCGAATCTGTTGATAGTACGATTCGTTCGGCGACGGCGGCCCTGGCGAGATGAATGCCGGCCAAGACGGCCTCGTATTCGGCTTCGTTATTGGATGTCTGAAAGGTGAATCTTAGGGCGTGTTCAAACTCCTCGCCGTCGGGACTTGTTAGGACAACACCGGCCCCCGAACCGTTGCTGGTGGCGGACCCATCGGTAAATACCTCCCACACCCCCGATGGTGGGTCATCTTCCTCCGAGTGGGAACACTTGGCTATGAAGTCTGCCAGCGTTTGAGCTTTTATTGCCGTTCTGGACTGGTACGTTATTCCCAGGCCGCTCAGTTCGACGACCCACTTCAGCATTCACCCCGACTTCTCGAATTTTTCCAAAGCTTTTTCGAGAGGAATGTTTGTGAGGACGGTCACAGGGTGTGCGTCGAAGTATGGGAGCAGTTTCCGCGCGGCGACGACTACGGCGTATGCCGCCTTCTCAACCATTGGGTAGTTCTTTTCTACCGGTCCCAACGCATGGCTGACGAAGTATATCGGTTGTTGGGTTTTTTCCTCTTCTCTAAGGATGACGGCGCTTACTGTGACGTTGGTGACTACTATGTAGACATACAGCCTCTCGCCTTCCGTCGGTCGCACCAGCGTTGGGAGGGACTTCAAGTGTTCTTTCAGGTCGGCAAACGCTGTCTTCTGCTCTTCCTCCCATTTGAAGTGCTTATTCCCTTTGAGGACCCCGAAGAAAGGGGTCAATTTATCCGCTGCTCTTGAGATAAACCGTGCCAGGGTCGCCATCCTTCCCGTGAGTCTTTGTATATCTCTGATGGTTCTCAGCTCCGGCAGGTCCTGGATGGCCTAAACCTTCTCAGGGTTGGCGTCTATTCCCCTAGCGCTTACTAGGAAACCTAAGAATTTCCCGGACCTTACTCCGAATGTGCATTTTTGGGGGTTGAGCTTCATCTTGTATTTCCTTAAGGATTGGAATGTCTCCTCCAAGTCGACAAGG
Organism: Agrostemma githago; assembly: GCA_958450325.1. Taxonomy (NCBI): domain Eukaryota; kingdom Viridiplantae; phylum Streptophyta; class Magnoliopsida; order Caryophyllales; family Caryophyllaceae; genus Agrostemma; species Agrostemma githago. The sequence continues at coordinate 9,072,727 of OY288239.1, forward strand.
TGTTGGTCGTCCGCTTTGCTTTTTACGATCGCGTCATCCACATATATCTCCATGTTTCTGCCTCTTTGGCCTTTGAAGATCTTGTCCACCAATCTTTGGTAGGTGGCGCCCGCGTTTTTTAGTCCGAACGACATCATTTTGTACATGAATGTCCCGGCGCTGGTGATGAACGCGTATTTGACCTTGTCCGGCCCCCACAAGAAGACTTGATGGTATCCGGAGAAGGCGTCTAGGAAGCTCAGCATGGTGTGTCCGCTGGTGGCGTCCACCAACTGGTCGATCCTGGGGAGGGGGTAGCAGTCTTTCGGGCATGCTTTATTGAGGTTGGTGAAGTCAACACACATGCGCCAGGCGCCCGAATATTTTTTTACCATTACTACGTTTGCCAGCCAGTCAGGGTAGTTGCAAGTCTCTATGAAGCCGGCTTTTAGCAACTTGTCGACCTCACCTCGGATGGCGTCGTCTTTTTCCGCTGACATGGTTCTCTTCTTCTGCCTTATCGGACGGAAGGTGGGGTCGACGTTTAGTCGGTGTAACGTCACCTCCGGGTCCACCCCCGTCATTTCATCCGCTGAGTATGCGAACACATCGGCGTTGTCCTTGAGAAGGCTGACGAGGCGTCCTTGGTAGTTTGGCTCTAGGCCGGTTCCTATGAGAACGGATCTGCCCGGCTCTAGGTCTACTGTCATGCTTTCCTCGCCGGGCTCGAGGCGCTCGGAGTTGGGGTCTATAGCTTCCTCTATCCTGAGGGCTTTGGGGGTCGGAAGGCGTTCTTCGGTGCCGTGGGCGACTTTCCGCTTCCCCTTCATTTCTTCTTGGGATCGCCTGAGGGCCACCGAGTTGCAATTTCTGGCGAAGTCCTGGTCGCCATATAGCTTTCCCTCAGTGTTCCTGTTGGTGACGTAGGCCAGTGTCAGAGCTCGTATGGATACTAGGGCGTGCACCCCGTCCAGGGTTATCCGGCCTATTAGGGCATTGTAGGCGGATTTGGCGTTCACCACCACAAACTGGGCCGTCGTCGTTTTCGCGTCCTCCCCCCCTCCGAATGTGACCGGCAGGTCGATTGTACCCATGGGTACAACTCTGGTTCCTGAAAAACCGTATAAGGCGCCGGCAGTTGGCTTGAGGTGTCGTTTGTCGAACCCCATTTGTTCGAAGGCCTCCTTGTATAGCAAGTTCGTGTAGGCGCCTGTGTCTATCATGCATCTCTTGACCGTGTGATCGCCTATTTTGATGGCCAACACCAAAGGGTCACTATGGGGGTATGTCACCCATCTGTAATCCTCTGCCGTGACACTGAGGGTTGGGATGGCGTCTTTCTTGGGTTCGTCGGCGTAGCATATGTGCTGGGTCAGTTCTCTTAGATGGCGCTTGATCTGCCTCCGACTGGTCCCCGCAACATGCTCTTCTTCGTATGTCATGTTAATGACATTGTGCTGCTTCCTCACCTCGTCTTGGTCCCTGGTGTTGACGGTTGCCAAGCCGCGGCCATTGTTGTCGTTGTTGTTCCTGTTGTTGTTGGTGCGCAGGGTTTTGGTCTCATATGCCGCAAACGAGCCGCGCCGTATGAGGGCCTCGATTTCGTCTTTCAGGTTCCTGCATTCTTCCGTCATGTGTCCCGTCTGACCGTGGAACGCGCAGTATTTCTTTGGGTCGGTGTTGAGATCGGGCCTGATGGGCCGGGGAGTACCCCATTTTCCATTGTTCTTTTCTATGTCGAAGATCTCGGCCCTGGGTCGGGTCAGAGCGGTGTAGCGGTCGAACCTTTCCCTACGAATTACCTCCTGCCTTTTCTCTACGCGGCCTCTGTGCAGCATTCTGGAGGGTTCCTTCTGATTCGCTGGGCTCGAGGCCCTTTCCAAGGGTGGGCGTCGGGACCTTGGCGGTGAGGGGTCCTCGCGCCGCGTTTTGTAGTCTTCCTCGTTCATGTATCCCTCCGCTATTCGCTGGGCTCGACCAGGGAGGTTGGCCTCTCCCTGAGTAAGTGGCTTTTAAGGGGGCCTTCTGTCATTCTGTGGGTCTGGGCGCAGGCGGCTGTTGACGCGTCGATTGTTCTGATTTGATGACATTCTAGGTCGAACCTCCTGACGTACTCTCTTATGCTCTCCTTTGGCCCTTGTCGCATGGTCATCAGGTCCACTATAACAATCTGCCTGCGTCGGCAACCGGCGTATTGGTCTACGAATGCCGTGCTAAGGTCTTTAAAGCTCCGAATGGATCCTCAGGGTAGGCCTCTGAACCATGACTGGGCGTATCCTGTGAGCGTGGTGGGAAATACTCGGCACCACACCGCGTCGTCGAGCTCGTACATGGCCATGTAGCTTTCGTTTGTTGCCAAGTGATCCTCCGGATCCGTCATCCCATCGAACTGGATGTTCGGCACCTTTACCCGGGGCATGGGGTGCTCCGTGATCTCCGAGTGGAAGGGCGATACTATGGGTCGTCCCTTCCTGGGCGTTTTCTTTAGGGGCGTGGCCAATTCGGATTCGCCCTCGTCTTCCTCTTGGTTGGTGGGCGCGTTCCCCCTAGACCGGCATGTTACGAAAGTTTCCTGCTGGGGGGACCTTTCCCGGCGGGCGTGCTCATCCCTCTGGCCGGTGTTGGTCGTCAGTCGGGTAAAGACCGAGCCTCGCTCTTCAGGGTTGGCGGGCGTCCTCCCGCGATCCCCGACGCCTAGTCGGTCTCTCAAAGTTCTTACGGGTCTTCCCTCTCTCTCCCTCTGCCCCAGGCGGTGGTGAACTGTTCTCTGAGGACTGTGGCTTCTTCTGGCTTTTCGGGTGCCTGGGCCCAGCCGATGGCGCATCGTGGGGGTGTGGCTTCTGCTTCTTTCCCGTCGTTTCTCGCCTGGTGGGGAGTCGCCGTCTCCCCTCATGCTTATGACCGGCAACAGGGCTTCTAGGCCAATCTCGGGGCGATATGGCGAGTGTCCTCTGGTTCGGTACCCCTGTCTCCTCTGGTGTAGTTCGATCCTTTCCTTATCCAGGCGTCTGCCTTTCTCTAGGTACCGGCGTTTTCTTTCTTCCAGCGTAAGCGTCTCCGGCCGGTCGGGAAAGAGTTCTCTGGGGGAAACATCGGCTCTTTGGTGGGCTCCCCCTGTCTGCCCGAGAGGCTCTGTTGCTCGCGGCGTCGTTAAGGCTGATGGGGGGAGGGGGGGTCGTCCTTAGGAGGGCGGCGAGGAAAAGTTGGGCGGCGTTCATTTGCTCAGGGGTGAAAGCGTCCGCTGGGACGTTGGCCGGGAGTGCTCTTGCTGGAGTGGACGCCGAGGCCATGAGACCCTTACTCCTATCCTTTTCTCGGGCTTGGTCTTCTGGGTGGGAGGTCTCTGCGACCTCGAGTTCGGCATTCTTCTCTACTGCCGCAGCGGCATCTGTTGCGTCGTTAGCTGCCATGTTATGAGTCATTACGATAAGTTTTTGTTAGAGCGAGGAGCTTTTTGTGACCTCCCCACAGATGGCGCCAAATTGTTTGGGTATCAAACAATCACAGGTCCCTTGCCGGGTATGGCCGGCGATCCCCTTCTTCGTCCCTGGTAAGCCCTGAACTCCTGACCTGCACAAGGAGCACACAAGGGCCTCAGAGAGTGTCCGAGGTTGCCTCTCCGTCGCTCAAGTCAGTCACTTGGGTAAAGAAGTCGACTTAGGGTTATGGAAGATATAACTTACCTTTTTAGAGAGATGATACTTTGTATTTATTTTGTGTCCCCTCTTTCTTGTGGTAGCTTTCTTGTTATTTATAGGGCTGGAGTCGTACGGATTGCACTGCTGGCACCTACCTCCGCCACGGGGGGCCGACGTGGTTTGATTGCTGGGTGAAGTGTCTTTCTGAAGTGCTGGCTACCGGCTGCCTGTGGTGCCGACCCCCATCAATATATATATATATATATATATATATATATAGAGAGAGAGAGAGAGAGAGAGAGGGAGAGATGAGATCTCATAAGGCCATCACCTTTTTTAAGTCCATAAGTCCTAGTAGTGGCCATTAGATTAAATAAGATCAAAGGCTAAGATTAAAGTATGAAACAAGCAATTATGATTTTCCAATTAAATATGAAAGCTTACCTAACCTAGGATTTAATACTGATATTTAACTCCTAGAAAGAGTCATTGTTGCTCTCTAGAAAGAGTCATAATTGCTCTCTAGATAATCTAGATAATTGCACTGATGAGAGTTTGTGATTTTAATTGCATATGACCATTGATATGAAGAATAGAAAATTGTTGAACATCTACCGCCTAATAATTCAATTCAGTTGTATTTTTATAACTTGTACTGTATGTGTCGAAACTCTAATTCGATTACTCTATCACTTCAGCATTATTAATTTAGATGAATTAAAGTTGCAAAATATAAGAACTAAAGTTACAAAAATAAATGAACTGATTCGAAATAAAGTTATAAAACATGACCGGAGTTTCAATATATGATCTGAAGTTGCAAAATATATGAACTGAAGTTACGTGATATATAAACTGAAGTTACAAAAATATATGAAATGATTGGAATTGAAATTACAGAAAATTGATTGTGGTTACAATATATGATCTGAAGTTGCAAAACATGTGAACTGAAGTTACAAAAATATGGACTAAAGTTACAAAATATGTGAAGTGAAATTACAAAAATATATGAACTGGTTAGAATTGAAGTTACAATATACGATCTGAAATTACAAAATATGTGAACTGAAGTTATAAATATATGGACTAGAGTTACAATATACGATCTGAAGTTACATGTAACCTGAAGTTACAAAATATGTAAACTAAAGTTACAAAATATGTGAACTGAAGTTATAAATATATATATATATAAAAAAACTCGCTTACAAAGCTCGTCCGGTCTTCATCTCCATTTTTAATTCTTCCTCTTCGTCTTCATATCCATTTTTAATTCTTCATCGTCATCAAAAATCTGCAATTATTAATTGAAAAAATATATACTATATTAATTGAACTATATATATACTATATTAATGGAAAAACATTTAATTAAAAAATGAAGACGGAACAATTTCAATGACAAAAAAAGAAAAATGGGTAAACGGACAATAAAAATCAAAAACATAATGAAGAATAAACCCAGAAACAAACAAAAATTCAAACAAACCCATACCATTAAAACAATGAACTCAGAAATTAAATTCATCCCAAATCATATCCCTAATTCAAAGAAACAAACAAACCCGGAAATTAAATCAGCAAAAACCATCAGTCACAATCAGTAAAATTTGAGTTTAATCAGTAAAATTTATGTCCCAATCAGTAAACTAATCACAAACTCATTAAACAATACAACCCCCCCCCCCCCCCCCCCCCAATTTGTAAAACCCTATCTGAAATTAAACAAAAAAATCAATTAAACACCAAATCCTCAATTTGTCATATTTTCCCTCAATTTTACGTGTTTTAAAGTTTTTAAATTTTACGTGTTTTAAACACCAAATCCCCAATTAAAGTTTTATGAATAAATTAAACTTCAGATGCAAAAAAATCAATTAAAGGATTGAAAAAATATTAAGCATAAATAAATCAATTGAAGTTTTATGAATAAATTAATTAATCACAGCAAAAAAAAAGAAAGTAAACAAACCTCATTAGCAACCATTGATGTGCATAAATGACGAAGAGATTTTGGAGATTGATGAAGAGATAATTCTTGAGCAATTAAATTTTTTTATTATTCTTCAATGAAAGAGGGAAAAAGATGGTGGATGAATGAAGGATGGAGAAGGAAGAGTGTGAATGGTGATAGGAAGTGTGAGAATAATGAAGAGAGTGAGAAGTGTACTGAATTGAATAGGGTGGAAGTATTGTGGGTGGGAATACGTGAACCTCATTAAATGTTTATTGAAAAATAAATAAACATCATCAAATCTAAGTCATCCATTCCATTTTGATCTAAAGGATGAAAATGGAACTTATGGACTTATAAGAAGGTAATGGACTTATATGATCCCTTCTCTCTCTCTCTCTCTCTCTCTCTCTATATATATATATATATATATATATATATATATATATATATATATATACATATACATATACATATACATATACATATATAGAGAGAGAGAGAGGAAGGATCAAGTGAGTCCACTTATCATAATTGAGTCCGTGAGTCCTCATCTCAACCCTTAAATTAGTGATAGATTAATGGTTAAGATTGTTTTGTCAATTAAGGAAATAACTAACTAAATCTTGGTAAATATTTTATTTTTTTCTCTCTTCTTCTTAATTATCTTAATGCAAATTTTGTGTCTCCAATCAAATTTTTAACTGCATCTTTCTATCACACAACAAGTGCGTCGTTTCATCTTCATTTTCACAAAAAAAAATCATCATTTCGCTACTGCCATGTTACTCTAACTCATACAATGTGTTACTCTAATTCATGAATTGTGTTACTTTAACTCATAAAATCTGTTACGTTACATAATAGTGTCTTACAAAAACAGTACGTTGCAAAATGTATGTTTCTATTAAGGATACTCCAAAACCAAAAATTATAAAACTCCATTATAATTTCAATTTTTCACACCTGTTACTCTAAGAACTTGATATTGGTAATCAAATTATACTCATAAATTGTGTGACTGTAACTCATTATGTATGTTACTCTAACGAATGATGTGTGTTATTCTAACGCATAATGTGTGTTATTCTAACTCATTTTACATCAATGAATTGGTACAGGAGTTCCAACTGATTCAACTTCATTACATATGTGGTTACTCATAATCTGTGTTACTTTAACTCATTAAATATGTTACTCTAACGAATAATGTATGTTACTCTAACAATATACTATCCTACTTAGAATTCTGCTTCTTCATCCTCCTCGTCCTCTTCTTCATCTTCATCATCGTCAGAAGCTTTGATTTAATCTAACCACCGCGCCATCTTTTCATTGTGTACCTCCTCACATCGAATCCACAAGCCAATGCGTAGATTTTATATAAGTTTACTGACTCATCCACGTCCTTGAAGATCTGCCCTATTTATGGAGAATACTCTCACTTACATCCCTACATCATTCATGTGCTTTTGTGTCTACTGAAAATAATAACAGTGCCAATAAATGTGGCGAAAAAGAAACAATCAGAACTTGAAATATGGATTAAAGTAACAGATGACAAGAATTAAAGTAACAGATGAAGTGCGTTGAAGTAACACTGGATTCAATTAACAGAGGATGCTTATACACCATGTATAAAGGAACAGAGGTCAGACATTAAAGTAACAGATAGTGTGAATTAAAGTAACAGATAATGTTCATTAAAATAATATCAGGTATAGGTTAGTGCAAAAAATTCATATAATGATCATAAATGAGAGTATGACACAATATATTTCTTTGAATGAGGGTGATATTCTTTGATGTTGTTTCCTATTTTGAAGTCAATCACGTCCCATAATTATAGGAAGCAGTATCTTTCTTTTTTATTTTTTTTATTTTTTTATATGGCGGTATTCTAAATCTTTTTTGTGACTCCAATGCATTACAGTAACAGATGAAAAGAACTAAAGTAACAGATGAAGTGCGTTAAAGTAACACGAGATTCAGTTAACATTATGTGCATTAAAATAACAGGGTTAGCCATTAAAATAACATATTGTGTACATTAAAGTAACACAGTATGTGCATTACAATAACTCCATATATTTGTTAGTGCGTAAAATTTATATAATGCTTAGACCTTTTTGTGTTACTCTAATTAAAATTAGGTGTTACTGTAACTCAGAACGTGTGTTACTTCAACGCCGTGTCTGCTTCAATAGAAAACAAAACAATAGTAAGTATCAGTGAAGCTTAAGAAAAACCTAAAGAATAAACAAAACAATAACACGAGAGTAATGGACCATTGATATGAATCTACGAATAATCAAATGAATAAAATTCTACATTTTAACAAATATAATAAAAATTTGGAATTTATATTAACAAGAGAGCAATGAACCAGATATGAATCTATGATGAATGAAATGACCATGAAAGCAATATCGACATGAAAATCGACGAAAAACATGAAAGCAAATTGACGCAAATTAATCAAGATGATGAATAAAAATTGACGCAAAACACGAAAGCAATAACGAAACTCACCATTGTTATAGTCGATGAATTGATTATCAACAGTTGATGAAGATATCGCGATCATTGAATTCATAGTAACGGGATTTCGAGCACAAATTTGAATGAATGAACGTGATATTAAAAGTATTCTTTTTTTAGGTTTTGATGAACGTGAATGTGAATGAATGAATGAGTGAATGAATGTGATGTTATTGTTTCCTAAAATTATGGGAGTTATTTTAGGAAGCAGTATCTCCATTTTTTCTTTTTTTTTTAATGCAAATATTCGGATGCATCTTGTCCATCCATTCTCATCTCATTCAATGGCTGAAATGAGGACTTAGGGACTCATATATATATAAGGACTCATAAGAGTCTTACTCTATATATATATATATATATATATGTAATTTGACTTCCTCATGAATTTGCTTCACATGTCACTTCATCATTGGACCTTTTCCTATTTGTGCCAAAACTAAAGGCAAACAATTCATCGGGACGAAAGGAGTATATACTCACTCGATACCACTAAGATCTTCTCATTTATTCAAATGTGAGGATTATAATTATCATATAGAATGATTATTTTGGTAGGGGAGATTACAAAATACGGAATATACTATTAAAATCCATATAAAAAAGTTTCACAAATTACATAATATAAGTCTTACACCTGAGACGGTCCATTTTTAATTTATTTTTTAATTTTCTAATGAAAAACAGAATAGTTTTTTTTACACAAAGAGAACGTATCACGGCGTGCTAACCATTAAAAAAAGTACATTATACAATTTTTTATAAATATTTATGTATTTTATGGTATGTTAAAGAGAGAAGTGGGTATCTCGAGATGTGAGATGATATAAACCGAGTATATCTGAGATGTTACTCTAATTCATGAATTGTGTTACTTTAACTCATAAAATCTGTTACGTTACATAATAGTGTCTTACAAAAACAGTACGTTGCAAAATGTATGTTTCTATTAAGGATACTCCAAAACCAAAAATTATAAAACTCCATTATAATTTCAATTTTTCACACCTGTTACTCTAAGAACTTGATATTGGTAATCAAATTATACTCATAAATTGTGTGACTGTAACTCATTATGTATGTTACTCTAACGAATGATGTGTGTTATTCTAACGCATAATGTGTGTTATTCTAACTCATTTTACATCAATGAATTGGTACAGGAGTTCCAACTGATTCAACTTCATTACATATGTGGTTACTCATAATCTGTGTTACTTTAATTCATTAAATATGTTACTCTAACGAATAATGTATGTTACTCTAACAATATACTATCCTACTTAGAATTCTGCTTCTTCATCCTCCTCGTCCTCTTTTTCATCTTCATCATCGTCAGAAGCTTTGATTTAATCTAACCACCGCGCCATCTTTTCGTTGTGTACCTCCTCACATCGAATCCACAAGCCAATGCGTAGATTTTATATAAGTTTACTGACTCATCCACGTCCTTGAAGATCTGCCCTATTTATGGAGAAAACTCACTTACATCCCTACATCATTCATGTGCTTTTGTGTCTACTGAAAATAATAACAGTGCCAATAAATGTGGCGAAAAAGAAACAATCAGAACTTGAAATATGGATTAAGGTAACAGATGACAAGAATTAAAGTAACAGATGAATTAAAGTAACAGATGATACTCTCTTGTTAAATGTCGATTTTTTTAAATGAAAGCTTCCACCTAAAAAATGACACATTTTTTAAGGATAATATTAAATTATTAAAAAGTAGAGAGGGTGTTGTAGACACCCACATTTTGACCGCCAGGTGTCTATAGTAGTTCCCGCCAAACACCCGATGATGATTGGACGTAAACGTGCTTTGATGGACTCGGATATGGGCTCGTAATTATGGACAAAACCAACCTCAAATCCAGGCCCAGTGGGTCGTTTCGAGTCAAATAACACTAATTTGGGTCGAAACCGACACCAGGGGTAAAACCGTCTTTTAGCGACCGAGTCAAAACCCGGTCAAAGATTTTCCCGAGACATGTGAGTCAGCCGTGACACTCACACGGTTGATTCCAACCCAAATTCCTACAAAATTTAAGATTCATTAAAACATTAAACAATTCCGTTAAAGGTAGAATTCGACCTCAAGTAGAAATTCTACCCGGAAACCGAATCAGACATTGACCGAGTACCAAATACCCGACCAAACACTCCTCAATCAGCCGAGAATTCCTTTCTTCTTGGCCAAGAAAGCGGAATTCTCATGTTCCTCAAACTCCTACGTTTCCTATCCTAAGCGGTATTCAAACTCTCCTAAACCAAGGTCGGAAACTCCCTATAAATAGGACCTTCCGTCCAACACAATTTACAACGGTCATACATCAGAAAAATACCAAAGTCATTCTAACTATTTGATAGCGATTTCATAATCGAATATCGAATACGACGAATATCGAAAATATGAATCGGGTATAAATTAATCCATATTTGTACGCGATTTATAAAAATTAACGATTTTCGACAAAGCAAAAAAAACCGAACAGACCGCCACGCGAGTCGCGCGCCTGTCAGGCGACTCGCGCTGTGGCCTGGTTGGCCGGGTCCTCTTTTTTTCGTTTCCTCGCTTTTCTATTTTTTTTATTCTCTTCGAGTCTTACATAAAAAGCGACTTTCGCGACATATTTCGATAAATACAATTTTTTTTGACCTCGGTCAACGCGTGCTAATCCATCACGTTATATAAATCTTTTCAAAAATCATGCATATTATTTATTTACATCTTTATTCGATTTATTCAACCGTTACTAACTCGTTTGCTCCTTCTTTGTAGCGATTTATTTTTATCGTTTGTTTTATTAGACTAAAACGAACTTCACATGCTAAAATAACTTTGACGTTATTAGTTTAATATGCATTAAACGACTTAGCAACCCATTTATTTATTTTTTTCACATGTCTTAGAAAAATAATGTTTGCATATCATTCAACCGTCGAACTAACGCGTGTACGTAAAAAACAAACGATATCTTAGTAAAGGCCGCTAAGTGCGGGCGGGGTTGGGTGTTCTCAATGAACTTCCCAACACGTACCCTCACCCCTTACTCAGAACCGTGGTTTCCGGATGTCCGAAACCATTGGCAACGAGAGTCATTCAATATACGATTAACCGCGCAAGTCGGCATCGGTATCGAAATGCTAAGGGACGAACCCGATAAACTCTGACATCGGAAATGGGCCATGTTTTAAATATGGCCCACTACGACATAGAGTGGGTTCGAATGGTTCCGGATAACCATAAAATTCGGTGGCGACTCCTACTTCGATTTAAAATTCTATTCGATCCATCTCATATGGAAATTCTATCGCCTCCCCAAAACCCACGCGTGGCCGCGTCGGGGTGGACCTATGTCATGTCCACAATTTGGCGACTCCGCTGGGGAGTAACTGATGTGTCACTTACCATCGGCATCCTCAGGGTGAGACTCGAAAAGAAATCGTTCGATTAGTAATGTACACGTTTTAGTTCAATGGTTCATGCATAACCCCGTTCTATCCCGGGCCGGTTACTTGTGACCGACGTCCCACTATACCATGGTGCATTCCCACTTGGGTGCACTAAAGACTTCGATGGCGGAACTCGCATGGGTTTTACGGCAGATTCTAAGACCAACTCGGCTTAGGAGGTCCGTCCTGATTTGCGAGAATGCGATCGTTGTTGGTATAGACCCTATTCGACCGATCGAGACTTAGACTAAGAGCATACATGGCGTCGTTATACTGTTTCCGTGACTACATGCTACTTAATCTTCTTTGGTCTTTTTTTCAAAAACCGTCATTTTCAAAAAACTTACATCTTTTCAAACTCATCTATTTTTCAAAACCGGAAAGCTACCGAATTTAGGACTTATGATTTTTACTCAAAATAGCCTATTTTTAGCCGGTATGCTGTCCAAACCTTTTCAAAAAAAAAAGCCCAAAATCTGGGCCCGGTAACCTTTTTTTCGATTTTTTCAAAAAAATCGGGCCTTCCAATCCGACCTTGCTTGGTTTTCAAATCCAAATTCCCTTTTCAAAACTTTCTTCTTCTTAGGACTTCCCGTATTTAGCAGTGTCGGGTCTTGTCATAAGTTGTTAGAATCTATAGCGTCGAAACTCCGTCGATCTTACATCACGAGTTTCTACCCCATCCCAAGTCCGCCTTATTTGTCAAGGCACGGCCCACCTACGGAGGACAAACTTCTACAAAGGGAAGCCCATTTACACAATCGAGTCCAAAGTCTGGGGATTTCACACACGGATCTTTCTTCGAACGGGACTAGGCCCACTTTGCCAAAACCCAGGGAGAGTCCACCATCCACGAGTCACCCGTCTAGGAGTCGGTCTTCAGTCCCACTCGGGGGCTACCCTTTAGCGGGGCGATCAACCGCGTTTGCTCTAAGGATCAGGTCTTACACGTGTTGGCTCACGTACCTCACTTTCGAGTCACTTAGATGTCGCACCATTTGAGTCCTATCAAAGTCTTTAGTCTCACTCGGGGGCTGTCCTCCACCCGAGCAGTCAACCGCGGTCACCTTAAGGGGTACCCTACGTTCATCCTGCACCGGCGTCCTTATGATGCCTTCTTCGTGTCGTACCTATGCTACGAATACTCGAGTCACCTAGGGTTAGGTCACCACGGTTGGTCCGAGCACGTGATACGGTCAAACACGGTCGCCCCCATTTTCGGATTCACCCTTATGCAGCTCGAGTCCAATTCGCAGTCGTTACCTCGTCTAGATCAACGTTCGAGTATCCCGGTCCAAGAGTCTTTGTCGACCCATCACCCCGGGCCGTGTCTAGTTTGACTCCCTCACTTGCACTTGCGCAAAGCCGAGTTTAGGCGAGTCGTGACACCCGTCACTCTCCAATCAAAGATCTTACCAAAAAAAAAACAACCAACCGAGCATCCGAGTCCGGATTTGATTCGAGTCTAAGTCTGAGTTCGAGTCTAGGATACCCTACATCCTCATTTCCAAATCAAAGTCAGAGTCAAAGTCAGTTGTATTCTGTCCTTTTTTCAAAATTCAATAAAATCAGCTTTTCTATTTCTCATACATACTTTCCTTATGTGTTTCCGAGAACATGATGAACACCATCATACACTGTGAGCACACGCACGTGACTATTATAGGCACATCTATAATGACTACAGGAAACCGAGCTCGTGTTTTCCTTTTACCTATTCCATGTCTAGTATAGAAAGCCACATAACTACCCGTAGCAGGAGCATATCGAATCCTATGACAAATCTGGGTAGTCTTCTAGTTTGGGTTCAAGACGGGAGGCAAGCCCACTTCCCACAATAAACACCCATTCAATAAGACTAGTCAGTCTCTACCTTAGGTGTTAGTCTGACCGACAAAAAAAAAGCTGGACAAAAAAAATCAAAAGTCCAAGAGAAAAAAAGCAAAAGGCAAAAACAAAAAAGCTGGCCATGATCAAAAAAGAATTATCAACATCTCTCGACCAGACACGATCAACTCAAATGAAGAATCCCATGACTGGGGCTAAGAGGTCAACCCAAAGAATTCAAAAACCCATGACCGTGAAGCGGTCAATTCAAAAATTATCAATACCCATACCATCCAATAGGGGAGAGATAGTCAAGCTGGTCAGCTAACACCACATCTAGCCTTCCCACATTACAACCCTCAAGACCTTCTCGAGACCTAGGCTAGAGACAGCCCAGAATTTTGAGGATTCAAGCTCCATAGGATACGCCCTAACCTTTAGGGCCAGACATGGAAATCAGATCCCGCATTATCAAACTTGCCCAATCGAAGCTCGAGCCATTCTACTCGACTTCCCCTTTACATAACAGAATTCACAATCACCATATGCAAATTCGAGAGCAAAACTCGTTAAAATCCCCGAGAGCAAAACTCATCAAATCCCCGAGAGCAAAACTCATCAAATCTCCGAGAGCAAAACTCATCAAATCCCCGAGAGCAAAACTCGTTAAAATCCCTGAGAGCAAAACTCATCAAATCCCCGAGAGCAGAACTCGTTAAAATCCCCGAGAGCAGAACTCGTTAAAATCCCATCCTAATTCTTCTCATTCAAACCAGTTACCATCCTCAAACACGGGAATTCAACTTGCAGTCGGCATAGAACATGCCCAAATAAGTTCACACCACCTCTGGGGGCTACCTCGGAGAACGCTCACAGGATCAACATCCTAACTATTCTAGCCCTTTGATCAAGACATCATTGGGAATGGACCTAGCCTACACCATCGTTGTGGCTAGTTACACACAAAGCCCTAGTAAACTAGGCACCATTATATATCTTTCAATCCACTGAACTACGGCATGGTTTGATTTCACCACACGTGAATACGTAGGCAGCCTTTCAACAGAGGCACAACCACCCACATTGACACACATTCAAAAAGCGTCATCATTCCGGTCACGACACCATCATGTTCTCAACAGCTACCTTTGTCGTCCTGGGGGCTTCTCCTAGGCAGAAGTTCTCCATCCACTCACAAAATCCAGATAAATTCAAAGAATAAAGATCTAGCCTCCTTTCTATAGTGTGTCCTAGTACTCGGCTCAGTTGAAGACGAGAATTGGTCAGGGACTCGAAGCAATACCCACTTTGGGAATGTACCCCTAAATCAAAAGAATATCCAAAAGAACACCAGTCTACGGCATTGCTACCACAAAGCCCTGTCGTACGGAAAGTCCCATTCCGAGGATTCGACCGTGTTGCCACTCGCCTAGGCTACGGAATAGCGTAACTTAAGAGTCTTGTCATATTAGGTGGCCCATCCCCTACCGAGTCACGGTCCAACCCTTAGAGAGTCAAAGTCGTGTCTGTCAACTCGTCCTCTCGCGTCCAAAGTCGAGTCTGTCGGTATATCTCTCTCTTCAAATTCTCATTTTAAAATTTGCAAAACTCAGCCATTTGAGAAAATTTCTTTCCTAGTCACCACGGGAATAAGAATTTTTATCACACTTCATCTAGGCATACAGGCCTAACCAGAGACTTTAGGAGTCCGTGTCAGAATCGGATTAGAAATCAAGTCATCCCAAGCATTCTAATTTCCAAAAAAAATCATTTTCTTTCCAAAAAAATCAATCAAAAATCATTTCTTCCCCAGCATGAGTCGGTGTTTCACCTAAATGTTACATACAAATTATGCCAGCATGCAGGTACACCCAACACTCCCGAGAAATTCTAAGAAAAATTCCCCAGTGGAAAGTCCAGGCGACATTTTATATCTGTAAACAGATATACCCATAGCTTCCAAGGCAAGCTCCCGCGCAATTCCAAGACAGGATATACCTGTAAACAGGTATACCCATGGCTTCCAAGGCAAGCCCCCACGACATTATCAGCATCAACCCAGGTATGATTTCTATCTTATGGCTGGCGAGCCCTTCACGCAGGTCTAATGGACCCTAAACGACCCAATCGGAAGTCTGCCAGGTTTTAATCCTTGATTGACCTGGTAGCTACTCTGACTTTTGCCTTGTCCAAGCCTCAGTCAGAGTGGGGGCTCTGTAGACACCCACATTTTGACCGCCAGGTGTCTATAGTAGTTCCCGCCAAACACCCGATGATGATTGGACGTAAACGTGCTTTGATGGACTCGGATATGGGCTCGTAATTATGGACAAAACCAACCTCAAATCCAGGCCCAGTGGGTCGTTTCGAGTCAAATAACACTAATTTGGGTCGAAACCGACACCAGGGGTAAAACCGTCTTTTAGCGACCGAGTCAAAACCCGGTCAAAGATTTTCCCGAGACATGTGAGTCAGCCGTGACACTCACACGGTTGATTCCAACCCAAATTCCTACAAAATTTCAGATTCATTAAAACATTAAACAATTCCGTTAAAGGTAGAATTCGACCTCAAGTAGGAATTCTACACGGAAACCGAATCAGACATTGACCGAGTACCAAATACCCGGCCAAACACTCCTCAATCAGCCAAGAATTCCTTTCTTCTTGGCCAAGAAAGCGGAATTCTCATGTTCCTCAAACTCCTACGTTTTCTATCCTAAGCGGTATTCAAACTCTCCTAAACCAAGGTCGGTAATTCCCTATAAATAGGACCTTCCGTCCAACACAATTTACAACGGTCATACATCAGAAAAATACCAAAGTCATTCTAACTATTTGATAGCGATTTCATAATCGAATATCGAATACGACGAATATCGAAAATATGAATCGGGTATAAATTAATCCATATTTGTACGCGATTTATAAAAATTAACGATTTTCGACAAAGCAAAAAAAACCGAACAGACCGCCACGCGAGTCGCGCGCCTGTCAGGCGACTCGCGCGGTGGCATGGTTGGTCGGGTCCTCTTTTTTTCGTTTCCTCGCTTTTCTATTTTTTTTATTCTCTTCGAGTCTTACATAAAAAGCGACTTTCGCGACATATTTTGATAAATACAATTTTTTTTTGACCTCGGTCAACGCGTGCTAATCCATCACGTTATATAAATCTTTTCAAAAATCATGCATATTATTTATTTACATCTTTATTCGATTTATTCAACCGTTACTAACTCGTTTGCTCCTTCTTTGTAGCCATTTATTTTTATCGTTTGTTTTATTAGACTAAAACGAACTTCACATGCTAAAATAACTTTGACGTTATTAGTTTAATATGCATTAAACGACTTAGCAACCCATTTATTTATTTTTCTCACATGTCTTAGGAAAATAATGTTTGCATATCATTCAACCGTCGAACTAACGCGTGTACGTAAAAAACAAACGATATCTTAGTAAAGGCCGCTAAGTGCGGGCGGGGTTGGGTGTTCTCAATGAACTTCCCAACACGTACCCTCACCCCTTACTCAGAACCGCGGTTTCCGGATGTCCGAAACCATTGGCAACGAGAGTCATTCAATATACGATTAACCGCGCAAGTCGGCATCGGTATCGAAATGCTAAGGGACGAACCCGATAAACTCTGACATCGGAAATGGGCCATGTTTTAAATATGGCCCACTACGACATAGAGTGGGTTCGAATGGTTCCGGATAACCATAAAATTCGGTGGCGACTCCTACTTCGATTTAAAATTCTATTCGATCCATCTCATATGGAAATTCTATCGCCTCCCCAAAACCCGCGCGTGGCCGCGTCGGGGTGGACCTATGTCATGTCCACAGGTGTAAAGTAGGTGGGTCACCTAGGTAAGAGTGAAGAGTTATATCAAAAAAGAAAGTGAAGAAATTTACGAAAAAGGAAAAGTGGAAGCTTTCAAAAAAACGAAGGGAGTATAAACAATATTTTCATTAATTACACGTTATTTAATACTCCGTGCATTTCAAGACATTACTCAAATATTTTGATTCGTTTCACGATTTAAAAAATATTTTCCTATTTCTAAATTATACAGTCGATAAATAGTTGAAATAAAATAATAAATATTTTATTTTAAATCTTAAATGAAATATTTTATAACATAAATATAATATAAATACCGTGCATTGCACGGAGTCTATACTAGTATAATATATATTATATTTATAATATGTACGTCTTAATGTAATGAGCTAAGTCTTAATGTAATCTGCAATCAGAATACATTTAGGATAATTGCATGCGGGTAATAATAGTAAATGATTCCTAAAATACTTGCATGATTGCTTACATATGTATGTTGACTGCATTATTGCTTACAAAGATATTAAAATGGAATATCAAAATACTAATCATTCCTAATTGTTGACCAGCCGAGACTATCAAAATGGAATAATCTAAAAATACTAAAATACTAATCATTCCTTTCACACATGCAAAGATAATTTTCACACAATAATCATCTTTCTTTCACACATAATTCTGCTATAATTATACAATTATTTGTATAAACACAATATTTTCGTATAGTTATATATAAACCAAGGATCAATTAATTAGAGAGGTGTGGTGGTCGTTATATATTTCCCTAAGGATCACAAATAATTATATTTCCCTAATTATATAAATCCCAATTATCAATTATGCTATATATAAACCTACTATATAATATTTCCTATAATATAATATTATTCGATTGCCTTAATTATACGCTTAATAATTACCTATTATAAACTACGCTTATATAATTACGAATCAACTTATGAATATTTCAACACATAACAACTTTCAATATAGTTTACATACTACTAAAATAATTATTATTACTCTTTCTAATGACATCAACTCAATCCTGTTGTATAAACTTCATAAACGATGTCAGCAATGTTAAGGAAACGTGGAGATTACGTGTTAATTAAGGTTATAAGATTCTACTCCGTACCAACGTGGAATAATCCGAAAGAAATAAGTCGGGTTGAAATGATTTTTATGGATGAAAAAGGTAATATATCTTTAACAAATTAGATTTATGGTTCTAAGGAAAAAAACTATTAATCTATTAATTTCTCTCTTCTTGACAGATGAAGAAGATTCAAGCATCGATCAAAGACAGATTGATAAAAGTTTTTAAACCTCTGATACAAGATGGAGAAATTTATCTATTTTTAAATTTTGTGGTATTAGAAAACAATGCAAACACAAACCATGCAATCACAAATGGAAAATAAATTTTCATAAAAACACTTCCATAAGAAATTGTGTAGGAATTGAGATACCAAAGTACGATTTTGAAATCGTCACATTTGAGGATATCTATGAGCAAAAATCACCCTCAAATGTATTCATAGGTATTGACTCTAATTTTGTACACACACATTTCATATATGATACCTAAATATTTCTTATTATTTTTGAATACATAATCGTCATGTGACCACGTGCAAACTGTTTTGCAGATATCATTGGTAGTCTGAAAGGCAAGAGTGTTGTCAAGATGGTAGGCAATGGAGCAACAAAAACCAAAAAAGTGAAAATTAAGCTTGAGAAGGAACGGTAAATTTGCCTATACCAGAAAACGGACATAATAATACAGACATTATTATTGTAATAATAATTAGTACGTAATGGACATAATATTCTATACGATTATAATATGTTGAGGTTTAGATCAAATGTTTTTTTATAAACTAATACGGTCACAATTTTTGATTGTCAAATCATTGATTACATTTTTCAATGACTGATTACATGATATAATATGTTGTGACCATTAAAAAAATTTAATCATTGAAATTTTTTACTAATTGAATAGCCGGTTTACATGATATATTAACCTACCTACCATTGACACTCACCTACATTTTAAAAATGAATATTTCATCAATTATCCGTGCAGTATCAAGCAAAAATAATTTAAAATATGTGCGTGAGTGTTGTCTATATGACTCAAAATTTAACACGTTAAAACAATTAAAATTAAGCTTGACAACGAACACTAAATGGGTGAATGGGTTATCGAGGCAAAAATTATCTCCGGAAGAAACATTGGCCACAAAGTTACCATTGCTAGAATGACATTAAGCCCATCTGATATTACTCAAACTCACGTCAATCTACGTCGAAAGCAATTCCCAATGATAGGCTCTTTCGCAATGACTATCAACAAGCGTCAAGGTCAGTCACTCTCATATGTGGGATTGTTTCTTCCTAAGCCAGTTTTCAGCATGGAAAATTGTACGTTGCTGTCTCACGTGTAACAAGCAAACTAGGTTTGAAGATATTAATTTGTGACAAGCAAAATGTTTTCAGTGATACTACTGAAAATATAGTATACAAGGAAGTATTCACAAACTTGCGGTAAAATAATTATGCGAATATTTTTTTTCCTTAACAAGTACGTAGTTATATCACTTATATGTGTTGTTTACTTATTATTAGTGCTTGAGTAATCGGTGATTATTGTCCATACATTTACTTATCAGTTACTACTCACATCTTCAATTGAGTTCCGACGTTAAACATATACAACCTCCTTCGAACATTTTTACTAAATGTTGCCACATGCATCTAGCAATACACATTACTGTATTTTAAAAAAAATCCTAACGATTGTTACTAATATTTAACCGCTTTCTAAAAATAATTAGCACAAGTACTGTACTCAATTAACGACCGAAGATAGTGTCAATACATCTATAGTCGCTTGAAAACTGTCAGAAAATACTATACAATACTATTAACTCAAAAACCGTGCGTATGCACGGGATCTAATCTAGTACTGTATTAAAAGTACAATAAAATAGGGATAAACTAATATTTAATTATTCAAAGTGTACTTTTGTAATGACATATTGTGTAATATGTTAATAGAATAAAGATAATTTGGTTCAAAAAACTAAAAAGGAAAGGGGTCAATTGGATTTGAATGACCAAAAAGGAATAGGTACCTTTTGGATACGAACGGAGGGAATATATGCTTAGAAAATATACGTACAAACTCAATTACTTTGAGACGGATGATAAAGTTTTGCTTGCTCCTCATTATTACTTTCATCGAATAATAAATTCATTTTTCTTTTATTTTTTTGATACAAGTTAAGGTAGCTTGGTAGAAGAGGGGTAGAACTACAACGACAAATCTACTAAAAAAATGCATCTCGAATAATAAGCCACGTACTCGGCATTTATCATTATACAAATATTAGCAAGTCCAATGTAAACATAATTCTTTTAACTCAATCATTTTATAATAAGTCCTCTCCTTTTGGAGAGTTTCATCCCCATCAATTGATGGGCTTCGCTCTCTCTTTTAGGAGAGATGTTAAATCTATGATAGTGGAGAGGACGCGAAAGATCAATACCACAATCGTTCATTATATGGTATCTCAAGTTATGTCAGACTGGCGGTTACAATCTATCAGGTTAGATGAAATCGATTATCTTCCAAACCTTGGAAGATCCAAAGACCCTCTTGTGAAAAGCTGTATTAAACAGGGATATGTTGAAAGAGGATGCGTTGAAGCGGAGATCAAAATCTTAGTGAGAGATCTTTATTTTATTGAGAATTTATTTTACTCAAATTTTATATTATTGTATCCGTTCAATTTCGATATAAATTGTAGATATCGTATGACTTTTTGTTGGGTTTGTTGATGATGACTAGCCTATTTAATTTGTGTTTTCTTAGTTCAACTTTTCAGGTTATGCTTAATTGAAAATTAGTTGATGAATGTTGAGATTGATCGTTTGAAGATCAAGACAAGAAGCCCAAAGAATCAAGAACGTCAAGAGTGTCATGATGTAAAGATAAGAGGCTTTCAATACATTGTAGTTAGTTCTAGTAACTAGCCAACCCAACTGTTTGCAACAGTTCGGCTGATTGTTACTTTTGTTCGACCCTTTCTCAAAAGAAAAAGATTTTAAACCTCAAAACTTTTATCATTTAAATCTTTTCAAAACTGACTTTTTAAGTGTAGTGATGAACAAGCAAGTGCTTTTTGTTTGATCAAAAACGTTTTTCCAAATAATCCCCAAAATGGTTGTGAAGCTTTTTACTAAACACCAAAAGAGAGTTCTCTCTCTCTCCTAAAGTGGTTGCCTCAAAAGTAGTGTTTGTCCTATTTTGCTTGGCTTCAACCTTTAGTTTCATCCTTCTCTTTTATTTGGAAAACTCTTTACTTGCTTTCCTTGTTTCACTTCTTCAAGATTGCCCTTCCTATGTCTCCTTGATAAGACCAACTCTTTTGCTCCTTCCTAAAAGTGTTGACTTCTCTAAAGAAGCTTCAATCTTGATTTTTGCTCCTCTATAAAAGGAGATGCTCCATCACACTTATTCCCTAAGACTTTTCAGCCAAAAATCTCCCTTTGCAAATTGTCACTTAAAGTTTCAAAACCAAGAAAACTCTTTGCAAAATATTTTCAAAGTCTTCAGAAAGTCACAGTCGAACGAACTGCTGCATTGTGTCATGAGTGCTCTTGTCTAACTTAGTTAGATTGTAATATTGTAACTTCTTTGTAAGTTAATTAGAGTCGTGACCGGAGTAGGTCATTGGAGAGTTAGGAGACGGAGTAGTCTTCCAAACTCGAGAGTCGTAACCGGAGTAGGTTATTGGTTCTTATTGTAAGGGTTTAAGTTTTTGGAGTAGATTACTTAACTTTATTAATAAGAAAAGCATTGGACGTAGGCCTTTAGAGTGTTGGCCGAATCAATTCAAAAACGTAATGTGTTCATGTTTTTCTCTTTTCTTCCGCCGCATACAAAGTAGAACACATCTCGTTTAGCTTCGCTTTCATTTGTTCGTGGATCAATTTTAGCTTTAGCTGTGTTTTTCAAAGTGATTGCAACAGTCGATATACTGTAATATTTCTCTGTAACATCACCTTTGGTTAAGAGAAATAGTGGCAGTCAGACCACAGTCTACTATATTGTGACATTTGCTCTGTGGCTTAAACCCTTTCCAAGGCAAATCTGTCACGGTCAGACTGACTGTTGCATTTACTAGTCTTCACTTCTTTATTTATTTAGTTGTCCACTTAGTTTAACTCTCTTTAATTAATAAAATTTGAGTTAAAATTTTAAAAAGTACCTAATTCCCCCCCCCCCTTCTCTTAGGTACTTAGGATCCATAATCTCTTCAATTGGTATCTGAGCCTAGTACTCTTCGAAAGGCTAACTACCCTAGAGTTTGATCCTACAATATGGATTCTTCGAAACACTCCAAGATCTCGGTCTTTACCGATGAGAATTTTGGATGGTGGAAACTTAAAATGGAACACTATATCAAAAGTGTTGATTATCAATGTTGGAAAATTATAAAAGATGGACCTATAGAGATTAATGTTGTCGACACCACGACCGGAAAAGTCACAATCAAAGATGAGTCTAAATATGATGAAAATGACTTTAAAATTGTCGAGAAAAATTCCAAAGCCATGTCTATCCTCCAAAGATGTGTCGGAGAGGAGGAAGTGAGTCGTATTAGTGGATGTCCTACGGCCAAGGAGATTTGGAATTCCCTCGAGCTTGCTTATGAGGGTACGTCTCAAATCAAAAAGCACCGTATTGACCTTCTCATGCAACAATATGAGATGTTTCACATGTCAAAGGACGAATCCATTAATAGCTTGTCAAGTCGGTTTTCTTGTATCATTAATGAGCTTAAGAGTCTAGGAAGAGATTTCGAGTCGGAAGACATCATTCGAAAAATTCTTCGTAGTCTTACCGATAAATGGCAACCCAAGGTCACCGCCATAGGGGAAGCCAAAGACCTATCCAAATTGACCCTTCATGAACTAATAGGGTCACTAATGGCTCACGAACTAAACCTCGTGAAGCGTTCTAGTGACAACGCCAAGGGAAAGGGTCTTGCTCTAAAGTCCACCTCAAGTGATGAGGAAGAGGACGAAGAGGATGGGTTTGCCCGCCATGTTTACAAAGAACCTAGTCGGGTTAGTAAATGGTCAAGGAAACCGTAAGTTCAACAACAACTCTTATAAAAAACGTTTTCCTAAAAAACGACTTAACTCAACTATAGGATGCTTTAAGTGTGGTGATAAAAATCACCAAATTAAGGAATGTCCTAAATGGGATGACATTAGGTCTAGGGAAAAAACGTGACAAGGCTAAAAAGGAATATAAACACAAAGTCATGTCGGCTATTTGGGGTATGTCGGATTCTGAGGAAGAGGAAACCATAGAAGAGGAGTTAGAAGCTAAAATGTGTCTCACCAAAAATAATAACTCCAAAATTTAACACCTTAGGTGTCTCATGGCTAATCCCGATGATTCCGACTCCGACTCCGATAATGAGGTAATTAAACTTAAAGCCAAGGTCGGAACTTACTCTAAAGATAAAGTGTGTAAGCTTCTTGATAGTCTATTTGATAGGTGTCGTAGTCAAACTAAAAGGTCGTTGGCTATGCAAGAAGAAATAGAAGAAATAGCCATTGAAAACATCCGTCTTAAAGAAACTCTCCAAGGAACAGACAATGTGACCGTGACTTCTGAAGTTAAAGAAGAGATAATTTTTTTGAAAAAGACTAATAAGAGTCTAATGAATGAACTTCAAAGTCTAAAAAGAGAACCATCTAGTCAACCCAAGTGTAATGAGTCTCTTAACACTAAAATAATAGAGTCGTCCACCGAAAACGAGTGTCTCAAAACTAATCTCAACGTCACTAAAGGCGAGTTGAGAAAACTCCATGAAAAACTCGTAACCATTGAAGCCTTAGAGTCTAGTGCTAAAACTCCGAGAATGTTTCACCTAGAAGCATGCACTCACAATCTTGAATGTCAAGTTGAGTAAAAAGATAAAATCATTGATGAACTCAAGGTCAAAAATAACTCTCTTGAAGAAAAGTTCAAGAAAGTGTCTAAAGAAAATGAGTCGCTCACTTTGACCATTCAAACCACCATCAATGAGTTAATCAAGGCTAGGCGTGTGTATAGAACTTGGGAAGGAAGTCAAACCATTCTAAACTTTCTTGCTAAACAAGATGATTTGTGTCGAAAAAAGGGTGGAAAAGGGTTCAAATGGAACAGACGAGAAGACTGTAACATTTACGACCCCGATCCCTCTAAAAGAGATTTTAGAAAGCGGAAATATGTCGCCCTTCCCGAGTACATCATATGCTATCATTGTGGTAAAACTGGACACTATCACCATGATTGTAAGCTTAAGTTTCATGGTCCGAAAAAGAACAATGATCCGAAAAAGAACAATGGTCCGAAAAAGAACAAAAAAGTGTGGGTTAGAAAAGACACAGTCACACAGACTGTGACAAAGGGACTCAAACAAGTTTGGGTTCCTATAACTAACCCTTGATTTGCTTGTAGGGCTTGGTGAGAGGCCGCCGCTATTGGTACCTAGACAGTGGATGCTCTCGTCACATGACGGGAGACAAGAGCCAATTCCTCCCACTTGAAGCATATAATGGTGGCAGGGTAACCTTTGGAGACAACAAGAAAGGTGAAGTAATAGGCCTTGGAAAGGTTGGTAAGTCTTCATCGGTTTGTGTCGACAATGTGCGGGTTGTCAAAGGTTTGAAGCATAATCTCTTAAGCATCTCTCAATTATGTGATCGTGGTAATGTGGTAGAATTTAGTGCTAATTTTTGTCGTATAATTGATGTCGTTTCTCATGAAGTTGTTCTTGAAGGTAGAAGAGTCAAAGATGTGTATCTAACCGACTTGAACACTTTAAATGGTCAAACTATGTCTTGCATGAGTGTTATGAAAAATGACCCTTGGTTGTGGCATAAAAGATTTGGGCATGTTAGCACTAAAACTCTAAATACTCTTAAAAGACTAGATCTAGTAGATGGTTTCCCTAACATGAAGTTTGAGTTTGATAAAGTATGTGAACAATGTGCTAAATGCAAACATGTTAGAAGCTCCTTTAAATCCAAAAAGATTGTTAGTACGACTCGACCTCTACAATTGTTGCATATTGACTTGTGTGGTCCTATGAGAGTTAGGAGTAGAGGTGGTAGTTGATATGTTTGTGTGATTGTTGATGATTACTCTAGATTTGTGTGGACTTTATTCTTAAGTTCCAAAGATGAAGCATTTGATGAATTTCTTATTTGGTTAAAGAGGATTCAAAACAAACTTGACCTAAAATTAGTGTCTATTAGAACCGATCATGGAACCGAATTTGAGAATTCATCTTTTGGTGCCTATTGTGATGAAAATGGAGTAGATCACAACTTTTCGGCCCCTAGAACCCCTCAACAAAATGGTGTTGTTGAAAGAATGAATAGAACCCTTGAGAGCATGGCTAGAACGATGCTTTTGTGTAGTAAGTTGCCTAGAAGTTTTTGGGCCGAGGCCGTTAACACCGCTTGCTACATTCATAATCGAGTCATGATAAGAAGCGTAATCAACAAAACACCATATGAATTGCTATGTGGAAGAAAACCTAATATTTCATACTTTAGATGCTTTGGGAGCAAATGCTTTGTGCACAATAATGGTAAAAATAATCTAGGAAAATTTGACCCACGTAGTGATGAGGCCGTGTTCTTGGGTTATTCTAGTCATAGTAAGGCTTATAAAGTTTATAATAAAAGAACTATGACTATGGAAGAAAGTGTGCATGTCATTTTTGATGAGTCTAGTCTTCTTGAGCAGGTACAAAATGATGAGGAAGATGATGATTATGAAATAGGACTCGTACAAAATGAAGGCACACTTCAAGAAGGTGAAAATGGTGAAGCTGCTGAACCACAGTCTGACAGACCGTTGTATTCTGATGAGGGCACAAGTTCAGGGGGAACAAACAACCCTAATACTGACCTTGCCTCCACTATTCAAGCAGCTTCTAAAGAGAAAGGACAAGGAGAGTCCTCTTCATCTGGCGTGGAGTCATCCTTCAGCCAAGATACCACAGTCGACGAGACTGTTGCAGTCGAGGAGGAAATTGAATCTTTCACTCCAAGGAAATGGAAGCATCAAAGCTCATATCCTCTCTCAAATCTGACCAGTGACGTAAGATCCGGAGTTAGAACAAGATCCTCCTTCAAAAACTTCTATGCATGCAATGCCTTTGTCTCTCAAATCGAACCTCCAAATGTCACAGTCGCCTTGACTGATGCGGATTGGCTAATTGCCATGCAAGAAGAGCTCAATCAATTCAAAAGGAATGAGGTATGGCATCTTGTCTCTAGACCATCTAATCGTACCGTCATTGGTACTAGGTGGGTCTTTCGCAATAAGCTAGATGATTCCGGTGAAATCGTAAGGAACAAGGCTAGACTAGTGGTGCAAGGTTACAATCAACAAGAAGGTATTGATTTTGACGAAACCTATGCACCGGTAGCTAGACTTGAGGCAATTCGTCTCCTAATAGCTTTTGCGGCCCACAAAGGCATCAAACTTTTTCAAATGGATGTTAAAACCGCTTTTCTAAATGGTTATCTTGAAGAAGATGTTTTGTGGAGCAACCTCCGGGTTTTATAGATAATGATTATCCCGAACATGTTTACAAACTCGACAAAGCACTTTATGGTTTAAAACAAGCTCCAAGGGCTTGGTATGACCGCTTGTCGAAGTTCTTGCTCGAAAATGGTTTTAAAAGAGGTTCGGTGGATAAGACATTGTTTATAAAGTCACCGTTAGATGGACTGTTGGTTGTCCAAGTATATGTCGACGACATCATATTTGGAGCAACAAATGAACTCCTTAATCTTTATTTTTCCAATCTAATGAAATCGGAGTTTGAGATGAGCATGATGGGTGAACTTGGATTCTTTCTTGGACTTCAAATCAAGCAATCGAAAGAGGGAATCATGATTCACCAACAAAAGTACATAAAGGAAATGCTAAAGAAATTTGGGATGACCAACGCCAAGCCTTTCTCTACACCCATGGTATCTTCATCCAAAATGGATAAAGACGAGAATGGTAAGATTATTAGCGATTCGGTGTATAGAGGTATGATTGGCTCGTTGCTCTACTTAACCGCTAGTAGGCCCGATATACTATTTAGTGTTTGTTTATGTGCTAGGTTCCAAGCAAATCCGAAAGAATCCCACTTCAAGGCCGTTAAAAGAATTCTTCGGTATTTGGTTGCAACTCAAGTACTCTACTTGTGGTACCCCTCACATAGTCCCTTTGATCTTATAGGTTTTACCGATGCGGATTATGTCGGGTGCACGGTCGATAAGAAAAGTACTTCCGGTGTTGCCACCTTCTTGGGTTCGTGTCTCATCTCTTGGGGCTCTAAGAAGCAAAACACGGTTGCCTTATCAACAACCGAAAGTGAGTACGTTAGTGGCGCTCATTGTTGTTCTCAAGTCTTATGGGTACGTCAACAACTTGTGGATTATGGTACTTTTTTGACTTCATTCCCATTATGTGTGATAACACTAGTGCGATTAACATTTCCAAAAATCCGATTCAACATTCAAAAACTAAACACATAGATATCCGTCATCATTTTCTTAGAGATCACGTGGAAAAGGGTCATATTAAGCTTCTTTTTTGCAATACCGAAGACCAAATAGCCGACATATTTACTAAACCGTTATCAAGAGACCAATTCGAAAAGTTTCAACTTGAACTTGGTTTGATTAATTGTTCGACTTAATTCCGTATGCTTACTTGCTTCCTCGTATGATTGGTTAGAAGAATCGTTCTCCCTTATTCTAGTTGTATCGTATTTTTCTAAGTATGTGATTTATATGTGCATGGTTCAATTGTTTGTTCTTCTGTGTATTAATTGATTACTACCCTTTGAGTTCTTCAGTTTTTCCATCTCTTACCCATAAAATAAATCCATAAATTAAATTACCCACTACACCTAATTACCCATAAATTAAATCCTCTACCCTCACTTTTTTTGTTGTTTTACGTGTCTCTCATTTCTTTACCCACAATTAAAACCTACTCCTACTCTATCTCCTAAAAGCCTAACCCCTAGTCTTACCCTCTTTAATCACTCCCTCTTCCCAATACTGACATCTAGGGCTGTGAGTGAGCCGAACTATTCGATCTGATTCGTGAAGCTTGACTCGAAAAAAGCTCGATTCGTATTCGATTCGGGCGATCAAATATAGGGCCAAATCATAATTTCGTATTCGAACCAAATCAAGAATAATATTCGGCTCGATTCGTTTCAATCCATTATTTGTTCAATTTTTCCGGACCATCTAAATTCATGGTTCAGGTAGAAAATATATCCTAAATTTTTACCTAAAATTGATATTCACGCCTTCATGGTCCATTTTACTTAAATTTACGGTCCAATTTTCTTAAACTTACCTAAAGGAAGAACTTTTGGTGATGAGCTTGCCTGAGGAGTTAGGCCATAACTCTAAACTAAGCTACTGTAATGTCTATAAAGTTTATATGTAGATTTATTTTGTTTTCCAAAATGTTTAGTGTTTTTGAGATTGCTTGTTGAATTAGTTGGTTGCTGCCACCATAGTAAGAATTGTACATATACTTAAGGTCGATTCATTTTGTGCTTTTATTTAATTTTTTATTTTGTCGGATCAAATCAAATATTATTCGATTATTCGATTCGAAAAATCAAATACCAAATCAAATAATGATTTTCATTATTCGTCGGTATCAAACCAAATCAAACGTCGGCTCGAAAAAATTTCAAATCAAACCAAATAATGGCATTATTCGGTATAGTTCGGTTCGATCACAACCCTACTGACATCCCCTTTCCCATCACATCTCCTCTTTATTTCTTTCCCCTTCCCCAAGTTTTACATCATCGTCATCATAATAGTTCTATTCATCCTCTTCTTCTTTTTAACTTGTTGACTTTATGGGCCGGTTTTCGAGTTTAAAAAAAATGAAAATAAAAAATAAAAAAGGGATATGTTACTTCTTACTGCTTCCTTACCCATCTTCTTCCTCTCATAATTACTGTCTTTCCTCTCTCTCTCTCTCTCTCTCTCTACCATAATAAATCAAAAAAAAACTCAAAAACCATGGTTAGAACCTCTCTTAATCATCCTCTCCATGTAACTCCACTTGCTACTATTGATCCATCTCTAATGGATCCTGTAGCCTCCCTCCATCCCTCACCAAAACCAAAATCGAAAGATCCCCAAGACAATGCTTCTAGCAAGGGTAAGGCCAAAAGGGGTCGAAGTACAGCTCCTTCCAAGGTAACAAAATCCAAAGTCCCGGCCTCACCAGAACCGACTCCTATCACTGTATTTGCTTCTGATAAATCGTCGGAGAAAAAGCGAAGAAAAAGCAACAGGAATATCCATGCTTCAAAGACTACCGTTCCACAAGATTGGTCCGCTTCTCCCTCTGATATTATCAAGAATGTGGTTGACAGTATACTTGATTCTGAGAAAACAGTGTCCAACAAAACCGCTCCTAAGGGTCAGCCAAGCATGTCTGAAAAATCCGGGTCGGAAGCTCCAATTGAAAAATCTGGGTCGAAAGCTCCGATTGAAAAAACCGGGTCGGAAACCCCAATTGAAGATGCCGGGTCTGAAAGTATCTCGAAACCCGCCCCCGGTCAAAAAAAAAGGGAAAGGAAAATTGGAGGTACAGTATCTCCTCCCCACTGATCCAGTCGATGTGATGAAAAGATGGGATAAAAAATCCGTGGTCAAACAACTCTCGGCATTAGATCTACCGTCGGCCACGTTTCAGAAGTGCATGCTCCTCCTTGACAAATATACAATCCGCACTTCACGGATTTTTCCGGTTGAATGGTATGATTCCTCTCCCGCTTTCTCGTTCTTTAAGCCGATTTTGGAAACTCAGGGGTGGGTCAATTTGGTTCAAATGAGGGAGCCCATGTTTATTTCAGAAATTCTTCAGTTTCTTGCCACCATGAAAGTATCTGCTACCCAAAAAGTTACTGCCAAAGTGAACGGAAAACGACTCACCATCACTGCTGATGAAATAGCTGATATTTTGGGAATTCCGAATATTGGGTTTGACTTACTGCCCTCTTCCTCTTGGGTTACTTTACCCTATGCTACTCCTGCTCAAATCGCAAAAACCCTTAATCCTAAAGGTAGTGCCCTTGGAACGATTTCTGCTAGTACACTCTGACTCTCCCACAAAATTCTCTTTAACCTAATGGGAAGAACCATGCTACCTAAAATTTCAAAACAGGATGATAGGGGGAAAGTATCAATTTCTCAACAATATTTCCCATTTCATCTTGTTAAAAATTTGCCCATCAATTTCCCCAAAATTCTTATCCTGTGTCTCGACCAAATTGCAACTGACATCAAAAATCGCACCATTATCTCAATTCCCTATTGCATGTGGCTCTCGACTATACTACGGGCTAAGGGGGTTCTTATCTCATCTTCCATTGGAGCGGCTAATATGTTTTACCTCATGTCCTTCGGGAACTTATCGAGAATGTTGCTTGCGGATGAAAAGGGTAAGTTGGTACCTTTACGTCTTGCCAACAAGACGGAAAAGGTAAATGTTGGGGTTACTCGGGAAGAGGTCACCGAAATTGTGGAGAAGGGTATCTCCGGGTTGAAAGATTGGTTAGCTAAGGAGGTTCGGGTTTGGTTAGAGCAAGAACTCAATCCGCTACGGGAATTGGTTACGGAGATGCAAGCGGATATCCATGTCCCAAGATCTCTCCAAGTTAAGACAGGAGAGGCGGATGATGAGGATTGTGTTGATGATGATGATGATTGACTTGTTTAACCCACCCACCCACCCTACTTTTCTTATTAAAACCTACTGCTCTCACTATCCCTTCCCCTGTTTGTTTTGTGAACTCTTTTGGTTTGTATCTTTGACACTATTTGCAACAGTCCTAGTGACTGTTGCCTCTTGAACATCTTTTGTCTTTGCTACTATATGTCATGTGCTTATGTTTTTATGATATAACTTTAACTAAGGTGTTTTTCTTGATTCTTTGATGATGCCAAAAGGGGGGAAAGGTAAAGCATGCGTAGTTAGTCGTTTCTCTTAATCCTTCCTTGCTATTTGTGTCTAAGTAAATGTGTTGGTTAATCGGTTTAGGCATTGTTACCCTTTTTATGCTTAATCTCCCTTTCTTGTGTGAAACCTAATTAAATGATGATTGTGATCGACTAACTTGTTGAGGGGGAACTTCTAAACACTTATTTTTTATTGGGCTTGTCATCATCAAAGGGGGAATTTGTTGGGTTTGTTGATGACGACTAGCCTATTTAATTTGTGTTTTCTTAGTTCAACTTTTCAGGTTATGCTTAATTGAAAATTAGTTGATGAATGTTGAGATTGATCGTTTGAAGATCAAGACAAGAAGCCCAAAGAATCAAGAACGTCAAGAGTGTCACGATGTAAAGATAAGAGGCTTTCGATACATTGTAGTTAGTTCTAGTAACTAGCCAACCCAACTGTTTGCAACAGTTCGGTTGACTGTTACTTTTGTTCGACCCTTTCTCAAAAGAAAAAGATTTTAAACCTCAAAGCTTTTATCATTTAAATCTTTTCAAAAATGACTTTTTAAGTGTAGTGGTGAGCAAGCAAGTGCTTTTTGTTTGATCAAAAACGTTTTCCCAAATAATCCCCAAAATGGTTGTGAAGCTTTTTACTAAACACCAAAAAAGAGTTCCCTCTCTCCTAAAGTGGTTGCCTCAAAAGTAGTGTTTGTCCTATTTTGTTTGGCTTCGACCTTGAGCTTCATCCTTCTCTTTTATTTGGAAAACTCTTTACTTGCTTTCCTTGTTTCACTTCTTCAAGATTGCCCTTCTTATGTCTCCTTGATAAGACCAACTCTTTTGCTCCTTCCTAAAAGTGTTGACTTCTCTAAAGAAGCTTCAATCTTGATTTTTGCTCCTCTATAAAAGGAGATGCTCCATCACACTTATTCCCTAAGACTTTTCAGCCAAAAATCTCCCTTTGCAAATTGTCACTTAAAGTTTCAAAACCAAGAAAACTCTTTGCAAAATATTTTCAGTCTTCAGAAAGTCACAGTCGAACGAACTGT
Organism: Agrostemma githago; assembly: GCA_958450325.1. Lineage (NCBI taxonomy): Eukaryota > Viridiplantae > Streptophyta > Magnoliopsida > Caryophyllales > Caryophyllaceae > Agrostemma > Agrostemma githago. The sequence continues at coordinate 9,105,097 of OY288239.1, forward strand.
TGCATAGTGTCATGAGTGCTCTTGTCTAACTTAGTTAGATTGTAATATTGTAACTTCTTTGTAAGTTAATTAAAGTCGTTACCGGAGTAGGTCATTGGAGAGTTAGGAGACGGAGTAGTCTTCCAAACTCGAGAGCCGTAACCGGAGTAGGTTATTGGTTCTTATTGTAAGGGTTTAAGTTTTCGGAGTAGATTACTTAACTTTATTAATAAGAAAAGCATTGGACGTAGGCATTTAGAGTGTTGGCCGAACCAATTCAAAAACGTAATGTGTTCATGTTTTTCTCTTTTCTTCCGCCGCATACAAAGTAGAACACATGTCGTTTAGCTTCGCCTTCATTTGTTCGTGGATCAATTTTAGCTTTAGATGTGTTTTTCAAAGTGATTGCAACAGTCGATATACTGTAATATTTCTCTGTAACATCACCCTTGGTTAAGAGAAATAGAGGCAGTCAGACCACAGTCTACTATACTGTGACATTTGCTCTGTGGCTTAAACCCTTGCCAAGGCAAATCTGTCACGGTTAGACTGACTGTTGCATTTACTAGTCTTCACTTCTTTATTTATTTAGTTGTCCACTTAGTTTAACTCTATTTAATTAATAAAGTTTGAGTTAAAATATTAAAAGGTACCTAATTCACCCCTCCCCCTCTTAGGTACTTAGGATCCATGAACTCTTCACTTTTTATTAATGAAATGATCTATTCGCTAAAAAAAAGTGAAACGATCCGAAATTCGACCCAATTGATCCCGACCCAATTGATCCATTTGTCGGCCACGAGTATTATTTTTTCCCTCAAAGAGTAGAAACGCAACCCCAGACAAAACTTATCTGCCTTGAACTCATCCAATTAAATCACACGAAAATACTGTACACTCCGCAACACTTGTTTGAGTGTTCACAGCAAAAAAAATAAAACGAAATTGAAGCCTTGATTCACCGCATCAACTCTATTGTCGCCGGATCTTTCAATTAGTTCTGTTGGTTCTTAATTGTTTGATGTTACTTTCATCTTCATCTCCTATTCTTGTTTTGATTTCAATTAGTTTTCAACCTTCAATTAGTTTTATGGGGTCATAATTACTGTTAAGGTATGAATTTTGATGTGAATTTTGTACAAATTATGATGCAATGAACTTTCCAATCACGACTATTGTTAATGTCTATAGTTATGGTGTCTTGATTCTGGTGTCTTTGATGTCGAATTTCGGTAAATTTTGTGAGGTTGGTTGAAGTATAGATGGAAATAAAAGACATAACAATGGACCCAGTCGTGATCTTTATTTGCAATTTCATGTTTCATGTACAAGTTAGTTTTAGAATAAATATTGGCATACACATGTTTTGAGTTTGTAGTTCAAGAATTGAAACTACAAATGTTAGTACCGTAACAGAAATTAGTGTAATATTGAAATAATTATTTAAAATGAAACAGAAGAAGTAATAGTGGTAATGTATAAGAAATTAAGATCCATGGATACATTGTCCGAAGTTCGATGTTATTCGAATTCGAAGTTTATAAGTTATAAGTTATAGTGTTATAAGTTAAAATTAATACTCGTATAAGTTATAGTGTTATACTCCCACCGATTCTTTTTGTTCTTCCTACTTCATTATTATATACCTCACATATAATAGGGAGTAGGAAGAAAAAAAAAGAATTGGAGGGAGTAGTTAATAATGTAATATTTAAATATAAATATAAGTTAATATTTAAATATATTAAGAAGTTATATAACAATTATGAAAGTTAAAATTGATTATAATAACAAATAAATAATATAAGAACTAAGAAGTAAGAAACGTAAATAGAAGGAAAGAAATATTATTTTTATTGAATAATCATTATACAAACTAAAAGTTACAAATACAATCTTTGGAGCGTATATAAAAAACTAAAAAATAATTAAAGCGGACTTGTAAAATTGTAATTGAATAAATAATTGTCTATGATTCGGTACAAGAGTTTCAAAAATTAGTTAGCGGATCCTTATAATCTAAACAAGCCTCAACATTGTGTACATTGAATTGCACTTCGTGTTGTTTTCCGTGGAAAATTTTCTGTATTTAATTTACAAAAGTCATGCCAATCTTGGCGCCTTAATTGACACGTGTTCAAGTGCATAACTACTGCTTTGAACTCGGCGTGATAGCATCACCCACTAGACTGTCCTTAACACATAAGTTTAAAATGTGACAAGCACTCCGAATATGTAACAATTTACCATCTAAAAAAACATTAGGTAAACTAGTCTTCAACATGTTAGCGCAAGAAGTCATAGACGTTGCATTATCAAAAGTAACTTTCAAAATTTTATCTCTAATTTCATACTCGCATATCGCTCTCACAATAATGTCGTGGATATTATTAGCGGTGTACGGACATTCTAATCTAGCAAATTAAATTATTATTTTTGTAAAACTCAATCCTCATCTAGCCAGTGAGCCGTTAAACATAGTAATTAGAGTAATCGTAACCAGAGTCCCAGCCATCAGACATTAATGATATTCTAGATTTCATTTTTTTGAGGATTTCTATAAGCTCCATTTAATTTTAGCCTCCATATATTGTTTCATTGCTTTAATTTTAACACTTTTACGACTCGTTTCTTTATGAGCCGGTTGGTTTGCTCTTAAGTATCTGTTAAACGCTGGGTGTTTAGCTAGAGCAAAGGTTTTTGAATTATCATTCTGGATAATTCGTCAGCACATGTGTTATAATCATAGGTATATTCTTGTTGTGAGGAGGTCGGGTCACAAATTGGTTAATGGATGTTTGATCGACGTCTTTGGGAGCACATTTTTTAGCGTGTCGTCCTAGGTGACCGGTACCCGATGAACTTTTAGCACTTAACACAGTCTTACAGTTGTTATTACATCTAGCAAATTTTTTATCTACACTCTGAGTGAAACTTTGCCATTCGTTACTTGTGCTTTAATTCAACCATTTTTGCTTCCGTCTGCCAAATTATCTCATTGCCGGGTGGTTGAACCGTTTCGGTTTGTGGGATAATAACATTTGTGAATTTTGACACTCTTTGTGCCAATGTGTCGTGTGCAGATTCTGTAGACTATTATGGTCCAAATTGTGTAAACGCTGTTTAACCCATTTGATCAAATTGATCAGTATGACCGAATTGACCTGTTTGTGCAAAAGGATACGGTGGTAAAGGTGGTCTCCCCGACATTGTGGACGTATCAAAAATAAATTGGTTGTGCGTCATGTTAAAAGTTTGTTGGGACCCTTGTCCCGTTGGCGCCTCGGTTAAATCGTAACCGTAAGGGGTCGACCCGCTCGGGGTGCCAAAGTTCATGAATGAAGGCGTGATACCGGACCATTGGTTAAATTGTGAGGCCGTAAATTGATCATGTGCCTCCGATTGTGGTGTTTGTGACCCGGAGGGTTCTACTCTACCTTGACGTTGTGATCGACTTTTTTTTTACGCCGACTCGGTGTTGCGTGATTCCGAGATGATTTTAATATTTTAACGAGTTAATAATATAATTATCAAGTTAGTTATCAAATTAATTACCAAATTAATTAACAATTCAAATAACAAATTTAATAATAAACACCAATATAGTTAAATCGGTTTTTTCTAACGTTAACATATTAATTAAGGAAGAAAACTCAATGAAATACCAACTCTTTATTACCATACTTAGACAACATAATAATGATGATTCATTATTAGTTAACAAATTATTCACTAGTTAACTTATAATAAGTGAATAAGTCACTCAAAAAAAAAGTGAATTAAGTGAAAATTATTTACAAATTAACTTAATTAATACGGTGGTACATCTTTCATCATCCACCTCCTAATCAACCTAAAAAAAATTGAAAATTGAAATTGAAAAAATTGAAATCAACCTATTCCCTCCTCTTAATATATCATCTTTATTCCCTCCTAATATATCATCCTCGCTTATCATCCTCCTCATCTCTCATCTTCCTCGAAAAAATTGAAAAGTTTCATGGTGTTCGAAAGTCGAAACTCTGAAGATTTTTCAAGGGAGTCAAGGTAATAGTATTTGTTCCGGATTGATTTTTGTTGTTTTAATGCTTGATTGAACAATTTCAATTTCAAAATTCAGTTCGTTGGTGATGGTGAATTAGTTCGCGAACGAACTAATTCGTAAATCGGGGGAATTAGTTCGGAAATCGTGCCGGCGAACTGCGAATCTGGTAACACTGCTAAGATCTCTACCTAATACATGTTCCTGCTGAGTTCGAGTCGGATTTTGTGTTCCAAAGGATGGAGTTGTAGGATATAAGCTGTAACTCGATGTTTGTTGTTTTTGGTAAACCAAATGGGGAAGAACAGAAGATGTTCTGGTATGTAGGCTGTACGGCTTTACCCCCACCTCTTTTTTTGGTGCAAATGTAAGTATATTTCATATGATCAAATTTACATCCAAGTCAACCATACATCACTTCAACTCATCATCGCATCCACCTTATCATAATACCTACTAGGAACTATCTTTCGTTGAGTTCGGATTTTTAGATCTATTTCATTTCTAATCTTACCTATTATATACTTAGGACTTACGGCCACCATGTTAATACGACAATGGTTTCTAGCCCACCAAATATAGTACCAAATTCCTATGATAATAGCAGCCACAACATGCTTATAGAAGAGCGATTTGTGTCTGAACTTATTCCACCATTCCCAAGTGTTTTTAGCTGATATTTGCACTCCAGCTGCAAGTTTAAAGCATTCCATAGCGTAGCAGCAATCCGTAAACAAATGCCTGTGTGTTTCCGTGCCATCTCCACACAAGAAGCATCTACTGTCCACCATCATCTGCATACGAGCTAATCTGTCTTTAGTAAGTAGCCGTTCGTTGCAAATTAGTCAAGCTATGAACTCATATTTAGGTATCCCCAATCTTGTCCAAGCCAAATTACACCAAGGCACCCTCTGTCCATGGTTGTGTATCCAATTATATCCCTCTGCTACAGCATACTCTCTTCCTGTGCTGATCAAAAAGGGAAACAATTATTGGTATAGAATAGATCCTTAACCCAGCAGATCTTACGCGAAGACCAACTCGAGTTAAGAGTACCCCACCTCTTTGTACCTTTAAATGTGAGGCGTAACATCAAGTCCCTTTTATGCATTGTAGAAATTTTGGGTATGTTGAACTCGTCGTTGAGGGTAATTGTTACTCGTATATCTTAACAATGAGCTCTACCAATTGTTTGAATTGGTTGTCTCTTCTTATTTTCAATTTTAGTTTATCTTTGGGGCAGACTAATTTATTGAAATGCTTCCACTTGGGGTGAAGAACACATGTTTTAAGATGATGAACATGTCATGTCGTGACTGTCGTCTCTTTAAGTGTTGACGTGGACTTTGGATGGTTTTTTTGGCACTGAATTCGTTTCTTTTCTTATAGCTTGCGGATAGCTGAGACTTGAGTGTGATTACCAGCTCAGTTAGATGTTGTAATCTTTGCTCCGTGGTTTATCAAATCAGGGTCGTGACAGTAAAAAAGAACTTTATGGCAAATTACTATGATCTAGATGATATCCTTGCGGAAGAAGAGGTACAACTTGTCTTCGTCTTCTTTAAGCTTTTATTGGATCAAATTCTGAATGCTAATTATCCTTTTGTAATGGGTATGCTTACAGTTCATTCCAGTGGTTTTTCAGAAGGCAGCGACTGGGGTTGGGCCCCTTGATCCGAGTTCTGAGACAAATAATGTAACTTTTCGTAACACGCTAAACTTTAAAGCAAAACACACGTTGAGAGGAAAGGCCAAAAGGGTTAGCGAAGGAGAGGCCAAAAGAGCTAGACCCAAGATTATAACAACTTTTTTTTCTTTTTCTTTTTCTAGGTTGAACAAGGAGCAAAAGTGGAGCTGCCCTTCTGGCTTGCTCATGAATTACATACTAGACAAACAGTCATTATGAGCGTTCCACAGTGCTTCAATCAAACGTACTGTCTCCAAAGTTCCATCATTACTTTGTTCCTATTAATTCATATATGGACTTTTTCTGATGAAATTCTTCGCAAAAGGATTCCGATTTAAAAATACTCATGGGACCTTCACACGACAACCTTGTCAATATCCATTTTTCAGTGGTGGTCTGTCTGATATAGTGCTCATTATGCTGATTGTTTCTTAAACCAGGACAAGGAAGGAAATCCAGGCTGATCCTGGATCTGTTGATCTACGAAACCGGTGCCAATACTTCTACGAATTAGGATGCAAGATAGCGCCTGTGTAAGCTTCTACTTTATGTATGGTTATTTTTTAACTCTTGTCTACTTCCATTACTAAGACCCGATATTACAATTCTCCTCCGAGTAAAGATTTAAATTGGTCTATTGGCTGAAATGGAGCACTCCGTATTATTTTCTGCCTATACTGTTAGCAGGTACAGTAAATTGGCCCACCACTAATTTGATTCTTATATCTCCTAGGGTCGGTGACAGAACGATTGGACCGTTTCTTTTGTATGCATTTACAAACAGGTATAAGGAAGTACTCAGCAAATCCCACACTGCATCTTTCACAGCCTCGTCGAAACCCCTTACTCTGCTTACTAAAGAAGAAACTCACTGTGAGTTTCCCCTTCTTCCCTCTCCTAAGTACAACATGATCGATGGCTCTCAAGTTACAATACCAAAGGCCTTTAATGTTTGACCAACCTATTCAGCATGTAATATTGTAATCTAATCACTAATACAAGACTTACTGAGACATGTATGGAGATGGCGTATATCATTTGCTTACTATTTCATTTCACAATGTTGTTTCAGTGTGCGAGGCAGCTCAAGCCTCTATGTTAGCCTTCAAGAAGTGGCGAATCGGAGGCTCTAGATTTGAGATACCTTCCATTCTTGGGAAGAAGAGAAAACCTACAGAATAGTTGGTTTCTTTTGTCAGTCTTATTTCTACTGTTTTCATATTTAATTATTTTTTACTTGATGATCGGTCTCACAGTGTCACTAAACATCATTTCATCATTGTAACAGAAGTCGAAGACTGTAATACTTCATGACTAACTTGCATTAATATGGAAACTATAGCTTAGTAATCAAAAGTCCATTTGATGGTTGTTGAGCTCGATCATGAATGGTATTGTCTTAGCAAACCTGACCTTTCGGCTTTCAGGATCAGTATTCGCTTAGCTTAAACCCTTTCCTCTCTAGGCAGGGTCTGACAATATCCCGTTCACTGTCAAAAGTGTGGCTGGCAAGTGGTAACTCAGCTGAACCTTCTCCCAATCCCACGACTTAATGTACATAAAACAAAAAAAATTGTACGTAAAAGAAAACATCATTGAGCAGGTTGTAGCTTTGGTAAGCTTAATACGGAGAGGCTAAATATAAAAAAATAACCGCTAGAAGGAGGGTTTAAACCTCCGACCTTGTGGTTAACAGCCACACGCTCTAACCAACTGAGCTATTCCAGCTTCTTATTAAGTAATTCGGTTAATAAATAAATAAAAATGTTGTATCGACTCGACCTAGAAACCACTTTAGAGTAACATTATTGAGAGAGTCAAAGTAATTTTGATGAAAGTCTTAGAGATTTTTTGGTAGTCTCGTCTCGGGGAAGTCTTAAGATTTTTGGTAGTCTTGAGAAGATTATTGGTATTTTTGAGATGAGTCTTGTCTCAAGACTCGTGTGAGGTTTACCAATAATGTACCAAACTCTTAAGTTGAGTCTTTAAGTCTTGAATTTTAAAGATTCAACTTAAGACTTTTGTGAGGTCATGACTCATGTTGCATATTTCTCGAAATATTATCCAATAAACGATTTGTATTTATACAATTTTTTTATTTTCTATTACTTTTAAAGTCTCACGTCTTTGTTTAATTGTCCATCTATTCCTAATTATTTTTCCGTTTCGGTCATTTGTTTATCTTTTATATTATTTGTAAGAAAATTTGTAATCAAATGTAAATAAATGAACATTAATCCTCCTTTTTGTTGTTCGACTCCTAATAAAATTATTAAATACGAAATACATATTTAGCTAATAAGACACATAATTATCCAATTTGAAGTACGGAGTAATTACCTAATTAAATACTTAAGGAACTAATTTCACTTAATTAACTAATTAAAAACTTATTTAATAAATAAAAATACAATTTCACTTAATTCACTAATTAACCGAGTTAACGTAATTAAACACTTATTTAACAAATAAAAATGCAATTAAGTAATTAGACGTAATTAGATAGTTAAACACGAAATTAACTATTTTAATATGGTCGTTATTTTGAAAAGGAAAAGAAACGGATGACCGTCTGTGGACATGACATAGGTCCACCCCGACGCGGCCACGCGCGGGTTTGGGGAGGCGAATGAATCTCCAAATGAGAATGGATCGAATTGAAATTTAAATCTATGTGGAGTCGCCACCGAACTTTGTGGGAGTTCGGGCCCGTTCGAACCCACTCTATGTCGTAGTGGGCCGTATACAAAATACGGCCCATTTCCGATGTCAGAGTTTATTGGGCTCGTCCCGTTGCATTTGATACCGATACCGACATTATCGGATATCGTGTATTGAATGACTCTCGTGCGCCAACGGTTTTGGGCATCCGGAAACCGAGGTTCTGAGTAAGGAGTGAGGGTACGTGTTGGGAAGCCCACAAAGGACACCCAACCCCGCCTGCACTTAGCGGCCTCTACTAAGATCTCGAATGACTTTCTAATACACGCGTTAGTTAAATGGTGAAGATGCTTATGCAAACATTGCTTTCCTAAGCATGCGAGAAATTGAAAAAGGGTTTCTATGTCAATTTAATGCAACTAAAATATTAACGTCCAAGTTGTATTTTAGCATGTTGGTTCATTTTAGTACAATAAAATAAACAACCAAAATTGACAAGAGAAACAACAAACGTGTTAGTAATGATATAACGATATTAACGGTTTGTGCAAATATTGAATGAGACGAGATTATGTAAATAAGATGATGCAGAGCTTGAGAAGTGATGTTTCACGTGATGGATTAGACACGTGTTGACTTAAGTCATGAAAAGAAAGTTAGCGAGACTTGAATGCTATTGTAGGACTCACGGTTTAACGTGATAAAGGGCCACTCGACCGAGTCATTATGGGACTCGACCGAGTGGACCTCTGAAAAAGGTTCTGTCCGGATTTTGGGACTCTACTCGATCGAGTTATTGACCAGCTCGACCGAGTACGTTGCCACTCGACCGAGTCACTGTGAGACTCGACCGAGTGGAGGTCAAAAAGACATTCTGTTTCGGTTTTTATGATGTCACTCGATCGAGTGGCGTAGGCACTCGGTCGAGTGGCACCTGTACGAACCAGGTTCGTTTGCAATTTTATTATTGATTTCGAAATTGCTTTTGATTTTGATGATTTGATGAATTGGGCATAAACATTGTGGAATTTAAACTCAATTCTGAATTTGAATACTCGTTGTATCTCATATTCGATTATTGAATCGATATGGGATAGTAGAGTGAAAATAAGAGAAAATTGTTTTAAGTCGTTTTAAATTAACTACCGCGATATGAATAGATTTTCTCCGCGTTTAATAATGTCGCGATTCTAGCGAATCGTATGACTATTATTTTAGCATCGACGAAAAAATCGCCTTAGTTAATTAAATTGACTAGATCGTTAGATTCGACATCCAATTATGGAATTGGTGTCGACTCTAACGGATCAACACTTTGCTTGAATTAGAGGATTGATCCCCTCGGCTTTTCCGACATCGAAATAAATCCCTAGAGATTGTGATGTCGGATCCGCGTCAACGGGCTTCGACCCTTATTAAAAATAATGCTTGTTTTGGAAAATCGATGTGAATATGCGATGCAAACGAAAATAAACGAATTATTGTTTAGGTTGACTCGTTTCAATAATCAAGCGATCGGGGTGATGGGATAAGCGACCGGCAACGCTGTGTGCAGTACACTTGTATATTCGGGTTTTCTTATCCCACCATCACTCACACTCGACACAAATTCACGAGTATTTTAATGTTTTGTAATACTAGCGATATTAGGACGCGAGTAAGATATAAAAAAACGAGATTATGACGATGACGATAGACGACACGAGGCGAGAGAGAAAAGGAGAAAAGAGAAGAAACGGGGTTTTGGCACCCTCAACCTACATGTTCCTTATGCTCGGACGGGACTCGTAGTGGCGGCTTGCACGGGAGTTTCGAGTATGTAGGCTAAGTTGTGGTGGTTAGGGTGTTGAATTCCTAAAGCTAGGTTTAGGTTTTCTATTCCTAGGCTAGGGCTAGGGTTTGCTCGGTGTAGAGTAGAGTTTGGATTAGGATTTCGAGATGTGTAAAGTTTAGGGTTGCAAAAGGTTGAAAAAAAGATGTTCAATTGAGTGTGCATGGGGTTGCTTATATAGTCAAAGTCAAGGACCCCGATTAGGGTTACTCGACCGAGTAAGTGGCTGACTCGGTCGAGTGGCCTAGTGCGTCAGCCGTCGGGCTTGAATAAGGGCCCACTCGATCGAGTGGGTGAGGCACTCGATCGAGTGGCCCAGCTGGGTTGCGCGGGTCAGCTGTTTTGGACCGTGACTTGGGTTTTTGATGAGTTTGTTTTTTGAATTGGACTTTTGTGTTTGAGTGGTTGTTTTGATGTGTCTCGGAAACGACTTTGACCAGGGTTGACCCAATCGCTAAAAGTCGGTTTTATTTCCGGTGTCGGTTTTGGCCCAAATTAGTCTCGTTTGACTCGGAATGGTCCACCGGGCCTGGATTTGAGGTTAGTTTTGTGAGATTTGTACTCCATAAGTGCTTTAGCCAACAACTAATGGATTTGAGCCCATATCCGAGCGCGTAGAAACACGTTAGCGTCCGATCATCATCGGGTGTTTTTTGGAAACTACCATAGACACTTGGCGGTCAAAATGCGGGTGTCTACAGAGCCCCCACTCTGACTGAGGCTTGGACAAGGCGAAAGTCAGAGTAGCTACCAAGCCAATCGAGGATTGAAACCTGGCAGACTTTCGATCGGGTCGTTTATAGTCCATTAGACTCGCGTGAAGGGCTCGCCAGCCATAAGCTAGAAGTCATACCTGAGCTGATGACGATAACTCCGTGGGGAATTGGACTTGTCGCATAAGCCCTGGGTGTGCCTGTATGTAGGCCCATCCCGTGCTATTCCGGGAAAATGCCACCTAGGGCTTTCCGCTGGGGAGGTAAAGTGGGTTGTAGGTTCCTGCTTGAGTCATACCTGTATAAGTTACATAAAATCCGTATGCAACACGTAGGTAGAAAAATGACTCGCGCTGGGGAAAATGATTTTTTGAAATTTTTGAAAATTTTGAAAATTTTGAAAATTTGAATTTTGTTTGAAATTTTGACTCCTAAAGAAATTAGGAAAGTTCGGGATGAATATTTTGTGCTAGTATCGGGACTAGGCTTGTGGCTTCATTCCGTTTAGGATTAGGAAACTGTTGTGATATGGAAAGAGGGTTGTATTTTAATGCTATAAATACCTCTTCTATGCGTTGATTTTTCCTCACAAATTCCTCCACAACTCCTCCCTTCTCAAAAGAAAGACCTCTTATTCTTCTCAAGAAAAATAGGCATGGGAATCGACAGGTTAACTGTGATGCTGCAGTAATGGTCCCGACGTTTTAGGGACGGGGATATAGTGGCTTTGAATCAGACGGGTATTAGTCAACTGTATACATTCCGTCAGATGCAAGTTGATCGCCACTTTCAGGATGCCTGCTTGTCTTACTGGGACGACATATATCATGTCTTTGCTTTCCCCCGGGGCGAAGTCTGCCCTTTACCTGAGGAGATTGCAGCTATAGGAGGATGGAACCCGATGCTCCGTCCTGCTGTCCCGTACTCGATCTATGACCCAAAGAGGAAGCTTCGAGAATTTCTAGATGTGGACATGACATAGGTCCACCCCGACGCGCCACGCGCGGGTTTGGGGAGGCGAATGAATCTCCATATGAGATGGTCAAATTGAAATTTAAATCGAAGTAGGAGTCGCCACCGAATTTTGTGGTTATTCGGAACCATTCGAACCCACTCTATGTCGTAGTGGGCAGTGTACAAAATACGGCCCATTTCCGATGTTAGAGTTTATTGGGTTCGTCCCTTAGCATCTGATACCGATACCGACATTATCGGATATCGTATATTGAATGACTCTCGTTGCCAATGGATTCGGACATCCGGAAACCATGGTTCTGAGTAAGGGGTGAGGGTACGTGTTGGGAAGTTCACTAAGAACACCCAACCCCGCCCGCACTTAGCGGCCTTTACTAAGATATCGTTCGTTTTTGGTGTACACGCGTTAGTTCGACGGTTGAATGATATGCAAAGATTATTTTCCCTAGACATGTGAGAGAAAAATAAATGGGTTGCTAAGTCGTTTAATGCATATTAAACTAATAACGTCAAAGTGATTTTAGCATGTGAAGTTCGTTTTAGTCTAATAAAACGATAAAAACAAAATAAATTGCTACAAACACGAGAAAACGAGTTAGTAACGATGAATAATTTGAATAAAGAAGTAAATAAATAATGTGCATGATTTTTGAAAAGATTTATGTCACGTGATGGCTCAGCACATGTTGACCGAGGTCAAAAAAAGGTATTTATCGAAATATGTCGCGAAAGCCGCTTTTTATGTAGGATTCGAAAAGAATAAAAAAATAGAAAAGCGAGGAAACAAAAAAAGAGACCCGACTAAGCAGGCCATCGCGCGAGTCGCCTGACAGGCGCGCGACTCGCGTGGTGGTCTGTTCGGGTTTTTTTTTTTTGTCGAAAATCGTTAATTTTTATAAATCGCGTACAAATATGGATTAATTTATATCCGATTCATATTTTCGATATTCGTCGTATTCGATATTCGATTATGAAATCGATATCGAATAGTCGGAATGATTTTAGAAAAGGTTTTGAAAAAAAGTTTGTTTTGAGCGAAAAGTAAAAAAAAAGAATTTTGAACGAAAAAGATGTTAATTCTCTCCGCGTATAAAGTAGTCGAATTTTGTTTAAAAAGATGTAACGATTTTATTAGCATCAACGAGAATTAATTAATTTTGTTCTTGTTAGATACGATATTCGATTAGAGAATCGATATCGTATTTTAAGAACGTTATAAAAAAATAGTTTTTGTAGTATCGATTATTAGAAATAATGAGAAATATGTGACGAACGACCCATATTAAAAATACGAAACGACCGACGACACGACTCGAAAAAAAAACGAAAAAAAACGTAGAGAAAGGGAGAGATGAAGAGAAGAATCGGGTTTGATTTACACCCTCAACCTACATGCTTTGTTTTCTCGGGAAAAGGCTCGTCGGAAAGTGGCTTAAACTTGGGAGCATCGAGACGATGCGGGATGAGTTAAGGTGTTATTTTGGGCGTGTGATGGGACGGGTTTCGGCCGGTTTCTCTGGGTCGGATTCGTCGGTATTTTGGTACTTGTATGAACAATAAATGTGTGTCGAGGTTGATGAATAATTCTAGATTAATTCTAAGTTTTTGATGAATGAACGTGGATGTTAGATGTGTTTTTTTTGATGTGTGTGTCGTGAGGGTCCTATTTATAGGAGCAGAGGTTTAGGAGAGGTGTCTTGCTTGGACAACAAGAAACACCGGTTTGGATAGGAAACGTAAGAGTTCGAAAGGAACGAGAACTCGCTTTCTTGGTGAAGAAGGCAAAGAACTCGGCTGGTTTGGCTGATTTCGGCCGAGTGTTTGACACTCGGTCGGTAATTGCTTTAGTTTTTCGGATAGAATTCCACTTGAGATCAAATTCTACCTTTAACGGAATTGTTTAATGTTTTTGAAGCTGATTTTTTGTAGTATTGGAGTCCAAACCGGACATGTGAGGTGTCACGGTTGGTCCGTGAGTCTCGGGAAATATCTTTGACCGGGTTTTGACTCGGTCGCTAAAAAGCAGTTTTGCCCCTGGTGCCGGATTCGACCCAAATTAGTCTTATTTGACTCGAAACGACCCACTGGGCCTGGATTTGAGGTTGGTTTTGTAAACTTTATACTCCGTAATAAGTCTAAACCAAATGTCCATGATTACGAGCCCATATCCGAGTCCATCAAAGCACGTTTACGTCCAATCATCATCGGGTGTTTGGCGGGAACTATTATAGACACCTGGCGGTCAAAATGTGGGTGTCTACATAGCCCCCACTCTGACTGAGGCTTGGACAAGGCAAAAGTCAGAGTAGCTACCAGGTAAATCAAGGATTAAAACCTGGCAGACTTCCGATCGGGTCGTTTATAGTCCATTAGACCTGCGTGAAGGGCTCGCCAGCCATAAGATAGAAATCATACCTGGGTTGATGCTGATAATGTCGTGGGAGCTTGCCTTGGAACCTATGGGTATACCTGTTTACAGGTACATCCTGTCTTAGAATTGCGCGGGAGCTTGCCTTGGAAGCTATGGGTATATCTGTTTACAGATATATCCTGATTATTCAGTAGAAAATGTCACCTGAGCTTTCCACTGGGGAACTTTTCTTAGAATTTCTCGGGAGTCTTGAGTGTACCTGTATGCTGACACAATTTGTATGTAACATTTAGGTGAAACACCGACTCATGTTGGGGAAGAAATGATGACTTTTTTTTCGAAAATTTTGAAAAGAAAAAAACGCTGAATTTTTTTTGAAAAGTTTGGAAATAAGGATACTTGGGATGACTTTGATTCCTAATCGGATTCTGACACGGATTCCTAAAACTCCCCGGTTAGGCCTGTATGCCTAGATGAAGTGTGATAAAAATTCCTATTCCCGTGGTTAGGGGTGTTCAAAAATTGACCCGGTCCGGCAAACCGGACCGGACCGGACCGTATGGTCCGGGTCGGTCCAGACCGGGACACGTACCGGTCCGGTCTCCGGGTCCCAAAAAAGTTGGTAACCGGTCCCCGGTCCGGTCCGGTCCGGTCCGGTCCGGTCCACACTTTAAAAAAATATCAAATTTAATGTATTTTTACGGTCCGGTCCGGTCCGGTCCGGTCTTAAGAGGGTCCGGTCCGGTCCGGTCCGGGTTTCTTTGTTAACCGGTCCGGTCCGCGGGTTTGGGTTTTTTGGGTTTCCGGTCCGCGGGTCAAACCGGTCCGGTCCGGTCCGGTCCGGGTTTGGACCGGTGAACACCCCTACCCGTGGTGACTAGGAAAGGGATTTTCTCAAATGGCTAAGTTTTGCAAATTTTAAAATGAGAATTTGAAGAGAGAGATATATCGACAGACTCGACTCTGGACGCGAGAGGACGAGTTGACAGACACGACTTTGACTCTCTAAGGGTTAGACCGTGACTCGGTAGGGGGTGGGCGACCTAAGATGACAAGACTCTTAAGTTGCGTTATCCCGTAGCCTAGGCGAGTGGCAACATGGTCGAAGTCGAAATGGGAACGACCTGTTATAGGGGAATTGCAGTAGTTTGTAATGAGACTGTTTTAGCAGGACAGGACTTTTAGTAGTAGCAATGCCGTAGTCTAGTGTTCTTCTGGATTTTTGGTTTTGGGGCATATTCCCAAAGTGGATATTGCTTCGAGTCCTGACAGATTCTTGTCTTCGACTGAGCCAAGTACTAGGACACACTACAGAAAAAAGGCTAGATTTTTTTGAATTTATCTGGATTTTGTGAGTGGATGGAGGTTTCCTGTCTAAGAGAAGCCCCCAGGACGACAAAGCTAGCTGTTGAGAACATGATGGTGTCGTGATCGGAATAATGGCGCTTTTTGAATGTGTGTCAATGTGGGTGGTTGTGCCTCTGTTGAAAGGCTGCCTACGTATTCACGTGTGGTGAAATCAAACCAAGCCGTAGTTCAGTGGATTGAAAGATATATAATGGTGCCTAGTTTACTAGGGCTTTGTGTGTAACTAGCCATAGCAATGGTGTAGGCTAGGTGCATTCCCAATGATGTCTTGACCAAAGGGCTGGAATAGTTAAGATGTTAATTCTGTGACTGTGAGCATTCTCCGGGATAGCCCCCAGAGGTGGTGTGAACTATTTGGGCATGTTCTATGCCGACTGCAAGTTGAGTTCCCGTGTTTGGGGCTGGTAACTGGTTTAGATGTTTTTGGAAATGTGGAGCTAGGTCGCACGTGGCTTTGATGTTTCGAAATCTGGAGCTCGATTTTGTGGAGCTAAGGCTTCGAGGGTAAGGTATTGTAATGTGGTAGGAAAGGGGGAAGTCGAGTAAAAATGACTCGGACTTCGATCGGGCAGGTTGATAATGCGGGATCTGGTTTCCATGTCTGGCACTAAAGGTTAGGGTGTATCCTATGGAGCTTGAATCCTCAAAATTCTGGGTTGTCTCTAGCCTAGGTCTCGAGAAGGTCTTGAGGGTTGTAATGTGGGAAGGCTAGATGTGGTGTTAGCTGACCAGCTTGACTGTCTCTGCCCTATTGGATGGTATGGGTATTGATAATTTTTGAATTGACTGTTTCACGGTCATGGGTTTTTGAAGTCTTTGGGTTGACCTCTTAGCCCCGGTCATGGGATTCTTCATTTGAGTTGACCGTGTCTGGTCGAGAGATGTTGATAATTCTTTTTTGATCATGGCCAGCTTTTTTGTTTTGGCCTTTTGCTTTTTTTTTTCTCTTGGACTTTTGATTTTTTTGTCCAGCTTTTTTTTTGTCGGTCAGACTAACACCTAAGGTAGGGACTGGCTAGTCTTATTGGATGGGTGTTTATTGTGGGAAGTGGGCTTGCCTCCCGTCTTGAACCCAAACTAGAAGACTACCCAGATTTGTCATAGGATTCGATATACTCCTGCTACGGGTAGTTATGTGGCTTTCTATACCAGACATGGAATAGGTAAAAGGAAAACACGGGCTCGGTTTCCTGCAGTCATTATAGATGTGCCTATAATAGTCACGTGCATGTGCTCACAGTGTACGATGGTGCTCATCATGTTCTCGGAAACATTTAAGGAAAGCATATAGTGGAGATAGAATATTGAAAGCTGATTTTATTGAATTTTTTAAAAGAGGACAGAATACAAATGACTCTGACTCTGATTTTGAAATTGAAAGGAGTAGAATATCCTAGACTCGGACTCAGACTCAGACTTAAACCAAACCTAGACTCTTGGATGAGGTTGTCAGTAGTCTTCGGCTTCTAAGGACTCAAGTGGATGTCCATTATGGCCTTCGGTAGAAGCTTCACCCAGATCTTCATTATGTCGAAGATCATCTTCGACCCTAGTGCCCATTTCAGTTAAAGTGGCGAAGTTG
This sequence comes from Agrostemma githago, assembly GCA_958450325.1. Lineage (NCBI taxonomy): Eukaryota > Viridiplantae > Streptophyta > Magnoliopsida > Caryophyllales > Caryophyllaceae > Agrostemma > Agrostemma githago. The sequence goes on from OY288239.1 coordinate 9,122,306, forward strand.
GGTATGATAGCATACCGGAGATGGACCCGGTAGGAAGGGAGGAGGTTCTTGACAAAGGCCTCAACTAAAGTTTTTTCATTGGGCTTCTCCACCAGCTTCACGCTTTCGGCCCTCCAGCGTTGGAGGTATTTGGTGAAGCCTTCTTTGGGCTCCTGGGCCATGACTTCTAGGGTCCGCATAGTAGTCTGAAGTTCAGTATTATCAGAATAGTTTTTAGCGAACTCGGTAGCCACATCTTCCCAAGTTGGGAATCTTTTTGCATTAAGCCTATAGAACCAGGCTTTTGGGTATTTCCCGAGGGATGCGCCGAACAAATTGATGAACATGTCGGCTTTGACCCCCTTGACTGCCATGAATTGTTTGAAAGCTCGGAGGTGTAATAATGGATCCTCCGTCCCTTCGAATATGGGTAACCCTTCTAAGTTGAGATCCTTTGGTAGTTTCTCACTAATGGGTGTATATTCTCGGGTATTTTCCGTGTGGATAGTGTTGTTCATTGAAAAGTGGACCTGTTCCTCCAGTTTTCGGACGGCGCTGACCAGTTCAGCTATGGGCCCAACGGTTTCATTCCTGACCTTAAGAGTCCTTTGCTCCACGGCGCTCAAACGGTAGCAATGGCGGTTTGGTCGGTCCTGATGGCTGTCAGTTGGGCCTCCATCTTAGCCAGTGAGGCGGTCAGCTCGTCTATGGCTTGTTGTGTCATGGCTCGGGTGTGGGGTGGCCTGTCTGTAAGGGCACCGCGTAATCAGTAACTGACCCAGATCTTAGAATCAAAGAGTACATCCCGAGAAAGGAAAAGACTAGACGAGAAAAGACCGAAAACCGACTTCTAGACGGATGACCCGTGGATGGTGGGCCTTCCTTAGGATTTGGCAAAGTGGGCCTAGTCCCGTTCGAAGGAAGGTCCACGTGAGAATTCCCCAGACTTTGGACTCGAGTGTGTAAACGGGCTTCCCTTTGCAGGAGTTTGTCCTACGAAGGTGGGCCGTGCCTTGACAAATAAGGCGGACTGGGATAGGGAGGAAATCCGTGATGTAAGATCGACGGAGTTTCGACGTTATAGACTCTTACAACCTATGACAAGACCCGACACTGCTAAATACGGGAAATCCTAAGAAGAAGAGGGTTTTGAAAAGAGAATTTGAATTTGAAAACCGAACAAGGTCGGATAGGATGGCCCGATTTTTTTTTGAAAATCGAAAAAAGTGTTACCGGGCCGAAGTTTTGGATTTTTTGAAAAGGTTTGGACAGCATACCGGCTAAAAATAGGCTATTTTGAGTCAAAATCATAAGTCCTAAATTCGATAGCTTTCCGGGTTTTGAAAAATGGATGGGTTTGAAAAGATGTGAGTTTTTTTTGAAAATGACGGTTTTTGAAAAAGACCAAAGAAGATCAAGTAGCATGTAGTCACGGAAACAGTATAATGACACCATGTATGCTCTTAGTCTAAGTCTCGGTCGGTCGAATAGGGTCTATACCAACGACGATCGCTTTCTCGCAAATCAAGACGGACTTCCTAAGCCAAGTTGGTCTTAGAACCTGCCGTAAAACCCATGCGAGTTCCGCCATCGAAGTCTTTAGTGCACCCATTTAGGAATGCACCGTGGTATAGTGGGACGTCGGTCACAAGTAACCGGCCCGGGAAAGATTTGGGTTATGCATGAACCTTTGAACTAAAACGTGTACATTACTAATCGAACGATTTCTTTTCGAGTCTCACCCTGAGTATGCCGATGGTAAGTGACACATCAGTTAATCCCCAGCGGAGTCGCCAAATTGTGGACATGACATAGGTCCACCCCGACGCGGCCACGCGCGGGTTTTGGGAGGCGAATGAATCTCCATATGAGATGGTCAAATTGAAATTTAAATCGAAGTAGGAGTCGCCACCGAATTTTGTGGTTATTCGGAACCATTCGAACCCACTCTATGTCGTAGTGGGCCGTGTACAAAATACGGCCCATTTCCGATGTTAGAGTTTATTGGGTTCGTCCCTTAGCATCTGATACCGATACCGACATTATCGGATATCGTATATTGAATGACTCTCGTTGCCAATGGATTCGGACATCCGGAAACCATGGTTCTGAGTAAGGGGTGAGGGTACGTGTTGGGAAGTTCACTAAGAACACCCAACCCCGCCCGCACTTAGCGGCCTTTACTAAGATATCGTTCGTTTTTGGTGTACACGTGTTAGTTCGACGGTTGAATGATATGCAAAGATTATTTTCCCTAGACATGTGAGAGAAAAATAAATGGGTTGCTAAGTCGTTTAATGCATATTAAACTAATAACGTCAAAGTTATTTTAGCATGTGAAGTTCGTTTTAGTCTAATAAAACGATAAAAACAAAATAAATTGCTACAAACACGAGAAAATGAGTTAGTAACGATGAATAATTTGAATAAAGAAGTAAATAAATAATGTGCATGATTTTTGAAAAGATTTATGTCACGTGATGGATTAGCACCTGTTGACCAAGGTCAAAAAAAGGTATTTATCGAAATATGTCGCGAAAGCCGCTTTTTATTTAGGATTTGAAAAGAATAAAAAAATAGAAAAGCGAGGAAACGAAAAAAGAGACCCGGCTAAGCAGGCCACCGCGCGAGTCGCCTGACAGGCGCGCGACTCGCGTGGCGGTCTGTTCGGGTTTTTTTATTTTTGTTGAAAATCGTTAATTTTTATAAATCGCGTACAAATATGGATTAATTTATACCCGATTCATATTTTCGATATTCGTCATATTCGATATTCGGTTATGAAATCGATATCGAATAGTCGGAATGATTTTAGAAAAGGTTTTGAAAAAAAGTTTGTTTTGAGCGAAAAGTAAAAAAAAAAAAAGAATTTTGAACGAAAAAGATGTTAATTCTCTCCGCGTATAAAGTCGTCGAATTTTGTTTAAAAAGATGTAACGATTTTATTAGCATCAACGAGAATTAATTAATTTTGTTCTTGTTAGATACGATATTCGATTAGAGAATCGATATCGTATTTTAAGAACGTTATAAAAAAATAGTTTTTGTAGTATCGATTATTAGAAATAATGAAAAATATGTGACGAACGACCCATATTAAAAATACGAAACGACCGACGACACGACTCGAAAAAAAAACGAAAAAAAACGTAGAGAAAGGGAGAGAAGAAGAGAAGAATCGGGTTTGATTTACACCCTCAACCTACATGCTTTGTTTTCTCGGGATAAGGCTCGTCGAAAAGTGGCTTAGACTTGGGAGCGTCGAGGCGATGCGGGATGAGTTAAGGTGTTATTTTGGACGTGTGATGGGACGGGTTTCGGCCGGTTTCTCGGGGTCGGATTCGTCGGTATTTTGGTACTTGTATGAACGATAAATGTGTGTCGAGGTTGATGAATAATTCTAGATTAATTCTGAGTTTTTGATGAATGAACGTGGATGTTAGATGTGTTTTTTTTATGTGTGTGTCGTGAGGGTCCTATTTATAGGAGCAGAGGTTTAGGAGAGGTGTCTTGCTTGGACAACAAGAAACACCGGTTTGGATAGGAAACGTAAGAGTTCGAAAGGAACGAGAACTCACTTTCTTGGTGAAGAAGGCAAAGAACTCGGCTGGTTTGGCTGATTTCGGCCGAGTGTTTGACACTCGGTCGGTAATTGCTTTAGTTTTTCGGATAGAATTCCACTTAAGATCAAATTCTACCTTTAACGGAATTGTTTAATGTTTTCGAAGCTGATTTTTTGTAGTATTGGAGTCCAAACCGGACACGTGAGGTGTCACGGTTGCTCCGTGAGTCTCGGGAAATATCTTTGACCGGGTTTTGACTCGGTCGCTAAAAGACGGTTTTGCCCCTGGTGCCGGATTCGACCCAAATTAGTCTTATTTGACTCGAAACGACCCACTGGGCCTGGATTTGAGGTTGGTTTTGTAAGATTTGTACTCCGTAATAAGTCTAAACCAAATTTCCATGATTACGAGCCCATATCCGAGTCCATCAAAGCACGTTTACGTCCAATCATCATCGGGTGTTTGGCGGGAACTATTATAGACACCTGGCGGTCAAAATGTGGGTGTCTACTCTAGAGCTTTCTCACGACGAGGTATCCCGTATGATGGAGGGTGATAATATTTCTCTGATCGACTTGGCTGAGAAATTTATGAATCCTCTTGATGTTCGAGTCAGACCGGCTTACAGCCGTAGGGCCTTTTCTTTCTGCATGCTCCATGTTTATGCTTTCGAGGGTCACATGGATTTGCCATCATGCATGGGAAACACCCGTCTTTTGACCGTAGTGGACTTGATGGAGACTGAACACAGCCCGGTTTGGCTGATCACGGGCGAAATCATCCAAGGATTGGATAATCGCAAGAGGGATTCGTCGGTCCGTCTCACTGGGAGTACGCGTTTGCTGCAAGTACGTTACTTTGCATATTATTTTTCCCAATTTCTTGATTTTTGATTTTTTTGCGACTTTTGCTACAGCGGTGGGCACTCGATCGAGTCACCCTGACACTCGATCGAGTGCCCTCGTAAAAGCTCCATGTTTGTGTTCAGGGGTACCACTCGATCGAGTGTCCCAGGCACTCGACCGAGTACCCTTAGGCGGACGCCTATTTCGCCTCGGAACTCATGTTTTTGTTTCTTTTTTCAGATTTGGCTATATGAGAGGCTATCAGTGATAGATCCTCCTCTTGATGCGAGCAACTACCGTCATAACCAGGTGATGACAAGGAGGCGGGCCATTGACTTTTCTCGTCAGATTACGCAAAAGTATTGGGACGAAGTGTTGTCTTTTCACAGTGGCCCATTAATTCGATGGGTAGTGTCGTGGTGACCCATCTATCTTTGGACTGGCTTGGACCCGAGGGACAGAGCCCGCTATCAGGTAATACTATCTTTAAGGCAGACGGTTCATCTCTACCCGGATCGCATACTAAGGCAGTTTGGATGGACCCAGCGAATTCCTGAAGTTGAAGTAGTTGTGAGTGACTCTACCCAACTGACCGACGTAATGTGCGACAATTGGATGCAAAGATGGTATACCAGGCACACTTGGCCCGTCACCAAATCTCGTCACTCGACTTGGGTTTCAAGCTCTTACATGAAGTGGACTAAAGCGGGTGATGCTAAAGCCCGAGCTGCTCTAAAGGTTGATGAGGCTTTTGACCTGCTGCGAAGGGAGAAAGCTAAAGACAGCAGGGGATTCTTTGACGAAGGTGACACCCCGGCTACTATGGTCCGATTAATGTCAGACCAAAAGAAGAAGACCAAGACTCAAGCTGGAGGGTCCAGTGCTAAAGGTGCTTGGGGGAAAGTGAGCCCCCAGACTGACTTGGAGAGGAGGCTGGGCCCAAAACTAGCCGTGCAGGACCGACTTGGCCCACGGGATAGGCTACCCGAGCATGTGCGGGCTCGACTTGAACCGGAGACTGTTGCAGAAGACCCGTTGTCAAAGAAACGGGTTCGAGCTAAGGAGGTTCCCCTCGTGATTCGGGAACGCTCGTCTCCGCCCCGGCGACCTCGGGCTCCATGCGACCCAAAGGATAAAGGAAATGGGCAAGATGCCCGGATATTAGTCTCCTTGTTCTTATTATTTGAGTATTATTATTATGTTTTTTGGTGTGATTTTTTGTGGGTGTTTTGCCGTTTTGGCGTTTTTTTGTTGTTGTAATTCCCGGGTTTATCGGTTTAATAAAGACGTATTAATGAATACCGTTCCCGTCTTTTCGTTTATTGCAGTGGTTGCACCCTTTTGAGGGGTTGCCTACGTATCCACAATTAGTGGAATCAAACCAAACGTAGTTCAAAATTTGATTTGATTTTTTGCAATTTTTTTGAAATACATCAAGACTATTAGTTCGAGATGTGCGACAGTAGAATAATTAATTCTAACTTATTAAATTGTCTATAATTTTTTGGAAATTTATAAAAAGACAAATTTTTATAAATTTTTGCAAATGACATTGAGATTAGGTTTAAGGGTAGTAGCGCTTCAGCTGGTCCAAGTTGGTTGGGTTGACAAATTCGTTCTCGTCCAAGTCCGTCAGCATCACCGCTCCTCCTGATAGGACCTTCTTGACTAAGTATGGTCCAGCCCAATTGGGTTTGAATTTCCCCCTTGGGTCAACCGGTAGTAAGGCACGGACCAATTTTAGGATCAGATCCCCTTCTTTGATGTTTCTGGGCCTAACTCTTTTGTTGAAAGCCCGTTGGATCCTCTTTTGATATATTTGGATATTGTTGAGGGCCCGGGATCGCCGTTCGTCTAGGAGAACTAACGAATCATATCGGGCTTGGACCCAATCTGCTTCGGGTACTTGGCTTTCAAGTAAGATTCTGAGGGATGGTACTTCGAGCTCGACCGGCTGGACTGCTTCCATTCCATATGTCAGATAATATGGAGTTGCTCCGGTCGCGGTGCGAATTGACGTTCGGTACCCCCACAAGGCGAAGGGTATTTGGTCGGGCCAGTCCCGGTAATTCTCAACCATCTTTTTAAGTATGGTGACAATCGTTTTATTAGCCGCTTCTACCGCTCCATTTGTTTGGGGTCGGTAGGGTGATATTGTATGCCTCTGAATCTTGTATTTTGCTAGCAACGCAGCAGTTTCAGCTTGAAAGTGGGTCCCGTGTTCACTGATAAATGCGTGAGGGATCCCGTATCGGCATATGATTTTGTTCTGGATAAATTTGGCCACGTGCTTGGCGTTCAAGACACGGTATGACTCGGCTTCGACCCATTTGGTGAAGTAATCGATGGCCACCAAAATGAAGCAATGACCTCCCGTCCCGGAAGGATGCACCTTTCCAATTATATCAATATCCCATGTCGAAAATGGCCATGGTGATGTCATGGTATATAAGAGGGAAGATGGCATATGCTGTACATTGGCAAAGATCTAACAGTTATGGCAGTGTTTGACATATAACTGACAGTCTATTTTCATGGTGTTCCAATAATATCCGAGCCTCATGATTTTTCGGGCTAGCGTATGGGCGTTCATATGCGGACCGTTTTCACCATCGTGTACCTCGACCATTACCTTTTCAGCTTTTACTTTGTCGATACACAGGAGGAGAGCCCCCTGTGCCGTCTTTTTGTATAACTGACCGTCATCCGTGCGAACAAATTGGGTTGCCAATCTTCGCAAGGCTTTCTTGGCCCGGTTTTTGTTTCCCGAGGGATACTCTACCGTTGCCAAGTAGGTTAAGACTGACTGGTACCAAGGTTCTGGGTCAGTTATCTCGATATCCTGAATGACATGGATGTAGGCCGGCTCGGACCGTCTTTCGACACAGATCGGCATGCTGGTCAGGTGATCCGGAATGTTCAGTAAAGATGCTAATTTGGAAAGGGCATCTGCAAACTGATTTTCTTCCCGGGGCAGATAAATGTATTCCACCTTTTGGAATTGTTTCTCTAGAACCCTTACCCGTGCTTGGTAAGCCACGAGATTGGCGTTCCGAGTTTTCCATTTTTGGAGCGCTTGATTGATGACCAATGACGAATCACCGTGGACCCGAAGGTTTGTTACCCCTAAATCGGCGGCGGCCTGCAACCCGTGAATACATGCTTCGTATTCGGCTGCGTTATTGGTCACGTCAAAGCCCAATTTGATGGATAAGGAAGTGTGTTCCTCTCGTGGTGAGATTAGCGGAATCCCGACCCCGAATCCTCGAAAGTTGGATGCCCCATCAAAGTACAAATCCCATGTTTCGGTGTCAGTATGGAATATGTCTTCATCGAGAAAGGCCCAAGTGTCGGTGTGGTCCTCTTCAGATATCTGGCTATCGGCGAGGAACTCGGCTACTACCCGGCCTTTGATGGCTTTTAATGGTACAAACTTGAGGTCAAACTCAGCTAACATTAAAGTCCATCTGGACATTCTGCCATTGAGGATGGGCTTCTCGAACAGGTACTTGATAGGATCCATTTTGGATAATACATGTACCTCGTGACTGAGCATGTAATGTCGGAGCTTTTTAGTGGCCCAAACCAGAGCTAGACACGTCTTTTCGAGCATTGTGTACCTGCATTCGTATTCGAGGAACTTTTTACTGATGTAGTAAATAGCTCGTTCTTCTGAATCCACTGTCTGGGCCAGCATAGCCCCCATGGCTGTCTCAGTCGTTGTTAGGTATAACGACAAAGGCAGGCCGGGTTGAGGTGGCATTAATACCGGCGGAGCAGACAGAATCTCCTTGATTTTATCAAAAGCCATTTGACATTTGTCGTCCCACAGTACCTGTTCTCCGATCTTCAGTTTTTTTAAAATGGGCTCACATACCATGGTTAACTTTGAAATGAATCGGCTGATGTATTGGACTTTCCCGAGAAACCCCCTTATTTCTTTTTTGGTCTTGGGTAGTTGCATCTCGGTGATGGCTTTGATTTTAGCTGGGTGGACCTCGATGCCGCGTTGACTAACGATATGGCCCAGTAATTTGCCTGATGTTACCCAGAAGCTACACTTTTGAGGGTTCAACCTCATATTGTATTTGCGCAGCCTGGTGAAGAATTTTCTTAGGGCCGCAATGTGTCCGCTTCGATCTTTGGACTTAATGATCATATCGTCCACATAGACCTCCACTTCTTTGTGCATCATTTCATGTAGTAAAGTAGTGGCGGTCCGTTGATAAGTGGCCCCAGGGTTGATAAGCCCAAATGGCATAACAGTGTAACAGTAAGTACCCCAAGGTGTAATGAAGGTGGTCTTACTCATATCCTCTTCTGCCATTTTAATTTGATTGTATCCGGCATACCCGTCCATGAATGATAAAAGGGCATGATCGGCCGTGTTATCCACCAGTATGTCGATGTGTGGTAACGGGAAATCGTCTTTTGGGCTTGCCTTGTTGAGGTCTCGGAAATCCACACATACCCGCATCTTGCCGTCCTTCTTGGGTACCGGCACGATGTTTGCGACCCAGTCTGGATATTCAGACACTTGTATAAAGCCCGCTTTGAATTGTTTGTCTACTTCCTCTTTGACCTTGAGAGACCATTCGGGCCTCATTCTTCGGAGTTTCTGCTTTACCGGCTTGCACCCATCTTTGATGGGTATTCGGTGTTCAGCTATTTCCCGATCTATACCCGGCATGTCCTTGTAGAACCATGCAAAGACGTCCCTGAATTCTTGGAGGAGGTCCGTGAATTGTTTTCTCTCCATTGGATCTAAGGACAGGCCCAACTTAAGCATCTGGGGCTCTAAAGTGGTTCCCACATTAATGGACTCGGTTTCTTCGATTACCGGATCTCGGGACTCCCTTTGTTCGAGCTGCTCGTTCAGATGCGGGGGCAGAGGTACCTGTTCGTCGGGTTTCTCAATGCCATTGCATATAAAGTTTTTGAAATTGAAATTTTTTGGAAATAAGACAAGTCGTAAGCAGAACGGTTTTCATTATTATTATTAATGGTAAATTTTGTGAAAAGCTCGAAAAGAGCGGCCATCTGATCGTTGGTCAGTGGCGGGATAGGGAGAGGTCTTGGGACAGGCCCCGAGACCTCAGTGGATAAGGGAAAGGGGGTTACGGACTCGACTCTAGCACCAGACCCTCTAGACTCAGACTCAGACCCAGACTCGGTATCCGGCATGTCTCCCTCGCCGGTGGTTAGCTTGTAGATCTGTCCTTGGCCATCAGTCCACTTGATGGTCTTCCTCCAGGCCCTTTTTCTTGTATCTGCACCAACTTCGGTGATCAGCCTGGTTGGGTCAAACCGATCGCTGCGGAGGATCAGATTGACCAAATCATCCTTTGGAGCGGAGACGGCTTTGTCTTCCCTAAATAGAAGCCCCAGCACGGGCTCGGAGTTATTTTCCCCTTCCTTGGACTCAGCTTGAACAAGGGTGAATATATCATCAGGGATGAAATTGCATTCCCGAGCCGTTTTGGTCTCGGGATATGTGATAGTGGGTTGGTAAAGGCCCACTTGGATAGCTCCGAAAACTGGAGTGACGAAGTAGTCAGTTAACTTCGGGCTATAAGGGCCTATGTAAGTACCCTCGAAAATGTCGATGGCCTTGTGAATAACGGCCCGAACCACGTTTTCCGGGGTTATAGCATACCCCAATCCGAATTGTGATTCGCCATCATTTAGGACCTCAATGATCTTCTCAGCCGGAAGATATGGCCTCGAGGTAGCCCCTGGTAAGTAGCCTAGATTCTGTAGCATCGTGTTGATGCTAGTTGTGAAGTAGGGTCTAAAGAGATACTCTTCTTCGATCATGCCCACAAAATCAAATCCTCGTGGGTCGGCCCGGCCCGTAGCGTTGCAGCTTGCCACGGTAATAGAAGTGGCCTCTAGTGTGATGACACCATCTTGAAGTGGCATCTTGACTTTCTGATGGAGGGTAGAGGATAAGGCCTTGACCGCGTGGATCCAAGGCCTTCCGAGTAGCAAGTTGAAGGATGAGGTGACATCAATCACCTGAAACTCTAACTCTTTTTCGATTGGGCCCGTTATGATTTTCAGTTTAACGGCCCCGACAACTGGTTTTGGGCTCCCATCGAAAGCCTGAATAGTTTGCGCCGTCGGGAGATAGTCGACATTGGTGATGCCGAGGGCTTTAGCGGTCCTTAGGGGAAGGACATTTACAGCAGATCCATCGTCGATAAGGGTCATTGGGAGGTACTTCCCTCGACAAATGACCATGATGTAAAGGGTCAGATTATGATTTGGCCCAAATGATGGAAGATCAGACTCGGAGAAGGTGATAAGTGGGCCTTCTTCCTTGGATTTGCCCTTGAGATAAGGCATAATGGTGGCTACCATTTCAGTGGGAGTAACCTGTGAGTCGACCTTGATTTCATCGAGAGCCTTAGTCAGTGCTTCTCGATGTGCTTGTGAGCTAACCAGTAGTTGCCATATGGTTAGATCAGCTCGGACCCTCTTCATTTGTTGGACCAAGGCCGTGTCGTTGCTTGGTTCTTCGAGGGTAGATTCCGTCCTGGCAGGTTCAGTGACGGATGTAGGAATAGAACGCCCAGCTGCGGCGAGGTGGTGAGTGGCTAAGGCCTTGGACTTAGCCTTTCGGACCTCTTCAAGGGTGATGGGGACAGCTTCCCCTTTGGCTAAGTACACATCATCCTCGTCGTCAAACCATATCCCGTTAATTTGTGGGATATAGGGGGAGATGAGGTGAGAACAGTCGATTACCTCACCGGTGAATATTGCGTGGGCACTGAACGGGTTTTCTTTGTTGCTTGGCTTGTCCCCGGGCAACGGGATCTTCCCGCTCTCAATCAGGTCCTGGATTAGATGCTTCAGTTTCCAGCACTTTTCAGTATCATGCCCATTACCACGATGATATTGGCAGTAGGCTTGGGCGTTATAACTTTTGGGCCTCTTCTCCACTAGAAGCTCGGGCATCGGGCCTATTGGTTGGATCAGACCCTTTGAAGATAGCCTTTGTAAGGCATAAGTATAGGTAGTCCCTATATCTGTGAATACCCGATTTGGTGTATTTTTTTGAATGAGGTGTCGAGCAGATTTACCTCATCGAAGATGCTGCGAGTTGCAGCTGCGGGTGTGGGCTTGCTCGTAGATGAACTTGCCCCTTGATAGCCTTTGGTAGAGGCCTTAGTCAGGCTCTCTAAACTTAGGTCGTCCTCTATTCTTGTGCCCATTTCAGTGAGGGCGGCGAAGTTAGGGATGATAGAATACCGGAGATGGACCCGGTAGGATGGGAGGAGGTTCTTGACAAAAGCCTCCACTAGGACCTTCTCACTGGGCTTGTCGACCAGCTTCACACTCTCGGCCCGCCATCTTTGCAAATATTTTGTGAACCCTTCTTTGGGCTCTTGGGCCATCACCTCCAGAGTACGCATTGTAGTTTGGATTTCAGTATTGTCGGCGTAATTCCAAGCAAATTTGGTCGCCACATCATCCCAAGTCTTATATTTCTTGGGGTCAAGCCTATAGAACCAGGCCTTAGGGTGCTTCTCGAGAGAGGAAGGGAATAAGTGCTTGAACATGGCGGACTTTACCCCCTTGACCGCCATAAAGTCTTTGAAAGCCCGGATGTGATGGACCGGCTCTTCAGTACCCTCAAACATCGGAATTCCCGTAAGGTTGAGGTTAGCAGGCAGCTCGTCATTCAAAGGTGAATAGGAACGAGCATTTTCGGTGTGGATCGAGTTGTTCGTCGACAGGTGAACTTGTTCTTCGAGCCTGCGAACAACGCTGATAAGTTCAGCTATTGGCCCAGTGGTTTCTGACGCGTCAACAGGGGCCGTCTTTTCTACGGCGCTCAAACGGGTGTCTAACGTTGCTTGGTTAGCCTGGATCGAGGTCAGTTGAGTCTCGATCTTGGCCAACGCGTCCTTGAGTTGATCCATTTAGCGTTGATGTCTGGTTTCGGGTGGCCTGTCTGTAAGAACACCGCGTAATCAGAAACTAGCCCGAATCCCGGAACTGAAAGTACATCCCGAACGAGACTAAAAGGGAAATGACTCGAGAAAAGACACCTAGACGGGTGACTTGTAAAGTGTGGGCCTTCCTTAGGATTCGGCGGGTGGGCCTAGTCCTGTTCGAAGGAAGGTTCACGCGAGACATCCCCAGACTTTTGACTTGATTGTGTAAACGGGCCCTCCTTTGTAGGGGTTGGTCCTATGTAGGTGGGCCTTGCCTTAGTCTAATAAGGCGGACTGGGATAGGGAAGAAACTTGTGATGTAAGATCGACAGAGTTTCGACGCTAAATACCTTGACGACTTAAGACATGACCCGACACTGCTAAATACGGGAAGTCCTAAGAAGACGAAGGTTTTGAAAATGGATTGCTTTGGAAAATCCGCGAAAACTCGGTGGAGGGCCCAATTTTCGAAAAGACGAAAAGAGTATTGGGCCACGGGTTTTGAAAGTTCGAAAATGTTTTCGAGTTTTGATTTGGGCAGCATACCGTCTAGAAAATAGGCTATTTTGAGTAAAATCATAAGTCTTAAATTCGGTATGTCTTGGGTTTTGAAATTGAATATATTGAAAAAGATGTATTTTTGAAAAGTTGACGGTTTTTTGAAGACGACGCGGAAACCAAATAGCACGTAGTCACACAAGCATTATAACGACGTCATGTATGCTCTACACTAAGTCTCGGTCGGTCTAGAGGGTCTATACCAGTGTACATAGTCTAGACGTTGATCGGGACGGACTCTCTAAGTCGAGTTAAGCTTAGAACATGCTGCAAAACCTACTCGAATCGACTATGGATACCTTTTGACATATCCATATTGGAGTACATCAATGGTATAGTGGGACGTCGGTCACCAGTACCGGCCCGGGAAAATATGGGTTATGTATGAACCGTAAAACTAAAACGCGTATTGTACTAGTCAAACGATTTCTATTCGAGTCTCACCCTGAGGATGCCGATGGTAAGTCACGCATCAGTTAATCCCCAGCGGAGTCGCCAAATTGTGGACATGACATAGGTCCACCCCGACGCGGCCACGCGCGGGTTTTTGGAGGCGAATGGATCTCCAAATGAGAATGGATCGAATTGAAATTTAAATCTATGTGGAGTCGCCACCGAACTTTGTGGGAGTTCGAGCCCGTTCGAACCCACTCTATGTCGTAGTGGGCCGTATACAAAATACGGCCCATTTCCGATGTCAGAGTTTATTGGGCTCGTCCTTTTGCATTTGATACCGATACCGACATTATCGGATATCGTGTATTGAATGACTTTCGTGCGCCAACGGTTTCGGGCATCCGGAAACCGAGGTTCCGAGTAAGGGGTGAGGGTACGTGTTGGGAAGCTCACAAAGGACACACAACCCCACCCGCACTTAGCGGCCTCTACTAAGATCTCAAATGACTTTCTAATACGCGCGTTAGTTAAATGGTGAAGATGCTTATGCAAACATTGCTTCCCTAAGCATGCGAGAAATTGAAAAAGGGTTTCTATGTCAATTTAATGCAACTAAAATATTAACGTCCAAGTTGTATTTTAGCATGTGGGTTCATTTTAGTACAATAAAATAAACAACCAAAATTAACAAGAGAAACAACAAACGTGTTAGTAATGATATAACGATATTAACGGTTTGTGCAAATATTGAATGAGACGAGATGATGTAAATAAGATGATGCAGAGCTTGAGAAGTGATGTTTCACGTGATGGATTAGACATGTGTTGACTTAAGTCATGAAAAGAAAGTTAGCGAGACTTGAATGCTATTGTAGGACTCACGGTTTAACGTGATAAAGGGCCACTCGACCGAGTCATTGTGGGACTTGACCGAGCGGACCTCTGAAAAAGGTTCTGTCCGGATTTTGGGACCCTACTCGATCGAGTTATTGACCAGCTCGACCGAGTATGTTGCCACTCGACCGAGTCACTGTGAGACTCGACCGAGTGGAGGTCAAAAAGACATTCTGTTTCGGTTTTTATGATGTCACTCGATCGAGTGGCGTAGGCACTCGGCCGAGTGGCACCTGTACGAACCAGGTTCGTTTGCAATTTTATTATTGATTTCAAAATTGCTTTTGATTTTGACGATTTGATGAATCGGGCATAAACATTGTGGAATTTATACTCAATTCTGAATTTGCATACTCGTTGTATCTCATATTCGATTATTGAATCGATATGAGATAGTAGAGTGAAAATAAGAGAAAATTGTTTTAAGTCATTTTAAATTAACTATCGCGATATGAATAGATTTTCTCCGCGTTTAATAATGTTGCTATTCTAGCGAATCGTATGACTATTATTTTAGCATCGACGAAAAAATCGCCTTAGTTAATTAAATTGACTAGATCGTTAGATTCGACATCCAATTATGGAATTGGTATCGACTCTAACGGATCGACACTTTGCTTGAATTAGAGGACTTGATCCCCTCGGCTTTTCCGACATTGAAATAAATCCCTAGAGATTGTGATGTCGGATCCGCGTCAACGGGCTTCGACCCTTATTAAAAAGAATGCTTGTTTTGGAAAATCGATGTGAATATGCGATGCAAACAAAAATAAACGAATTATTGTTTAGGTTGACTCGTTTCAATAATCAAGCGATCGGGGTGATTGGTTAAGCGACCGACAACGCTGTGTGCAGTACACTTGTATATTCGGGTTTTCTTATCCCACCATCACTCACACTCGACACAAATTCACGAGTATTTTAATGTTTTGTAATACTAGCGATATTAGCGATATTAGGACGCGAGTAAGATAAAAAAAACGAGATTATGACGATGACGATAGACGACATGACGCGAGAGAGAAAAGGAGAAAAGAGAAGAAACGGGGTTTTGGCACCCTCAACCTACATGTTCCTTATGCTCGGACGGGACTCGTAGTGGCGGCTTGCACGGGAGTTTCGAGTATGTACGCTAAGTTGTGGTGGTTATGGTGTTGAATTCCTAAAGCTAGGTTTAGGGTTTCGATTCCTAGGCTAGGGTTTGCTCGGTGTAGAGTAGAGTTTGGATTAGGGTTTCGAGATGTGTAAAGTTTAGGGTTGCAAGAGGTTGAAAAAAAGATGTTCAATTGAGTGTGCATGAGGTTGCTTATATAGGCAAAGCCAAGGACCCCGATTAGGGTTACTCGACCGAGTAAGTGGCTGACTCGGTCGAGTGGCCTAGTGCGTCAGCCGTCGGGCTTGAATAAGGGCTCACTCGATCGAGTGGGTGAGGCACTCGATCGAGTGGCCCAGCTGGGTTGCGCAGGTCAACTGTTTTGGACCGTGACTTGGGTTTTTGATGGGTTTGTTTTTTGAATTGGACTTTTGTGTTTGAGTGGTTGTTTTGATGTGTCTCGGAAACGACTTTGACCAGGGTTGACCCAATCGCTAAAAGTCGTTTTTATTTCCGGTGTCGGTTTTGGCACAAATTAGTCTCGTTTGACTCGGAATGGTCCACCGGGCCTGGATTTGAGGTTAGTTTTGTGAGATTTGTACTCCATAAGTACTTTAGCCAACCACTAATGGATTTGAGCCCATATCCGAGCGCGTAGAAACACGTTAGCGTCCGATCATCATCGGGTGTTTTTTGGAAACTACCATAGACACTTGGCGGTCAAAATGCGGGTGTTTACACCGTCCAGCCACTGACGTTTTTTTTTTTTTGCAAAATAACAAATACAAGTACATTTTGGTTTTATGGGAATCGTAAGTCAATAACATAAATCGATACATGTAAGACCGTGTATGAAAAAAATAATTATTAAAATATCGTAAATTAATATACGTATGGTATATTCCAAATATCGTAAATCATCCGGATCTATAATATGAACGAAGCCGACAACAAACCAACAACAATAACATAAAACACGTTAAATTTTTTAATTAAACTAAATGGTAAAGTAATTAGTAATTAGTACCAAACAAGTAAATTGTACGAGTAATTGTTTAACCACAAACTAAACCAGATTGATTAATTTTTTTTTTACTAAAAGAGGGTAAGGTGAGTCTAAACAAAGTCTGACTAAGGTGAGTCTAAATAATAAATAAATAATACTAAAAGTTAGTGGAAAGGGTGATAAAATCTTAAGACTTTGGAAAGTCTGTGAGATAATGTTACCTTTATTTCAGCCTCCAGGAAAACCACCTCTACCTACTACTCCCTCCCATTCATTGGAAAAGTTCACTTTACTTTTGGAACAAATATTAAGGCAAGTGGGTAAGTTGGACCACTTTACCAAAATACCCCTCCACTTTTTAGTTGTGGAGTAGTTGCAGGAGAGGATAGTTGTGGAGTAAGTAATAAGGGTATTTATGTCTTTTGCTTGGTTGAAACTTTTCATTTAAGGAAAGTGTGTTTTTCCAGTGAATGAGCCAAATAAGAAATAGTGTGCTTTTCCAGTGAATGAGAGGGAGCACCTATTAATCTATTATGTTCAAATATGATCACTCTATCAAGTACTCCGGAGTATGTGTTGTTCTAAGTTTTTAATTCATTGTTGTACTTAGATGTATCAACAAGGGATGACAATAAATTAGTCAACAAGTTATATTATATTTCCTCCGATTGTCTATTTTCTTCATTTTTCTTTTTTTTTTGGTGGAAAATAAGGAGGCTTCACTTACCCTAGGGGGTAAGTGCCTCGTGAACTCCGTTAGCTAGGTGCAGGTCTTTCCCCTCCTAGTAGGTAGTGTGTTCTTTCGAGGTAAACGGAACCTGCCTTTTTAGTTTGAGTTAAGGGTTCTAGGGTATTATATTACTCTCTCCGTTCGAATCCAAAGGTTAAATTTGCTTTTTCACACTTGTCAAAACACATTTTACACCGTTAATATCCTTCATTTTACATTAACAAAAATTATAAAAATTCGATATTTTTAATCTATGCATAAAAACGAATCAAACAAGATCCCATGTGACTATATTTTTTCTTATAGATTGTCGTGAATATTAACGATTCTCTTGAGTTGTGAATATTGTTCAAAAGGGAAGCGTATCCTTTGGATTTGAACGGATGAAGTATTAATTTAAATGGGAAAAGTGGAATGAAAAAGCAGGAGAGAAATATTATATTAATTAAATGAAAAAAAATTGATCGAAAAGTATGAAATAAAAAAAATTCTAAAGTGGGTGAATTTTTTTCTTTATATGGAAAGAGGGAAGAAAATAGGCAACATAGTGGTAGAAATATTATTTGATAAAAAAATCTTGAAATTGTCTTATAAAGACAAAATCAAAATATCCGATATTTGGACTAATGTAGAGTTAATCTCGTTCATACCAATCCAAATATGGCGAAACTCGAATCTCATTTGCTTGGGTATCGACCCAACTCAAAGCTCATTTACATTGTTACTAACCATACTTAAACCTTGCAGCAACATGAAATATTTATTGCCGATTAAAACTAGTAAATGAGTTCAACTTGAATTGAACAAAAATTGGAAATAAAGGCCATATATAAATGATTTACTGTAATCCAATATAATAAAGTGATCAACTAGTAATTTTCCCTTTATCATTGAAGTCTTGATGAGTAAATTCAATATCACCAACACGAGAATACATTCCATTACTTATGGATATATTTTTGAATTAATGCATTTTATATTGGATATATTTTCACTTTTGTTAGTGACAAAGTTTTTTTTTATTTTACTGGTGAGATCCATCATATAATCGTGTATATCTAGGACATTTTGGACACCAAATAATAAAACGACGCCGTATGTGTTGTCATCTTACGTGGCCCAAATAGCTTTGTACGCTTTGCACTTTTTGCTAGTAAAATATCTCCAACGCTAGATATTTTAATAAGGACATCCACCACTCTCACTTACCAATCCGTGACATAATTACAATTTCCCACGCGCCTCACAATTCCTAATCTATCCTCAATTCCTTCCTACCAAACCCATGGAAGACGGAGATCGCAGGAGAAAAAGAAACGGCGACGGTGGAGATGACGGAGATCCAGCAGCGTGGAACGCGTTCGCGGCGAGCTTCAGCCAGGTGCAGGCGGTGCTGGACCGAAACCGTGTATTGATCCAGTAGGCGAACCATAATCATCAGTCTAGGATGCCCGATAATATGGTGAAGAATGTGGCGATTATCAACGAGTTGAACGGGAATATTTCCAAAGTCGCTTCCATTTATATGGATTTGTCCGAGAATTTCGCCGGGGTTGTATGGCAACGTTGGGACGGGATCAGGAGAGAGACCGGCGAGAGGAGGGATGACGGCTGACGTGGGAAGAAGTAAAACCCGGGCCAAGGTTTTATTTACCGTGTAGGTGTAGGAGTGAATCTATTGTTTACCGCTGGTTGTATTGTACTGGAGTATTGTACTGGTGAAGTATTGTTTACCGATACTTAGTCTATCCGTTGGCGTTGTGTAATGTATGTAGACACCCAGATTTGGACCTGGTGGCTGCAGGAGTGCCCAACAAACACCCGATGATCTGACGATCGGACTGCAACGCGACGCGGGTTCGCGATGTTTTAGATAGTTTTTCTATAGAACGGATCAAATAAATTACTCACAAAAATTAAACTAACATCTTGGCAGCCTTAGTCGTGTCGTTACGGTCGCATAGACACTAATTATAGTCAATTCTGACACCAGAACCCCGAGTCGGTCCCGAAACTCGAACCGAGTCAGCACCGCGCCAGGCAACCCTCGGGATGCACACCCGAGGCCAGCTAAGCATCACGGCGCTAGGTCAAGGGAGAGGAAGCCTTAACCCCCAAGCAACGAATTATACACCCGCCTCTCGGTTTTGGAAAGTATCAAAATCGTATCTTCAAAATCCCGAGCGCCTCACCTTGCGCGCCTGAGTCTTCACACGCCTAAACCCAGGCGCCTGAGTTTTGGTGCGCCTGACCTTAAGCGCCTATCTGGGTGACGAGGGCCGAAAACACCTATAAATACCCTCCCTCCATCCCCTCATTTCCACACACAACTTCTTCAATTATCTTCCCTCTTCACTCGAAAAGAGTTTCTCGCTAAGGGCTCGCACTCCGACACCTGAGGCAAACGATCCATTCGATCGTAGTTCCGATAAAAGCGACATCGATGCTACTCCTCACCTTCGAGCACTCCACTCGATCCCGAGGGGCCTGTGTGTAGACACCCACATTTTGACCGCCAGGTGTCTATAGCAGTTTCCAAAAAATACCCGATGATGATCGGACGTAAACATGACTTAATACGCTCGATTTTGGACTCAGAATAAATATTAAAAGGCGCGAGCTTTTAGCGGAGTACAAATCTCACCAAACCGACCTCAAATTCAGGCTCAGTGCGTCATTTCCAGTCGAATGAGACTAATTTGGGTCAAAACCGAGACCAAGGGCAAAACCGTCTTTTAGCGACCGGGTCAAACCCCGGTAAAAGACTTTTCCGAGACAGAAAATCTGTTACGCGGCATTCGAGAATCCAGTTGGAAATCAGATTCCTCACAAAAATCAGCCATGAAGAAGGATTAAGTAACCAAAACTCTCCCTTAAAGATAAAAATCGATCTCCAAAAGAAGACCCTTACCCGGCTCAGACCCACTCGATCGAGTGGACCAGCCACTCGGTCGAGTGAGCTCATAAAAACTGCCAAATCCAGCGTCAGGCCGGGCACTCGATCGAGTGACCTCATTTTCAGCCAAAATCGGGTGTTTCTTCCCATGAAAGCAAGTCTCTCCTATCCACAAACGGAATCCCACTTCACCTCAACTGGTTGCTTTCTTCCCTTACAAGAAATCTATCTCCTATCCCAAGTCGGGTATTTCATCCTATAAATACCCCACCCCCGACACATCAAAAACACATGCAATTCATACATACAATTTCCAACATTCACACATTCACAATTCACACATCCAACAATCATAACATCTATAATTTCCGTCGTCAAGCTACAACCTAAAATTCTAGGCAATCTTAGGCAAAACCATACAAAATATAACACCCTAACTTCTCATATATTCTCGTTACTCCTACGCAAGTGCCGTTACTATGAGTTCCTAATCGAGACCGAAATTAGCATGTAGGTTGAGGGTGTTACAAATCCCGATTTCTCTCTTCTTCTCTTCCTTCCTCACATTTTTTTTTCTTTTTTTTTTCTCGCCCGTCGTCTATCATCATCTATCATCGTCATTTTTTTTGTTTCTAATATTATTATTACTACTATCGTTTCTAGCAATAACGAGTCGTCCCTAAGGATTCGATATCGACTCTATAGTCGAATATCGGATCTAAAGGAATCAATCAACAAACTATTTTTTAAGCATAATCTCGTTGATGCTGAAGTAATCGTCACATAGTCCTAAAAAGACTAATACGACATTACAACGCGGAGGGATTTATTTCGATTCAAAACAATTTCTAAAAACATCTCTTTTCTAACAATTGCTCTAAATATTGGATATTGATTTCGTAGTCAAATATCAAATATTGACGAGTTTTGAAATTTTTCAGTCGGGTATAAATTGTGCCATATTTTTACACCACTTAGCGAAATTATCAGTTTTCAAAAATTAAAAGTAATTTCGAAAATTGCAAATCGAGTCACCACTCGAACAGGGGGCACTCGATCGAGTGCCATAGCCACTCGATTGAGTGACACCCCAAATCAGAGGCAGAATACTTTTCTCGAGGACCACTCGATCGAGTGTCATACCTGACTCGATCGAGTGGCACCTCAAAATTGAAGCAAGAGGGTTTTTCAAGAGGCGCTCGACCGAGTCCCTCCATGACTCGATCGAGTGATGTTTGTCACGACAAATCCGTGAGCCTTCAACATATTTTGAGCTTCGATAAATCTTTTTAACGACTTCAGTCAACACGTGTCAAGTCTATCACGTGTCTTACTCTTTTCAAAACCATGCATCATGTCATTTATGTTATTCTAATCTTTTTTACAAAACCGTTATACCGTTACTAACTCGTTTGCTTCTATTTTGAAGTTTTATTTTCGTTGTTTGTTTCATTATACTAAAACGAACCTCGCATGCTAAAATAACTTCGACATAATTCAAAGATGCATTAAACGACGTAGATCAAACATAATTCACATATTTAGTCAAAACACTGTTTGCATATCATTCGACCATCAAACTAACACGCATACACCAAAAACGAACGATATCTTAGTAAAGGCCGCTAAGTGCGGGCGGGGTTGGGTGTTCTTTGTGAACTTCCCAACACGTACCCTCACCCCTTACTCAGAACCATGGTTTCCGGATGTCCGAAACCATTGGCATACGAGAGTCACTCTATGCATCGGTGTGCGCTTCAATGAAACCTTCTTCCCCATCCTCATTGTCATCCCAGTCACTATTAACCTCATCCCTATCATCTTCATCAACGCTCAGCTCTTCCTCATCACCCTCTCCTTCAGGAACAATCCAATCTACAAATTCCTCATCTTCTCCTTCAGCACCAGCAATGTTCACTTCATATTGTTCCTCATTGACGTCATTGTCTTCGATCAAAATAGATGATATTGGTTGATTATTATCAACCACATCCTCTGGGTACACCTCATCATCGATGATAGAAATCTCAACTTGTGATCTTGCCTTGATCTTAAACACCGTTGACCAATTCGTATTTTTTTACCCTTCGGGTAATGAGCGTAGAAAACTTGATCGACTTGATACGCCAACACAAAAGGATTGTGTCCTCGCATTTTTCTCGTCAGATCGACATCCAAAAGTTTGTACAACTCATGAACATTGAGTCGATGTGCAGAGTTGTCGATCCAATCACATTTGAACAGTACAGCCTTGCAAGTTTGGTCGCTGTCGTAGTAGTCGAGCTCAATCACCTCAACTAGGGTTCCATAATATTCTGAGTCGTCGGTAGAGGACATAAAGACGCCGTTACTTACTGTCAATTTTGGAACATCAACACCCTCTTTAAACGCACGGAACTTGTACCTGTTAATTGAAAATTGCTTCCAAGTCTTGACTCGTGAAGACGGCCTAGTCCCTAGAGGTCTTACGAGAGGATCCACCAATGCTTCAGGCTTTTGTTACGAGGGTACTGTACGTGAGTCACTTACTCCTCGTACGGCCGGATGACAGTGTCACAGTTTCTTAGAACGTAGGTGTGTGCCTGCTTATACTCAATATCCGTCAACCATCCCTCCTTGCATTTTTCAGTGCTGTTGCCCATGTCATTCTGAAATGGTTCCAGCTTCTTTTGATGGTCTTCAGTTTCAGGCACACCTACGTCAAGGTCTTTGGCTTTCGTGTCAATGTGATTTTCGAAGTAGAAGGAGCAGAAATTTGATGTCTCCTCTGACAAATATGCGTTGCATATTGACCCCTCAACACGTGCTTTTTTCCCAATTTTTTTTTCCAAATGGTTGCGGAACCTGCAAAATGGCGGTAGTAAAATATAACACTCACTTGATCATTAGTACACAATAATTCATACTAATGGGAGTTGAGGATGTCACCTTTCAAATGGGTACATCCAACGGTACTGAACCGGACCGCCAACCCTTCCTTCATACGGCAAGTGAAGTGGTAGATGCTCCATGGAGTTGAAGAATAAAGGAGGAAATATTTTCTCCAACTTGCGAAGAATCTCGGGAATATTGTTCTCCAGCCGATTATTAAACTCCACTGACACCATATAGGAACACAAATCACGGAAGAACTGACTAATCTCCGTTATTGCATTCCAGGTGTTCGTAGGCACCATCTGCTTTAATGCTAATGGCAACAAGCGCGCCATAAACACGTGACAGTCATGGCTTTTCATGCCATGCAAAATTAACTTTGAATGGTCTACACACCGAGACAAGTCGGATGCGTAAGCATCCGAAAACTTCAACCCAGCCACTCAGTCGCACAAAGCCTTCCTTTCATTTTTTTTTCGAAAACAAACATCGATGATTTGGGTCGCCCAAGACACAATTCCTTGAAATTGGCTTTGCCTTTTGGTCCAAACATTGTCTTGCTCGGTACATCCGTAATGGTGTTGATAAGTTGTTCAAAGAAGTTCTTCTCGATATGCATAACATCTAGATTGTGTCTAATTAGCAGAGTGTTCCAGTAAGGAAGCTCCCAAAATATGCTCTGCTTCCACCAATCTTCCTTCTTATCCTTCAACTACTTCAACTATTGGTGGGTAGCGTGTATTATTGTAGGATACTTTTGAACATCTGCCCATATCTCATCGCCTGATAACCTATTACATGCGATCCTACTTTTATTGGGTTTTTTCTTTAGGAAACTCTTATAGTTATGTCTAAATGGATGTTCGGAAGGTAGAAATTGTCTGTGACAGTCAAACCAACACACCTTGTAGCTATTTTTTAGCCAAAATAAACTTTGATCCATCGCTTGACAGTAAGGGCAAGCACGGTAACCCGTTGTACTCCAACCAGACAACATCCCGTAAGGTGGGAAGTCGTTGATGGTCCACATTAGTGCTGCCCTTAGATTGAAACTACTCTTCTTCGACACATCCTACGTGTAAATCTCATTACCACACAAACTTTTTAACTCCTCAACTAGAGGTTGGAGATACACGTCCATATTGGCTTTCGGGTTCCCAGGACCAGGAATAATAAAAGACAAGAACATAGATTTCCTCTTATTGCATAACCATGGAGGAAGGTTGTAGAGCGTCACAATCACCGGCCAACAGGAGTACGACTCACCGAACTGCCCGTATGGTGAGAAACCATCTGTGCACAAACTCAAACGTACGTTGCGCGGCTCTTTTGAGAATTCCGGATGTTTGATATCAAATGTCTTCCACGCTTCACCGTCGCTAGGGTGTGTCATCGTACCACTGACCCTTATTTGTGAGTTTTTGTGGTGCCAACTCATCTCCGCCGCAATTTTCTTTGTCGGATACAGTCGTTGTAGTCTAGGACCCACTGAGAAATAACTCAAAACCTTAGTTGGTACTCTCTTCCCCCTAGTATTTAGCGTTGGACTCTTATACCTCTCCGAACCACATTTTATACACTAGTCAAGGTCCGAATCTCTCTTCTAGAACAACATGCATCCGTTCGGACATAAGTCTATCTTCTGATGGGGGAGTTGAAGGCTCTTCAACACATTTTTCACCTCGTAAAAGGTATTTGACATGACATTATCCATTTTTGGTAGAAGTTCAACAATCAACTAGATGCAACCATCTAAAGATCTAAGGGGTGTGTTGCTCTCGCACTTCAACGTCAACATCCTTGAAGCGACTTGTAGCAAACTCATTTTGCATCTGCCATATATTGGGAGCTCAGCATTTTTCAGCATTTCGAAAAATGAAAGGACTGTGGGTTGGGTTCGTGATGCACTTCTTCGTCGCTTATGTGGTCTGGCTTACGCTCGTCCTCCATTATGTCCTCAAATGTCGTACGTAGTGCGTCCTCCATAAAGTCCCGATACGGATTTTCGCGCACAACTTCTTGCAGGCGACTGACGATGTTTTCATCTTCACCATGATACGTCCACACGTATTAGTTCTCAACAAAACGTGCTTGTATAGATGATTTCTAACATCGTTCTCATGTTTAAAGGCACGGTTTTTGCATTTTTTACATGGGCACCTAAGCTGCTCGCTCGTGTAGAGGGAGTTATTTGTTAAGGAGAACTTGATGAAGTCCTTCACTCCGTCTCTAAATTCAATTTTCGGCCACTTATTATCATCTAATCTCTCGTACATCCACCTTCTTTCTACTCTATTCGTTCTATATGAATTGAAATATGAATGTTCAAGGTACGTACACATGAAAATATTGGCGTGGGGGAAAGCATTTAACAACATCTAACAGTTACATATAATTTGAAGCAAAGTACAACAACATGGAAAATGCACAGTGAAGAAAAATGGCGGCTTTGTCCCTTAGTTCTGACTCTCTTAACCATCAATTTTGAAACAATTCATCACCGGAGACCTTATCACTCCAACCTAAACCCATTCTTGTATGTTCCATGTCACAGATAAACACAAAATTATGTTATGTCGATAAGAAAAAAATTCGACAGCAATTCGCCTCAGTTCTCCAAAAGCACAATGTGGAATATATGAATACTCTGCATGTGCAGTCGAAGAACATTGAGGGAATTGTCACCAAATTTCTCTCTTATCAACACACTACAATTTCATGTAGACCACCTAAGCGACATGAAAAGTATAAGAATAGTCCCAAAACAGGGACTGTCCAAGAATTACTCCTAATGAGTAACTCTTGAACGGGTATTAGGTGGGTCTGAGTAGATATCCAACATTCTTTATTAGCAATACATAATGGAAACAAAAAAACAACAACAATCATATATCAACACTCATCAAAAACATTAACACTTAGTGTTATTACCACCACTAACTACTAAAATATAAATACAACAACGAAATACCCTTTTTTTAGTAGCTAACTCATTATTTTCATCTCAATTCATTTAGTATTTAGTAGTAGTAGTAGTAGTAGCAGCAGCAGTAGTAGTAGTAGCAGGAGCAGCAGGAGTAGCAGCAGCAGCAGCAGCAGCATTTAGTATTGATTAGATTAGTGTAGTAGTAGTAGTAGTAGTAGTAGTAGTGGAGGAGGAGGAGGAGAAGGAGGGGGAGTAGTAGTAGTAGTAGTAGTAGTAGTAGTAGTAGTAGAAAATTAGTAGTATTAGTAGTAGTACTAGTGGATGAGTACTAGACTAGTAGTACTAGTGGTACTACTAGTTGATTAGTAGTAGTAGAAGATTAGTAGTAGCAGTAGTAGTGACGTAGTATTATTATTAGTAGTAGTAGTGAAGTATTATTAGTATTAAATTTGAAGCAGGGTACAACAATTACTATTACTAACTACTACTACTACTCTTGTACTAGTACTCCTACTACTACTACTACTACTAATCTACTACTACTCCTAATCTACTAATACTACTACTACTACTAATCTTCTACTACTAATACTACTAATCTTCTTCTACTACTACTATTACTAGTTTACTAATCTACTAATCTACTACTACTACTACTAATACTAATACTCCATTATTACTTCACTACTACTTCTCTATTACACTAATCTTCTTCTACTACTACTACTCACTACTAATACTACTAATCTTCTACTACTACTACTACTACTACTACTACTACTACTACTACTACTACTACTACTACTACTAATCTACTACAATTATTACACTAACACAATTTCTATCACTAATACTCCGCTATAATAAACCAAATATCAACTACTATAATACTCCAAATATTATCCTCATTACTCCACTAATATTCCAAATATCCACTAACACTCCATTAATACTCCGTCAAATACTTCACTACTACTCCAAATACTCCACTAATAAACCAAATATCCACTAATACTCCACTACTACCTTAATAAACAAAATCTAATATAATTAACAACATAATTAACAACTTAATTCTAACATAATTAACAATTATCCTCAAATCCAACACACTTATCCTCAAATCTAGCACAACTAATAAAAGTCACTCCATATCAACAACACAAACCTAGGGTGAAGGGAAGAACACAACTCAATATCAATATCAAGAACACAAACCGAAAAGAAGGACGAAAATCATACCTGAGAGTGGAGGGGGGTCGCCAGCGGGTCATCGATCGTTCGTCGGAGCAGCCTTGGGTTCGACCAGAAGAGAGGATGGGAGGGAAACCTAGGGTTTTGGGCTCCGATTTGGGGGTTGGGTTAGGGTCGCAGGGGGTTTGGGTCCCGATGACACTAGCATCGCCGGAGAGGATGTCGGTCGCCGAAGGTGGGTCGGGTTTTGGGTGATCTTCGCGTGATCGCTTGAGGGGAGGGGGAGGTTTGTTGGGGTTTGGGCAGTGCGTCTGATTTGGGGATGTTTATGTCGCGTCTTTTTTTTCTTAAGTTAGAAAACATTACGGCGGATTAGCCGTCGTAAAATCCAGCACAGATTTCAATTTTGCGACGGCTAATCCGCCGCAAACGACGTCAATTGATAGGTTGACTCAAATGATAGCGTCGGATTAGCCGACGGAAAAGATGGTTTTGGGGTCGGATTTGCGTCGGCTAATCCGCCACAACACAATGACATAGTGGCGTCAACGTGAAATTGTTGGCGCCTATTCCTCTGTGTCGGATTGCGTCGGTTAGTCCAACGTAAAATACTAGCGTCGGGTTATCCGACGTAATCCGACGCACGCTGGATACTTACGTCGAATATTATGTCCGCCGCAATTAGTCCGCCACAATTTCTTTTGTTTTTAGTAGTGTCAACACACCCCCGCCTAAGCGCCATGCCCTCAACCCGGCTGATTCGCTACTGGGACAAGGAACCATGGATTGGAACTTCAATTTTGAGAGCATTGACGTCTCCGCCCTTCTCTCTGACTCTTCGGCTATTACTTTGTATCAGTCTGCCAAGGTGCTGGGGAAAGGTATACTACAAGAAAACCAGCCCTGGACGTCCACTTGAAGGGCGTCATGGGCATAAGGACGCATAAATGGCGTCTGCAAAAAAAATGGGCGTCCATAGTCGGACGTCAAGTATGACGTCCGACAAAAGGTGGAAAGGTTATAATATAGGCAGACGGGTGTCCGATAGTGGACACCATATGGGCCTTAATGGCGTCCACTATATGACGCCAAAAAGGTTAATATGGCGTCCACTAGCAGACGCCAAACGTGTGTATGAAAATTTTCGCGAGCGTCCACTGTCGGATGCTCGTTTGCCCATCTCGCTTCAAATATGCGCCGAGCCCCCTCGCCTCATTCATACTTCATTTTTTTTCACTCTCTACCTTCTCTCTACAACTCAACCGCGGCTCCTTCATTTTCCCTGCTTCTTCCTAATGTACGGTATGTTTTTTTTATTTTAATTAATTCTTATTCATTATAATGCTTGTTAGTTTTGTTTTTTTTTTTCAGTTATTATTGGTATTTTAATAGTTAATATTGTTTAGGTCTAAATTGAGTTGCCCAATTTTGCCCATTAGTTTAGCCAATTTTGATTAGTAGCTTAAATTTGTCTATTAGCCCAAATTTGATTAAGGTTTGATGAATTTGGTTAATTTGGGGATTAAATTGATGAATTAGGGTTTAAGTAATTTGTGATTAAATTGGGGAAATTAAGTTTGAGTAATTTATAATTTGTGATTACATTTGGGTTTAGTCAATTCTAAATTAAGTTTAGGGAAATTCAACTTTAATTTGTTTTTTTTTTTGAGTTTAATTTTTGTAATTTTTGATTTATTTCAGTTATTATTGCTAGTTTGATAGTTAATGCTGCTTATGTCTCAATTGAGTTACATTGTCTGTCTACCCATTAGTTCAGCCCAATTTTGATTAGGTAAAATGTTGGTGTAAGCTTAGGGTAAGCGGTATTAATGTTGTGATAAATTTGTGAGAATTAGATTAAATTGGGTTTAGAGTAATTTGTTAGTATAAATACGCTAAGGTCAATTCTAAATTAATAATACACTTGGTTTAGTTAGTTACCCAGCGTGTGGAAGAGGAAGTGGTCCCCAAAATGGGACCGGAGCAGATTCAGCAGCATGGGCAGCAGTAGGGGCAACAACAAGGCAGGCGGGAGTATGACGACGAGGGCCGGGTGTTGATTGGCCCTGGTCACATGTGGTAATATAATCTAACATGTCAACACTTTTGTAACATATGAATTGTTCGACTAGTAACACATAACACATGTTAGTGTAACATATGGTCCGAATTAAAGTAACACGTCTCCACAATTAAGAGTACCATATGATTAGCATTGAAAGTAACACAATGATGCTAATTAAAGTAACACGACTTGTGATATAACGTAACACTTGGTGGTCTAAAGTAACACCAACAACCATGTTACACAAATTCTGAATTGCAGAATAAAAATAAACAGCACAGCTAAAACACCATGTTCATCTAATAACAGACGAATATTAATTTGATGTAATTAAGTGAATCAAATTCAATGTAAGTCAAATACCCATATGACAATATGCAATCATTAATTAGCATACAAACAGGTTAAAACTCTGAAAATTTCGTAAACCCTAATCAATAAATCATAATAAGATAATCGAAGTGTACCTTGAGTAGAGTTGTTTATGGACTTCGCAAACTCAAGATTAAGTTGTGGAGAATATGATTGCAATAATTTTTGAAGAGGACGGTGTAAGCTTGTGAGGAAGATTGTTCAGAATTTTGAAGATTATGAAGAGGAAGGGATTTGAATTTTGACAGGGGCAGTCGTATCCCTAATCAAAAATACCCTAAGGTCCACTAACTAATGCAGATAGTGAAGTAGGGGTCGAACCACAAGGAGACGGGACTCAATTACTTGCTCTAAGGTCTAGACTAAAGATTGCGGGTCACTATTTTCCGGTTTGTTTGAGTGGACTAATAACTAATTGCTATAAGGTAAATCAATAATAAAAAGGGTCTAGGGTCTCAGGTTCACAATGAATGTCGATTGGGTCAGGGAGTCAACTAACAAGTCACTAATCGAACTGTCTAAGGTGTAGGTCCGGTCGGTACTACTACAGACTATAGAACTAAACTTAACCTGCGGTCGCTAGAATTAAGCTAGTCTACCCAAAATGTCGTGACCTAATTAGTCCTTAACCCGGTCGGCGGAAAGTCCTAATTGTGATACTAATTAATCAATCCTGGCCAGTAATTAATCAATCAGAATTAAAAACAACATTCAGGAGACAGTTCATATGATCAGAGACAGGTCAATTTTCTATAACCCAATTAACACCCATCGATCCCCTTAAACCCTAGATAAAAATTAGCTACTCATGACGATCGTAAACAAACTAACAAAACATGAATTGCAATTAAACATGATGAATGCGAATTGAATTAAACTACGAGACTGAAATCAGATAACTATGAAAATTAAGAACGAATTCAGACAGAAATTAAACTAGAGATTAAGAAAAGAATTATAAAACTAGGGAATTGAAATTGAAATTAAAATTAAAATTAAAGTTGCGATACCGAACAAATTCAGATCTGGAAAAAAGAGGAAGAACGGAGTATGATGAATCTCGCTAAGAAGGACCGAATGAACGTGGCTTCTATGCTAACTAATGTAACGTAAAGTCTCCCAAAAGATAGAATGAAAAGTAGTCTGACAATCCTCTTCCAACTGATTTAAAAGAAATCAGTTGGACTTACAAACAGGCCCAATTCTAATTAAAAGAGAAATCCAATCCGCGGCCTGAATGCAAGGCACTCGATCGAGTACATGCGTGCACTCGATCGAGTGGATACGTGAACGCTTCACATTAAGTCTGGATGAATGGCACTCGATCGAGTACTCTACGCCACTCGATCGAGTGGATGCTGCTGAGCTCTTGATCGAGTTATTCCTTTACTTCTCGGCTTTTCGTTTTCTTCCTTGTCTTCCGTCCTCGTCTCGGCTATCCGGGTTATTACTCCAAAATATGCTCAAAATTGCACTTAACCTACAAAATAGCACGAGGACCGACAGTATCGACTTTCTAATAGAAATCGACATTGATCAAATAAATATGGAAGAAGAAAAGCTCAAAAACGGTTGTCGGGGGACAATAAAATACGATATAAAATGCGTTGATCAAACTCCCCCAAACCAAACCTTTGCTTGTCCTCAAGCAAACAACTAAAATATATACAAATGAGGACAAGTGATGTGAAACACGACTCAGAGCTGAATTACAATCGTTCTCTTAAAATCAACTAAGACCGACGAGAAAACACGTAATGCTCAAGAATGCAACGAGATCAATAATCATGCCATAATCAAACAATTGCCTGCCAAACTTTCAATCTTGCGAGACCAATAATGTCGGACTTCCTTTCGGTTGTCGCTCGACACTCATAAGTACGGGTAAGTGTATATGTGAAGATAGGAAGGAATAAAGACACTCACTCGACTTATGAAATATGCATGCAATCGAATATGAAATCAATCTCCCCAATTAAACACGTGTTCCACCAATCAGGACCATAGTACATGCCAAGGACTTACAAGGGGTGGCTTATATGTGAGGGAATAAAATGGATTGTGCCTAAAGCACGTATGGAAATGTGGGGCTAAGACCAGTAGTCGCAGCTACACAATAAAAACTATCCATCCAAAAACCTCATCTATAAATTCCGGCCACTAGCTAGAAATAACAACTCAAAAGAGCATAAGAGGAAATTCTGTCATCCTCTAAATTACAGTTCAATTCTAGTTATAACTTATCCACCGTTCCCCGAAAATTACAAGAAGCAATTTTTTTTTTTTTTTTTTAAATTCCATTTTCTTTCTTTTCCTTCTTTTTCATGCTTCCATATTTTTCTCAATTCAGACAAGGGGAAGGCGAATACAAAGTCACATAACAGTATCATCCACTAAGATCCAAACGATGTAAAAATCCAAATTATGACCGCTTAGTGAAATAGTTCCCAATTAAGTTCACTGCGACTGTCCTGGTAAGGTAGGCTGTTCTGGGTTGTAGCTAAATGATATAAATATCATGAAAACTGGCTTACAACAGCTGAAACGGGCTAAACAGAGAAAAAAATAACCTAAATCTACAGGGTAGTAAAAATGGGTCATTTTGGCTATGTGGAGCTCGTCAAAAACAGAAATGCCTTTCCTCATGTACCTCCTCCTCAACCAAACACGCATTCAATGTCAAGAGACGGACGTCATATTTATGCAAATTGATGTACACATTCCAAAAGGAAAAACCACTCAATTCCTAAATATAAATGAGACCAGTTATAGATGTTACTGGCCTAGGAAGCTCTAAATCCTCAGAATTTTTGTGGTTTGCCAACAAAATGGTCAAATTTACTCATTCGGCAGTTAACGGTCCAATAGGCAATCATATCAAAGTCATCTCATCTCAAATATTACATGCATTCAGGTACGAATTTAGCTATCAATTAGGAGAAGTCATGTAAAATGCAATGTCATCATCGTCGTTTTGCATGTTTCACACCGGACACAACACAGACACAAAGCACACAAAAATAAAATCTTTTTGTATTTTTCTGATTTTTCAATTTTTTTGGATTTTTTTTTTTTTTTTTTAAAAATTTTTGAAGGCACACAACAAAAAATAAAAGCACACAAAAAAACACACAAATTCTCCCCCAAACCTAAATGTCACAGTGTCCTCAATGTGACTCTACAGCATATATGACAAACAAATCCACAGCCAATCCTAAGGACAACTCGACCTAAGGGGAAGAAAAAAAAATCTAAGAAAGCAATAAAAACAAAAATAAAAAGGAAAGAAAGTACCGTATATACAATGGTAGCTCCCCCAAACCGGCTAATCAGCCATATCGTCGCCTCCACCGGTCCCAGATGGACCGGCTCCAGAATCGCCCTGGCCAGGGCCGCTAGCACCACCCTGCTGACCCGACTGTCGCAAGCCTCTCAGCCACTGTGCTCCTAGGCCGCCGTAGGTGTGCCCGTAGTCCGGACCCCAAGCAGCTGGATCGACCCCATAATCGTGGAAAATACCACTAGTATCTCCCGGACCTCTCCAGTAAGACGGGTGTTGAGGCGTCGAGATTCCTTGAGTAAGCATGAACTCATGGATCTCCCGGTTGACGATGCTCTGGTTAATCCCCTCGTGTACCCGTCGCTGGTGCTCGTAAACTGGATCATACATAAACGGGTACGGGTGCGGAAACTCGGCACCCGGAGTCTGGAACGGGAAGGTCGGGGTGGGTGTGTGTACGGCCCTGGGGGGCTCGGTCTCATCGGGTACGGTCTCTACACGAACCCTACGTCGAGGGGGTTGAGCACCACCCTCGTCGATGAATAGCGCCTCGGGAATGAGGTAGCGCAGTGGGTCGGGTGTGGTATCACCCTCGGGGGTGGGTGGTAAGGCAAGTAGTGGGGGTAGGATCGTCCCTTCGACAACCGGGAGCTTCATCCAAACCTTGTCCCGGACGCGCCACAAAAATTCCGGGGGATTGCCCCGAACCCACTTCAAAGTGGAGAAGAGATAGTTGCGGTCTAGCAACGGGACGCGGTCGGTAAGGCTCTGAAAAGTGACTGTATCCCCAAAACCCATAATGTAGCGCTTCGCTAGCGCGGTGACAATGGCTCCACAACCAATCGGTCCAGACCCCCTGATCTGGCGCTCGATTCCGATACAGATCATACCCGGTGCACTAAACGCCTTCAGGGATCGCCTAAAGGGGTTTAGGTAGTGTCCTAGAATCAACACCTCCAATGAGTGAAGTTTACTCATGTCGGAGCGTGGAAAAACCACATGACTCAAAATCCGCAAGAAGAGGCGGATAGTAGGGTGTGGGATGGCGTTGAGCGCCATAGCGGTGACAAGTGCACTACGACCCGAAAATAACTTAAAGTAGGAAGGTGCTCTCGAGCTCTCGGGTATGTCTAGTATGTCATCGGCCTGGTCAGAAGTAAGCCTTAGACACTCGGACAAGCTACTAAGGTAGATTGATTGCTCCTCATTGTTCAACCGAAAGTTAATCATGCTCTCCTCTCTATCAAATTCAAATGAACTTAAAAACTCTAAAGTGAGTACTCGATAAGATAACTCACGTAGTGTCCATAAGCCACCGAATCCGGTCATGGACAAGAGATGTGATAATTGCTCGTTCAACCCGAGCTCGATTGCGAACTGTGATGAGCAGCACCGGGTAGCCTCCATCGCCCTGGGTATCAAGGTAACTAAACGAGCTCTCTGGGCCTCGTCCCTGCAAACAATTTCTTCATAGCCTGGCACAGGCTGAACAGTCGGCTGCCTTGCGTTCCTGTTTCTGTTGTTGTTTCGGGGCGGATTCCTTCTTCCTGCCATGACTATAGCATAATAACAAAGCAAAATTATACAAAAATCCCACAAAAAAAAAACACATTATCTCGGCCAAAATCAGACCCTATACACAAAAATCGAATTTTGAGCACAAAGTGGTGAAATCAACACAAAATCAAGCATGCAATGAGATTAGTATATAACTAAGGATGAAATTAAGCTATAAAATCAAGAAAAGAAGCAAGGAAATCAAAAATCTCGTAGTATACCTCAAGGGTGACGGTTTGGACGAAAATAGGGGAGAAAGGGACGAAAATTTCAGAAATCGACACCAAGAAACACAAAGAAACACTCCTAATTGCAATTTAGAAGCAAAAATCGTGAGATTTGGTGAGGAATTGATGAAATAAGAGTGATTTGGGTGAATTGGGGGTTAGGGTTCTTATGTAATGTGAGGGGGGAGGGGATGGAATTCAGAAAACTGATTTAAAAAAAAGAGTAAGAAGCAATTAAAGGAGGCGGAAAAACCGAAGCTGGACCCGGTTCAGGGGCACTCGACCGAGTGCATAAGCCACTCGATCGAGTTAACCCCTGAAAAGCTGACAGTGGCTGCTCCGTAAGGGCACTCGACCGAGTGCATGAACCACTCGGTCGAGTGAGCCCACGAAAAGTGGACAGTAGCTCCTCCGTCAGAGCACTCGACCGAGTGCATGGGCCACTCGGTCGAGTGACCACTGCACCTGCTACTTCTTCATTTTTTTTTCCTTTAAATTGTGTCTAAATCCTGAAATTAAATCAATTAAACCGTAAAATTCCCTCGTCCTCACTCGATAAATAATACTAACTCCCAATTAGAGCTACCAAGCTAAAAAAATAAAAAATAAAAATAAAAAAAATGCGGAAGGGGAAATTACAAATTTATACAAGTGGTGCCGGGTTGCCTCCCGGTTAGCGCTGGTTTTTACGGTCCCGCTCGACCGGTTTACCTCAATTTGATTAGGTGGAATCGAGAGTGTCGTTGAGGTCCATGGCCTCTACAACACCGACGTACGCACCTTCGTGATAGAGCTTGAGGCGTTGACCGTTCACCTTGAATATTTCGCCTTTGTCGGTAGTGAGTGTAACCGACCCGAATTTATTCACTTCAGTGACCGTGAACGGTCCAGACCATCGGGATTTAAGTTTCCCGGGAAAGAGTCGAAGTCGGGAATTGAATAAGAGTACCTTATCGCCGACATGGAACTCTCGGGGGATAATGCGCTTATCATGCCATCTTTTGGTCCGCTCCTTATAAATTCTCGCGTTATCATAAGCATGGAGACGGAATTCATCTAATTCGTTCAATTGCATAAGGCGCTTCTCTCCGGCTAGCTTCGGATCGAGATTGAGCTCCCTTAAGGCCCACATAGCCTTAAACTCGAGCTCGACGGGTAGATGGCAAGCCTTGCCATAAACAAGCCTATACGGGGATGTCCCGATAGGAGTCTTGAATGCGGTCCGGTAAGCCCAAAGGGAATCGTCGAGCTTCGAACTCCAATCTTTCCTTGAAGTATGGACAACCTTCTCGAGAATAGACTTGATCTCACGGTTCGAGATCTCGACTTGTCCACTAGTTTGTGGATGGTAAGCTAGCCCGGTACGGTGGTGAACACCGTATTTCTGCAGTAGCTTAGTGAGTTGGCGTTCATGAAAATGTGAACCGCCATCACTAATAATAGCCCGTGGGACCCCAAAACGCGGGAATATTGTCTTCTTAAAGAGCCGGATCACCACGTTGGCATCGTTAGTAGGTGAAGCGATGGCTTCCACCCACTTAGAAACATAATCCACGGCGACCAAAATATACCGATTCCCATAAGAAGAAGGGAACGGTCCTTGATAGTCTATACCCCAAACATCAAATAGTTCTACTTCAAGAATCCCGGTTTGAGGCATTTCGTGTCGCCGAGAAATATTTCCCGTTCGTTGGCATGCGTCGCAAGAACGGATAAAGGTGGTGGCATCCTTGAGAATAGTAGGCCAATAAAAACCCGATTGCATTACCTTTGCGAAGGTCTTCGAAGGACCATGATGTCCACCATAAGGAGAGGAATGGCATCTAGTGAGGATAGAATGTACCTCACTCTCGGGAATACATCTCCTAAATAAACCATCTGCACATTCTCGGAAGAGATACGGGTCGTCCCAGAAATACCTCTTCACGTCATGTAGAAATCGCTTCTTCTGCTGATACTGAAGGTCGGGAGGTAGAGTACCTCCAACTAGAAAGTTGGCATAATCAGCAAACCATGGAGTGTCCATGGTGATAGCGAGCAAATGGTCGTCGGGGAATGAATCGTCAATTGGAGCGAGATCCCCACCATCATATCTTAGCCGAGATAGGTGATCGGCTACGACATTCTCGGCCCCGGACTTATCACGGATCTCTAAGTCAAACTCCTGCAGTAATAGGATCCATCTAATAAGTCTCGGTTTGGCCTCCTTCTTCGCTAGAAGGTACTTCAAGGCCGCATGATCTGTATATACTATCACCTTCGAGCCAATGAGATAGGCCCGAAACTTGTCTAGAGCATAGATGATGGCCAATAACTCCTTTTCCGTGGTAGCATAATTGATCTGCGCCATATCTAACGTCCGACTAGCATAGTAGATCGCATGTAAAGCCTTGTCTTTCCTTTGCCCGAGCACGGCTCCTACAGCATAATCGCTAGCATCGCACATAACTTCGAAAGGCAAATCCCAATCGGGAGCTCGGATAATAGGTGCGGAGATGAGAGCCTGCTTAATCCTGTCAAAAGCTCGAGCACACTCGTCAGTAAAAACGAACGGGGCATCCTTGAGGAGCAGCTGAGTCAAGGGTTTGGCAATCTTGGAGAAATCTTGGATGAAACGGCGGTAAAAACCCGCGTGACCAAGAAAACTCCGCACACCCTTAACATTAACGGGGTATGGTAATTGCTCAATTACCTCGACCTTCGCTTTATCCACTTGGATGCCGCGTTCGGACACTAAATGACCCAAAACGACTCCCTCGGTCACCATGAAGTGACATTTCTCCCAGTTTAAGACCAAATTGGTCTCCTCACAACGTTGCAAGACCCGTGTAAGATTAAGTAAGCATGCATCATAATCAGTGCCATATACACTGAAATCATCCATGAAGACTTCCATGACAGACTCGATAAGGTCCGAAAATATGGACATCATACAACGTTGGAAAGTGGCCGGGGCATTACAAAGGCCAAAAGGCATCCTTCGGTATGCGAAGGTGCCGTAGGGACAGGTGAAAGTTGTTTTCTCCTGGTCGTCTGGGTGAATTGGGATTTGGAAAAATCCCGAGTAGCCATCTAAGTAGCAGAAGTACTTATGGCAAGCAAGACGCTCTAGCATCTGGTCAATGAAGGGGAGGGGGAAATGGTCTTTCCTCGTAGCTACGTTCAGCTTACGATAGTCAATGCACATCCTCCATCCAGTCACTAATCGAGTAGGAATAAGTTCATTCCTCTCGTTCGTGATAACCGTGGTCCCACCCTTCTTAGGGACCACTTGGACTGGACTGACCCATTTAGAGTCGGAAATGGGGTAGATGATGCCGGCATCTAGGAGTTTCATAACCTCCTTCCTAACCACATCCTGCATGTTCGGGTTCAACCTACGTTGTCCCTGAATGGATGGTCTATGGTCTCCCTCTAAGTGAATGCGATGCATGCAAAACTCGGGACTAATACCCCGTAGGTCATCAATACTGTACCCAATAGCCTTCTTATGTCGTCGTAAGATGACTAACAACTCCGAAAGTTGGCTATCTGTGAGTGCAGCGTTGACAATTACGGGGTTTAGACCCTTATCATCTAGAAATGCATATTTCAAATTAGAGGGGAGGGGTTTTAGTTCAGGTTTACTTACCTCGACCTCCTTTTTAGGGGTGCCGAGACGGTATACCTTCTCGATAGTGCCCTCCTTTCCGTTCAGCATTCGTTCCAGCTCATCCACTTCCGCGCTCCATGATCTTTTCTCGGCATCAGCATCGCCGGATGTAAGCAATTTCTCCAAAGGGTCTCTGCCAAGATAGTCGTCAATATAATTTTCTATTTCTAAATCAATGACGTTTATGCTATAGCAAGACTCTTCTATCATGGGCTTCCTAAGAGCTTGATCGAGACTAAAAGTCACGGTGTCATCTCCTACGGAGAGTGTGAGCTTCCCATTCTTGACATCGATGATCGCCCCTGCCGTGTGTAGGAAAGGGCGACCGAGGATAATGGGTATTATGGCATCCTCAGCCATGTCTAAGACAACAAAGTCTACGGGAATAAATAATTTCCCTACTTGGACCGGAACATCCTCTAAGACACCTAAAGGATATTTGACCGATCGATCAGCCATCTGTAGAGTCATATTAGTACATTTCAAAACACCCATATTCAATTTCTGACAAATAGAATACGGCATGACGCTGACGCTAGCTCCTAAATCACACAGGGCCTTATCGATAGCTAACTTCCCTATAGTACAAGGGATAGAAAAACTCCCTGGATCCTTGAGCTTTGGCGGAGTACGACTCTGTAGTAACGCGCTGCATTCCTCTGTGAAAGCAACTGTCTCAGTTTCACTAAAAGACCGCTTACGAGTTAGTATTTCTTTCATAAACTTCGCGTAAGCAGGAACTTGAGTGATCAAATCAGTAAAAGGAACACTTACCTGCAGATTCTTAACGACTTCCATAAACTTACCGAACTGTTGATCGAGCTTTGTCTTACGCTGTCGGTGGGGAAATGGAAGTATGATCGGAATTGCAGGCTCCTTTGCTTGAGACGGGGACGCTTGAGACGAATTAGCATCCTTGATTGCAACCTGGGAATGAAAAGTAGCAGAATTAGGCGTTACGGTTTCCACTCGATCGAGTGCAGGCTGACTCGGTCGAGTGTCATCACACTCGGTCGAGTCACCTGAAGGCACTCGATCGAGTGGCATCACTGGGGAGCTACTGCCTCTTTTTGGAGGTATTACTCGATCGAGTGGGCTGATACCACTCGGTCGAGTGAGCTCCAACTCGATCGAGTCAGGCGTGACTCGGTCGAGTCGTACACTTGACTGCTCTCTGCCAGGTTTTAGAGGGTCTACTCGACCGAGTGAGGTGGTGTTACTCGATCGAGTAGCCTCAATTCGTGGCCTACTCAACACTTCCTCGGCTAGCTCTTGCTTCTCCAACTCGGTCTCATCAACCACAACATACTCCTCGGGCATCTTCGGACCGTCATAATGGGTTCCGCTTCTCAATGTGATCGCATTGGCTTGCTCGTGTGATTGTTCGCCTTGAGGAGGTAAAGTACCCGGTGGCCTAGCTTGCTTTTGGGCGGCAAGTTGTGCTACTTGGGTATCTAGCATCTTGTTATGGGCAAGTATCTGGTTGACCTGAGTCTCTAGCTTGTTATGACTTTGGATACCTTGCATCAACAATGCTTTAATCTCTGCAAACTCGGTGTTGGTTGGAGCTTGAGCTTGAGCTTGGTTTTGGTTTTGTGGGATCGGTTGGAATTGTTGTTGGTTCCCCCACCCTTGTTGGTTACCCCAAGGTTGGTTATTACCCCACTGTGGTTGGTTACCCCACCCTTGTTGGTTACCCCAATTTTGTTGCCCTCCTTGGAATTGTTGACGGTTATTGCTATGGCTTTGGGAGGGTCGGTTATGGGGTGCTACGTATGGGACGGTCTTGTTACCGCCGGGTGGTGGTGGGTTAAGTACATTTTGACTCCTATAAGATAACAAGGACTTGTCATAGCCCGGTTGGTTCATGTAGGGTTGGTGTGGTCTCATGGATTAAAATGCATTCGCCGTTTCTACTCTCACACACTCTTGGGTATAATGACCCACATCCCCACAACTCTCGCAAACAACCTCAGACATGGCATTGACTTGGTACATACCGCCTTGTTGTTGGTGGTTTTGGGTTCTAGCTAGCTCCATGGAGTCGATCCGCTTAGTTAAAGCGGCTAGGTGGCTAACTATGGCATTTGATGACTCGGAGTCACCACTATTTCCCCGAGTATTACCCCGTGGATTTCCCCAACGTGAGTGATGAGTAGCCATGTCTTCAATCAATTTCCATGCTTTATCATCATCGACGTTGTTTTGGAACCTGCCATTAGCTGCAGAATCGAGCGTAGCTCGGCAATCGTCATATAAACCATTATAGAATTGATTGCACAAAAACCATACCTCGAATCCGTGATGTGGGCACTCCTTAACTAGCTTTTTAAACCTTACCCACGCCTCGTAGATATTCTCGTGAGATGTCTGTCGGAAGTTAGTAATCTGACTCCTCAACATGTTGGTCTTCTGCGGCGTGTAGTAGTGCTTATAAAAAGCTAAGGCTAGGGAGTTCCAATCTGTGATTCCCTCAGAAACGCGGTCTAAATCCGTGATCCAGTCTCTTGCGTTATCGCGTAGGGAGAACATGAATAGCATCTCCATCACCTCTTCTTGAGTCACTCCCGCGGGGAGTGGTATAGTTGAGCAATAATCGGTGAAGAGCTTCATGTGCTTCGCCGGGTCTTCATCGGGGCCTCCACCGAATTGATTTCGCTCCACCAATGTAATAAAGGCGGGGCGAATCTCGAACGTACCCGTAGTGGCGGTGGGCCTCTTCAACGGCTTCGGTAGGGCACTTTGCTCCGGCTCGGAATGGCTAGCAAGTTTAGGAGGCATCTTGACTAGCGGTGTCTCGGGAATAGTAGTGGGATTATCCTCTTCAAAGGACAGTGCTTCGGATATATGCTCGTCGTCCGAATGTTCCACTGATTCTGATCGTTCTGTCTCAGCAATCTCCTTGTAGAATTTCCTGGACCTGCGGAGAGTTCTCTCTGGTTCAGGATCGAATGGTGGTACGTAGCCTGAAATTCGAGAGGACCTGGGCATACGAGGAAACTACAAAAAATTGTGAGAAACGGTCTCAAGGAACTGGAGTTCCTCGAGACAAGCAATCAAAAGGCTAAAACACAAAACAAGTAAATAAATAACACCGTCTCCCCGGCAACGGCGCCAAAATTTGACAGGGGCAGTCGTATCCCTAATCAAAAATACCCTAAGGTCCACTAACTAATGCAGATAGTGAAGTAGGGGTCGAACCACAAGGAGACGGGACTCAATTACTTGCTCTAAGGTCTAGACTAAAGATTGCGGGTCACTATTTTCCGGTTTGTTTGAGTGGACTAATAACTAATTGCTATAAGGTAAATCAATAATAAAAAGGGTCTAGGGTCTCAGGTTCACAATGAATGTCGATTGGGTCAGGGAGTCAACTAACAAGTCACTAATCGAACTGTCTAAGGTGTAGGTCCGGTCGATACTACTACAGACTATAGAACTAAACTTAACCTGCGGTCGCTAGAATTAAGCTAGTCTACCCAAAATGCCGTGACCTAATTAGTCCTTAACCCGGTCGGCGGAAAGTCCTAATTGTGATACTAATTAATTAATCCTGGCCAGTAATTAATCAATCAGAATTAAAAACAACATTCAGGAGACAGTTCATATGATCAGAGACAGGTCAATTTTCTATAACCCAATTAACACCCATCGATCCCCTTAAACCCTAGATAAAAATTAGCTACTCATGACGATCGTAAACAAACTAACAAAACATGAATTGCAATTAAACATGATGAATGCGAATTGAATTAAACTACGAGACTGAAATCAGATAACTATGAAAATTAAGAACGAATTCAGACAGAAATTAAACTAGAGATTAAGAAAAGAATTATAAAACTAGGGAATTGAAATTGAAATTAAAATTAAAATTAAAGTTGCGATACCGAACAAATTCAGATCTGGAAAAAAGAGGAAGAACGGAGTATGATGAATCTCGCTAAGAAGGACCGAATGAACGTGGCTTCTATGCTAACTAATGTAACGTAAAGTCTCCCAAAAGATAGAATGAAAAGTAGTCTGACAATCCTCTTCCAACTGATTTAAAAGAAATCAGTTGGACTTACAAACAGGCCCAATTCTAATTAAAAGAGAAATCCAATCCGCGGCCTGAATGCAAGGCACTCGATCGAGTACATGCGTGCACTCGATCGAGTGGATACGTGAACGCTTCACATTAAGTCTGGATGAATGGCACTCGATCGAGTACTCTACGCCACTCGATCGAGTGGATGCTGCTGAGCTCTTGATCGAGTTATTCCTTTACTTCTCGGTTTTTCGTTTTCTTCCTTGTCTTCCGTCCTCGTCTCGGCTATCCGGGTTATTACTCCAAAATATGCTCAAAATTGCACTTAACCTACAAAATAGCACGAGGACCGACAGTATCGACTTTCTAATAGAAATCGACATTGATCAAATAAATATGGAAGAAGAAAAGCTCAAAAACGGTTGTCGGGGGACAATAAAATACGATATAAAATGCGTTGATCAAATTTTGAAGAGATTGATTAATTATGAAGAAGAAGAGATTGATGAATGAACGTAGAAGGTGTAGGGGTTATGAGATGATGACGGGATGTTGGGGTAACGTGATGATTTGATGAGAGAGAAAATTTGATGAGAGGGAAATAATTATTCGGTAGAGATAATTAATGAGATTTGATTTTATTTACCATAGTTACTGTTATTTCTTTTTGGGTTTTTCAATGGGGTACCCCTCAACTATCGACTTTTCCAAGTGGTACCCCCGCCTTTTTCGAATTACAAGATGTACCCCTAAACTTTGTAAATTAGTCTATATTGTAACCAAAGTTATAATTTTCCAACGGAAATTTTTCTCAATTGATGATATAAATAGTGATTATTCTCTATTTTACTATCATCAACCATGATATATTTCTCCAATTTGCATCCTTTACTCGAAAAAATCTATTCCACCACACTACGACATGGGGGTGACATAGGGATTGAGGTTGACGGATTTAAAAGAGTGAGGGAGATAGGTCGATGTCGGCCGACAACAGAGTGCGTTTTGATGGGCATTTGGTGGCTTGATGAATGGTAAAGAAAAAGAGGTGGTTTGTAGCATCAAATTGGATTGATTAATATGTTAATTATTCATTTTAAAA
Organism: Agrostemma githago; assembly: GCA_958450325.1. NCBI lineage: Eukaryota > Viridiplantae > Streptophyta > Magnoliopsida > Caryophyllales > Caryophyllaceae > Agrostemma > Agrostemma githago. Next base: position 9,165,488 of record OY288239.1, read on the forward strand.
AAATATTTGTAATACACTTATCACTTTGGTTATGATATGGACTGATAAGTAAAGTTTATGGGTACACCATATAATTCGAAAAAGACGGGGGTACCACTTGTAAAAGCCAATAGTTGAGGGGTATCCCATAGAAAAACCCTTTCTTTTTTCACCTCAAACAATCAAAATCATCCATCTTCGACTGCATCAATGGCCTAAGATTGGACTCATGGACTCAATGCATAGAGAATGACTCACTTGATTTTTGCTATATATATACACAGTCCCTAAAAACACCTACTCCGTATGATAGATCATCATCTTACACTCATTTTGACATGCCAGACTACCCAGAAAGTCTGAAACCATAATTAAATTCATGAGCATTGGATAATTATTACTCGTATTAAATTAAATCCAAATCTGTAAGATAATTTCAAATCATCGATTTATTTGAAATAATCTGACCTGAAATCATCATAAAAAGATGCATGAAATTAATGAAACAACGATAAAATTATCGACAGTTCAGACAAGAAAAAAGAGGGAGACCTTTGAGAGGAAGAGCAATATGAACACACCAAGAGCATGAACTTCCGGCAATACGGTAAAGTTGCAGTTTGGACTTTACTGAGCCTAGGGGTGTAAACGAGCCGAGTTGAGCGCGAGCCTGGGTAGTCTCAGCTCGAGCTCGAAAAGCAAAATGGGAGTCTCAGCTCGAGCTCGAGCTCGTCGAGCTTCAGAAATAATGGCTCGAGCTCGAGCTCGACAAATGATAACATGGCTCGAGCTCGACTCGTGGCTCGGGAAAAGGCTAGACTTCGGGCTCGAGTTGAGCTCGACTCGCATAGTGAGTTGGGCTCGAGCTTAAGTTTGACTAATGAAACAAAAATTAAATGAATACATGATTGATTTATGGGTGTCTCAAGCTATTACGAGGAAAAGAGAAATAAAAGTACAAATTCAAATTGTAATCATGAAAGATAAGAATCGATGTCTTGAATATTGTAATTTGTAACATTATAGTAATAAAATAATATTCGTCTTAATAAGAGGCGTATATAATACCAAACATTCCGAAACTAAATTAACTACAAAAAGACAAAACAATATATTGAAACTAAATAAACTAAATCAATTTTGTTTATAACCACTCTTTTTTGCATATTAACTCCACAACCGTAGATGTGGTATTATATTGGAATTTAGATGTTAATTTGGTTTATTTAAGGTAATAAGACTCAACAATATATCGACTAAAAATTCTTCACCAAAAAATTTAAGGTAATATGACTAAATCATGATTTACTTTCTTTTTTATGATTAATAGGTATATTTGATCTAGGTAGAGGAAAGGAAAGTGTATCTTTAAAATAATATCGAGCCACTCGCGAGCTATTCGAGCCGAGCCAGGTCTTGCTCGGCTCGACTCATAAATGATCCGAGCCGAGCTCATACGAGTCGAGCTTTGACAGAGCCGATCTCGAGCTGCTCGCGAGCTGTCTCGGCTCATTTACACCCGTAACTGAGCCATTGATCTCAACAACAAAAGGTATTATCGTTCCATTCTAGCCATTGATCTCAACCAAATCCCCTACCTCCATAAACCCTATCATCGCTCTCGTCACCTTCCTCCTTTCTCCAACCTCCCTTGTGCGCTCCTTCCTCGACAACCCTGCTGCTCTTGATGGCTACGTCGCTGAGATCACCTATGGCGCCTCCTTCTGCATCGTCTACTCCACCAACGCCTCATTCGACCGCCTCCTCTGCGACTGGCTTTGTCACTGCATCATCAAAACGAACATCAACCCACATAAATCAAAATTAAACAATAAAAGAAACAAAACCTAAATAAATTAATCCCTATTTTAGCAAAACCCTAATGCTAGAAACTGAAATCAAACATTGATAAACATACCAGAATCGATTAGATCCATGACAAATATCATCAGAAGCTCTATCTTGACAAACTATCTGTAAATGTAGACAAAAATTACATAGGAAATGGAAAAATAAAACGAGAAGGTAGGTGGAGAAGAAGTGTAGAGAATGAAACTGATAAGTGTGTTTGTAGTGTTTATTTCACGTGTTTGGTCCTGCTTTCTTTTGTGAAATCGCTCTTTAGAGCGGTTTCGAGGCTACTTACGCTTCTTCTAGCTTGTTTTAGGTTCCTAATGCTCATCATGGATAAATAGAACGATTCTATTTTGTTTCCGATGCATGTGGAGCCAATGAAGAGAAGCGACGATGATTCGGTGACTTAGACTCGATCCCGAGTTCCTTGGAGCCCACTTGAGAATATCCCGAGCACCGAGCATTGATAAGAAGCCTAGGAAGAGCAAATAAGGACCCATCACGGCCGGGATGAGAAGACGAGAAGAAAGAAGTCACTGGAGGGCCTTCCCGGCCGTGAGCACCATCATCACGACTGGGATGAGACCCTTCCCGACCGGGACCACCACCATCCCGGCCGGGACGGCCCCAGCTCGCACTCCGCTTCATTCTTTTCATTCTCTCACTTATGGAACCCTATATACCCCCCCCCCCCCCTCCCTCTTGTATTGTTTTAAGCATGGAGGAAACCCTAGACATACTTTAGGTTAGATTAGCTTATTTTAGTGTAGATTAGCTTAATCCTTCCCTAACCACTTTTCATTAAGCCTTAATCTTAGTTTAATCCTTGTTTCATCTTTGTAATATTGAAGACTTTATCGGTTGATCTACTCTATTGACAACATTGGAGATCTTCCCTTGGGTTTATTTATGCAAAGATTCAATCTTTTGTTCATCCTTTGGTTTTGGTATAATTCATCTTCTTCCTAATCTCTTCTACTTAGTTTTCATTTGTGTTTATGCTTAGTAATCTTCAATATTCCATTATGAATGTCCATGTTTATGCTTGTTTCATTATGGTTGTTGGGTTTACTATCTTGAACATGAGTGAGTAGTCCTCTTGCTAGGATTAGTAGGGGGATTGGGTGTCTTCATGGGTGATTAAGGGTTTGTGTAGGGTGTTGATGGTTGTTTAGGTTGCTTCTTGGTTGAATGCATGTGTCATGTTTGATGAAGTGCTTGAATGACTTGTAGTTGCAAATGCATGTTTTCTTGCCTTCTTCTTGTGACCTTGTATGTTGCTAGGATGGGATTTTGCACGAGAGCGGGAGGCCTCTAGGATGGTTTTGGAGCGAGAGCCCGGATTATGCCTAGATAGCTTGACTACCCCTTCGTTCTTGCTTTCTCTTGACTGTTTCGATACCCTTGAACCCGACCTAATCCTAGTCCTTCTCTTATTGATTTCTTCTTCATCTTAGCTATTATTCCTCTAGTTTGTTGTTTGGATTTAGTTTTAGTTCATTCGTTTAATTTATGTCATCATTAGTTCTTTCATAATCATAGTTTTATTCTCTTTTCATTGTCTTAGTTTGTTTAGTCTTGTTCCCTAGCCTAGTAATCGTTGTAGTTAATCAATTTTCGTTAATTCCTCTTCCTTGTTTCCTTGTGACTTAGTCTAGTCCTTAGGTGAATTCTAGTCTAAAACCGTTTTCCGTCCTTGTGGTTCGACCCGACTTGTCCTAGCTACTAGTTAGGATTAGTTGGTTTATTTGGTATCGGGATCCACGACAAATCCACCATCAGAAACGCAAGAAAATGACAGAAATGGGAAGTGGGGGGTAGAGTTACTGCTGATAAGGGGAAATACTATACATAAGGATGTTACTGTAGCTAAGCACATTAGTTGGGGTTCTCTCTTTTTAAAGAGTAAGAGTAAACAGATCTGAGTGAAAAAGATTTGTCCAGCCGTCGAAGTGCCAAAAATATGGCATATGCATGGCCAAAAATGTGGATCGATTTTCTTGGATAAAACTATAAATTCAGAGCGAGACGCATAGGGTGGCCGTAGACTTGAGCCATATGATCAACTCTAGCATGAATACCTTAAGGATGTGATACTCTTCGTTTCACCAGGAAATGGGCTCACCACAACATGCTTTAATTTTTCTTTCTTTGAAGCAAGAACAAGAACGTCAAATTCGGCAGCGAATGGCTATGTTACTTGAACTTTTACTTTGAATGTGTCTGACCATCCGTTCCTGTGCCCCTTGACAGGAAACAACACTCGAGATTTCTTGTTGGTCATTAAACATGAAACCTTTTCATAAACTTGTCGCTTGAAGTGTTATAACAGACACTTGAAATTGAGTTGAGTTGAGTTAGATTTATATAGTGCGAGGGTGAGAGTACAAGTCATTATAATGAGTTAGGCTCAGTTTTTTTCAACTTCTTTTCAGCTCACTTTAGTTGAGCTCACTTCACTTTAGCCTACTTTAGCCGAAAATTATAGGACCTAAGTGCAGCGAAGGATAGGGAGTGGGAGAGGAGGATGACCTGCAGCAGTGATGCGGCCAATTTAATGCAAAGCATTGGTGAGGGCTGACTTGCCGACATTATGAATTCCACTCAACATCATGGTTATGGTATTTCTTTCGGGAACCGTTTTCTTCAAAGCTTTGACTTCGACCTATAGAAAGTTGAGAAGCTGGAGACCAAAATTATAAATAAACGATCGTTTGGTTGTCCATGCGATTTGCGGGATTAAATAAAGCGAACCTGTTGAATGTTGTGTTTGTTGTGGGAACTGACGCCAAAGACAGGGTAATTTATTTTGAGATCGAAAATGCATTACCCATTCCTAACGAATAGAAGTGGTAAGAAGGATACTACTATGGACAAAACCGATGATATGATGCCAAAAAAAGAGGAAGAGGAGTAGGAGGAGGAGACCTTAATATGGGAAGGAACGGCAAGGTCGAGCTTATTGAAGACAATGATGCGACGGGAGGTGAATGAGTTATTGAGGATGCTGCATTCCTACAAGGGAAGCTGGCAATGACATTCACAAATTTATCAGTAATGATCCGACAAATGTCGTGCAAACACAGATGATATGATGAAGATGATGGTGATACCCGGGCATCACGGACATCAATGACAAAATCAACGAGAGGAATGCGTTGAGAGATGGCATGCCAGGCAACGGCCATCACTGGCGCCTTTTGTCGTCTCTGTCTCACCACACTCCCTACTCGTTCCGCCAACCTACTACTTGCCATTTCCGCCTTTGTTGATTTATCAACTGATATTCGGTAATTTTTGCTTACTACATGCACTCTCTGAATGATAAAATTATATATTGCCTGCAATATATCAACATGTTAGGAGTAGCAGTAAGACAATGTCGTAACAGTACAGTAAGTCAAGAAATTTATCAACTTTTGAAATCGATTTACTGAGATGGTAATTGACAATTTTCGAGGACTAACTATCTGTTCTTTGAGCTAATTGATTGTTTTACATTCGGGGGTATCGTACATGGGATGTCATTTACTTGATGCAATCAATAATAGGAACATCAGAAGCATGTCATTTCATGTTGTGTTGTGTGCAGTAATTTATTTGCACTAAAATGACATCAGAAACATGCGTAGTTTCAATTGAATTGAGTTCAGCATTCCTTGAGTTAGTTCAATCCAGTTGAATCTACTTCGATCCAATATAACTTAGACCTAGCAAAAGTGGCTCGACCCGAATAACACCGACACTGAGACCCGAGTTTGACTCATAACCCGAATGATATCATAGCAAACGAGTCGATAACCCCGAAAAGGTGAAAACAACGAATCCAAAAGTGACCCAAACCCAAAATGACCCAGCTCGACCCGGATTTAACCCAATTCTATTTTACCCGAAAGTGACCTCACCCAGTTTACCCGTTTGACAGGTGTACCTAAGGGTGTTCTTTTTCGCCATGTAATGTATCTCAACATCATAGCAATCTAATTCTAATTCTGGGTTCCTTAAAAATCAAACCTTAAGAAATCAAACATTCAAAATTCTAAATTAAAATCCAACTTACAGTATCAAGATGCTGAACCAAAAACCATCATCAATCAAACAGTAGAAGATGGAATCTATTGTTGTTTCTGGGTTCCTGCACAAGAAAATAATTCAATCAAATTAAGAAAACAAAAATTTAAAAGGTAAGGTTATGAGAGGAAGAAAAGAAAGAACAAAAAAGGAGAAACAGAAGGATCAAACCCTAAGAAGCCAAACCTTCAGAAAGGAGAAAAGTTAATTCAGCTTACATTATCGAGATGCTGAACCCAAAACTATCTTCAATTAATCCAGTTTGTATAATCCCATACTCACAAACTGAAATGAAAAAAAAAATCAAAACCAAGATGAGATAACAACCACATTGTTGCTATTGATCAATAAAAACGCAGCAAAATTGAAGATGGAACCTGTAACCCAAAAAACAAATTAAGAAAAAACGAAAAGAATGAAAGAAAAGGAGAAACAAAAGAGTGAGAGGGACAAACCATAAGAAATCAAACATTCACATTTCAATATGATTATTCAGCCAAACAAAATGAAAATCGGGAAAATTAAAATCCATCTTACATTATCGAGATATTGAACAAAAATCCATCTTCAATTAATCCACTAATATAATCCCAGATCCACTAAGTTATGAGCTTGGATATTAAGATTCCGAGAAAAAAAATTAATAGCTAAGCAATGAAAAGACGATTCCTCGAAAAATAAGGGAATGAGATCTTGAATGCAGTGATGATGGTCTTCAGCACCCGCCAGTTGATAGGCTGGCTGTAAGTAGTCAATATGGATCGTGACGTGGAGATACCCAATCTCCCTAGCCCATTGAAGGCTTTTAATAATTGCAATAGTTTTCGCTTGTAAAGCCGATTCGGCAAGGAAAACAACTTTGTTAGATATTTCCGTCCTAGAGGGTATTTCCTTACTAATCCACCCACCCGCAGCATAACCTAAAGGGAGCCAACTTGCGTCAACATTAATCACCGTGGTAGAATAATGAGTGTCATAAATCGGCAGACCAATCAACCAAACTTATTTAGAATTCTTGATACTCAATTTCTGTTCAGCGTTGTCGGATGATTCGTCTTGATGACATTGTTGCTTCCCTTTAGCCTTCTTCGTATTATCCCAAATATCCTCCAAAGATTTTAGCGATGCTTGGTATTTGGCAATTAATCCGGAAGGGTGGTTCGAGTCAACGTTAAAAACAACTTCATTTCTAAATGTCTGGATAATTAATGTGAAGAACGTTGATGAATTGGAACAGTCCTAACCATAGATCAATACAATCAAACAAAAAATTAGTCTGCATTAAGAGCCATATTGAAAAATCCAAGTTTCCACCTTCTTGAATGCTCCTGCTAAATAGAGTGATATTCCAAAGAGAAGTACTGGTTGGACAGTCTCTAAACAGATGACTTAAAGTTTCAGTTACATTGGTTGAATTATCGTCCCGGTCGTTGCAGCAGAACACACAGTGATACGGTTCTAGTAATGTTCTTTTCTCTCTTTAGAAACCAATAGGAAGTGAATTTGTCAATACCTTCCACGAAGTCGGACCTGGAATCTTCCACAAGACATTTTTATTGAACATGAGCATGCTCTCTACAGTTTTCCTTGCCTTTTTAAGACAGTCATTCAATTTTGGTTCCTTTTGGAGCAGCTCGTAGTATTTGCTTTTGACACTGTAAACACATGTTCCATTTCTATTCCAACAACGACTTTCCTGAGAGGATTTTGTTAGCGGAATAGCTTTAACCAGCCATGTGAAAAGATAGATTCTAGCTTATCAATATTCCACTGGTGTTCATTCGTAATAAGGTCCCGAATATTCCAATTTGTTGCCCCTAGAGATAGTTCGTCTATATTTACTCCAGTTTAACAACCGGAGTGCATCCATTCAGCCATTTATCTTGAAAGATATTAATGGAGTTATCCTCCATATTCATCCCAATCCCCACCTTCCAACTTAATCCACCCTCCAAAGCTTCTCTTCCTCTAATAATTCCCATCCATCCTCTTGATTTTGGTCGCTTTCTTCTACTTTGTTTGAATTCCTCATAATTTCTAAAATGCCCATGCTTCGCTAATAAGCAAATTTTTATTCTCGATAATCCTCCAAGCATTCTTAGCTAAAAGAGCTTGATTTGATAATGCAATATTTCTTATCCCCAAACCTCCTAGATGCTTAGGTAAACTAAGGCATCTAATAAATTTTCAGTGTAACGTTCTCCCAGATTTATTACCAACCCACCAAAAATGCCACACTTATCGGAATTCGGAAAACCGTTAGAAAGAAACATGAAAGGTTGGCAAGCACCAAATGAATTGACGTTAAACGTCTCGCGAGAGAAAGAAATGCCACATTCCACGACCTTATTCTCCTAATAATTTGTTCAATTATCTTGTTAGAAATGCTTCCAGACCATGTGTTGCTTATTTCCGGAATACCAAGGTACTTCCCCAGTGTGGCGCATATGATTTTGATTTGAAAAGTTTCAAGCACTCCCTAATAATCGAAATTTGGACTAAACACAATAGTCGACTTGTCCTTATTGATTTTCTGACCTGAGAGCGCGCAATATTTGATCAGTAGCTTATGGAACTGGATCACATTGTCCCGTACTCATTTTAAGAAAAACAATGAATCATCAGCAAAGAACAAGTAAGTTATATCAGGTACATCTCTGGCTACCCTAATACCTTGAATATGCTTCCTCAGCCCACTTTGAGCAAGGTTTCTTGATAACATCTCAGTGCAAATGGCAAAAAGGTAGGGAGAAAGAGGGTCACCTTGTCTTAATCCACAAGTTGGTGTAAAAAACCTACAGAAACTCCATTTATCAAGACAGCGTATGACACGGTGGACACACAATTCATAATAAGATCAATAAGGTGACTTGGAAATCCAAAGCTAATCAAAGCACTCTTCAAAAAATTCTAATTAATCCTATCGTAAGCCTTACTCATATCAGCTTTGAACGCAATATCTTCTATCTTCCCAATCTTGTGTCTATTCAATTTGTGTAAACATTCATCAACAGTCAAGATATTATCCAATATAGACCTCTTCGGCACAAACGCATTTTGAAAATCTTCTATAATCCGCTTCATAAGATTCTTCATGCGATTAGCAATGCACTTCATAATAACAACGTTACATAAACTTATAGGTCGATGATGCTCCACCTTCTCAGAACATTCCACCTTAGGAATAAGAGTAATAAATGTTTGATTCATTTCCTTCAGCATGAAACCCTAATTAAGACATGCACGCACTGCTTCCGTGATATCCTTTTTTAATAAATTTCCAGCATTTCTTAAAGAATTCTGCCGGTATTCTATCATGACCCGAAGATCTAAGATCTCCTAATTGGAAAATCATCGTCCTGACTTCCTTGACAGAAAAATCATTTGCTAATTTATCTCTGTCGTCCTCATTTCCACTACCATTCAGGGGCGCAAAGAAATCACGATGTTGTTGAAAATAGTCATCAAATTCCTGATTTTGCTCGTTAACTCTGAAGATACTTGTAAAGAAATCCTTATAAGTTCCACTTATTAAATTAATATCCTGCGTCCAAGTCTCGTCTTGTTGTTCGATACTCCAAATGTAATTGCGATACCTTTCTTTAACACTGTTAGAAAAATATCTTGTACATACATCTCCTTCTGCGGTCGATTTTAGCCCTTTGCTTCTAATATAAAGTCACGGCTTTAGTAAAATCCTTTAGCCTTGCATGAGTTCTCTCATATTCAACTTCACTACCTCCCTTAAATATATTATCTAATTCTTGTGTTAAATCAGAATCAAAATCATCCCAATGCTTACCCCATTCTTTTCCTCATAACCTTATAACCTTTAGATCCCCTGACCTCCATCTTCCATGTATTCTTAATCACCTCAATACCTTCCTCTATATTTAGACTCGAGGCTTCAAGTTTATAAGGTCTTGTACGCTTATATCCCGTAGAAGCCTATGGGTTAAGAACAGGTGAATGTCAGCCAAAAAGGCAAGACTGTCACTACTCAGCAAAGCATTCAGCAACTCAAAATAAAGAGGCAAGTGGAACACCCCAAAACACAAAGACAGAGACACAACCCCAACCCAAACTTGTATACTTGTTGTATTGACCACCCTATCCTTTTCAAGTAAATCACCAACCTTTTCACTATTTCTTCAAAAAGCTGTCCTTTTACTCACAAAACAAACCCCCCATCATATCCCCACTTTTTACACTCACTCATTCACTTTACACTCTCTCATGGCTTCCACTAACCCATTCCCACAGAAACAGACAGAAGAAGAAGAAGAAGAAGGAGAAGTTGAAGAAGGAGAAGCAGAAGAAGCAGAAGAGAAGAAGAGAGAAGCAGTAGGGAGTTTTGCAGTGGCCTACTTGGGAGTCAGCTTCGCCGTCTTCCTGTCCCTCTTCCCCTCCCTCCACTCCCGCAACCGCCACCTCCTCCTCCGCCTCCGCAAGGCCGAGGACGAGCTCTCCGACCTCCGCTCCCGCCGCCAGGAGGACTCCAAGGCCAACGCCAGGGTCGTCGAGATTTTCGCCACCCACCGCAACTCCTGGCAGCAGGAGGAGCGCCGCCTCCTCCGCCGCCTCGACGACTCCTCCGACGAGATCTCCCGCCTCCGCTCCCGCCTCTCCGACGCCGACGCCCGCGAGTCCCACCTCCTCTCCGACCTCGACGACCTCCGCCGCGACCTTCAGGACCGCGACCACCTCCTCGACTTCATGTCCCGCCACCAGGCCGACGCCGCCGCCGCCGCCGATCACACCCATTTCACGAATCTCCCCGCCCCCTTCGATACCGATTTCATCTCTTCCGCTTCCAAATTCTGGCCTGATACGCCTAATTTGTGGCAGGTATTGCTCATTAATTTGAAATTAATTAGCGTTGAAAAGTATGTTGGTGACTGGTGAGAGTTGTGAATTTGTGATTAAGGAAAAAGGGTTGCCCACTCCTTTGTAGACCCATTCCTTCCCTCCTCCATCCTAAACACACTTATCATTTACTTGCTCTCACTTTTTCGAGACCATACTTTGATCGTGTTTTATGGTCCACCTACATTATTATTACTCGAATTATTTTGTTGAAATGATAGTTTTGTACTTCCTCCTACCATCTAACTTGGATATTCATTTAGGTGGGTATAAAATAATCAAATGATAACATGTTAGATGACTAGAGTAAGTAAAAGATCTTACGAGAATAAATGATACGGAGTAACAAATACAGAGTATAATTATGTGAACAGTATGTCTGAAATTTTATACGGACTACTTTTTAGGGAATTAATAGCCAAAGTTCATAAACTTTTGACCTGTAAAAAGTAATTGGAAACGTTGCAGTGGTATGGAGGGATGAGTACTATTTATGACTTAACCAGACACATGGTTAACTTGTTTACTGTCTTTGGGTCAATAATGAAGGCAATGGAAAATGACATTCCACAACTGGAGTCCCGCTTTCGTGTTCGTGTATGTGTGTCCCACTCCATTTATCCTATTGCGCATATAAAATATGCAACAAATATACTTATTAACTTTCTTGGTGATGTGTCAGAAAGTATATGGAGTGGGACGATGGGAACATGAGCGAATTACTCCATATTATTTATTAGGAAGTTGAGCCGTTTGTGTCGTTATGTAATGTGGAACGATGAGATCCGATTGTGGAAAGTGGGATGTACAGCTTGTCTTGTAGGGAGTCTTATGTGGTGTATTTTGTGAGTTGGGGATTTCAAATGGAGGTGGGTCTTCATGATCAAATGCAACTGAACCATGCATCCTAGCATTCATTACCCATCTGTATTTGAGCTACAATTGTGTGGTGCTCACCACATCTTTGTATCTTTTTTTGAAACTGAAAATAGTGTAATAACTTGTCTTTATTGTGCCTTATCTTCTTCCTCATTTATGTATTGTCATTCCATCATATAGCAACTTGACAATGCCCTATCACAAGTTATTTCGGATTTTAAACTAACTCATCGTAGATTGCTATTTGTCAACAGTGGAAATGCACTCGCACTATCGATAACTGATCTTCATCGTATCTTCTCCAGTCTAGTCTGGTACAGTGGTACCGTTGTTGAGGGATTGGCCATGTTTTATTCAGAATTCCTCTTTGTACACAGAAATAAATTTTGTCTGATTGAAGAAAATTTTGAACGGAAAAGTTGTTTGTGTGTTCGGTGTTCCATGTGGACAAAAAAAATGGAGTAACAAGGATATTAATGATCATTTGAACAGTGTTATAGGAGTCTTAGCTAGACCATCGTACAAGAGTTGATATTAGCTAGCCATGGAACATCCCATTTCGTCCTTGTTGCTTAGGGGGGCTTGATGTCATGATGACAGTTTAACTTCTACTCCGTATAATGTTTAGTCTCATATCCGTGCTCATATAATGTGAATGGAGCCGTGGGTTGTAATGAATAAAGATGTGTGCAGTCGGCTGACTATTGATTTGCTTGATATTAGAACAATCTTACATCAGGTGCTTCTAACTATTACAGGACGTGCAGTATGATACTGTTGATACCCTGCAGCATGCAAAAGATTATGTAGTGAGGTAAAACCTCTGTTCTTTGCCTCTTGGCTCATAAGATGAGAGAAAGAAGCAGATGGACTTGTTTTAACTTTTATGTTATTCAATCATCCAAGGAAATTGACAAAAATTCTTCCATTTTTAGGAGGGAGTCCCCGTGGAAGGTGGACGGTGAGTCGACTGGTGTTCTTTCTAAGCTAAAGTTACTTGAAGAAGAGCTACTGAACTTGGAGAAGGTTGGGAAAAACAATCTGGTGAAGGTAGCATCATTGATGAGAAAGCAGGCTAAGCGGTACCAAGACCTTGCTGGAAAGATAGACGACCTTTGTAAGAGGATGGTATGTGGTTCTTATACCATAATTTCATTTTTAGATGTTAGAAACTTTAATGCTGTCTTATATGCGACGATCTCACTGTGTGACCAACCCAAAGTGTCATATATTCCTCGTTAAATTCTAGGGAGTTCATCTAATTTGTCTCCTATAAGTTTTTACGAGTGCTTCTCATATGAGTATGTCTTCAAACCTTGATCTGAGTGTCAGTTCCTTGAGTAGAAGTCTAAACTGAGAAAGCCATATTCCTATTTTCTGTGAACTCTGGAGCATTAGTAGACCCTTGTATATTTATGTCTTATTCCACTTCTTGCAGGTTTCATGATTGCAAATATTTATGGAAATGAGTTGAATTTACTCCTAAAAAAAGATTATTTTCTTGATGGAGAATCCATATGGACCACCATATAGTTAAAGCAAAAACAATTCCCTTAAAACCCTTAAATCTGAACCTCAGTTTTAAGAATCTAATTCTTGTTCCCATGCTTATCATCACATTTTGAGGACCATGGTAATGACATACACACAACCTTGTCGGAGACAGTTCTATATTCGTATATGTGACCAATCCAATTACTCTTATGATTAAATGAGAAATATGTGAGGATATGGGTTCTCACACTGTCACAGGTGAGACTTTTTCATAAATAAAAAAATCCTGTGTATGTGTGCAGAATATGATTTGTACAACTTTTGGTTTCTGCAGCAAGCTAGCGATCCGAGTGAACCTGCACTAAGCTCTGAGTTTCGATCACAAAGGCAGACAGAGTTTCTGCTTGAAGCTTTCCAGCTCCAACAACGTGCTACAGAAACTGGAAAAAAGCTGCAGGCATTACAAACTGAGATACACAGTCATTCACTTGGTGATGACATCGACGTCAAACTTGCAGCGAGACACTCATTGGACAGCATCCGTGCGAACTTCAAAGAAGTCCAAAGGAACTTGGAAGTGTGGCTGGCTAGAATTATGGGAGATCTCGAAGGGATCCTAGCTAGAGACAGTGCTAGTCGTGGTAGAGATTATTACTTTCCTCGATATCCGTGTGTAAATGGTTTCAACTAACTCCTACCTCCAATAACATATTGGTAAACATATTTTGCTGATCCTTAGACTTAGAAGCTGGTATCTTGATGTCATGTAAAGATGGAAGTGCTCAATGTTTATATTGGATTAGGCAGACATTTACCCTGACCCCCCCTTGAATATATGGATTGATGGAGGAGATTGCCAAAAGAAGATGGTTATGCTGGTTAAACTTTGTTGTACTTACAGTCTTGAACATTGGCACACTCGAATGAAAGCCGACAACCCAATTAACAACTAGTGATGTACCATTAATGATCCGTCTTCTCGTCTTTGGATGTCATATTTTGTCATTCAACTGTACGCTTCATTATGCAGTGTTTTAGTGAGGAAATTCCTTCTGAAAAAGAAGGCCAAATTGTAATAAGGTTCTTTGTTGATAAAAAGTTTTTCTATATTCTCCTTTCTGGCCTTGGACACTCTTTCTAAACTGGCCTTTCTTTTGTTCTCCACTAACTTAAGTCCTAGAGTAGGTATCTAGAGAGACGGTCTCTCATTAACTTTACTGAGAGACCAAGTACAAATGGAATACAAATGGAAGTACAAATGGAATACAAATGGGAGTACAAATGGAATACAAATGGAAGTAAAAGTGGTACCAAACCTAATAAAAGTATGTACGATTAACATAAAAGAGTATACAAATATAAAGAGGGTACGCTTGTTATAAAACACAGGTACAGAACAAAGTTGTCATTTAAGGGTACGAATATGACATGGAGTGGTACTGAAGAGTGGTCTCTCAATAAGTTATTGAGAAACTATCTCTCCCAAGAATTTGTGTAAGTCCTAACCTACCAATTTTTCCCCATTGATTCTTGCAACAACAAAATTGAGAATGAGTATGGTGACAACTGACAATCATCATCCTCAATCAATTCATTACTCATTTGTTTGAAATATGATTGAAAAAAGGCGTTTCGATTTTTTAAAGTTGCCCTATTGCATTTGCAGCCTGTTCATGCAATTGTTACCAAAATTGTCCGATTGGTAATATGGAAAAAGCAAAAAAAACCTCAAATGGGAACAATATCGGCTGAAAGCTGCCCACATTGATTATATATGAATATGACTTCATAATCTAAGGTTCGGAAGTAGCACAAATCTCAGTGGAGTACAGTTCTACAACATTGTTTGATTAAAGCACTGGAATCACAAAACATGATAAACTGAAAGCAACACAACAATCCTCCAAGCTCCAGCTACGATTGGATACGATTGCTTAAACATCAAGCAATGCCATTTGCCTCCAACAATTGCTTGACCTTTGTGATGTACTCGGCCTGGGAATTCTCTTTTGATTTACCTATTCACAAAACAAGATATTGCTTTGAGATGTCGAGGAATGCACGGCCAAAATAAATTCCTCTGTATAATAGTAACTTGGCCTCTCAAATTACTCAGTCTAATTAACATAAGATGTAAAATATTTTGGTGGGCGGTTCATAAGTATGCTAATGTACCTTCATAACCCTTCCAGGAATCCCACTTTGCACGTCCCTTTGGATCGAACATGCCAGGGCGAGCTGTGCACATATTTCCATAGAAGCAAACGAATCATGTAATAACAAGGAAGAGAGAGGGGGCAAACAAATATAGTGACCATAAAGACAACTGTACAGGGAAAACACACTAACCGGTATCTACATTTCCGACAGTGGCTTGCTTGAATAAACCATACAGGATGAGCAAGTCCTCATTAGTCGCGGTGGTTATTTTCCTGACCTTTTCAGCATGTTGCTCAAACTCCTCCTGTTGAATAATTTGCAGACAATTTGAGCAATCTATAACACAATGCAGTAATCCAAACATGGGAACAGCACAAGTCAACCAAACCATCCGACAAAGGTGAATGCTTCGAGCAAGAGACAGTCATTTCTCCAAGCGAGCCCCAAATCTACTGAATTTGGGCATTTGGCTATTTATCATACAAAGGATGCTTGCTCAACTAACGGTGTATAAACCCCAAAAGAGTCAAAACCTAATACATCAACAATGAACCCCTAATCCCTTATGTGGATGGGAGGATTTGGAGAAAACGATCCCAAAGTAAAATCTTTTACAAGAAAGATTTGGAAGGAAAACCGTATAGCTCCAAGACGACTTGTGGATTAAGGATCATGAAAAAAAAGGAAGGTATTTGAATCGTAGAGACATATTATTCCATTATTTCAAATCAAATCAAATCAATTCAATGCAAAGATGACATCTTTTGGTTGGACATCAACTTAAAATACCTATACAAATCAGCCATTTTCCAGAAAAAGAGCATGTCATCTCATTAACCTAGATTATTCGTCCTATTATTAAAACGGATTAAATATTGGTTGTTCGGTAATAAGAATGCTTTTGTATTTTTCTATCTAAACGGGCAAATCCTTTTGACTCGCTGTATCGCAAACAAAGAATTTGTGTCATGTCATCTCAATAATCGAGAAAACCTGAAGGCAAAACTTGGTTGATGAATCTTCATAATAATTAATAATCATGAAGTTTAATGAATAGATCCAAGTAAAAGTTAGCAACTTTTTACAACCCATCAAATTAATAGTAAATGGCATCTAATTCACGTAGTAATTCCCCAGATCTAGTAAGTGATCAAGGAGTAAAAAAGATGAACATAGTAATTTCCTATAGTAGACTCTATCTAATGCAACAATTGCTTGCAGATCAGATTAACAAAGCACCAGAAGTAATGTGAGACTAATTAAATTTCTAGAGTAGTAGGATTAACTGAGTTAATTGCAATACTGACATTCGACAAAAGAAAGAAAGAAGAAGTAGAGGATGAATGAAAGAAGAGGAAAGGGGCGGTGAACCTGAAGACTCATTGTTTGTTGTTGGAAAAAGCTTCACACACTTTGATACGTTGATCTGCCCACAATTGTGGTGTTTTGCAGGAGAAGAATGCTTATGAGTTTCTCGTGCTATGATTTGCGTAAATGTGTGGTATTTATACTACGGAGTACTTTGAGGTAGAGTTTTGGTGGGTATCAAATACGAGTACCAATTTTGGTTCTCTCCGTTACATTTCCTCTTCATCCCCTCTCCATTAACCAAATAATCGAACCCTTTATATATGTCACCCTTCTCCTCTCCAATTACACTCTAACATCTTATTGATTAAAACATTACATTACTACATCACACATGAAGCTATACTCCACAGAAAGATATCACCTACGATATTTAATATGAAATGTATGATCAATTTTTTTTAGAATGTATAAACATATTGTATTCCGTTTTAACCAAATAGTTGCATTATTTTTGTTAATGAGAGATTGCACTATCCCGTACAATATTTTACATAGAATATAAAATAGTATGATTATTATTGTATATCTTTCTGATCATATTCGAAAATCATATTCTTAACATCGATATAAAATTTAGTAACTATATAAAAATGGAATATATATTCTGATTGCTCTTACAAAGCCTAATACATAGTAAAACCTCACCGAAAATTCTCTATATACTACTCTAAGACAATAACAGTTATTAACATTTTCCTCAAAAATACACTAATTTAAATTGAGAAGTAAAAAAACATTTCACTAATAAATTCTCAAACTATTCATTTTCATTAATGTTAAAGAAATTGACAAAAAAAACTTCTTTTTATGAAAATAATTAGATAAATTTTAATATATGATATCATTAACCTTAAAAAAAATCAGTTATCTAAAAAAATTATTTTTGAAATGAGCTATTTACTTTCACTTTTACAAAGATATACTCTCCCCGTCCCAATAAATTCTTTGTCTATTCCATATTGGGTCGTCTCAATGAATTATTTGTCTTTCTATTTTAGTAATGTTTATATATATACATATATATATATATATAGAGAGAGAGGAAGGATCAAGTGAGTCTACTTATCATAATTGAGTCCGTGAGTCCTCATCTCAACCCTTAAATTAGTGATAGATTAATGGTTAAGATTGTTTTGTCAATTAAGGAAATAACTAACTAAATCTTGGTAAATATTTTATTTTTTTTCTCTCTCCTCCTTAATTATCTTAATGCAAATCTTGTGTCTCCCATCAAATTTTTAACTGCATCTTTCTATCACACAACAAGTGCGTCGTTTCATCTTCATTTTCACAAAAAAAAATCATCATTTCGCTACTGCCATGTTACTCTAACTCATACAATGTGTTACTCTAATTCATGAATTGTGTTACTTTAACTCATAAAATCTGTTACGTTACATAATAGTGTCTTACAAAAACAGTACGTTGCAAAATGTATGTTTTATTAAGGATACTCCAAAACCAAAAATTATAAACCTCCATTATAATTCCAATTTTTCACACCTGTTACTCTAAGAACTTGATATTGGTAATCAAATTATACTCATCATAAATTGTGTGACTGTAACTCATTATGTATGTTACTCTAACGAATGATGTGTGTTATTCTAACGCATAATGTGTGTTATTCTAACTCATTTTACATCAATGAATTGGTACAGGAGTTCCAACTGAATCAACTTCATTACATATGTGGTTACTCATAATCTGTGTTACTTTAACTCATTAAATATGTTACTCTAACGAATAATGTATGTTACTCTAACGAATAATGTATGTTACTCTAACAATATACTATCCTACTCAGAATTCTGCTTCTTCATCCTCCTCGTCCTCTTCTTCATCTTCATCATCGTCAGAAGCTTTGATTTAATCTAACCACCGCGCCATCTTTTCGTTGTGTACCTCCTCACATCGAATCCACAAGCCAATGCGTAGATTTTATATAAGTTTACTGACTCATCCACGTCCTTGAAGATCTGCCCTATTTATGGAAGAAACTCTCACCCACATCCCTACATCATTCATGTGCTTTTGCGTCTACTAAAAATAATAACAGTGCCAATAAACGTGGCGAAAAAGAAACAATCAGAACTTGAAATATGGATTAAAGTAACAGATGACAAGAATTAAGGTAACAGATGAAGTGCATTGAAGTAACACTGGATTCAATTAACAGAGGATGCTTATACACCATGTATAAAGTAACAGAGGTCAGAAATTAAAATAACAAATAGTGTGAATTAAAGTAACAGATAATGTTCATTAAAATAACACCAGGTATAGGTTAATGCAAAAAATTCATATAGTGATCAGAAATGAGAGTATGACACAATATATTTCTTTGAATGAGGGCGATATTCTTTGATATTGTTTCCTATTTTGAAGTCAATCACGTCCCATAATTATAGGAAGCAATATCTTTTTTTTTTTTTTTTTTATATGGCGGTATTCTAAATCCTTTTTGTGACTCCAATGCATTACAGTAACAGATGAAAAGAACTAAAGTAACAGATGAAGTGCGTTAAAGTAACACGAAATTCAGTTAACATTATGTGCATTAAAATAACAGGGTTAGCCATTAAAATAACATATTGTGTATATTAAAGTAACACGGTATGTGCATTACAATAACTCCATATATTTGTTCGTGCATAAAATTTATATAATGGTTAGACCTTTTTGTGTTACTCTAATTAAAATTAGGTGTTACTGTAACTCAGAACATGTGTTACTTCAACGCCGTGTCTGTTTCAATAGAAAACAAAACAATAGTAAGTATCAGTGAAGCTTAAGAAAAACCTAAAGAATAAACAAAACAATAACACGAGAGTAATGGACCATTGATATGAATCTATGAATAATCAAATGAATAAAATTCTACATTTTAACAAATATAATAAAAATTTGGAATTTATATTAACAAGAGAGCAATGAACCAGATATGAATCTATGATGAATGAAATGACCATGAAAGCAATATCGACATGAAAATCGACGAAAAACATGAAAGCAAATTGACGCAAATTAATCAAGATGATGAATAAAAATTGACGCAAAACACGAAAGCAATAACGAAACTCACCATTGTTATAGTCGATGAATTGATTATCAACAGTTGATGAAGATATCGCGATCATTGAATTCATAGTAACGGGATTTCGAGCACAAATTTGAATGAATGAACGTGATATTGGAAGTATTTTTTTTTTAGGTTTTGATGAACGTGAATGTGAATGAATGAATGAGTGAATGAATGTGATGTTATTGTTTCCTAAAATTATGGGAGTTATTTTAGGAAGCAGTATCTCCATTTTTTCATTTTTTTAATGCAAATATTAGGATGTATCTTGTTCATCCATTCTCATCTCATTCAATGGATGAGATGAGGACTTAGAGACTCATATATATATATATAAGGACTCATAAGAGTCTTACTCTCTCTCTCTCTATATATATATATATAGAAGTGGGGATCTTTTACCCACCTTAATATTTGGTACAATTTACCTTGTATTTACAGCCATTCAGATCTAATTAAATCAAGGGTGAAGATTAAAACTAAACTGAAAACACAACTCATATTCATCAACGCTCACCAAGCTCACAAAACCCTAAATCAAAACTTAAACTGAAAATCAAAACCTCACGAAGGTATCATCAACGCTCACCAAAACGCTCACAAAACGCACATCCAAGGTCAATTTTTTTTTCAATTGAAATCACGAAATCCTCTCGCATCTCACGAGATACTCACGCTTCTCGCATCTGAAATCAGGTATTTCAATATTTTGAGATCTTGGTATTCATCACCGCTTAACTTCAAAATCTGTTTTCAGTTTCTCAATTAATACAAGCTGATTACAAATTAGTAATTTGACAATTTCGTATTATGTTTATAATTTTTTGTTTGTAAACGCATATGTTTGTAATTTCTCAATTCGTATAACATCAGAAATATGCTAGTATACGTATTCTGATAATTGAATTTTTTTTTTATTTCAACTATGATTTGTATAAACATATTTCTGTTTATGATTATTTCAATTATGATTAGACTCAAATCATTAATTTTGATAATTTTGATTATTCCATGTTTTTTTATTATTTCGTGTAATTTTGATTTCTGTTTTTACATATTTCGATTATTTCAATTAAGATTTGAGTAAACGCATATTTCAATTACTTATATTGATTAGAAGATGAAAGTTTGTATATGATTTGAATATAAGACACATTTTTGAATTATTCTATGTTCAAACTTGGTTATTGTATTGTTATGTGCATATTTATAATGCTCCTCAGACCTCAGGTGCGGCGTACTGTTGTTTGTGACTTGCAGGTTTCAAGTTTTTGTGTGGATTATTTCTACACTATGTTAACGTGTTTTATAAACAGTTATTTTGTTCTATCGTACATATGTGATTATCACATTTCAATTTTTGTACTTTCAACTAATCCCTCTTTTTTGTTTTTTTGTCTTTCAGTGAGGTTTTGTTTTTTGTTGGGTGCGCCTTCAATGATATTCAAGATGTTTCAATCTACATAATATTTATTTAGTTTTTTAATGCTTAATAAGGTTATTATATTTCAATTTGCGTAGTTATTGTAAGGTGTTTATCCAGTTATTCTAATCCACAAATATAGTTATTGTAAGCTGTTTATCCAGTTATGGTAATTCTTAAATAGTTATTGTAATAGGTGTTTGTCCAGTTATTGTAAGGTGTTTATCCAGTTATTTTATAATATTAATTTAGTTATTTTATATTGTACTTCGTTGTATTCATTTAGTTATTGTTTCAAATGCAATGTTTAGTTATTCTATTATATGATTGCAGTTATTATATAGTACAGTAACAATTATTCTAACACGAGACATTGTTATCATATTTAATTTGATATTTCAATTATACGTAGGGAATGAGTAATCCTAATACGTTAAAGAATAATAGATTAGGTTATGAAATTGAAATTGATTGTAAAGAAATTGAATATAAAGACACTAAATTAAATAAATTGAAGAACGACAAAATTGAACGAAGAACGGAGATAATTAAATTGAACGAAGAACGAAAAAATTGAACAAAGAATTTTTTTTTAAAATTTTGATTATGAGGTTAGCAATTTTTAGTCAAAAGAATCTTAATAGCATATGTAACTGTTATGGAATTGGGTGATTTTATTAATGAAAAACCCTCAAATCTTAACCATTGATCCCATGAAATCCGATGGCCACAATTAGGAGGTAAATTGTACAAAAATTAACAAATGTACTGGATCTGTCTCTCTCTCTCTCTCTGTATATATATATATAATTTGACATCCTCATGAATTTGGCTTCACATGTCACTTCATCATTGGACCTTTTCTCCTTTGTACCAAAAGCAAAGGCAAACAATTCATCGGGACGGAAGGAGTATATACTCACTCGATATCACTAAGATCTTCTCATTTATTCAAATGTGAGGATTATATATAATCATCATATAGAAAGATTATTTTGGTACGGGAGAGTACAAAATACGGAATATACTATTAAAATCCATATAAAAAAAAGTTTCACAAATTACATAATATAAGTCTTACACCTGAGACAGTCCATTTTTTTTAAAAAAAATTTCTAATGAAAAACTGAATAAATTTTTTACATAAAGAGAACGTATCACGGCGTGCTAACCATTAAAAAAAGTTCATTATTATACAATTTTTGATAAATATTTATGTATTTTACGGTATGTTAAGGAGAGAAGTGGGTATCTCGAAATGCGAGATGGCATAAACCGAGTATATAAAAAATAGAGATTTTCTACACGGTACCCCTATATTTTTCACTTTTCTACATGGTACCCCTACCTTTTCTATGTCTTTCATGGTACCCTTGAGTTTTATTATTAATATAACTAACGTCCCGAATTTTTTTTCCATCAAGTTTTGTCATTAGATTATGTTTTTAGCTTAGAATTAAGACTTCAATATCATTTAACTTAGATAATTAACAAGTAATTGAGTTTAATTTATGTTTTATCATTTGATTTGACAATATAACGTCAAAAATATAATCCGTTTAGATTCGGAGTATAACTGCAAACACGTACAAAATTGTTAGTTTAAGTTCGATTATCCGTTAATTAGGTATGTTAAATGACATTTAACTTTTAATTTTGAACATAAAAAGGTAACTTGTTGCCAAAAATTTACGGGAAAAAAACTTTAAGGGTACCATTAAAGATAATAATAAAGTTTAGGGTACCAAAGAAACTTTTAGCAAAGTACAAGGGTACCATGTATACAAGTAAAAAGTTTAAGGGTACCAGGTAGAAAAGTAAAAAGTTCGGGGGTACCACGTAGAAAATCCCTAAAAAATATATACAATATTTTCATTAATTACACGTTATTTAATACTCCGTACATTTCATGACATTACTCAAATATTTTGATTGGTTTTGCGATTCAAAAAATATTTTTCTATTTCTAAAGTACGCAGTCGATAAATAGTAAAAATAAAATAATAAATTTTTTATTTTAAATATTAAATGAAATACTCTATAAGATAATATTATAAATACCGTGCATTGCACGGGGTCTATACTAGTTACTTATCAACGGTATAGATGTTATCTCAAAACGGTGTAACGGTTCTACCATTAAGTAACGGATGGTGATGGGTGAGAGAAATCTTCTTTCTATAAAAGAAGACACCACTCACAGTTACGTGGCGCAACGTATGAGCACCATTTCGAAATAAGTCCTATTTTTTCATCTTTTGGAATAGTGTCACCCACTAGGGTAAGAAATAGAAATGGGATGGCTTAGGGGAGAAGTAATCTCAGCCTTATTAATGATATGTGTATCGTGAATTGCATCTTTCATGGATGAATGCAATATGCTTCCATGGAAACTGCACCATATTCAATGTCCGTGCCTCTTAACCAATTCATATCTTCCCCATGTCTACTTTGCATTTACAACATCTTCAATCTTCAATGTGTTTCCTATTTAATTGCTGCGTATTTCCATCAACTTCCATCTCATCTCAAGCTTTCCAAGTTCTGTTATTGTGTATCTCAAATATTCTCTCAACCATTCCCATTCAAAATTTAGGCCTCGGTTGCTCTGTTTCTATATTCTCATACCTGTCACTTCAATGGCGGTCTCCAACACTGTTTCCATTGCGACCCTCTGCCAAGGTGTTAGACTTCGAGAATTGAATGTGCGGGTCATATACAAGTGGGAGAGACCGGAGTTCAAGGATAAGTCACTTGCAATGCAGATCAGACGAAAGGGAGGTAGATGCAACTTACTGGCCATGTCAATCTCATCTGGCTATCGTAGATATCGGTGTCGCTAATATTATAAAACTTGTGAGGAAATTGAACCCAGCCCAAAGACGAGGAGAGTTTGGGATCGAGGTGAAAACACATTGCTTGGCGGGCCGAAGTCGGTCCATTACAGTACATGTCACAGTCCAGGACCAGAATGTAAGGTGAGTTCGTCATCGTGCTTGAAACTCTTAACTGCACCGAAATCACCAAGTTTGTCACTTGCCCTTCTTAGACAATATAAATGTAACGTTATGCATAATTAAATTGTAAAGCGGGAGGCGTACGAGAACGTTGAGGGCTCCAGCTTTGAAGTTATGGGGTTGAGATGGTCTTTTTTTGCGAGCAATATAAACCAGAAATGGCATGTCCATTACTTCTGGATTGACTGCATCTTTTTGTGCTGAACTCTCATTCACCACCTGATGTAAATTGAATAAATGGCAAACAAAAGAATAATAATCTTCTTTATATAAAAGAAGACACCAGCCACAATCCTACCCTTCCCATTTACCCTTCCTCTTTTATTTTCTAGAGATTTTTTAAGGAGACGAATTTTTTTTCCTAACATATGCGGAAATAAACTTATACAATAAAAAAATTATAATTAATTAAAATTATACAGTAACAAAATTAATTCAATATTTATAATAGAAATATAATTACAAATTAGAAAATATAATTCAAATAATAATACATACAATTAAAAAATAAAAGGCAAACATTACACTAAAAAAACCGAACAACCCCCACCCCTCCTAAACCAACCACTCCTTTCGTCACCGCCCTCCACCGGAAAACTAAAATACAAAAACTTATATGAATAACCCTCAACTCAATGTTACTCTATTAATCATAAATCGAAATTAATCCTAATTAATTAAAATTAATTTACGATAAAATATCGATTACCGAATTATGATCCATATTGAATTCGTCAAATAATTGATGGAGTCGGTTTTAGAATTGACGAAAACTAATTTTGATGAGAAAACTAAGGATTTAGTTTTGGAAAAAAAATAATGAAAAGGAGAAAAGGGTAAAATTGGAAGATTTATAAAATTTTAGGGACAATCGAGTAACATACGGGTATGAAAAAGTAATTTCGTTGGAGGGTGAATGTAATCAAGACTAATTTAAAATTTTGTGGAAATTAGGGTATGCAGCATTACTTTTGAGGGTATGTAATTAAGACTAATTCCGTTCAAGGGCATACATGTCTCTAGGTTCATTTAATTTTTTTCTTTTATTTAAATCTCTACCTACCATTACTATCGTCCTGCCTTTTCTATCACCTCAATTATCGAAGAGTCTAACTCTTTGAAAACGTCACATTTTTTCCTTCCCCATAAATCTTCTTACCAATAGATCGTGTACAGAGTGATTAAACGTGAGCAATTAATTCGAGTGAGTTTTTTAAAAAATACTCCTAAGATTTATATCGTCTATTTAAAAAAATATCGTCTTTATATTACCAATGTTCTTACTATTAAAAATTATTAAACAACTCCATTTTCTTTGAACGACCCATAAAAAGTACCACTACGTCAGAGTCTAATTTATGTTCCCCTTTGGTTTTGGGAGAAAAATATTATATATTTTCATTATAATCCAAATATATTATTCCCTCCGTTTTAAAATGTTTACCGCATTTCCTAAATTTATTTGAGAAGTACATATTATTGAAATGAAGCAAATATAAATAAAAATCGGTGAGAGTATATATAAATACAAATATTTTATGGAATATTAATTTAATAAATTCAGTTTGAACCAACGGGTCCAACACGTAACGACCCGTTTACGTATTTTTATTTTCTACAAAAAGAACTTTATCAAATTATAAGTGATATATTAGGTTAACTACTTCACCTTCGTATGATTTTTTTTTTATGCTACACAACAAGTACATGTGCAAATTTTTTGTAAACCCGTAATATGTCCAATTCATTTATTAGAAATTCTTTTACCATTTTGATCATTTCTACACACAACCACACCAAAATAGCCTCATTTCGTTGGCCTCTCATTTTTTTACATTCTTTGTCCTTTTTCGAAGTTTTGTGCCGGTTCTCTAACCAAGAAATATGTAACCTAACGTCAATAGTTAACAACGCAAAGATCAGACCTTTGTTGTTATATGAATTTGAAATCAAATGTCGCAAATAACATTCGTACCCTTGATTTTTTATTCTTGATTTTTTTAAAAAACTCAAATGAGTTTTTATATTCCCTGACGAACGGAGGGAATATAAATATTAATTTTTTATTTTGCTTTGTTGAGTAATTTTAGGATTTAAATTTGTACTCTTGATTTTTCTGCAATTTGAGTTACATATTCATTTGTTGCTGCAATTTGTTTTTGATTTTGCTGAGATTTGTTTTTAATTTTGGTGCAATTTGAGCTAAAAGAAAGCGGTTTTTCTAACATGTGCCCACTGGGCACATGTTAACACATTAATAAAGGTAAGTTTATCAAATATATTCTCTAAGTATGGTAATTATAGGTTAATCTTTCAACTTCTCATGATAATTTGATTGATAAACCTAGTGTTAACATGTGCCCAAGAAAATCCGGAAAGAAAAATACCATCAAAATAGTTTCCGATAGGGCTTCTCTAACTCTTTTGAGTTACATATTTGTTGCTGCAATTTGCTTTTGATTTTGCTTAGATTTGTTTTTTATTTTGGTGCAATTTGATTATGATCTTACAATAATGTGTGTTACTCACAATATTATATTCAAAAATAGTACTCCCTCCCCTCAACAATGATCTTCCCACTATTAATCAAAATGTGAGAGATTAAAATAATGAATGAGAAGATCATAGTGGGGGAGGGAGTATAACCCAACTTGCATCGATAAGTTTATTTTTGCAAGAATGTTTTTATGTTTTAACCCAACTTGCATTGAATTTTTTATCATTATAATAATCATGTGATATTAATATGATTTAAAACGTACTATTTCGTATTATTTTATGATAATATTGTTAACAAATTTTTTTTGGAAATGAATAAATATTTTTTACTATTTTGTGAACTTTTAGTAAAAAATATTAGTAATATTTTTTTAATTTACCTAATTTCGGCTCGGGCTCATAGCTCGGACGGGTTCCGCCCCAGAATATTTATGTTCTAGAGCCGTAACGTTCATTATAGGTCTTTTTACTTTTTTATATGAATTGTGTCAAACACATATTCACACGTACTCATTTCGACGCCATATGTCGTTATACTTGAGACATCAACATTTATCCTACCGTCTCTGAAATTAGTATTTACCTACATACTCACATGGGTTATTTCACTTCAATATTGAACCCACTATAATAATCATATGTGTCAATATTCACTTCATTTACGTTATTTTAAGCCAATATTATCTTTCCGATCACCCTCATATGGATTGTAATTTGTCTTTTTGATGCAAAAAAATGCTTCAACTCCGTGAATTTTCACGGGTATTACGCTTTATTTCTAACTTCCTATTATTTTTAAAAAAACTATTCACAAACCCGTGACGTGTCACGGGTATTACACTTTATTTCTTACTTACTATTATTTTCAAAAAATGTTCACAAACCCGTGACGTGTCACGGGTATTACACTAGTACTATATTAAAATGGGGTATTAGAGGTAATGGATCATCCATTGCTTTTGAGGTAATGGAGAGGATCCTTGCCCATCAAATACTCGTATCAAATCTTTGAGACTCGAGACTTTGAAAGGGGTGGACCTGGACCCTTTAATTTAATGGTATCTGTATCTTCTTCATGCCTTACATTTTCTCTTTGACTTCCTATCATTGACACGCATTTTTTTGTGGTTGAGTTTGATATTTTATTCATTTTTCATTTTGGGATATAAATACGTGGTTCACATCTAACCACTTATTTCTTTCTTTCTCCATTTTTTAGTCACTCATTTCCTCCTTATTTTTCAACCAAAAAGTAAATGTGTCAATCTTAGAAACTCGAAGGGAGTTTATTTTTGGGATGTTCAATTCCAAACTCGGCGGGAGTATGATACATGTCGACTACTTCCAGTATAAAATAACACCGTCAACGACTGTTAGATGTAGCACATGTTCAACGACTGTTAGTTTCCAAATGGCTGGTCAATAACACCGTCGACTAATTGAACTACGCATGTTTTAGTCGATCGACCAAAACCACATTTAGGCTTAAGTACTGAAGTAGTAATTTTTGTCGATCGAAAACATCAATTGAACTTTTTTTCCAAATTGGCTGTGTATTTAAGTATAATGGGCCGGGAATACAGATCCTTAAGTGAGTGAGCCATGAAGTTAGATGTATAGAAAGATTGTATCAAATTAGGGGTAGAAATTTAAGAAAATTGGGCCGGGAAAACCAATCTTCTAGTGAACTATTAGGGCTAGTTTACTAAGTGGGCCTCGATTTTAAATGTATAGGAAGATTGTACCGAATTATGGGTTGAAATTTACGTAAAATGGGCCGAGAATACCAATCCTTAAGTTGCATGTTAGTACTTATTTACCAAGTGGACCATTAAGTTAGATGTATAGAAAGATTGAATCGAGTTATGGGTAGAAAGTATACGCGGCAAAGATTGGATCGTTTTAGTCGAATACAAAATACGCAACAATTAATTGGGCATATATTTGATCGGATGAAGCGAATACGAACCGTACCTCTTTTGAGCCAAGCGATACAAGTCGGATCGACCAGTTTGGGTCAGTCATATATGGGCGTACCTTCAATATCATCAAATGAGCGGGGCAAGATATGTGTTTATGATCTGTGTCGTTTCCGCAGTCAAAATTAAATTTATAAACACTACTAACTCTACGGTAGATAGGGTAAGTAGAAGTCGATCACACGGAGACTGACGTTATTATCTAAGACGATTTATTATTTAATAGTATAAATATATATAGGGAGTTTGTTAGGTTTGAAAATAATAAATAATAAAATAAATAAACATAACATCAATAAAAAAATAATCATAGCAATATTCAAGACATGCAATATATGATATAGTCGCTTAATCATCGATTCAATTAATTAGACTCAAATAGATCGGTAACTATTAATCCCTTGTAATAGGGATGTCAACGGGTCGGTTTCGGGTCGGGTGGAGCTTCACCCGAATCCATCACCCGAATCCGCATACTTCACCCGATCCATCCGTCACCCGATTAACCCACCACCCGGATCCAATCCATCCGTCATCCGCGGGTGATTCGGGTGGATCGGGTGCTTAGCGGATGAAAAATATTTTTTTAAAATACAATAACAAATATTCAAATTATAAGATGCGTAAAGTTTTTTGGGATTTTTTGGTGGTCGGAAATTAAGACGGGGAAAGAAAATCTAAAATGGTGGCCGCCAAAGTGATTACGGAAATATTTTCTTAGGGTTTTAAGAAAAAAAAGGATAATGAGTATAAAAATAGAGTGAAATTAATTATTTTTTTTATATATTCATATAATTTTTTTTAAAAATCTATAAACGGGTGAACGGATCGGGTGGACGGATCGGGTGACGGGTGAAAAATCTCCACCCGAATCCGACCCGATCCATCACCCGATTCATCCGTCACCCGCTTAAAATCCATTTAGTTCGGGTTTTTGTCCATTAATTTTATTCGGGTGGATGGATTTTGAACGGGTTCGGGTGAAATTGACATCCCTACCTTGTAAGCAAGTAAATTAACAGTTTTATCTTTCTTACTCGTTAAACTCCGTTAATCACTCAAGTTTAATCCTAATTAAATTAGATTGACTCAACCATGTAAGCACGAATCAAGTCAATAAATTTAATCGCGTTAAGAACACCAATCAATTGAATTATATAGAACCAGAAAGCTGGAATTAAATATAATTCAATTATCATACAAAATTCTAGTAGTTATTAGACAGTAAGCTGCAACCTAATTTAAAACATTACTCCCTCCGTTCCATTTGATTGTTTGCATTTGGTTTTTGGATACTATTCATATGTGAGTGTAATCGTCGAGGTAAAATATAATATGTGAGATCTTATTTAAATTGTACTACGTTATAAATATCAAATTTTTATAATTTTTAGAAATACGTAACTAAAGATATCTTTATCTTTACATATTAAAAGAAGAATTCCTTATGAATAGTGCTGCCTCTTATGAACAGTGTATTGCTTAGGAACAGTGTCTCCTCTCCATCTTTCTCCTTTCCTTTCGTTTCCTCGCTTCATTTCTTCTGATCTCTCGCTCTGCGTTCTTTTTTTCCTCTGTGAAGTAGATTTGTGAAGTTTAAACTCCATCATCAGCGATCATCTTTTCCTCTGTGAAGTAGATTTGTGAAGTTTAAACTCCATCATCAGCGATCATCAGCAGCGATCGCCGTAATCATCATCATCTTATCTGGGTGAGTTTTTTTCTCCATCGTCTTCTGAGCATTTCAGGTCTTAATTCACTTTTCTCTCCAGTTTTAGCTTGATTCCTGGGTTTTTTTGGGTGCTTTTATCTGGTGTATTGTTTGTTTGCTGATTCTCGTGCATATCGCATGCTCAACAATGTCTCTCACATCCACTTTCCTCTCATCTTCCTTCTACTGCTCCATTCCTCAAGACCTCTTCCTTCTGCTACTCCATTCCTCAAGGTCTCATTTTCTTCCTAAAATCACCATCAAAAGTAAGAATAGAACGACTAACCATGTCAGAAGTATCTTCACCTTTGCCATGGTTTGTGGTGTAATTCTTGGTATTGTTGGCTATGGTGTTATGCAGGTTACCAGCTCAACGAATGAGCAGCTTGGAGAGCAACTTCGTCCTAAATCTCGGCCCGAAACTCAAGTTTGTTTCTTTTCTTTCTTTCCCCTCATTTTGATTTTGATTAGGTTTTGTAGATCGATTAAGAAAATTTGGAATTTGGGTTTTTTTTGATTGATCTTCGTATATAGGTTGTTATAGTACAAGAAGTTAGCTCTTGTAAACCGGCCTATACGTAGCACTATTCACATTATAACATGATCAAACTACTTCTTCAGTGAACCCAAAGTGCAACTCTCAAAATTCTTCAATCTCTATCTACTTGCTCCACCAAAATTCATGTATCGATTTATAGTAAACAAAAACAGATTCGTGCTTTTCTTTACAACACTCAAAACCAACAAAACAAAGAGTGAGATTTATATAGGAATTTTATTGATTGATTGAGAAAAAAATTGGAAATTAGGTGTTTGTTATTGAATTGATTGTATTTTGAGTGCCATTTTGATTGGAATTGAAGATGAATTTTATTATTGTTTGAGAAAAGATTGGAATTTGGGTGTTTTTTTTTCTCTTGTGCTTACCTAACGAACTGTGAGCCTATAAGTATTTGCTCTTACTCCTACTGAACCTTATTCTGCAGATTAGAGAAGACTTAAAGAAAGGTATATACGTTGAAAACCTCACTGAGCTAGAGGTTTCAAGTGCTCGAGATGTAATGCAACAACTACTTCAAGTAAATTTCTACCCTATTGAAATTACTTCTCCCAGCTTCAGGTTTGTTTCATGTTTCTCCTTTGAGGCAATGTTCAATGTTGTTGTCGTATAGCATGTGTACTATCGAATCTCTTTCACAAAAGGTATTCTGTATGACTGTATACAATCACGGCTCGCCTGAACGACGAATTAAGTGGCATTACAGAAACAATGATAAAAGACTAAATGCATGTGCTGTTTGGTTACTGCCCTTATCCATTTCTGTAAATGATAGTAATATTCATGTCTGAGGATATTGTTGATCAGTTAATTGTACTTTAAGAAGTCGTTAAGCTGAAAATTATTTATCTTATTTGAAAATGGGACCATTGACAGGTTCTGAATCATTGAGATCAAAATGTGTAAATCAGCCTTGTCTGTCAAAGAGCTCAAGGCTGTTACAACCTACAGCAAGTCTTCTGGCAAAGCAGAATCAACAGATTAGTGTCAGAGGACCGAGAGGTCTTGGAAGGTAATACTACGACTGATATCAAATGCATTGCATTTTTCCCTTTATGAAGCATTGCATGCATATTCTCCGTATAAGTCCGAAACAATTGCACATCAGTCTGCTGAGCTGCTTTTTATTTTTTATTTTTTTTGTATTTCCATCTCGTAGGGTTCAAAAGCTTGGAAGTCCGATTAAGACTCCTGGGGAAATAGCTGCAACCAAAAGGCAAAAGCTAGAGCATAGATACTTGCTCAAGGTGAATACTGAGTATATGGTATGGATTTTTAAACTTACAACTTACAAATACTAATATATATACTCCGTTCAAAGTGATTTATGAAAACTTTCTTCGACAAAATATGCTCAACCATAAAGTTGCCACATTTGCCATTATGTTATGTTTGACGTTATCGTGACCACGAGTCATTTGGTACTATCTGATTCATATTTGGTTTCGACTCACCTTTTGATACTGTCTGATTCTAAACTCACTGAATTCTTTTGGTAATGTGAGATATGGTATTGTGACCTGTGAAGAAGCTTGCTAAATTAATGTATATCTAAAACGGAGACAACAAAAACTTTCCGTATGTATTTCTGTCGACAAAGGGATCTTCTACCTTCCACAAGAAACATACTTATGCATTTGAGGATGTTGTTTGCGACTCATTTCTGTTCTTTCTGATGTACTCTCAGGTGCTCATCTCAAACACCAAACGTGTTTCTCGCACAAGTTACCTAAAAAGGTTAGAACAGTCTCTTTAAATCTGACGCCGGATTTTATAGTTAGCCATTCTAGATTTTGTATTTCTAAACGTCATGGCGTCACCATATGGTACAGAAAATATTCGTTGTTAACACGGTCCCTAATACAGTAATACTGCTTAAGAAGAGGGGACTATCTATATTCATGAATTACGTTCTATATTCAGGTAGTATCCTGTAATACGACCTGCCATGCAAGACCAAAGGTCACTGTTCCAAAGGAACCCAAACTAGAAACAGCCAGCAGAGCACAGCGTCACAGGTAGGCACATTTCAATGCCAAAACAAGTAATATCTGGGCTTAGCAACCTGGGTGATGTGTGATTGACAAGTGCTATGTATTTCAGGCCCAAGGAAGGTGCAGAGCTAGGCCAGAATACAAAAGTTGGACATTTTTATTGGAGACAATATGATAGTCTGGTCGGTCAAAAGTAATACTCCCTCCATTCAACTCCAATTTACCCATTTGGGTTTTAGACACTATTACTAAACCGAAAGAATCATCAAAATTCTACACGATCTATAAAACAAAATATTATCATGTGAGATCTTGTTTGATTCATCTTGACGAGTAGAACAAGAATATAAAAACAATGAAACATTCTAAGTATGCTCGCTTATTTTTTTGGTATACATTGAAGTAGTGAAGTGTCATGTCCGTGTCAGAACACGCGACACGACAGTACAATACCCAAGTGAAGTGTCGGGGTAACATAGATTTGATATACAATTGACCTTATTATGAGATTAGCAGAGTGCAGTGAACTGAGATCTGTTATACATTGTCACTCATATATATGGAGTACAGAGTATTTTCTAATAATACAACCCAAGACGAAAATATATTTCTAAATGCTGTAGTAGAAGAGCCAAGTTGAAAAGTGTGAACTCGATGAGCCGGATGGCGTGTCTTGATTTTGTTGCGGTTTTCTTCCAATGTCTAATAATATGCTGACAGTAGTTCGTCGACTAATGCAGAGAGTGATTCCAAGTTGAGCAATTGAGTCGGATCATCAGTAAGGGAACTTCAACTCCAACCTCAACCCATCGAGAAGAACAGGGTAGTCATTACAAATGGAGTTCGTTCAATCGGTCAAAAATCCATTTTTACACGTGTGATTTATATGTTGCTTATTACAGTATATTCAAGCATGGAAGGCAGTACCACTTCTAAATGTAATGATTCGTAGTTCGGTCACAGCGAATTAGATGCATACATGACGTTGCTACTATTTGATTATGTGCTACCATTTTCTATGGACGTGAATATTCGTTTGCTTGCTTGCATTTTCATTTTGGCGCTATATGAGAAAGAAAAAGTGATATTTGTGGGAATAGTTTTGTGTGACAACACTCTTTCTTTATTGGTTACTCGTACTACCTCATAGAAGCGACCAAAAAAGTGTCGATGTTAATAGGTTTGTCAAGTAGGCTCTCTTTCCCATTTCATGGTAATTTATAAGAATTTACTTGTCACACAGGAGAAACAACCTTTCGAGCGCATTGTGATGCGAGTTACTGTTTCCCTCCTTGTACTCTTAACTTACTGTTCTGTTTTTACTATGGCCAGATGCGAGTTGATGAAGACGGTCTGATACTGCTGTGATGCGCATATCATGGTACAATGTAAGCATGCCTTTAAACACCCTAGGATGCACGTTTTTTACATTTTGATTTACTGCAATGTTTATATGTCACGAAGCGGTTTTGAACAAGCATGTGGGTTTTCGATCTTATGGTTGTAAACTTGATGAATTTGAGTTGGTTTGATCTGGATTTCAATATTGCTCAAGGTGCTTGTTGTTGGCGTGCTTATCTATCTTATGGTTCTAAACTTTATGAGTTTGATTCGAAGGGTTTTAAATGGAAATTCTCGTAAGAAAATCGACTCTTTCAGGTCAGTATTTCAGTGGTGTAAATTGCGCACACAAAATTTTGATACCCTTTTTGCTTCCCTTAGTGAGTGACGTGGTGTTTTTGTTGAGTATTCATAAATGGAAAAAATTTTTTGAACCATATATAAAAGTATGGAGTCGAAATAACATAGTTAACATACATTCAATTATTTGTTCGTCGATGTTTCATTTTTTAGCACGCCAGTTTAGCTAAGTGCATTGTGGTACTCTGTATTTCAGATTCGGAGGCTCAATGGAGTGGACTCCGATTTTGCTCCGTTCCTGCAGCACGCAGGAATTCCTTCTCTTGATAAATACTTCAGAAAAGGTACTTCACCCGTGCATGATTAGTTGATTAATCTACTGGAAAACGAAGTTTGATAGTTTGACATGACTTTGCAAAGTTCTTTTTATTTTTCCATATAAAATCCACATTCCTTTAACTGAAAGTAATTTACCCTATCAAACTGATGTTATACTCTCCATTCCGTTTGCATTGTCTCAGTACACAAGTTTTTTCCGTTGAAAATTGACATAGATTAACTGACGTGTTCTCAGAGTATACAGTAATGACAGCATCCTGAAGATAAAAACATGTATAGATGTATCATCGTTTCATATCATTCTCAATGTCTGGAGATTATAGATGAGCTTCTTAAACGTATCTCATGTTATCATGTGCTGATTTCGTAAGGCCTGGTTGAGTGAATTAGTAGTTGTTAAATTAGTTCATCATTTCTTTGCTGTATGTTTCTGTTATAGTCAATGTTTGGAATTGTTGGAGCTTGTTTTATTTGGTGATGTATTCTGTGGTGTTATTATTCATTTGGAATTTGATGGTTTCCGGGTTGATTAAGTTGGAATCTGATGGCATTTCTGTTAACTAAGTTGGAACTTGATGGCATTTCTGTTAATTAGGTTGGAGTTTCATGTTTTTTTGGTTGATTATGTTGGAGATCGATTGGATTTGTGTTAATTAAGTTGGGGTTTGATGAATTTGGGGTTGATTATGTTGGAATTTGATGGAAATTAAGTTGAAGTTTGATTAGTTCATCAATTAATCATTGTAAACATCATTTACTGAGCTCACTGGTAGCATTCCGTTTACATGTCCATATATTTTGTGATTTCCTTTTATTTTCTTTGATTTTTTATGTTCAATTGATTTGATCTTCCGATTAAACATCGATTTCTGTTTTTTTCAATCAATTGAATCTTGCGTTTATCAGTGATTTTGACCTAGGAGAGGGATAAGATAGGTTACGGAGCAGTGAAGATGAACGGCGGCGGCGGTGGTGGCGATTGGTGGAGGCGAAGTTTCCAGCGTCGTGGCGCCGTCGGCTCCGCTTGACTGAAAATTCTCTCATGTCTTTGGCAAACGCGTTGCGGATGAAGAATTCCAAGAAGGTAATTTTTTTTATTATCGTTTTGGGTTAATTTATTTGAGATCCGATTGTGTGGGATTGATTTGATTTTAGCTCATTTGATGTTTGATTCAGGGTTTTGGATTGTTCGATCTGGTACTCTGATGCTGCGATTTGTCTGTGAAATGTTGGGTTTTGAATTTTTGGTTAATTAACATGCAGCTAGATGTAATTTGATTGTTTGATGAGTTGGTATAAGTATTGTACAACTCTGATTTGTAGTGAATGTGAATGCTAAATGTGAATGCTGGTGGAAAATGTGCTAAATCATTTGACGAAGATTGTAAGAGCAATGATGTTTGCACCGAAAATTTTGACGCCGAGCATGAGCATGAAATAAGCTCAACCCACTGTTCTTTCTGGTTGTGTTTGTCTAAAACCCTTTTGATGAACTATCTTTTCTTCGAACTCGGGTCAAAATGCCGGTTTTCTGATTTCATGCAAATACAAATTTGCAGATCATGCAATTGTGGCAACTTTTAAATTGCAGAAGCCAGTATCCTTCGTGAAAGATAATGTTTCTCAGCTAGAAGCGGATATCTATGATGAATTAGAAGTTGCCGATGCAAAAGTAAACATCCTAATTCCGAATGATTCTTATGTGCTTTGATCCTTTTCATCTTAATTGCACCATTCCTTGTATTGATGCGTTTTTTGTTTCCGCTGATGTATCAGGTTGTGATTTTATCTCCGGAGGAAGGTTCAGGACTGAATTTAACCCTCTACATCATATCATATTCATATAAACGTACAAACCTGAAACCTCTGCAGACTGCTGTTTAAACATTGTCAAATACAATCTTCCTTCTTCGTCGTTGTGTGCTGACATGTAACAATGATTGGTTGTTGGTGTTGTGAGTGGATAGAGCAAGGTAGTATTGGTGTCATTGAGAGATCGGGCCGTTTCGACAGCCTTGTTCTTCCTGGTTTTTACTATTTGAACCCTTTTGGTGGCAAATTCCTTGCTGCTCTTCTCTCCATCGACTTCACCTCATATTTTTACTGTATTCGTGCCAGCACCAAGGTTCTCTCTTCCTCGAAACTTCCTGCTTTTTATTTTCAAATAGTTTATGTTGCATACGAAAAAAGATTGAATCTTTTCACATACGATCAATGTATAGTTTTTTCGCCTGTACTTTTTTGACAGGATGCTGTCTTATTAGAAATCAAATGCTCTGTTCAGTTTCGTGTACCCAGACAAAGTACTTATAGTGATTACTGTGAACTGATAAATCCTGAAGATCAGATTAAGGACTATGTTTCTGATGGTAACCACCGTGATCCATTTTTTCGACTGTAGTATGCTTTATGTTTTACTTCTACACTACTGTACTAATTCTACACGGCATTGCAACGGTAAATGTTATTGTCTCAAAGATGAATTGTTATGAGGTTTTCACAACGAAAACTGAGATCAGATCTCTGTCAGAGGAGCTCCAGAAGGTAAGCAATTACTGTTAGTACTCCCTGGCGGTTTTTTCTGATTGTTTTTCCATTTTCGATTAAGCCAAACTCACTGTTTTGTCATCAAATAATGGATTGCAGCGATATGACTGTCCTGAACTAATTGTACTGTTTTTCATTGAGAAATAGTTATAGTTTGGATGCAACTTTCGACTAAAGTTTGTGTGAAAAGATAATTTCAGTAATACGATGATTTTCAACCAGGAACTTATATATATTTATCGTGAAATTTTGAGCAGTTTTTGGGGGAATATGGGTACATCCTAGAGAATGTTCTGATATCCAGCATTCTGTGCAAAGGGATGGATGAGAATTGTAGTGAGCAAGACAGACAAGCCGATTTGATTGTCGTGGACGAACCAGCGTTGCCCTTGGTGATTGAAGAGGGCTCAACTGTTCAGCACGTATCCCACGAGGACAATGTACAAGATGATGACAGTGTCGTGGATGAACTGCCCTTGCCCTTGTCTCCCGAATCCGTCTCCTCGTCCAATCTTATTTGTAGTACTTCTCCAAGCCATATTCTTGTTTGAGTCTGTAAAATTAAGTACAATCGCGGCTTCAAATTCACAATATAATTTAGTTGGTGGGAAAAAATCTTCAAGAAAACAGACAAGTAGAATGAAGCATCTCATCTTATACAGTACAACTCAAAAAAAAAACGTCTCTTTTTTCTTGAACAACCCAAATGTTCGTCCCTAAATTTAACATTCTATGTCATCGCTTCTGTTTGAGCAAATAGACATCTGTATACCTTGCACAAACGTACGAAACACAGGTTTTTATTAACGGTTGTTTTATTTTTTAAAAGGAAGCGTATATTTTTTCATCTCAGTTGATAATTCGACTGCTATTTGTATTACTGCCTCAAACATTTCTTGGACCTAGAAAATGTGCATAAGATTCTTGTCGAATCTACAACCTTGTAGTAATGATTAGTGAATTTTGATCAGTCAACAATCAGTAGTGATAATCTGAAGCAATGGCGTCTCGTGATGGTTGCACAATGGACCAAGAATTGTTGCCTGAGCATTCATGCTCATTTACAGAAATTCTTACATGTGATGGCATCAGTGTGATTTCCACGAGAAATGCAATCCTAAAAGTATTTAGGAGATGTAAAGGCGACTAATATTCTACTAGACGAAGATTTCGAGGCAGTCGTTGGTGATTTTGGACTAGCAAAGTTGTTGGATCATCGGGATTCGCAAGTGCCCGCAGCTGTTCGAAGCACTGTCGTGCACATTGCTCCTGAGTATCTGTCAACCGATCAGTCGTCTGACAAAATCGATGTTTTTGGTTA
Source organism: Agrostemma githago (assembly GCA_958450325.1). Lineage (NCBI taxonomy): Eukaryota > Viridiplantae > Streptophyta > Magnoliopsida > Caryophyllales > Caryophyllaceae > Agrostemma > Agrostemma githago. The sequence goes on from OY288239.1 coordinate 9,204,274, forward strand.
TGATATTATACAGAAAGAGGAAGAATGATGATAATTATAAGAAGAAGAACAAGGGAAACAAAGAGTTGCCAAAGAGATATAATCGGATACCTTTAGCTCCATTTTCTTTTTGACGGTATTATATTCGTTCTTGCTCGTTTTCGCTATTGAGTTGTATTGTAATCGTTCTTGTTTGTTCCTGCTGAACTGGGTGTTAGAATTAGGATTTTGATGATTTGTTGAACGTTCATTATATTTTCAGGAAAAACTCGACAATGTATTAAATTGCTATTTGGAATTTTTGATGTCGCGTTTGTGGACGAGCTGAGTTGTATCACAGTTGTTCTTCTTCGTTTTCTGCTGATTTGGTTTAAGTCATTGATTAGTTGGATGTTTCTTCTTTTTTCTTCTCGAATAGTATGCAAGAATTCGGAAAGGTCTTACATTTTTGTGTCTAAAACTAAGTTAGTGAGGAACTGCTTTTATTAACTCGATTTTACAAGGTTTTCATCTGTTTAAATGTTTCTATGGTTATAATCTACTTGTAAGGTAGAATAATACTTAATCATTAAGATACTCCTCCCCGCAACTGTAGAAGTTGCTGTATTGGATTAAGATACTTCACGCTTATCTTGTAGAGTTGAAGGTATTAGCCTTTGAATTAGTTAGTTTTTCATTTGAGATTTTTGTTAGCTCCATCAATCTTTAAAATTGGCGCGTTTTCAAAGAATATTAGCATTCGATCGAGTTAGTTAGTTTCACGAATATTTGTAGTTCACGCAATTTTGAAGAACTTGAGGTAGTAGCGTTTTAATTAGCTCATTGTTGATTTGAGATTAACACTACTTGATGATCGGTTAATTTGAAGGATTACATTGCCGATGGGAATGTGAAGGAAGGGGAGAAGTGGAGCACAACTCCATTCGATCTCGCGGCTCAGATTTCTAAGGGTTTAGCTTCAAATGTGTTGATTTCTAAGGTTAATGGAGATCTTTGGGACATGCGGAGGCCGCTTGAAGGTGATTGTGAGCTCAAGTTGTATACATTCGATACAGATGAAGGACGAGACACTTTGTGGCACTCTAGCGCTCACATTCTCGGTCAAGTATATACGCTTTCATTAATTTGAGTCATAATTACTGTTTTTGGGGCTATAAAATATGTGAAAACTGTTGTTGGAACTTTAATTTTGTGCTAAAGATGGTGATTCATTACCGTTATTTGATTTTTGTAGTCTTTGGAGATGGATTATGGATGCAAACTGTGTATTGGACCTTGTTCTACACGTCGTGGAGAGGTGAGCTAGGCTTTGTCTTCGGGTGGTATGAATGTTAGTTATAGTATTGTACAAGTAACTATTTGAAACTATGTATATTTGTCCTTTTGAAATTCTCATGAATGTCATCCGGAATGTTTTTGCATTCATCATATTTCGGAATCCAGGTCAAAGAAACTGTACACGATCAATTAGATACATTTTTAGGTAGATATGCTATACGGAAAAACATAATCAATTCATTTCAAGCTTTCCAGTTGATAGTTGTGATGGTCGATGAGTATTAATGAGGATTAAATTGTGTCTACAATACGGGTAAAAAAGTTTTGGATTTTGGCCGAGGTTTTAACTAGAAAGGCGTCATGCTTGATTGGGTACACACGTTTTTTTTTCTTCTCCTCGTTTTGCACAAATTCTTGTTTATGGTGCTTATATCTTTCTAAAATGAGGACATGCGATGCTATTGGTGCGATTTAACCTTTTTTAGACCAAAGACTGACATGACTCGAAAACCCGACCCAATATAAACTGAGTTTTGGATTGAGGCTTGACGACCCATTTACGTAAACGGATTTTTTGGTTGTTTTTTTATGCTTATATGATTTCAATTAATTACCCGGCGAAGAAGTTGCATCGAAAGGATGAGGTTAACCTTATGGTTGACATAGATTTGAAAACGGTAGATATATAAAAACTTCCTGATTTGTCACTCATGTATAGAATCGAGATTGATAATAGTCGAAAAAGAGGGACATTAAGCGCATCCGTGGTTGTGGTTCACCCGTTATCCAGGTCTAAGGAGGATGATGGAGGATAAGCAGCATGTTAAATAATCTTTGTTTAACTATTCCAATAATATGTACTGTATTATTCTCATATTTATTGAAATTTGTATTATTTTGGGAAAACACCCTATAATTGGTATTATTGTAGTTCAATAACTCTTATTATTATTATTATTATTATTATTATTATTATTATTATTATTATTATTATTATTATTATTATCATTGTCGTCATGGACGGTATTCCACTCTATTTATTCTTCCTCTTCCTCCTCTTCTTCTCCTAATACTATTAGATTTCTTCAGTTTTGTTGTTAAGTGAAAAAGAGGGACATTAAGACCTGGGTAAGTTTTCACGGACATCTTCACGATTTATAGGTTGTGGTTTGAATTAGGAGATATGGTACAAGTAGCTCTTTTATGCACACAATTCAACCTGTCTCGATCATCGGCCTAAGATGTCGGAAATTCTAAGGACTTTAGAAGTTGACGGTTTAGCCGAGAAATGGAAATACTCATAGAGGACCGACACGTACTCCTAGGTCACACTCCGGTGAACCACTACAATATTCCGATTACATAGAAGAGTCTTCATTAGTTGTCGAGGCGATGACACTCTCTGGCCCAAGATGCCACTCTACTCGAGTTCCTTTGTAAAAAAAATACTTGAATACGATGTTTATTTTGAAAATCGTGAAGATGTCCGTGAAAACGAGGGGGTATCAAGTAGATGAAGTCTAACTCGCTTGAGAAGGACATTTTGGAACTTTTAGGTAAAATTTGTGAAGTAGCGTTTTGTACTTGCTCAATTTCGAGGAATGGGGGTTTATGTGTAGGGGAATTTGAAGATGTAAGAGGAGTTAGAAGACTCCGTAATTAATTACTTTTCTAAACCAAAACTTGGATAGGTATATATCATATATGGTGATCAAAACACATACTCGTATATATAAATGACAATAAAGAGGAGTATGTATGTAAACTATGTTAGGAAGAAGTAAATTGAGTGAAACAAGAAAATTGAGAGAAGTTAGTGAGAATTTTTGGATGGGTGGTTCGTTTTAGGATGCTTCTTTTTTGAGCTGGGTGCATTATCCTGACTTTGTTACATTCTTCCTATAATTTGATCCTCCTACTCCTACTATTAATGCATTACCGCCTTATACCACTGCTTTTTTTTATTAGCTAATTTTAAAGGGTGTTAAATTGTTAATCAATGATATGAGTCATTTGATTCCTTGATATATGAGAGTAAGAATACTTAAGGTTCTCTTCGGTTACTTTTTGGTGTTTGTGGTGCCATCTCTGCTCGCTGTAATGAACCTGATGTGGTTCGGGAAGATCCTCAAGGGATTGATGAAGATGCTAACGAAGAAACCGTAAACTTTTTTTTTGGTGTGGAAATACATGTAAATAGCCCGACATTTTAAACCGTTGGTTATTGAGTAGACAATTTGATCCCTCGCAAGTCTCTTTTACTTGGCCGGCTCGACAATCTACAGTTTTAACATCCAATAATCATGTCTTGGTGTTGCAGCTAGCGTCTTAGCAAAGACTGAACCACGGATGAAGATTGCTCCCAAGTTAGAAACTGGTATTTCTTATTGTTTAATCTTTAATATTGTCTCAATGTCCGATACCATGAATTTATACTTGTTGTATACTTTGTATCTATTCTACAAGGGAAACAGTTGTTATTCTGACAATATCTTTTCTAGCAACTCGGTTTTTTCCATTTTATTTTTGACGGACAGTCAATTCAGCCCTATTCGTTTAATTTGGATCAAACTTGTTTTGTTTTAGTGCAATCCAATTAAGCTAACGTCAGTCGCAAAGAAAGGTTTTCACATAGGAAGAATACTGTAATGCTATCAAAATAACACAGGTTTGCCAGTCAAGACTCAGGGAGTCAGGGTCTTCCAGGAATAACATCTCAGCAGAAAAATTCTGGATGCTGAATTGCTGATGATGGTACAACAACTGTATATTACATATTTGTCCATAATTAAACATTGGCTTTGCTAAAACGAAATGCTAAATTCGTATTTTGTTCAAACATTAATGTGACCTCAATTCGGAACTGGTCATGTCTGGTAGGTTATTTGAGTCGGAATCATCAGCATCTTCAGAAGACGAATAAGTATTTGCGAATTGTTGCTCGAGAATCAGGTAAGGAGGAAACAAAATGAGGTCCGGGAAATCAACAACAGTTTGGTGGACTAATGATATTGGTGTAGGCATCTTACTGTGATTGACTGGGAGAGAAGAGGGAGAAGCAAAAGCGAAGAGGAAGCATGTCACTGTTCCCAAGCGCGTTACTGTTCCTAAGAGTTGAACTATTCATAAGCCACTCTTTTTAGGAAGAATTTTCTGAACGAACACATTATACATAGGCGTCGTATTCTCGTGCTTCTTTCTCATTAGTCTTAGAAATGTAGTATGAAACAAAAGAACAAACAATCCCCCCGGACCGGTGGCATTATTGAGAAGAAAGAGGGGCATGAATGAGAGAAGAAGAGTTAAGAGGAAGTAGGTCGTGGTCGCGGATATAAAAGGAAAAATAAGCAGGCTTAGATGAAGGGAAGAGTACAAGGAGAGTGCGGGATTGGTGGAGAGGGTGACAATGGTAACAGTTCATATTTAAGAATGAATTTTATATGATGAGTTGAAGGAGAAGGAGAAGGAAGCTAAGGGGAGGGAGGGGAAGTGGAAGGAGAAGAAAAAGTGATAATCTTGTCATATTATTATAGCCTAAAATATCCTATTTGTTGACACAAATGGTCTGAAGCTCGACGTTAATCCGTATACAAAGTTCTTTGGTCCAGCTCCGACAACCAAACTGTTGCTGATCAAGGCTCAAGTTGACGTGTCTGCCGGCAGGTCTGCCTTAAACTTGTCACGTGCTTTTGCTTTGAATAAACATTATTCCCTCTGATTCTTACGATTCGCAACATAATATTTGGCAAATTCATTAGGTTTGCTACATTTTTATAATAGGTAGATTTTTTTTTGTTTTAGTTTTTTAAAATTTTATTGGTGAGACCCACCATCTCCACTCACAACCTTATTATTTGTGCATATAATAAACGTTGCGAATCATAATAGTCGGAGAGAGTATTCATTAACTGAAGAGACTAATACAGTATGAGTTTTAATGAGGGTTTTGCTTGTTTGATGATGCAACGGAAGCAGTAAAACAAGCAAAGAGATTAGACCCATCAAATAAGGATTTAGGTGTCGTAAGATGAAGGGTTAAAGCAGTTTCAGGAGCTTGATCCCGTGGGTTAAAGTAGTTTCAGGATTTAGCTTGATCTTTGATGTGGGAAGTGTCTATAGCACGAAGATTTAGTTTTGGACTTGGGTTTTTTGCCTGTCAGGAACTATTAAGCGTCTAAAATGATCGCCCAAGTATCATTCTTACATACAATCACTTCTTGCCACACTGTAACCTTGTTCCCACCTTAGACATGACAGAAGCCAATGAGTATGCCAGTACAAATCGAAGATAATGCATGAAACATTGATATTTAGTGGGAGTCAAATTAGGAAATACAGGTACATTGCAATCCTACAAACTAAACAGGAAACAACATAATATTAACTACATGAAACAACAGTTTGACGCAACAGATTCGTATGCATAATCAAACCGGCACGAGGACAAAACCGCTTATGCAAATGTCGTTAACAGGCACCGGTCCGTCTACCTACTTTCCATAGAATTTAAGGCACAGGTCTACTAATTTTTGCAGCACGGCGTCGTTGTGCGAAACTTGACTGCCATCTGCATCACATATTCCAGCATTCTTAACGGTTAGCAGCACAAACTCATATTCTGGCGTCCTGGACACGTAATGGCTATCTTCACGAGTTTTCTTACAGGACTATATTAGCAGCTTACTAAATCCCCATATTTAATGTCATATTTAATTATGATTAGTGAGTTTATGTAGTTATTCCACTTCCCTCATCTGTTGCCTGCTGTTTTTTGGTTTTGCAAGATTTGGCCTTTTATTGGCCTTTTGGGATTTTACGGGTTGTTGTTTACTCATTTGGGTAGCTGTTATTCATAGTGTGACGTAATAAGGTACTGATACATGGAGCAAAGCATGAGATGAGGTTTTTGGATGTAAGGCTGACTTGGGTAGTCAATTAGGCTTCCAGATAGAGTTAGGCATGTTTTGTAATTAAATTGCTCATCAACAGCATGAGCAAAATCAATGAGTTTGCTTGCAGGACTAGATCCACGATTGTAATTTTGTATTATTTGGGATTGTTTTCTCCTGATTTTGCTCTAGTCATGTCATTCTGCTATTATTTGATTATTTTTAAGAATTTTTTATTCTATATGCTCCTGATAATGCATTAATTGGGATATTATTCTGCTCCTGATAATTTCCTATTAGGATAATTTTGTATTATTTGAGATTGTAGGCTTTAGTCATCTCCTCTTAATAATGCATGAAACAACGGTACACATCAACCAAAACGCATTACCAGACTTTCCATACAACTTCGATGAACTTTCGCCCAATGAGTTACAAAGGGTATATATGATAGTTTCAGCATTGCTAAGCGGTAAACACATCGAGGTGGCCAGCTAATATGCTTTTATGAATTAATATAACACACTTAATTTTGTGGTTTAGTATACCTTGCTTTGAATGGCGGGCAAAAACCAAGACTACCATTTTTTGTATTACATCAGCTTGTTTTGTGCAAAATGATATTACAACGCGTACTCCCTTGATTAGTAGAACTATAAACGTATGGCAAAAAGAAAAAAAGGCTCAAACAATAGTTCGAATTATGCCAACAATTCGATAATCAATGACAACAATATGCGCCATCAAAATACATACACGAATCGTACCTAACCATCCGCGCGCATCGCGCGCGACGAGAAAACTAGTAGAGAAAAGAAAACGTGCATTGGTAAGTGTGAAAAAACAAATTCAAACAATCAAATGGAACGGAGGAAGTATTAATTTAACAATTGACTCATGTAAATAATCTAGGTGATCAGGCTAAATTAATAAACATGAAAACAACAGTCAAATTGTGAATTTCATACGAATATCAAAGTTCTAATTAAGCGTTAAAACAATAACGTAATCTCATAACTCATTGACAATAATCGATACATTACATGTTCGAATAACTGAAAGATTAAACTAAATAACTAATTAAACGATAAATAAACTAAATAAGATAGATAGATAGATAGATACAACCGTTAGATAAATTAGGAGTTAAATTGATCGCATCCCGCATTACAATCCGGTTGAATTTGTACCGACCTTGGCCATGAAGGCCTTTCGCCCTATTCCTATGTGTGTGTTGCGGCTCCTTGTTCTCTTTTCTTCATTAAAGCCCTAATGTCTTCTTTTATAGTGGTAATTTGGTCTTAGTGAATTTATTTCTTTCCTTAATTAATTGATCTTGCTCTTACAATTCCACGTCTTCTTTCCTATTTACACCAGATTCTCTTTTCTTATTTTTTTTTTATAATGGGCTGATGGTTTCAAGCTTGATTTCGACCCATTAGATGATGGAATTTGATTTTGCTCTCTTCAACAAAGTTGTTCATCTCGAACTTGGCTTTCCAATGCATTTTGATTCGCATTATTCCGACAACGTATGAGTGAGATATTGTCGTCTTAAGACAGACTTGCAAACATACATACGATTTTAGTAGTCTCGTAATCTTAATCCAAGTTATTTATTACTAATTAATTAAAATATATATTAAAAACTCAATTTAGCACAAAAATATCAAAAGTTAAATAATAAACCCAACTTATATAAAATAATCATTTTAACTCGAATAATACAAAAGGCGACATAAAAATAATAATATTAAAGGGGTAAAATACGTATAAATAATGACTTATCAAATTCCCCACACTTAGTCCATTGTCGTCCTCGACAATGAGAACTCACGAGTTAAAATTAAGAATCAAAAGATTAACCCTCCATGATTTCAAACCAACCAAAGTAGGTACAACCGACCACAAATTAATAATATTTTATAAGTTAGTAAGTTAGTAAAGTTAACGAAACAAATTACGAGTTAGATTAGCAAGTAATATATACATAAATTTCTCCTCCACTATAAACTATTCAATTACTTAATTTAACAACATATAATATTTTAAATCGCTTCTAAATCGAAATTATAAATAAACTCATTATCCTTCCCACTTATTTAACTACCTTCGAAAAATTGCGTAAGAATTGACTCAAGAAGACGGGTTTCAACAGTTTAAGGTCTTAGGGGGAAGAGGATTTACTTTCAGTACATTTCTATTACCAGTTCAGTACGAGGATCGTTCTCCCGAGCACATAAGGCAAATTAGACACCTTGTCTCATTCTTTTTCGCTCTTATTCTTTTTTTTTTCTCTTTTTTTTCTTTTTTTTCGTATGATTTTTTTCCTTCATCTTTTTTTCAAGATCGAGTGACCCATGTAGCGAGCTTTTAACCAATGACTCCCCCGCTTCCGGACAAGGCATTAGGCATTCTCCCAATCCCGTTAGGACTAGTTTCCCCTTAGATTTACTAACTCGAGTCACAAGACCGACTCACTCACTCTTGAGGCATCTAATCTTCTTTATAGCCCTAATTAGGAGTCACCTACGAAAGTAAATTAATTGAAACAAGACCGGCTTACCGCTCGTACCTCTAGAGTCAACGAAAAAAAAAGTTAAGGTAGCTAAAACAAGTGGTATTCTTTATAATTTATTTGTAACTTAATTTAAAAGAGACTTAAAATACCATCTATTATCAAATTAATTATTCCAAGTCTAATTGGGAGGAAAAATCGATGTATACACAAAAACGAATTTTTAAAGTTAGTAACAGTTAAAGTTAGAGTTAATATTTTTTTTTTGAAAAAAATAAGTTTGATTAGAATTTATCGTCGACTTTCCTATTCTAGTTAGTTGAATAAAAACAAATGTTTTTTTTTAACAATAAGCTTCATTTATTCAAAATTTTCCACTTTTTTCCGCAAGAATTAAATTTTGCATTTTTTCCGTAAGAATTAACCACTACCCCACACTTAAACTCGACATCGGCCTCAATGTCAAAAATAGACATTGAGAACTTAAACTTTAAGCATATAATATAAAAAAAATAAGATGGTGGAGGGACTTAGCGAATTCCAACTTTTCGGTAGGTTGGTGATATCATGTTTGTAACAACCCGGATTTTCGATGACTTGAATTAATAGATAATGCGGAAAATTATCAAAGTCATTTAATTAAAATTATATCAGAGTTTAAACAAATCCGGATCGCTACGAATCCTTACAACAAACGACTATTAATTACATAGTCTCGATTCATTTAGTACAGAATATACATTGTATTTTTTTTATACTACAAAACATATTATTAAAATCTCTCGCTCGATTCCCCAACGTCTTAGGCCTGCAAAAAAAATAAAACAGTGGACGCTGAGCGGGACAACAACCAATCCGTTCATCTAACATCACGTCGAACACATAAGACAATCATGTGAATAACAAATAATATGCTTACAAAAATATTAAAGGATATCACGTAAAAGATAGTTTCCTTTACTTCAATTAACCAACATGTGAGGTGATGAAAACGATAAAGTTTAAAAGATGGGACATTGCCAGCCATTTGATTTTTAAATCAATTTTCACGTAAACAGAGAATAAATACACGAGTCGTGACTTCTAGTATCACCGCTACATCCTATTGGCTTGCATCTCACCAGTAGAAGTAACCGTGTTACAAACTCGTAGACCGAACCGATCTTATGAGGTTTATATCTCACCCATAAGGCTCAATTGGGCCCGAACTTCTATTATATTATACGTTTATTCGAACAGGGCTCTGGGCTGAAATGAAAGCTGATGACTACATTCTCTGCATCACCAAGAGGGAACCCGCAGTTTTCACAATCCTGTTCTTCCCCCGCTACCTAGGTGGTAATACTGATCAAGTACTTGTCTATATGTGCGCCACATACCCTACGCAGACTCTTGAACCGCAGCTCTCATTACCGTAGGACGACTACCTTAAACAGTAGGTCGACTCTCGGACCGCAGCCTCTGAGTCTGCTTTTCATTACAAGTGCAGTCGAAACACCACGCATGGTAGGATCCAACACAAGCTATTCTTCCCTGACTCGTATCGTAAACTTTATATAAAAGTCGCCCGTGAACAAGTGGTACTTTATTTGGTGACCTTCAATAATTGGTCGGACTCATTTGAAACAGTCAAATCCTCAAATCCTTACTTTCAGTGTGACAACGTTATACGTTAATCCTCAAGTGTCACCCGAAACATTATATCCCAAATATGGTATAACTTCTTTTAAAAATAAGAGTTTCTTTAAAAGAGGTTTTATATTAAAATAAAATAAAAGTATAATAAAATACTATTTCAAAATTTAAAGTTTTGTCATTTTTAAAATTTAAAGTTTCCGTAAAATATAAAAATTTCTAAAAGAATATATAAATTAAGTCGTACTTAAAATTTGACGTAAAATCATATTCTAAAATATTTATAAATGTCGTGTAAAAATCTCGGAATAAAATAAATTTATTTATTTTAGAAAATGAAATTTATAATTTTCTACTATATAAAAATAATAATTAAAGTATTATTAAAATAAAATATTTTGTAAGTTACTAATTTATTCTACAAATCCAAAAATACGAAAAAGAGACCAAAATTACAATTATATAAAATACATACAAAATATGAAGTACATAGAGTAAATACACAGAGCAATTAGAATTAAACAATTAAAATACAATGAAAATGATATAAGTAAATTTTATAAATTTAAGTTCATTTATTCATTTTCTCAATTTTTCATATAGATAGAAATGTACAAGTGATAAATAAATAAATTAAACAAGTGATAATTTAGTCAAGTTAAATTTAGTCATAATAAAATATCACGTAATATTTTTATATATATACATGAGTAATTTAGTCATATAAATAAGCCTAAATATTTAAGTAATCAATTTATTAAATTATTAACATAATATACTTATATATAAGAAATGTTGTTAGAAGAAAAGTTTGGTTACCTTAATAGCTATTACGGAGTATTTATTAACGTTATTAAGAATTACAGATCGTCTGGGTCAATAATATGGTCTACGTTAGGAAAGTCGTCTCTTTCCCCCTTTTAAAGAATTTTCGGGTCGAAATGATTTGACTCAAATACGTTTTTAGAAAAGTGATCCCACCAATTACTGGGCAACTCCTCATTCCCGATGCTCCAATTATAGAAAAGGACGAGAGAGTAAATATAATACTATATAGTAAGCGGAAGTAGTAGTACGTAGTAACGTAAGTAGTAGTAATAGTACGCATTACTAGAGTATGTAGTAAAAATAAGATATACTCCGTAGTAGGTAGTAGGAGTATGTAATGGTACGTATATATGTATATATATTATATATATAGAGCAAATTTTTTGTTGAAAAGTAAAGAAAGAGGTCTGAGAGGTGTAAGGGTATGGTTGGTTTAACATGCATGTAAGCCATGCAACTTGTGACTCATGAAATGAGTTCATCTCTGTTTCTCGTAATAACGTCTTTCTTTCTCTTTTAAAAAGTTGAAATATAAGATTACGGAATAAAATAATGGAAACCGTAAAATTTATTTTTTAAAAAGAAATTGAGACGGTAAGTAAAATAGATGATAAATAGTATTATGGGACAAAAGTTATAAGAAATTATTATTTTAAAAATTCGATAAATTATTAAATTTTTACGAGACAAGAAAACGTCAAAACGACAGGTTCATTATTAAAAATATACTTTCGAGTTTTAAACTTTATTTAACGAAAGATAAAAGTTTTAATAATTCGATAAATAAATTTCCATGTTTTTATAACGGAATAATTTTTAATTTAACGAAAATAAAATATTTTATTTACGAAAATAAATTTTTCAAACGTTAAACTTTGTTTAAATAAATGTTTAATATTTTAACTCTATTTGAAAAATACGGGATATTACAATGTTACTTGGACACAAAAATATCATAGTTCCCTTATTTTTTCATGGTTCAAGCGAAATAATCAACCCGACACCAACTCAAAAGTCCTTTTACAATCTGCAAAATATAACATTGACCAAGGAAGTGTAACACAAAGGAAACAAAACACACATAACATCGACAAAAAAATAAAAAATAAAATAAAAACTATAATAATCAAATTAATAAATTAAAGTTATTTTTTGGACAACCGACACTATTAACATCCCCTACAAAGGTTGCGAAACTCAGGGAGACACTTAAGCCGACTCCACTAATAAAACAAAAATATACTAGTAATAATAATAAGCAGATAACATCTAAGACAATAAACAATCAGTCCCCGGCAACGGCGCCAAAATTTGATGCGTGTCGTTTCCGTAGTCAAAATTAAATTTATAAACACTACTAACTCTACGGTAGATAGGGTAAGTAGAATTCGATCTCACGGAGACTGACGTTATTGTCTAAGACGATTTATTATTTAATAGTATAAATATATATAGGGGGGTTTGTTAGGTTTGAAAATAATAAATAATAAAATAAATAAACATAACACAAAAAAAAAATCATAACAATATTCGAGACATGCAATATATGATATAGTCGGGTTAATCATCGATTCAATTAATTAGACTCAAATAGATCGGTAACTATTAATTCCTTGTAAGCAAGTAAATTAACAGTTTTATCTTTCTTACTCGTTAACTCCGTTAACCACGCAAGTTTAATCCTAACTAAATTAGATTGACTCAACCATGTAAGCACGAATCAAGTCAATAAATTTAATCGCGTTAAGAACACCAATCAATTGAATTATATAGAACCAGAAAGCTGCAATTAAATATAACTCAATTATCATACAAAATTCTGAGTAGTAGTTAAATTAGACCAGTAAGCTGCAACCTAATTTAAAACACTATTAATTTAACAGTTGACTCATGTAAATAATCTAGGTGATCAGGCTAAATTAATAAACATGAAAACAACAGTCAAATTGTGAATTTCATACGAATATCAAAGTTCTAATTAAGCGTTAAAACAATAACGTAATCTCATAACTCATTGACAATAATCGATACATTACATGTTCGAATAACTGAAAGATTAAACTAAAATACGGAACGCGATTAGGGATGGCAACGGACCGGATCCGGACCGGATCCGCATGGATCCATATCCATATCCGCACTCCTAGTAACGGATTCGGATCCGGTCCGGATCCGACGGATCTCAAAAATGTAGATCCAGATCCGGATATCGCCGGATCTGGACCGGATCCGGATTGGATCCGCGGATCCAATTTCTTACTTAAATTATACAAAATTTTTAATTAATACGTATTTACGACCATATTAATTTTCATAATTTTACAAATAAAATTGATTATAAAGATTCATAATCAACGATTAATAAACTAAAAAAAGAGTCTTATAAATAACCAAAAAAACACGAATTAAAGTTCTAAGTTTTTTATTATTGTTAATTTTTTAATAAAACGGATTTGCGGATCCGGATCCGGATTTATTTATTAAGATCCAGATCCGAATCCGTTTGAAGATAGCGGATCCGGATCCGGATTCATATCCAACGGATCTCAAAATTTAGGATCCATATCCGATCCGTGCGGACCGGATCTTGCGGATCCGGATCGGATCCCGGATCCGTTGCCATCCCTAAACGCGATTCACCCCTACTTTTCTTCAAAAAAAATTAAAATGTAAATTAATCTAATGTTATCAATTTTACCCAATTATTAGCAAAACTTTGAGAAGTGTTACAAGTAGTGTTGCAATTGGATAATTTAATGCAACATTTTTTTAAAAATGTTGCATCGGTTTAATAGAAGCAACATTTTCATTAAAAGTGTTGCGAATTACTTATTTCTGCAACACAAAGTAAAAGTGTTGCAAGTAAAGTGTTGCAATAGCTCATTTGTATATCATTTGTCTAGTTGTCAATGAATATTCCAATTTGTTTCTTTGGTGGAACCCACATTGATGAGCAATGGCCAATGGGTAATAAAGAGTGATTAGTTGTATTGACGCATGTTTTGAGAGAATCTTTACTTTAATCATCGTCCAATTTAATTACTCTTCCGTTCCAATGAATTGTTTGCCTATTCCATATTGAGACGTCTCAGTGAATTGTTTGCTTTTCTATTTTAGGAATATTTTTTATATACAATTTGACCATTCTTATGAGTTTTGCTCCACATGTCACTTTCTTATTGAATCCCTTACCCTTGGTGCTAAAACGAAAGGCAAACAATTCATTGAATAGGAGGGAGTAACATTGATGACTTATATTGATGTCAGTTTGTGTTACTCATGTGTCACCTTGTTAGTGGTTGTAACTTGTAAACTTGTAGATAAGTATATCTATGTTTGTTTCGTTGTATCACTCTTAAAGTTTAATCAAGTTTGTTGAGCAACTCCTTTATCTATTCATTTAATAAACTTTGCACAGGTCCAGTTATATTTTACTCCCTCCTCACCACAATGATTTTCCCACTTAATTCTAAATGGCAGACGGATCAAGAAATTGATAATGAAAGGTGTTAAATTGTTGGGTGGGGTTCAAGAAGTCAAATCACAAAAAACAACCAATGAAAAGAGAGTATATTGGATGAATAAGAAAAGTTTTGAAGTGAGAAAATCTTAGTGGAGTTTTCTTTTAAGGAAAGTGGGAAAATCTTAGTGAAGGGGAGAGACTACTCCCTATTTTTGTTTGGTTGTGGAAAGGCATGCCTGTGATGTGATGCTGCTTATATCAGTTGTGTGTCCATGTTTGATGTAGCAAGTTGATGTGATGACTCCACACTCCAGCGTCGTCCTACCAATAGAGTGAATGATACTGACCTCACATCAAGTACAAAAGTGTTTGTTATAATAAGATACTTCCTTCGTTCCAACCATTTGTATACATTTGGTTTTTTAACACTATTTATAAGTGATGAAAATGTTCAATATAGCTTCTAATATATAAGATAAAAGATAGTCATGTGGGATCTTGTTTAAATCGTCTAATAAAATACATTATGAATATCAAATTTTTATAATTTTTAGTAACACGTAACTAAATATATAAACAAAAGACAACGAGTATCGACGTACGTGCATAAAACAAACGTATACAAATGGTTGGAACGGAGGGAGTAGAAGACATCGTCAATCTACATGAACATACATTCCTTTTTAAATTACTCCCTCCATCCCAAAGAGATGTTCCCATTTAATATGGGCACATCTCTTAAGGAATAATATAAGATATTAATAGTGAGTCCAATGTTTAGAGGAAATATTATAATTAAATGCAAGTAGAGTCATTTCAACTAATATGAGTGGTATATTGTGTAAATATATAGTGTTGATAAGGATATTATGATAAAGTAGACTAACCAATTAAGGAAATAAAGTAAATGAGAACATCTTAGTGGTATTTCCTTTTTGGGAAAGTGGGAAGAAGATAGTGGGATGAAGGGAGTATATCACTTCTATATTTGGAAATATGGGAACATAACCTACTCTTTTGAGACTGAGTTGACAGTCCCATCTTCTTACCCCTCGATTGATAGAACGAACTAAATAGTTTACTTGTTGTCGCTCGATCTTTTTTCCAGAGCTTAAGATGTCGATAATGTAGTTGAAGAGACAAAGTTGGTCTCATCACTCTCGTGTAAATACCGTCTCTTGCGGATGTATAGCATGAGACTTACATATATAGTTACATTAGGTAAGACCTAAGAGATGGTTTGTACCCACATGTTGCGTTATAAAGTTTAAACTATAACTCAAAAAATACTCACCCACGTGCCACGGCTGTTAACCATCACCATTAACTCGATCATTGAAGTCTTGGCTACGACGTGCATGCATGCATTGATGCATGGTTTGTGTAATACGAGTATACGACGTCACTACAAGGTAAAGTCATTTTAGAGTCGGAAATTTTGGTAGCAAATCTTCAATATTCCGTAGCTAATTGGCTTAGAGACGGAATTTGCGACTAAATTTCATTAGTAGCTAAACGTCTTGTCGCTAATTTAGCTACTGGATTAGCGACCAGAAATAGCTACCAATTTAGCGACGAGAGCGTGGTAGCAAATTTTGAGACAATAATAGAGACAAAAATTCTAGTAGGTATATTAGCGACCGCAAATCGTATAGTAGCTAATTTTGGTACGAACTTAGAGACCGATTCAGTTGTACCAAAATTAGCAACATACTTTTTTAGTATCTAAAATGGCATAAATGTCCCTAGCCCTAGCTAGCCCACCGCACTACACGTAGAGCCACACCCCTAGCTCACTAAATCATGCTTGTACGTCCATACACCTCACCACCGACTCTTTTATGGAAATTGTCGGTGATTGTTCGCAAGAGGAATCGAACCCATAACCTTCCCATACTTGGCTAACATTCAAACCATTGAGCCACTTGAAGATTTATGTTTATTTGGGCAATGAATGTATATATGAAGATAAAATTAATCATAAAAATGTGGATGAAAAGGTACTTTTTTAATACTCCAATAATGAGAAAATAATAATATAAATATATTATATCAATACGAAAAATAAAAAATACGTGGTAACAACAACCGATAACTAAATTTAGCTACCAATTTATTTTCGTAGCTAAGAATTTAAATTAGATACTAAAATTGTTACTCACTTGGTTTCGTCTCTATAATAACTACTACACTTATTCACGAATTTACTTTAGTCTCCTAGATAAAAACTAAATACATTATACGTAATTTTTTGTTGACATATATAGAGACGACTCTAGCTACTGACGTTTTTCCGTATCTAAAAACGCAAATTAGATACCAAATTTGCTATTGACTTTATTTAGTCTCCATAATAGCGATGTAATTAGCTACCACTATATTTTGATCTCTAAAATTGAGACTAAATATATTTATGTCTCAAAAGTAGTAGCTAATTTATATATTTAGCGACTAAATTTCAGGCAGTTGCTAAATTAGTAGCTAAACTGCACTTCTCTTGTAGTGCGTGCATGCATGGTTCATTGCGGCAATAATGCTATATTAGGTTGAAACCAAGTTTGGTTTTGGTGAGGTGAAGACGTTATCCTGAAAGATCGTCTCACTAGATTGTATGAGATAACTAATTAAGTTATTAGAAACTTACTAATGTAACTATCTTGTGAAAGGTCTCACACTAACACTAATGTGATACCGTCTCTTGAGAATTGACGTGGCTAGATGTCAAAAAAAAAATAATGTATGTGTCTGTCATTAGACTATGTTTATCCACAGACTCATCTTTTTTCCTCAGACTCGACCATCTCAGTTTTTCACTCACTTTTCTTTCTCCAGATTCAGACTCAAACTAACTACAAAAGTACACTTTATCCACAGACCCATGTCAGACTTTCTCATCTCACGTACCTATTATTTTTTTATTCATCTCACCTCAACTTTTTACCTACCTTATTTTTTTTATTTACCTCATCTCACCTCAACTTTTTAACTACCTTATTTTAATTTTTTAATTACCTCAATATTTACATTTATTTTATAATTCGAATAATTACAATTAAATAATTAATTGTTAAATAAATCTTGTGACATACGAATAATTTTATTTCCAAGTGTTCATTATTAAAGGTAGCAATCTGGCGGGTGGGTCGAGTTTGGGTTGGGTTATCGGTAGACCTGGCAAACAAGTCAACCGGGTCGGCTTTGGGTCAGGTGAGTTTCGCGTTGACTTTGGGTCGGGCCAAATCATTTCGGATTTGCTATTTTCATCTTTTTAGGGATATCGACTCGTTTTTTATAATAATAGTCAGGTTAATTTCGGGTTAGTTCGGGTCAATTCAGGTTATGAGTCAACCTCAAATCTTTAGTTTGGATATCAGATCATGTTTGGGTTGACTTATTATTATTCAGGTCAATTCATTATCCGTTTTTATTACTACGTGCAGTATTATTTATCATTTATTATACGAATTTGGTTTTTATCTTCTATACAACAATATTATATAATACAAATTATTTTGGCCATGTCCTTTTGTATTGAAGTGAAATGAGCTAAAGTGGAATGAGTTGAGTTGAGCTGAACTGAAATAAGCTGAGCCAAACTGAAATAAAGTAGCATGAAATAATAATAATAATAATAATAATAAAAAAATAATAATAATAGAGAGGAGAGGAGAGTGCGACTAGGGCAAGGGGTGGGGCTGTCACGCGTCGCCGTTGGCCGCACCACCACCGCCATTCTCCCGCCGGTCGCCGGACCTCACGTCTCCGGCCGTGTGTGGTTGCCGTCTTCGTCGCCTCCGCCTAATTGAAGGGTTCTCTGTTGCGTGGTGGTTCTGCGTGGTGTTTCCTGCTCCGACGGGCCTTCGCCCTCCGCCACCCATCGCCGTGAACACAGGCATCGCCGACCCTTCGACCGCAGTTGGCACCCATCGCCTGCTCCGACACGGTCTAGCACTTCAGGCGCAATTCGTGCGTGGTGTTGCTGCCGGTGCGTGGTTTTGTCGGTGCCGGTGCCGGCGACCTGCTGCTGTGCGTCGTCGCCGGTTCGCCACCTGTCATTGTTGATGGTGGAGTTCGTGGGTCGTGCCCCGGCATAATGAGTGTGGGTTTCGCTGTTCTCTGAGCTGTCACGATCCGTCCTTCATGGGGTTGGGGCCGGGCTGATCAAGGGTTCCGTCTTCGTGGTGGTTATGTTTCTTCTGTTTCCTTTCTCGTTTTTGGTTTTCGTTTGCCTTTTAGTTTGCGTTAATTCACGGTTTTGTTTTTGGTTTTCGGTTTTGTTTTCGTGGCTTGGGTTTCTACTTTTGGGTTACTTCTCCATGTTGGATTTGCTTCGGTCTCGTCATGCCTGACCTCGTGCGGTTCCACTGTCCTTTTGTGGGCCTCGGTGGGTGTAGGGATGGTTGGGGTAAGGGTCTGGTTAAAAAATCTTTGCTCGTCCATCTCCGTGATCACCACTGTAAGGAAGGTGCCTGGGACACCACGCGTCAATTTCTTGCTTCTTTACCTATTTTTTGGCTGCTGAGTCCACTTTTCGTCGGACGGGTATTTGGCTGTGTGGGGTTTTCTTTCGGACACATACTCATAACAAAGGATGTCGGCACGACGCAGAGTCTTTTATTGAGGCCCCTAATTGTGGTGATGGTGTTATCCGTTTTGTTCTTTACGGTTTTTCCCGACCATCTGCCCCTACAGTTTCGTCGTCTAGTGGTGTTGTTGACCCCTCGGCTGTTGGGTTTAATGTGGCTTCTCTTGATCGCTTGTTGGCTAAGGGGTTACGTACCGTTAAATCCATCTCTCCAAAGTGTCGTTTAGGGTTTTCTCGGATTTTTCGTGGGACCCTTGATGATGTGGCTGCCTCTCCTCGTGATCTCACGTGTTGGGTCACCTTACTTGCGTTGCCTCTTTGCATACTTAAGAATCTCTCCCCTCGGAGTAACCTTGAGTGTCGATCCGTTATTCGACGACAGCGCCAGGAGGAGAGTATTTCTAGTGCCATTCGTTGTTGGGATGAGTCGGGTGGTCGTTTATTGCTCCTGCAGGATACTCTGGCTGAGGTTGCTCCTTCTTTTAGTGTGGATGAGGACCTCGATTTGAGTGAGGTCAACATTAGGCAGTGTAGGAGGAAGATTTGTGACGGACATTACACTGCTGCTGTTCGTGTGCTTTCTTCTTCTGGCGTTGCTCCTTACATCGATGATACTCTAGTGGCTTTGAAGGATAAGCAACCAGTCGTCCCTTCTCCTGCTTTGCCTCCTTTGCCTGGTAATCATCCCTCCCTCGCCGCATCTGCGTCTGTGGTTCTGGATATGATTAAAGGTTTTCCCCGTGACACTTCTTGTGGGAGGGACGGTTTTCGTGCCCAACACCTTTTAGATTGTTTAAGTGGTGCCGCAGTTGCTGTTTCGGATGATTTGATCACTTCTGTCACTCGGGTAGTTAATCTCTTTCTCGAGGACAGCTGCCCGTAGATCCTCGGGGAGTACATTGCTAGTGCTCCGCTAACCCCTCTTGTTAAGTCAGGCGGCGGTATTCATCCTATTGCTGTTGGTATGATTTGGATACGGATTGTCTCTAAGGTTGGTGCTTTCCTGATCGGTCCGTCGCTGAGTGGCTATTTGTATGGTCTTCAGTTTGGGGTTGGGGTATCTGGTGGGGGCGAGGCTATTTTGCATGCCTTGAACCAGCTTGTTGAGGACCGGGGCGATGAGGTGGGTCTTTCCATGCTCTTGGTGGATTTTCAGAACGCTTTTAACACGGTCGATCGGGAAGTCATGTTACGAGAGGTTCGTAATCATTGCTCTGTTCTCTCCCGGTGGGTGAAATTTTGTTATTTTAGTCCTGCTCGGTTATATTATGGTGAGCACAGCATGTGGTCTTGTCAGGGGGTCCAGCAGGGTGATTCTTTGGGTCTTCTGCTTTTTTCTTTGGTGTTATTACATCCCTTGATTTGTAAGATCCGGGACTCATTTGATTTGAGGCTGCAGGCTTGGTACTTGGATGATGGCACTATCGTTGGCGATACCTTGATTTTGGGGGAGGTTTTGGAGCTGATTTTGGATGATGGTCCTCATTCGGGACTTCATCTTAATGTCAGTAAAACCAAGATTTTTTTGCCTACGGAAAATCCTAGGAGCAGGCTCCCTGATGTCTTCCCCTCTACTATCGCCATGCCGATAATGCGTGGTGTCAAAGTCCTTGGTGGGCCTGTTAGTGCGTGTCATGATTTCAACAGTGAGCTCGTGATGAGTAGAGTGACCAGAACGATCGCATTTATGGGTTCCGTCGCTCTGCTTGATGATCCGCAATGTGAGTTGCTATTGCTCCGGGCTTGTACTGGTATCTCCAAACTTTATTTTGCTTTACGTACTTGTCCACCGACTGTTTTTGAGTCGACTCAGCTTGCTTTTGACGCGGCTCTTTGTTCTCATTTAGAACGTATTGTTATTGCGTCTGGGCCGGGGTTTGGTGATTGGCAGTGGCGGCTTGCCACCCTTCCTTTTTTTTGGGGGGACTTGGGGTGTACGCCGCTGGAGATGTCCTACATTATGCTTTTGTGGCATCTCGACTGCAATCTGCAGGTTTGCAGGCTACGATGCTTCGTGCTGTGGGCATCTTGACCCCTGACCCGGCTTTCGAAGCGACTTTGTGTAGGCTTAAGGAGGTTCTGTGTTCTGTTATGTGTAATCCTAGTGAGATCGCTGCCCCCAAACTTATGAAGTCTTTGGCAGATATATATTTCACGAGAGTTGTGGCTACTGCGGAATCAGATTTCTCTTTGACCTCCCGTCAGGTTGCATTATGGAAGTCTCAGCAAGGCCGTCATACTTCTGATTGGCTCCGAGCTGTCCCTATTTCTGAACTGGGCCAGACTATGAACGGTCGGACGTACCGATGTGTGCTTAGCTATCAGTTGGGCGTTCTTTTGTTTTCTGTGCCTGGACCGTGTTCTGCCTGCTCTCGGGTTTTTGGCGACGATATTTATGGGGATCATGTCGTGTCATGTGCGGGGGTTGTCAGAATTAAACATCGGCATAACCTCGTTCGTGACACTCTTTTGGATATCTGTTTCCGTTTCGGGTCTCGGCAGGTAAGGAGATTGATATTGGCTTGATTGATGATCATGACAGATCCTTGCGTCCTGCAGATTTGCTTCTTTTTTCGTGGGACAGGGGGTGTGACGTTTGTGTAGATCACCACCAACTTTTTGTAAACTGCATTTTGATTCTTTAATAAAATTCTCCCATTTTATAATAATAATAATAACAAGTTTACTTGTTACAAAAAAAAAATTATTGTAACAACAAATAATAATAATAATAATAATAATAATAACAACAACAATAACAACAACAAATAATAATGTTAATTATTGTGTCAAAAATATTAATTATTATTATTATTATTATTATATTAATTTTAATTTTAAAAAATATTAATAACAAAAATATTTTATAATAATAATAATATTAATTATTAATAATATTATAATAATACTAATATTAATAATCTATATTAATATTTAATAGTAATAATAGTAATAACAATAACAATAAAAATAATATTAATTTATATATTAATATTAATTATTATAAAAATGTCATAATATTAATATTTAATAATAACAATAATAATAATAATACTATAATAATAATAATAATAATAATAATAATAATAATAATAATAAATAATAACTTATTTGAACTGAACTGAACTAAAATGAACGGAATGGAACTGAACTGAATGAACGAGTCTAATCAAAGACTCAACTTCAGACTTATCTGAGCCTCATACCGTCTCAACCACTTTAACCAGGTATGAGTCTGAGACTCAAAGAATCTGAGCCTCACACTTTTGTTCAGACTCAACTTTAGACCCCCTTTAAACTTAGATCCGTATGAGCCTCAGACTCGTATCAACCACATTATCCAGGTAATATGAGTCTCAAACTCAAAAAATTTGAACCTCAGACTCTTACTCAGACTCATGCTTAGACCCCTTTTAAACTTAGCCTAAATGTTACTATAAGATATGTCTACACTTCTGACTATTCTACCGTGCTTCACCGACATGCTATTGTCATGGGACAACCTATGAACCTAGGTAGCACGTACACTCCTCCTAACCAACGTGTTTGTGTCAGACACTTCCACACGTCGGACACACGACAATACGTGTTGGACACCTGTAAATTAAAACTATGTCGGTTTTTTTTAATTTATGGACACGTGTCGGACGTGTTCATGATATTTGGAGGCGTGTTGAGCACAGTTCGTAGTATTTGGAGACTCGTCAGACACACCTAACATATTGTTTATGGGTTTCCGGACTTAATAAATGACAATTTTTTAGATTTATGGTTGCTACGTGATGTTATAAAATAATAAGACTAAATATTTAACTAATAATTATATTATTGTAGTACAATTGCTTGAATTTTTGATATTTGATTTTAACTTTGAATATATAAGA
The DNA here is from genome assembly GCA_958450325.1 of Agrostemma githago. Taxonomy (NCBI): domain Eukaryota; kingdom Viridiplantae; phylum Streptophyta; class Magnoliopsida; order Caryophyllales; family Caryophyllaceae; genus Agrostemma; species Agrostemma githago. The sequence continues at coordinate 9,227,333 of OY288239.1, forward strand.
CTTTAATTTTTGTTTTTTTTTACAATAATTGCAGTAGTTTAAGTAACTAAGCCTATATTTTAAGTAAAAAAAAATCTTTAAATTCTTTTTGTTTAAATATGTATATTGATTTATTTTCTCTACCGTGCCCGTGTCTATAAAATTTAGAACATCGTGACACGTGTTGGATACCTCTCCGTGTCTGTGTCGGTGCTACATACCTAGGGTGAGAGTTGATCCGAAAATAATAAGTATCTAATTATTTATTTAGGAAATCATTAGTATGGATTTTCGATAGTTAGTCGTTTTCCATATTTACGAATATATTTCCAATAAGTATCTAATTAGTTTATTTTCTAGTGATATTTAGGAATTCTATTATGTTATAATATAATTTTCATACTAAGAATTACGGAGTAGTTTATTTTAGTAGTATAAATAAGGGATTAAGGTTGTATTTTTATTGATTGACGATTTATATTAAAAACTCGAAGCCTTTGCGTTGCAATTGTTTTCTTGGATCGACGTGCCTCATTCCAAACTCATGTTTGTGTTTGACGCGATCAAACTCTAATTTCAATTGCTATTCAATAGGTCTTGAATATCAATCACCCATTGTTCGAGTTATAGGTCTAACTTCTAGCAAATATCTTGCGTGTTCTCTTACAAGTGGTTATTGTTGTTGTTCTTTGTATCGTTACGGTGGCTTCATTGTCGCGATTAATTGTCACGTTGCTTTAGTTGCTGCCTATTACTCTCATTGTTATTGTTCGTGGGTCCAAATCACCATCATTCTTGGGAATTTGGTTCAATTATTGAAAAAAGTCACGTTTAGGCCTTCCTAACTCATTTGCTAGAGATTTTTGTACTATTGTTTGCTTCGGCATATACGAAATTTCGTACTTTTCGTATCAAGAGTTGAGATAAAGATTTTTAAAAAAAAAGGAAAAGACCCTACTATTTATACGTAAGCATAATTGGCCTTTATAGAAAATAAAAAAAATCCCGAAGCAAGTACTCCCTCCGAGTTCCTACTTGTCTCACTTTCTTTTTGAGTTGATTTTGATATTTGTCCTCCTTTCTATTTATGGAAAAACTTTTTCAAATAACTTTATCATCTTACCCTCACTATTTTTCTTGTACTCCGTATTACACCAATTACCCCTAATAAATTAATACTCCGTATAATATTCTTCTCTCATACTTTTCGAATCCACATTTTCTCGTTTAATTAATATAATATTTATCCCTCTTATACATTATCACTTTTATTACTTAATATAATATACTCCCTTCTTATTTTCCACCCAAAAAACAAATGGGACATAAATAGGAAGTCGGAGGGAGTAAACAACATGAAGTGAACTTGGCCGATCGAGCTCCATATATATATATATATATATATATATATATATATATATATATATATATATATATATACCCTACTTATTCTTCAGCTAGCAGCAGGTCTTCATTCCCTCTCAAATCTTAAACTCCAACCTACGTACCCAAACACTGACGTTTTAAAACGTCCATTATCCCTTCTTTGCTCTTTCATCATCAGTAAGTGTAGTACCCTACCCTTCTACTTTCTTACGATTAATTTCTTTTCACACATCATTTCTTTCGGTTACGACTATCTTGTAAGGAGTATTGTTCGTCAATATTTATGGATCATTCATAAAACATACAGTCTTATGTGAAATGTGTACATATACAACCAGGGGCGAATCCAGGATTTACCCATAGGGGGCATTTGAAAAAATTTACGGTTTGTATTTTGAATTTTTTTTATAAATGAATTTATACCGTAAAAGTAATTGGTGGAAAACCAAGTTTTGTTTTATAAATTGGTGTTGGTTTTGAATTTTTTTTGTTTCATTTAAGAAAACTTACAAAAAAATACTTCGTACGTATTAGGCAGAGTGACTAGGAAATGTATATTCTCTTCGTCTAACTCATTTATTTTTATTTGATTTAAAAATATCTCAGGGAGTTGAAGACTTAATCGTATATTCTTATTAATTATAATATTTCAAGATAATGGTGCATTAATATTAGGTAGATCATTGGTTCAATTGTGCGAACCCCCGACCTTAGAAGAGAAAGGGAAGCATCACAACCAATGAGCTACAACCACCATTGTGATTAGTGAAGTTAAACATACTTAATTATTTCTGGGATTTGGGTGAGGGCAGTCGCCCACCCATGCCCTCACCCAGATCCGCCCCAGTATACAACTTGTATTTTATGTATGTCGACCAAATATAAGAATTTGTGGAAATATTCACATTCAAGTATGAACTTACCGTAACATACAGGCCAGCTAGGCCAATATATAAGGATAAGAGTATAGGACCCTATCCTATATATATCAGTCTCTTAGAGCAACCACAATGGAGGGTCTTACCATTGGGGTTGTCAATAAGAATTTTTTTTCCAAAAGTTCTTCCATAGTGACTCTTATTGGGTTCTTCAATATAAGAATTTGGTTCTTATTTTAGAACCAAGTTTGTACTAAATTCAAGAGAAAATTGGCCAATTACAATTTTTTCATTTTTTATTAAACTCATTTTATCTAAGAAGTTCTTCCATTGTAGGTAAAAGTTCTAAATCTCTTGAGTTTGTCAAATGATGAAATAGCAATGACAAACTTTATTTAAAGTTTGTCCATTGTGATTGCTCTTAAGTCAGTGACAGTGAAGTCACACTAGCTATATCTCTTGTATGATAACGTACGTGAGAAGAATTTGTTGGAGTCGTGTAATAAATTCTTATCATAATAGGAGTAGGTTTTTAAAATCACAAAGGTCATAAATATGTTTAAATAAGTACGGAGTACTACTAAAGTTTAAGGTGGCGGTAACGCGGCATTGTATGCCTTTGATATTGGAATTGAGTCGACCGTACGTATGTACGTCTTGAATTGTTTGTTTGTAATGTGGATGTACGCTAGCTACATATATACTGTGTATACAATACATACGATGGAGTAGAATTTACTGATTTACATACACATACATCAGATCAGAAGAAGCTGGGATGGAATTAGGGTGCACAAGTGTATCGGGCGTCAAAGAAAGAGGTGATCACCAAGTTGGAGTTGGAGTAGTAACTAATGGCACTCATCATCCCATTGTGATTGGGGCAACCACTGAAGAGGTCTGATCTGTTTCACTTAGTATCACATCATGATATGCTGCTTTTATATCTTACTCCCTCTATTCTCTCATTTTAATACAAATCATACGATATTATCAATATATTAACTTAAATACTCTCTCTGTCCTTTATGTTTGTTCCCATTTCAATTAAATACTCCTCACAAATCGAAACATAAAGGACGGAGGGAGTAGTTGATGGTCTATGAGACACTATAGTCTTACTCAACCCCGTCGATTAACCTTCAAAGTGTTACAAAAACTGGGGTCCAACTACTTTGGGAAACAATAGTTGTAATACTACCGTAAATTGGTATATAGTGCATTGTTTATTCCTTTTAGTGAAGAAGTTGGAACGACGTATCACGAGGCATGGGTTCTAATCCTCTAGATTCTTTTTTTTTTTCCTTTCATCTGTTTTCGTTAAGATATACCGTACTCCATCTCCGTTACTTCGTTCCATACCCACAAAATTTATTGATCTAGTTGGAGTAATAACATGGAGAATAAACTTAACTAGTTTCAAAATTAAGTCTCATGTTTACAATAACTAGTTTCGTGTCCTCCTGAGAAAATTGCGGATCAACTTTTCAATTATTATTGAAAAAAAATTGATATACTCGTACTACCTTTTATGTTTAGTATAGGGCCTCATTTTCAGATTGTGTACCATGTCTCCCAAAATCATTAGAAGGTCCTGGTCTTACTATAATACTCGATTACTACTTTATGTTATTTTGAGAGTTATGGAGTAGTTTATTACAACAATATTACATCAAGACCGTCTCATAGAAAATTGTGTGTAAATTAAATGATTATCTTTGTCACATTGATACGTGTCGTTACCGCACTCAAATTAATAATTTATAACCTTACTCTTATCACACTAACGATATTAAAAATTACGTAGTATAGTACAAGTAAGGGTCGATCCCACGGAGAGACGATTTATTCATTAACTAGTCCACTACATATTTACGCGATTATGAATAAAATATTAACAATATTAACAAGAATATATACAGAATGGGGGGTTAATTAATTGTCTCGAATAATTTAAACTAATGAACTATTCCAAAATAAACTATACTAATATCTTAAACCTAATATATACAAGTGAAACAAGCCTAATAATTAGGCTCATATATTTCTTATACTTAGTTACCCATTCATTTACTAAATCGACTCGTCGTACCCGTATTATTTTATTACCCGATTAATTGTAGAGAATTTAGCCGCTAAATCTCCCTATCCTTCCTTACTTATAATCGGTGTCGAGCCGCTCGGCCACCAATACTAACTAATTAATTCTCCGTAAGTTAACTAGTCGCATTAAGGACAAGAAAGACATCATTAATCCTAGTCAATTAAAATTAACTAGATCAAATTATACTCCTAGATTAATCTAATGATAATTCGCAGTCCTAAATTAATATAGTTGCTACTCGGTTGTATGATTTAACGCCGCGCCAAATAATACAACTAGCTATTTAACAATAAGGACGAGTATAAAATTGAACACTAACAGAATAATATTGGTAAAACTAATTGATTTCATAACTGAACGATTAACGTCATATAAGATCCAAGACAAAATTAACAACTGAAATTAACAAGTATTAAGGAGTAGAGAACTTAATATCTAGAACCGAAAAGACTCCTTCTTGATTTGGTTTCGACACCTCCACAAGTAGTGCTTCCGTCTTCCCTCGAGTTGAAGCCGCTTCACCCGACGGACTGCTCCGAGCTCCAGAAAATCGTTAACTTCAATTACTAATAGGGTTTGGTATTTTTGTGTTTGCTTGCTTGAGTTATTCATGATGGGAACCGGGTATTTATAGTTACATTGGGTCAAAATTTAGGAAAGATTTGGGGTACGATTTCTGGGTAGAAATATGGAAACCGATAGATTGACAAACGACATGAAGATATTGTGTTTCCATATTGGTGCTTCGTCAATTGCCATAATATAGATTCTTTGATTCCCTTTCTTCTTTGCTTTATTTCTAGTGTCATAGACCTTTCCTGAAATCTTGGAATATATTGACTTTTCTTTCTTTCCTTTTGTTTGTGTGATGTATTTGTATTCTTCCCTTGATTACTTTGTGCACTTCCTATATAGTTTAGGTTTGCTACATGATTTGGGCAATCTTCTTCCCTTTTTCACGCCGTTTCCTTTTTGGGTCAAATCCACCGCGTTAGTCGGGTCATTCAATCCTGACTTATCAATCCAGTACCTAACAAATAGAATTAACATCGAAATCAGTCTATTTAGCACGATAAATAATACACATGCCCTTAAATATCGAATCTCACAAAATTGTATCGTATAGTTCAAATATTATTATAAACGAGGTTAACGACATACAAAAACGGGGTGAAAATATGAATATTTAGCGAGTTATCACACATCACGTAAGAAATTGTTGAAAACCAGGCCCGTCAATTAGCATGGTCACCTGGTTCTTGGAACCGGGGCCGAACTCGTAAAGGGGCCTCCTTAGGTTAAAAACAAATATATAATGTAAATGGTCATGGGTATTACCAGTAGTGATGATGGTAGGGCAGTGGCAACAGGCAACATCCATCACCCATCCCCATCCGTCCACCTTATCCATCCATCATCCACTAAAAGTCTCATCCTAATCCGATCCACCCGTTATCCACAGGTGAAACGGGTGGTTCAGGTGCTTTAACGGGTGATTCACTTGTGTACCATTATTTTATGATCGAAATAAATACCAAATCAGAAACGTTTTCTTGCGAGACCTAGTTTGCGACTTGACACATTTCATTGGCTTGCGAGAATACGATATAAACTTAAAATTAAAATTAATATTTACAAATGGGAGATAATGATATGGTTGTTGTTATGCTTTGATGTTACACAAGAAATTACCATTGAGATTACCTGAACTCTTATTGCAGTATTATTTGAGTTAGATCAAAGAAATAGAAATGAATAACATAAAAGAAAAGAAAAGAAGAAAAGCAGCATAAATGAAATTAAGTTTTAGGAAATAAAGGGCACTTTTAAGTAATTACTAGTGTGTTACCCGTGAAAAATTTCACGGGTTGTTCGCTTGTGATTATATGAAAGATGGAATGAAGTAAGGCGGTGAATAATGTTCTGACGATATCAATCAACAATGTATATTAAAAAGTAAGCAATCTATTCAAGATGACATCATCATGAACTTTCTACTCCATGTTGAGAGTACTTGAATAGATTCATTATGTAACAGTTAAGCATATGAACGAAGAGGGCAATGTCAACGCGTCTTACAGCACGGCTAATTAGTACGGAGTATATTATAGAATCCCATAGCTACCCGGTCATCAGCACATACCACGTATCATATATGTTCAAAGTAAGCATCGCAGCGATAAATATTGATATAGTTTTGGCATTCTTATAATCTGAAGTTCGTATCGGATGTCCGTTTGTTGTAACTTACCTCCAAAAAGAACGTTTTTGTACAAAAGAAATTTGTATTCCATTTTTTTTTCCCTGATCTGTGTCAATGACAGCAAGATTAGATAATTTGGTGTGGAAAAAAATTTGCACGCAACATTTCTGAAATGACCAACGCTAATCGTTGGGTGGACTGGGTTCACTTAAGTTAAGGCTAAACGCAATGAAACCTGCTTGATTTTCTGATGCATAACGGAATACGGGAACAAAATTTGGAATAGGCCATTTTCATTGTATATTGGGCTGACTTTCACTGCTGGAAGTGTAGTGGAGAAGGCTGATTCATGGCCCAACTATCTCGGGTTGCTTGGATTCCTCGGTCCAATAGAAATGTGTGACCAAGCAATACCAGTTATGGGCCAGAAAGTACTGCCTGGTCCACAATTGGGGGCAACAGTACAACGACAAATTGATGAACATCGAGTATAACGTGATTGACACGAAGCTAACGGAGCCGCAACTTAAAAGCACCATTCCTGACGGTATTAAGAAGTCGTAATTAGAACGAACTTTATGTGGTAAAAATTAGTGAAAACATGTTATAATCAGTGTATATATATATTGGTCAAAGTCGTAAGTAAATGACGCGAGCCGGAAGTCGAAGAGTTATTACCATTCAAATATATATATTCAAAGTACACATGACATCTACCAATTTGAGCATTTTAAGAGAAAACTTAAACTTGCATGCAAATCTAGCTCCTCTACATCCATTTAAAAGCACAATCCAACAACCAACGTTTTCTAATCAATCGACATGTATAGAGAGTTGATGTGGCCGCCTAAATGCATTCTCGACAACATGCCATACGATGTGCAAGACGGGTGGTATATATGCCAGAATTTGCATATTCTTAAAATGAGATTAATCTACCTAGGCTATAACGTGGTTGGGTTAGATCCTTGTATATCGCCTACGCTTGATTTTGAAAGGGCGGTCGTAGTTGAGTTTGGAGCGAGGCTCCCAAACTACTTTCAAGCATTCAAACTTCAAAGGGAGTTTGAAAATGAAGGGATGACCAAGGAAGCTATGGCCAACCAATGGGATCACCAGGCCGGTCCACATTGTTGGGTCGCTTCTTGGGAGGATGAAAAGTATTTATCAACGACCACGGACTACCGTATGGTGCCAATTTGGTGCCGTTACGTTGGAACGTACTTGGGTGAGGCCGAGGAATTTGGGACCTATGGACATGTTATGGACGCTTTGAATGAAATATACCGGGATTTCTACGTCGATTGAATGCATGTCAACTGATGTAAGTATGTTGACTGATTTCGATGTAAATAGAAGTAACATATGTAGCTTGAAAGATGTATGTATGTGTTTGTAACTAAATTTTTATATATGTAAACAGTTTGAATGTTAAGAACTTGGACCTCGGTATTCATATATTTTGAATACGGTGTTAGTTATAAAATATTTCATCAAATATTGGCTAAGTGGTGCGTTCTATGGAATTATCTTCTTTTCGATGAAGAATCTCCACAGTTGTCGTCATTGACAATTAGCCATTGGGTAGGTAGTATAAACAGAGTGTGTCAAAAAAGTAACTCGCGAGAGTACTAATTGTGCACTAAGACGTTCGGACTCGACACAGTAACAAAATAACTTAATTTTGTACGAAAATCGTAACACAAACGTAAACTCGAGGTTGTCCGTAAATAGGTTAACTAATCAAAAATATTGAACTACTGTTGAATAAGAAAAAACAAAATTGTTGTCTAGAGAATTTCACGAATGAGCGAATGTTACGTAGACTACACCAATCACCTTTGTTACCGTACATTTAAAGTGAAACATCAATTACGGAATACGTTTTGCCAAAGAAATAACACTCGACTGTATACGTTCGGACTGCTACAAAAAAGGATACTACGATACATTAAGATCAAGCAGTAAGACGGAGGGAGCTTAATTGGAAGAAAAAGTAATGATGACTGCTTAACCAAATTGGCAAGCAAAGGGTCACATTATATTACGTATTCCAAGTAGCATAATTACCAATTAACTGCTGCCTCATTATCAAAATTGAGGTAATAATGACATCACAAAAAACTACTGTACTACCAATCAATAACCGTCTGAGTGAAGTCTTTAGCATGCAAAAAAAAAAAACATCCGATCATTTCCAAAATAAGAATCCATCTTCAACTGCAATACATATAACAAATTTCACAGAGTCGAAATCTTGTATCCATGGCTGAAACGTATGTATACCCACCTACTGTCATAATGCACAACCTGCCCTTTCAAATCGAAGGTGAGGGGAGGGTAATTGGCCAGAGTTTCAACTTTGTGAGGGACGAACTGATCAGTTTGGGGTACCCTGTTAGGTCTTCCATGTATGGAAAGGGAAGCCCGGGAACTTCAAGAGGGCCATTGCAATTGAGTTCTTAAGGGGCGAGCATAGATTCAAGAGTGCATTCAGACTGCAGAAATGCTTTGAGAGAGTCGGTAGGGGTAGGTCGGACTTCGATAAGACTTCAGACAGAACGTCGGGTCCTCACCTGTGGGTTGCAACTAATGCAGATCTTGGGCTGGTGAAGGAGGGGATGAACTGCATTGCTCTGTCAGCTGATTGGAAGAGGCTGGGATACGGGGACGCGGACGCGGACAGCCTATCGACATACGTGTGCGTGTTTAATCAGCTGAAGCAGCATCGTCCCGGGTTCTATGTCTGAAAGGTAACTCACCCTGACTCAATGCAATGACCCTTTTCAACTGTCTACTGAACTATCTCACTCAATTAACTGATGGACTCTTCTTTGTCAGTTAATTTGTTGTTAAATTTTGAACAGTCTGTAATGGATTACTGGTATGAATTGTTACTATTTTGCCCTATTTTGTTTGCGACAATGAATATTTTCACCTTGAATTATGAAGTACATACAACTATGTGACTATGCTTGATCTGCGTTTGAATTCTATCAATTGAGTTGTGTTACACTAACTGGCAGATGTTCATGGTGGACGTATTGGGCAAAAAATCTGTAAGCCGGAACATCACCCAAATAACTGTGGGGAATATTAATTGTAGATCGAATAAGCGATACATGTAACGGTTCAACATTTTCTGTAACCCAGTCTACCCTGTTTCCTACACTTTGAGTAGATTACAACATAGCTATCATTTAGTGTTTGAAAATATCTCTTTATAGACGACATTTGTGGTGGAGTCCGTGTCGAAAGAATCTTTGTCTAGGATTAGAACTTTAAGACCCCTCTTATTCGTCACCCTTGATAACGCGACATAGAGCTGCCCATGGGTGAACACAGGCCGCTGTAGAAACAACCCGACATTAGATAGAGACTGACCTTGGCTCTTGTTTATGGTCATCACGAAACACACAGTTATTGGAAACTGCCTTCTCTCGAACTTGATGGGGAACTTGTTATCATCTGAAGGTGACAGTTTAATCCTTGGTACGTACACCATTTCCCCTTTTCTCACCCCTGATATAACCTTGGCTTCAATTACACGATCTCCGAGTTTCGATATAACTAATCTTGTCCCGTTACATAGGCCGTTAGCTTGGTCTAGGTTTCTCAATAACATGACAATTGCCCCAACTTTTAAAGTTAAACGGTGATTTGGGAGCCCTGAAGATCTAATAGTGTTCAAGTACTCAGTAGAGTACAACTCCAGAATAGGAATACTTGTTTCATCACTGCTAATCTCGTCTGAGCTTAGGTAGACAACTTCGTCTCCGGGTAATATTGACAATACATAAGCGTTAACCTTCTCAACAACGTCGTGAGTTGGTGCAAGCACAGCTCTTTCCTGCAAGTAGTCAGTGTCCTTGTATTTTATTAACAAATTTGGATATGTGCTATCAACAATTGCTGCAATGGCATCTGCACCGGGGTTTATCAGGAACTCGTCTGGTATTTTTATGGTTGCTTCACCATCATTAGGACCCCCCTCGAGCCCATCCCCTACATTCAATATCCATTCTGAGAACTGTCGAATTTCATCAACATCGTCCCCGGAGCGTCCAGATTGAAGGCGCATGTTTGTTTTCAACCGAAGGACCTGCAGGTGAGAATGCAATTCCAGTCAGTAACATATAACGTAAATAAAGTTCGTTAGATGTTCCAGGTTCAATGCATGAGTCAGGCACAAAAATATCACGTAAGGCCTGACCTTTACATCTCTCCAAATAGGTGAAGAACAAATTGTGGCGTACACAATGTCCTGTCTGCTACCCTTCGGCACAACCGGTAGGATTTGTCTGAAATCTCCACCCAGTACAACCACCTTGCCCCCGAACGGTCTTTCCGCAAACATAGGGTTGACAAAGCGCATGATATCCCTAAGACTCCTGTCAAGAGCCTCAAAACAATATCGACTAACCATCGGGGCTTCGTCCCATATTATTAACTTAGCTTTAGTGAGTAGTTCAGCTAAGTCAGATCCAGGCCTAATTCCGGGACACATAGACTTCTCATCCACATTAATAGGTATACTGAACCTGGAATGAGCAGTTCGACCTCTCGGCAGCAGGGTGGCAGCAATTCCACTTGATGCTACAGGCAGGACTATCTCGCCCTTACTTCGCAGAGCAGCACACAGAGTTTTCCAGATAAATGTCTTCCCAGTACCACCGTGGCCGTACAGAAAAAACAGACCACCGTAACCGGATTCAACTGCACCAATAATCGAGTCATACACTGACCTCTGTTCAGCAGTAATAGTTGACATATATGATAAGTGCTCAGATTGCATATTGTCACGGTCGTAAGATAATTCATCCGAAATCAGCCTATTCGAATCGACACGAAAAAGTTCGTTGTCGGGTTGTGGCATATTCGGGAATTTCGAAAGCGAACTACCATTACCAAGAGGTACAGCTTCAATTTCAGATAAGGCGTAGTTCTTCAATTGGTCATCCGTCATCTGCAATTCTGCATTGCAATACACATAAATTAGATCGGATTCAATACTTGTGAGTCATCTGTGTAATTCGAATAATTGCAATATTGAACAGCTAACAACAGTATATGTTAGTATAAAAGCTGTAGAAGACAAACCAAAATTGAGAAGTTCCTTCCGTCGCCTAGATAGAATGTCATCGCAGAGATGGTGCCACGTCTTCTCCCAAACTTCCTCTGGTTTTACCAAACTTCCGGAAAACAGAAGGGTTGCAAACATGTTCCTTAAATACACACCAGTGCCCCAAAAACTGGCCTCCTCTATTGCGTCGATATACTCCTTGTCGTCACCCAGCAGACCTAGAGCGTAGCAAGCATCCTTGTATGTTTCGTATAAGACACCCTTCACCGTACGAATGTCCTCATACGATGTAGCACCTTTGACAAAATTCAGTAATAACCTCATGTAGTATCGTTCACCCCCGTTTGGAGACATATGGTACATTCTGCCAAGGCTAAAGCCCCTCTTACGGGGGGTCCAACACCTACCCTCTCTCTGCCAAACGTACTTGGTTGGAAACTCGGTGTACGTCAGTCCCCTGGACTCCAGATGGTTTGCGTTGTACTCCAACCAAGCGGTGAACTTCGTTCTAGCACCGTTCGACCTTGCAACAATTTCTTCAAGTGGGTCATCGTCATTGTACACAACATTTTGTTCGTTCGGCAAATGGTACTCCAGACGAAGTACTGGAGGAGTCCTATAGTGTATTTCAAATGAAAAGATACGCCATACGGCCTCACACGGCGACACGTACCGACAGTCATAGTATTCCTGGATGTGATCCACTTCGTCGGGTTTTGTCCTAAAAGATGCACCAACAGTCACCCTGTCATACCCTTTATTAACATACTTGAACAGATATTTGATGGATCTTGCCTGATTACACCACTCGACGTTTATGTGCGCATGATACCTGCTAAGCAAATCTGCATTATAAGGGACAACAAAACCATTGTGAACGCTCACACCACCCTTGTCAATTCTAACTCCATTGTCTCTTCTCTGGTACATCGGGTAACCGTCACCATCGACAGTTGTACGTTCACAAAATGCCTTAGGAAATCTTTTAGTGCATACACCATTAACCATACACGGTGAATTAGGATTCGCGAGGCCACAGGGACCATGAATCATTAAATCCTGAACTGCTTCATATAGTGATGGGTTTTCCGACGGATCTGGGATTTCTGCAGAAATAACAACATCGACATCCGACGCCTCGGGGAACTTGTCCTCCCTCTCAAGAAACAAAAGTATGTGAGCATGGGGCAGACCTCGTTTCTGAAACTCTATTGTGTACACAACTGCAAATCATCAAAGTAAATTGGCATCACAATAATAAAGTACATAGAAAGAATAACATTTAAAATTCGAAAGTATGGATGTGGGATGGAATATACCTGCCCTGGTTCGTCCGAAGACGTGATTTTCCCTAAAGTCTTTCATTAGAAGATCCAATTTCTGCTTGAATACACGGGAAACTATATCGGGTCTGTCCTCGGGCTGCAGCCCTCTACTTTTAACAAAACGTGTAATTTCCGGCCACTTCGGATTGCACGTGAACGTTATAAACAAATCGGGGTAGCCACACCATCGACAAATCGTCATCGTATCCTGATACGTTTCCCTCATGTAACCTTTACCCCCAACAAAACTTGAAGGCAGAATGTACTTAACACCTTGAGATGAGGTGTCTGTTTCTCCATTATCGACAGCATTCCTTAACTGCTTGTAATTCTCGGATCTAAGTTTAGGCTGATTGAATTTCAGGTAAGTTATTCGTTGGGCTTCGACCATTGTGTATCCATCAACAATCAATTGCTGGAATAACCTACCTGCTCGCAACAAAGTGTCAGGTTCTACATTTGATGGACGATCCTGCAAACGAAATGCAAACCACTCTCTCAAAGTAAGAGTATTATGCGCTGTCTCTGGGTTACGACTGGTTTCGATAGAATTCTGGCAATGCTTAATTCCAAGACGGTAACCGTCCTCCCCATGCGGGAATAAGAGTGGATACTGAAGTGCGAGGTAAGACGGGTGAAGTTCAGAAATTCGCTGAAGACGTCCGCACCTTTCAACAACGACGATGTCTCTGCTCTCAATGGCCTCATCAATGTCACCGACAATAATAGCAGCTACTTCAGAGACGGACGGGAGATTGTATGTGCGACCGTCCGTGTGCCGTCCATCAATAAGCCGTAGACTAACCTCAACGCTATCCTGCCGGCTCAATATAGTGTCCCTCGCCATTCGAAAGGACTTAGCTAACGGATTGTACTCATCAAACATTGACCTCAGATCAAGCATAAGGTCGTCATCAAACCTGTCCGCTCTACTCGACTGCCCTCTACAAATTGAACAATTCCAAGGTAACATTTTTAGGTGACTCTTTCAAAATGTGTTGCAACGAAATTATCAAGCAGCGATGTTAAAGTGTATTACCTATAAGCTCGTTTCTTGTTGTTAAGTTCTTCACCGGTATCGTAAATGTACAGCTGACAGAACTTTGGAGTTTCATCAGAACCCGGAAGTAGGCTGCCAATGAAATGACCATTTTGACCCCCAATCCTGTACGTGTAAGGGCCCCTGCCATTGTTGACAGAATGGTCTATCTTGCCTCCACTTGAAGTGAATGCATGAGCGGAGTTGTACATCCGAATATTATCCCTAAAATGTCGACTCTTGGGATGATCACCGTGGAGTAGATGCTTTATTAGTGGGGGGGGTCCGTAAGATATGGTAACTCAACCACACCGTCTTTGCAGCACATCGAAAATGTTGGTATCAACGGTCTTCGATCCATCCTGTCGCGCTCCCCGTACCACATCTGCGCAGAACACCTCTGACAGCTGTAGACAGGGTCTCCTATGTCCTCATAGCCTTCCCACCCTGCACGTAGTTGCAAAGATTGAGTAACTGTTAGTAGCTAAGAATATATGAGTTGCAGCAAAATTTTGTGCGTCTTTTGAAAACCTGTAATTGCTTGGCTGTCTTCGGTGGATGGGCCACCAAATATGTCACGTGCTAAGCTGTTGATTATTATATCACGATGACTCGATTGGGTAAACCTCCCGGTGGACACTATATTCTGTGGCGTTCTGATTTCAGTTACGCATGACTCACGTATAACATCAACGACACGACCAATAGAGGCTGACAGATTTAACGCATAAACGTATACATTAGTTAATTATGGATTTAATAAAATAGAAAACTAAAGAGCAAAAAATGACTACTACAATTGAGTTAGGAAGGTTACCCCCCGTAAGTTCAGAAAAAGGAGAAGAGGAAATTGTCTCCGGCGAAGTCTGTAGTAAGTTTCGATCCCTACGCTCCCTGAATTTGACGGCATGTTTACGACGCGCAAGTTTCGTACGCCACTCACAATAAGGATCTTTGTCAGTGTACATGGCATCCTGATATGCATTATGGCCCTCCCTCCTGTCAGCCAAAATATGTTTCAAATCCCTTCGTGCTTGCTGTGCTGTGAGATATTTAATGAGGTACTTCTCAAGACCAATTGCTGCGCAGTTCAGTATTCCACGTTTCATGAATGGACATTGCAGATGAAAATAAAGGATATACAGGAAAACGCATGAACAAATAATACTCATCAGTGAAAACTGAGTACCATCTTCATAAAGAACTTTATCTCGATCAAATGTTTCAAGCTCGTCTGTTGGGGCTGTGGTGGGCGACGAACCTAAATATGAATTTGGAGAATGACACTAACTTTAATTGTAGGGCACGGTTGGGATACATTTAGAGGATAATGGCATTAAGAGAACATAATGTCACAGCATTGTACCTGAGGGGTCATTTCCGGCTGAGGTTGTTTGGTTTGGAAACTCTGCTAACATGCGCTTACCTGGCAGCGATCCCGAAGGTCTACATTCAAGGCTTAAAGACCTGCAACTATGATTCGGAGGTGTGCTTTGATCAAAACTAAGATTGCACCTAGGTGTTAATGAGTCATGACCGGTTGCAGGACTGCTTACTGTGTTTGTAACATTCTTTAAAGGAGGCCTACGACCTAACAATTGTTAACGAAATTAAAAAAAAAGTTAACAGAAATACGAAATGGTGGTTAACAGGCAGAAAACAAACTGCAGAGATAGTTGAAACCTTCGGTCAATGTGCTTACCATTCCTAAGTGCCTTCCTCCGTATTGAGTCACTCTCAATACCTGAATTTTCGCAGACGTTAGTAGACTTTCGCTTCGAAGTAGCCGACTTAACTTTATCTGCATTTAGGCTCATATCACCATCCATAGTTCTTACTTTACTTGATACAGTACTAATGTGGAAGAAAAATGAAACACAACATTTTTATACAACAATATATAATTGGAAGTTGTGGAACATATTTAATTGTTCAGGAAAATGAGATTCTGAAGTCGAGGGGTCATGGATTCAATTGAAATCATGGCAAGTTAATGCAACTCATCGTAATTGTTAAAGAAGATCCGGGAACCAATATGTGAAGTTTAGTAATTGTTAATGAAGTAGATTTGTGATCCGGGAACCAATATGTAATATAGACATGATTATCAAAGATGATGAAGAGACATTGTACCAAGTCAAAATATGAGAGGGCAAGTTACTCTTAATGTCCAAGTTTAGTACAAATAATTGCAAATGGGGCATTATAATGCGCATGATTTAAGGCAAAAAATTTAAATTGTAACTTGGGGATTACGACGCTGGAGTAAAGAGACTGCGAAATTGTAGCGTAGTAAAGATTGTAGCATAGGATGCTCACATAATGGAGTCAAAAAAATAAACGTTGTACCTTGGAACAACGCTAACGTACTGCGTTCATTTATCAGCGACCATTGTAGTCCTTTATCTAAATTTCCATTATGAGTTCAAATATTGTACGTATGTTCATTTCAATTAACTTAACCTCCTTTCTGCTTACATTTTCATAACGTTCTCCATAAGAAGAACATATGATGACAAAATTGTAAAGTGGAAACAAAAGCTGCAAACGGAATGACAATAGAAAGGTATATAAATTTCAACATAAGAGTACTCTACACAGATGCTTAAATCAAAGGAACTGAAATGTTTACATATATGAACTTAGGTCTTTAAATATCATTTAAGTACAATACATAGTAATCAGGAAGGTGATGAAAACAAATCGACAAAAATCCATCCTCGAATGAAACTGTATCAATTCAGCCACAAACTTCTGTGTTACTCGACACTGATCAGGATATGGGTGAGTCTGGTGAAGAGCAAAACCGGAACATGGAAATCAACCTGTAACCTGCAAAAGCAATCAAACGACGAAACATGCTAGAGATATAAAAGTAAAAACCTCTACCATAGAGGTTCAAATCATTCGGTGCACAAATACCAAACATGTAGAGTCCTCATCAAAGATCATTTGGCAGATAATAATGTCTCATCGGACAAACAATATCACCACATTGAAATGGTGAATAGCCCTTAATCGTCAATCGACAAATGACAAAAGTTTTTAAAGAAGAGACAACGGTTAACAGTTTTTCATGACAAACGGCAAACATATCAATCATCAATTTTTTCCTTCTTTATAGACAGGATCTGCTTAGTAGCAGATGCGGCGTCTTCTGCAAGGGCATCTAGATCATAAGACTACAATTCGACCGCTGCTCCATTCCTCTTCAAAGGTGTGATCCTAGATGACGTCGAGGCTGTCTCACAATCGATGACCTGATTGCAAACAGAGTACAAATGCGATCAGATGAGGTGTAAACAAACCGTGAGATTTGTGTTGTAGTAACAAAGTTAAATGAAATTTTAGAAAATATATGAAGAACAAACCGGTTCAGTAGTTGTTGCGTGAACGTCTTTAGAACCACTAAATTCAATTTCAGGAACATCTCCAAAGCTCTGACTGCGTGAGGTGATCGACTTACGCCGGAGATTCTTTGTCATCGAAGTATATGCGTCCATCTCAACCTACATTATAATTCCCGTCAGAAGGTTGCGTTCAACTGAGGAAGTCAAAAGACCGTATATACTACTTGAAATGTTTATGTAGGTCAGCGTGTGAATACGTACCTTGAGGGCTTGATCGTACGTCATGTGCCACTTGTGGATCTTGTCAACGTCGTCCGACATCCACGACACAGTGTATGACTTGGAGAATTGTTTGACATTGAAGTTGTCATCTATTTTTATCTTGAACAAATAACGTTGATCAAGGAAAATGGAGAGCTCTTCAGGCATGGAATGGCCCTGTCCATCCTAAGAGTAACACTCGGGTGAAATTTAGAGTGAAGAACTTGACCTAGAAGAAAGAAATTAAAATGAGGGGCATCATTTACCAAACGGTACGTACCTTTTCCAACTTAGCAATAAGATCAACAGCCGTGGTATCAAGGAACTGCTCCACTTGATTATCAAAGACAACAAAATTACACTCTGTGTCGGTGAAATCCTGGACGACAAACTTCAACTGAAATCTGTGGCAAATAATAAATTATTTAGACGCAGGAAAAGTTAAATTGGGGGGGGGGGGGGGGGGGGTAAATGGTACATATATTCAAAGTGCAAGTATTAGAATTACTTCGAATTGCAGGTCATGTATCCATTTTTGCTTCCATCACACCCCGTGTTCTTGCAAACCCATCTACCCTTGTCGTTCTTCGCTGTTTTCGACCTGCAAGACCTGCAACTACGGAAGTACCAACCCGCATTTGAATCTATGTCGACAATCGTTGCGACAGTGTAGAACGACCCAGCCTGGTTGTTAAGGAGTAAACACCGAAAAAAACTGGAAAGTTAGAAAAACAGCATGTCATAGCGTTCCGTTTCAAAGTTTGGGATACTACCTTCTCATTTTCAACAATCTGTGAAATTGATAAAACACTGTCAACGGGCAAGTTGAAACTCTCTTCTTCACCACCTTCCTCGATTATTTGGAGAGAGTTGCTAGGGGCTTGGGATGATAAACTGAAAAGCAACAAAACTGTTATCACAATAAAGGTGCAAGATTTCAGAGTGTACAGTACAAATGAAGATGCAATCCTAAACCTCTCCTGAAAAGCCTCGACTTCGGGTATTGCTGGATTGATCTCAAAAGTTGTGGCGTTGAACGTGGTTTGCACAATCCAGGTATCTATCAAACGAACAACCAAAATATATATCAAATTAACTAAATACTCGCGTTAGAGGGAAGTAGATGACTTCAATAATACAGAAGTAGCTTACTGTCAAACAGCCTCGTCTCAAGACCTCTGAGAACAACAACTTTAGCCTGTTGCGGGGACGGAAGAACCTGCAAAACCTCCGGAAGTTCAGTGGCATGAGGAGCCCATAGTGTACATTGAAGAACAACACCCCTGAAATCAACAAAGAAAACAATAAGCGGTTGATGGGTCAAAGAATGAAAACTAATTTACTTAATTACAAATTCAATAAGGGTACATACTCAATATCTTCAAGCTTAATTTTTCTGCACTTGTAAGCCCTCTTCGTTTCCTGCATTGGACCAATTTCGTACACCTTGCCAACAATATCTGCAAAACAAATCAACCATTACCAAACATGAAAAAGCTCAGAATCATTTTCAGGCTGGATATTGTGTAAGTAAATGCAACCAAGAGGTAAAATAGTGGAGACCTATGTACTGATTCATTGGTACTTTGCCATTGACGATGTCATCAAACCTCGCAAAGCGGTATATGTTGAAAGGAATTGATGAACATTTGGGCAAATGAGTAACCCTTGTCGAGAATTCAACTTGAAGCCTGCAGGCATGGGAGGTGGCTCGCTCCGATCCAGTGTTAGTCGTCACGGTGAGACTGCGAATGTTATAAGCCTCCTTCACTATGAATTTGCCAATGAACTTGCTAATCAAGGGTTTCTTTATAGTAGCTTGGACCAAATCATCCTGATATATAAAAAAAAGCTAAAACATCAACAAAATAAAACATCATAACCACTGTCTACAGCTATACATCAATACTACTTGGGAAACAACCTTCTCGTCAATAAGCAGCAACTCAATTGAGTCGGTGACGGATTTGTCATTAAAATTTAGTCTATTCCATCGATTGATCACCCTGACATTTAGATCCCTCACACGCACACCCTCAATTAATGTTGAAATGGAGTCACGACGTATAACAGACATGGTGGCTAAAGCGGGGAAAGATAACAGTAGTAATAGAAAAAGAGCAGAGGAGTTCAGAAAAGAATTAATGGCTGATAGGGAAATGCAATTACCGGTTTGAACAAATATATATTACCTCTGGCGGAAGTAAGATAAAGGGCTTGTGGAGATCATGGGACGGGTTTAAATGGCATCACAACTTCCAGCGAGGGATCATTGAAGAAGATGAAGATTTCCGAGGGAGGGGGGGTGAATTGATGATTAAGGTATTCGAGGAGATGAATGATGGATGAGTTTTCGAGGAGGATGATTGACTGAAATGGAGTGTGAATGATGAATTCAATGATCAGTGAATGAGGAATGGAGAAGACGAAGAGGCGGGTTGTTGATGGTTTAAGGGGGAAATGTGGAAGGTAGTATATTTTGTTTGTAATATTTTCTCACAATCAGCAAAGTGGCCCAGTGGCTCGGTAAGTTGGGAATTGTCTCAAAGGACGCGGGTTCGAAACCTGTTATCGGCCTTTTTGGGAGTTCTGTGAGGCATGTACTCTCTATGCAAACAAAGTTGTGTTCACACTGGAGGGGGAGTAGAAAGTGTAAAAAATGGGACTTATTTCAAAATGGGAGCCTCACATTGCCTAAAAAAATGGGAAGTGGTTTCTGTATTAATATATAGAGGATTGTTATTATTTTTTAATTAAATGGATGGATGTTGGGTCGAGTGGTTAACGGATTACGGGTAGCATGATGCTCCACCCGAATCCGACCCAATCCATCACCTGTCTCATTCATAACCCACTTTTCATCTATTTATTCGGGTTTTCACCCATTTATTATTTTGCTTTATTTTTCCTCAACAACTTATTTAAAATTTAAAATTATTTTCAATTGGAGAGGAGATTTTGGATGTTGGGTATTTTCAATTTGGTCATCTCTCTATCGTTACACTTGCATCTAATGTGTGTGCATATTTTCCATACAATTGTTTGCCTACACACACAAAATTTGTAGAGTAAGACCTTGCAAATTTCAACACCAATAAATCAAAAATTGCAACACCAAGAATTAAATATAATGCTCAAGAAAAATATATTCGCTTAAATTATAATAGTGATTTACAATGTTTATATAATTTACAATCTTTGTAAATTGTAAGTTTACTAAAATATTTGTGATAATTATCTTCAGCAATTCTATATATCGCCGTTATTATTATAAACGCAAATCCTAAATTTACTTTTACTAAATATAGCTTTTTGATTTTCAAGTTTGTTTTTCTTCACTCTCCCTCAAACTTGAAATCGTTTTAATTAACTATATCAAATTTTCATTATGCCAAACATAGCTTTGAACTTTTCAAATAACTCTGTCTTTAAAGATTTTGTCATAATGTCAGCAACTTGTTCTTGAGAACCACACAATTCGATCCCAATATCTCCCCCTTTTACGAGCTCTCTTATGTAATGATATTTGATATTTATGTGTTTACTTCACCCATGAAACACTAGATTCTTTGACAATGCAATGGCTGATTTATCGTCACAAAATATCGTTGTTGGACTCTTCTAAGCTTGCTTGAGCTCCTCCAACATTCTAAGCAACCAAATTGCATGACATGCTCCACTTGTAACGACTTGTCGTTTCTTGGATGACCAAGTGTGGACATGACATAGGTCCACCCCGACGCGGCCACGCGCGGGTTTGGGGAGGCGAATGAATCTCCATATGAGATGGATCGAATTGAATTTTAAATCGAAGTAGGAGTCGCCACCGAATTTTGTGGTTATTCGGAACCATTCGAACCCACTCTATGTCGTAGTGGGCCATATTTAAAACCTGGCCCATTTCCGATGTCAGAGCTTATCGGGTTCGTCCCTTTGCATTACGATACCGATACCGACATTATCGGATACCGTGTATTGAATGACACTCGTTGCCAATGAATTTGGACATCCGGAAACCATGGTTCTGAGTAAGGGGTGAGGGTACGTGTTGGGAAGTTCATTGAGAACACCCAACCCCGCCCGCACTTAGCGACCTTTACTAAGATATCGTTCGTTTTTATGTACACGCGTTAGCTCGACGGCTGAATGATATGCAGATATTATTTTCCTAAGCCATGTGAGAAAAATAAATAAATGGGTTGCTAAGTCGTTTAATGCATGTTAAACTAATAACGTCAAAGTTATTTTAGCATGTGAATTCGTTTTAGTCTAATAAAATGAAGAAATAAATAAATTGCTACAAACACGAGAAAACGAGTTAGTAACGATTGAATAATAATATAGCAAATAAATGTACGAGATCGAGAAAATAAATATTAATCGAAATCTGAAAAATATTGTTAAAACGCTGTTTTGTATAAAAAACGAGGCTCGAAAAAATAATAGAAAAGAACGAGAAAGGCGCGCCAAGGCAGCTGGCCGCGCGGCTCGCCCGGGGCTCCGGCGAGTCGCGTGTCGGTCTGATTTTTGAAGATGATTTTTGAAGACTCGACTAGATCGCGTACAAATATTGCATAACTTGTACTCGATCTAATATTTTCGATATTTGTTATATTCGATAATTGACTACAAAATCAATATCAAATACTCGGAATAGTTTGGAAAAGATATAAATTTTAGAAATCGTTTCGTAGAATAATAAAACGATCGAAAAGGTTAAAAAAAGAGGCCGGGTCTCAGGCCCGTGCGCGAGTCGCTTGGGCATGGCGCGACTCGCGTGCGGGTCTGTTCGATTTTTATTTTTTGTCGAAAATCGTTGATTTTATAAATCGTGTACAAATATGGATTAATTTATACCCGATTCATATTTTCGATATTCGTTGTATTCGATATTCGATTATGAAATTGATATCGAATACTCGGAATGGTTTTTGGAAAAGTTTTGTAAAAAAAAAGCTTGTTTTGAACGAAAAGTTTAAAAAAGAATTTTGAACGAAAAAAAGGTGTAACGATTTTTAACATCGTCGAAATCTTAATATAATTCTTTTCGATACAACATTCGATTATAGAAAATCGATATCATATTTTTAAGAATGTTCGATATTTGAAAATAGTTTTTTTTTTTAATAGTATCGATATTAGAAAATAAGAAAATAACGACGAAAGACCCGTAATAAAAAAACGAGAAGGAGAAAAGAGAAGAAGGAGAAGCGGGTTTGATTTACACCCTCAACCTACATGCTTTGTTTTCTCGGGATAAGGCTCGTCGGAAAGTGGCTTAGACTTGGGAGTGTCGAGATGATGAGGATGAGTTTAGGGTGTCGGTTTTGGATGTCGGGTTTGACGTGTGGTCGGACGGTTTCTCGTGGCTTCGAGGCTTCAGAAAGATGTCGGGATTCGCTAGATATCGAGGGTGTAGGATGTGTGAAAACCGTGTTATGAGGCTGTTTTTTCTGTGTTGATCGTGTTGTCAAGGTTCTCTCTAATGCCCAAAAGTGTAGGATGGGAGGTCCTATTTATAGGAATCGAGGTAGTCTTGCTTGTGTGACAAGAAATACCGGTTTGGATAGGAAATACGAGAGTTCGAGAGGAAATCAAAGTCTCGTTTCTTGGTGAAGAAGCCAAGTATTTCGGCTGGTGGAGGAGTGTTTCGCCTGACTTGGGACGCCTAAACCGAGTGTTTGAGCTCGGTTTGTGTCTGTTCCGGTTTCTGGATAGAATTCCTACTTGAGATCGAATTCTACTTTTAACGGAATTGTTTAATGTTTATTGAAGTTGATATTTCGTAGGAATTTGAGTATGAATCAACCGTGTGAAGTGTCACGGCTGACTCACGTGTCTCGGGAAAATCTTTGACCGGGTTTTGACTCGGTCGCTAAAAGACGGTTTTACCCCTGGTGTCGGAATCGACCCAAATTAGTCTCATTTGACTCGAAACGACCCACTGGGCCTAGATTTGAGGTTGGTTTTGTAAGATTTGTACTCCATAATAAGCCTAAACCAAATGTCCATGACTACGAGCCCATATCCGAGTCCATCAAAGCACGTTTACGTCCAATCATCATCGGGTGTTTGGCGGGAACTACCATAGACACCTGGCGGTCAAAATGTGGGTGTCTACAGAGCCCCCACTCTGACTGAGGCTTGGACAAGGCAAGAGTCAGAGTAGCTACCAGGTTAATCAAGGATTAAAACCTGGTAGACTTCCGATCGGGTCGTTTAGAGTCCATTAAACCTGCGTGAAGGGCTCGCCAGCCATAGGACAGAAATCATACCTGGGTTGACGCTGATAACGTCGCGGGAGCTTTCTTGGAAACTATGGGTATACCTGTTTACAGGGACATCCTGTCTTAGAATTGCGCGGGAGCTTGCTTTGGAAGCTATGGGCACATCTGTTTACAGATATATCCTGATTCTTCAGTAGAAAATTCGCATGAGCTTTCCACTGGGGAACTTTTCTTAGAATTTCTCGGGAGTCTTGGGTGTACCTGTATGCTGACATAATTTGTATGTAACATTTAGGTGAAACACCGACTCATGCTGGGGAAGAAATGATGATTTTTTTTTTGAAAATTTTGAAAAGGAAATGCTGAATTTTTTCTTGAAAAGTTTGGAAATAAGGATGCTTGGGATGACTTTGATTCCTAATCGGATTCTGACACGGATTCCTGGAATTCCCTGGTTAGGCCTGTATGCCTAGATGAAGCAGGGGAAGTGATATAAAAGTCCTATTCCTGTGATGACTAGGGAAAGGGATATTCTCTATTATAAATAGAGGGTCTTGGCTTCTTATTTTTCATATTCTAACCCCAAATCTTTTCTTTCATCTTAAAATCCCTTAGACTTTTTAGGATAAAAGAAACTATTCTCGCAATGGGTATTGATCACTTGACTGCGATGCTCCAGGCGTGGGCTCAAGACTTTCGAGACGAGGATAAAGTTCAGCTAACTCAAATGGGAATTGTGGCTTTATTCCCACTTCAACGACTTAGGGTAGATTCGCACTTCCTTGATGCTTGCTTATCCTTTTGGGATACTACCCACCATGTTTTTGCATTTTCTCGAGGAGAAATATGTCCCCTTCCTGAAGAAATTGCAGCTATAGGCGGTTGGTACCCTACTGCTCGTCCTGCTATTCCCCCATTTTATCCTGACCCAAGGAGGAGATTAAGAGATTTTCTAGGTCTGTCGCATGCTGAGACAGCCCGTATGGTAAAGGGAGATTCAGTTTCCCTATTTGACCTGGCTGACAAATTCATGAACCCAGTTGGCGCAAGAATCACTTCTACCCATAGGCGTAGGGCTTTCGCCTTTTGTATGCTGCATCGCTATGCCTTTGAAGGTCGAATGGATGCTGACTCGTGTTTGGGTGAGATCAGGCTGATTAGCATAGTTGACCAAATGGAGACAGGTCACAGCCCGGCTTGGCTGATAACCGGGGAGATTATTATGGGCCTTGATGCTAGAAGGTGACCCGGATCGACAATTGACAGGAGGCATCCGTCTTTTGCAAGTATTTAACCGTTTTTTTCGAAAAAATTGCCCGATTTTCCGAACTCTTTCCCGAAATTTCAAATTTTCCAAAATTTTCGAAATTTCTAATTTTTCGAAATGTTTTTTGGTTTTTCCGAAATTTTTCGAAATTCCCAATTTTCGACAATTTTGATTTTTTTCGAATTTTTTTTTTTTGAATTTTCGAAAGTTTTTGACTTTTCGAAAACTTTGCAGATCTGGTTATCCGAGCGTCTGTCAATCATAGAGCCCCCAGTAAATATATCCAGATATCGTAGCTGCCAGATTGGCTCAAGGTCCCGACGAATAAGGTCAAGTCATCATATAAATCGAAAGTATTGGGATGAAGAGCTGACATTCCATGGTGGGCCTTTGATTAGATGGAACGTCATCTGGTGGTTCATTTTGAGGTTGACGGGGTTAGCTAGAAGGGACAAGGCCCGTTATCTGGTGATCTTGTCTTTGGATTGGACCGTCCATATTTATCCGGATCGCATTCTGAGACAGTTCGGTTCGTTTCAGCAGATCCCTGAGACTGAAGCAATCATTAGCGTTTTGCTCCAATTGACGGACGCTATGTGTGACACGTGGCTACATCGCTGGTTTACCCGTGTCATGTGGACTATACCTCGTCCTTGTCAAACCACTTGGGTTTCTGAATCATATCGAAAATGGACCTCTAAGAATCCCAGGAGACCCGTAAGACCTTGAAGACTGAAGAGGCACTTGACTTGGCCCGTCGAGAATCGGTAAAAGATAATAGACGGTTCTTTGATAAAGAGGAGACTCCAACTACCTTTGCTGAGCCGGGGTCAGGTCCTAAGTCAAAAACTAAGACTCGAGCTAATGAGACCGGTGCTAGTGACTTGGAGAGAAGGCTCAGACCGAAACTAGCGGTCCGAGATAGGCTAGGTCCGTGTGAGGTGACCGGGGAGTCGAGTTTGAAGAAACGAGCCCGGGTTAAGGAGATTCCCTTGGTGATCAGGGAGCGTTCACCTCCCCGTCGACGCCGGTGGGTGGAAAAGGAAACTAAGAACAAGGGAAAGGGAAAAATGCCTTAGTTTTTTTATTATTTAAGTATTAGTATTATTTATTGTGTGCTGGATTTTTTTTTGATTTTTTTGTAACTTTCCGGATTTGTCGGATTTTTTTTTTTGAAATAAATAAAGAAGTTTATTAAAGAACCGTTTCTGTTTTCTTTTCTTGATTGCAGTGGTTGTGCCCTTTTGAGGGGCTGCCTACGTATCCACAATAAATGGAATCAAACCAAACGTAGTTCAGACTTAATTTGCAATTTCGAAATACATCAAGACTATTGGTTCAAGATGTTTGTAACAGTAGACTAAATAATTCTAGCTTTTGACTTATCTTAAAAAGTTTGGAAAAAGATGTTTTTTTAATAAACTTTTGCAAATGACATTGAGAAAGGTGGGTTAAGGGTAGTAGCGCTTCAGCTGATCCAGGTTAGTTGGGTTGACAAACTCGTTCCCATCCAGATCCGTTAGCATTACGGTCCCACCTGATAGAATCTTCTTTACCAGATATGGCCCGGCCCAGTTAGGTTTGAATTTTCCCCTTGGGTCTACTGGTAGTAAAGCTCGAATCGACTTGAGAACCAAATCTCCTTCTTTGATGTTTCTGGGCCTCACCTTTTGTTGAAAGCCCGTTGGATTCTCTTCTGATAGATTTGTATATTATTGAGGGCACGAGATCGTCGTTCGTCTAAAAGGACTAGCGAGTCATATCGCGCTCGAACCCAATCAGTTTCGGGTACTTGACTTTCGAGTAGGATTCTGAGCGATGGCACTTCTAACTCAACAGGTTGGACTGCTTCCATGCCGTATGTAAGGTAATACGGTGTTGCCCCGGTCGCAGTACGAATCGAGGTTCGATATCTCCAAAGTGCAAATGGTATTTTGTCGGGCCAATCCCGGTAATTATCAGCCATCTTTTTGAGTATGGTGACAATTGTCTTATTAGTCGCTTCTACCGCTCCATTGGTTTGGGGTCGGTAGGGTGAAGATGTATGCCTTTGAATTTTGTACTTGGTCAGCAAGGCTGCTGTTTCGGCTTGAAAATGGGTCCCGTGGTCACTGATGAATTCGTGAGGGATCCCATACCGGCATATTATCTTATTTTGAATGAATTTGGCAACATGGCTGGCGTTGAGAATACGATAGGACTTAGCTTCTACCCATTTGGTGAAATAGTCGATTGCTACCAAAATGAAGCAGTGTCCTCCGGTTCCCGAGGGGTTTATCTTCCCAATTATATCGATTCCCCATGTTGAAAATGGCCATGGTGATGTCATGGTGCATAGCAAGGATGGTGGCATATGCTGCACATTGGCAAAAATTTGACAATTATGGCAATGTCTAACATATAGCTGACAGTCGGTTTCCATGCTATTCCAGTAGTATCCGAGCCTCATGATTTTCCGAACTAACATCTGGGCATTCATGTGTGGGCCGCATTCGCCATCATGTACCTCAGCCATAACTTTTTCGGCGTTGGTTTTATCAATACATCGAAGGAGAGCCCCCTGTGCTGTCTTTTTGTAGAGTTGCCCATCGTCGGTGCGGATGAACTGGGTTGCCAGTCTTCGCAGGGCCTTTTTGGCTCGGTTGACAACTTCGGGTGGATATTCCCCGGTTGCTAGGTATGTCAACACAGCTTGATACCATGGCTCGGGATCAGGTATCTCGATTTCTTCGATGTCGTGGATATATGCTGGCTCGGATCGTCTTTCGACACAGATTGGCATACTGGTCATATGATCGGGAATATTTAGCAAAGATGCCAGTTTTGAGAGTGCATCTGCGAATTGATTTTCTTCCCGAGGTAGGTATATATATTCTACCTTGTGGAACTGTTTCTCGAGATCCCTTACTCGTGCCTGATAGGCCACGAGATTAGCATTTCGAGTCTTCCATTTTTGGAGTGCTTGATTAATGACCAGAGATGAATCACCGTGTACTCGGAGGTTCGTGACCCCTAAGTCGGCGGCGGCTTGTAGCCCATGGATACATGCTTCATATTCAGCGGCGTTGTTGGTGACGTCGAAGTCTAATTTGATGGATACAGGGGTATGTTCCCCTCTTGGCGAGATTAGGAGAATCCCGACTCCAAATCCTCGGAAATTGGATGCCCCGTCGAAGTACAAGTCCCATGCTTCGGTGTCAGTGTGGAAAATGTCTTCATCCGGGAAGGACCAAGTGTCGGTGTGTCCTTCTTCGGTTATGGGACTGTCAGCGAGAAATTCGGCTACTATTCGTCCTTTGATGGCTTTCAATGGTACGAACTTCAGATCGAACTCTGCCAACATTAGGGTCCATCTCGATATCCTACCGTCGAGGATGGGCTTCTCGAAGAGGTATTTGATTGGATCCATTCTAGATAGTACTTGTACCTCGTAAATGAGCATGTAATGTCGGAGCTTCTTAGTGGCCCAGACCAAAGCTAAGCATGTTTTCTCGAGCATGGTGTATTTACACTCGTACTCTAAAAACTTCTTGCTGATGTAGTATATAGCTCGTTCTTCGGAGTTGACCGTTTGGGCTAGCATAGCCCCCATGGCTGTCTCTGTCGTGGTTAGGTATAGTGACAAAGGCAAACCGTGCTGAGGTGGCATCAGGACCGGTGGTGAGGCCAGAATTTCCTTGATTCTATCAAAGGCTGCTTGACATTTGTCATCCCATAGTAACCGTTCTCCTATTTTCAGCTTCTTAAAGATCGGTTCACACACCATGGTTAGCTTTGAAATGAACCTGCTAATGTATTGGACTTTTCCGAGAAACCCTCTTATCTCCTTTTCGGTTTTAGGGGGCTGCATCTCGGTGATGGCCTTGATTTTGGCTGGATCGACTTCGATACCTCGTTGGCTAACGATATGACCCAGTAATTTGCCAGATGTTACCCCGAAACTGCATTTCTGAGGGTTTAGCCTCATGTTGTATTTGCGTAATCGGGTGAAGAACTTTCTCAGGGCGGTGATGTGACCGTCCCTCTCTTTGGATTTGACGATCATGTCGTCCACGTAGACTTCCACTTCTTTATGCATCATGTCATGTAATAAAGTTGTGGCGGTTCGTTGATATGTAGCCCCGACATTGATGAGACCAAACGGCATAACAGTATAGCAATAAGTACCCCAAGGTGTAATGAAGGTGGTCTTATCCATATCTTCTTCTGCCATTTTTATCTGATTATACCCTGCATACCCGTCCATAAATGATAGAAGGGCATGGTCAGCTGTGTTATCCACCAATATATCGATGTGTGGTAACGGGAAATCATCTTTCGGGCTTGCCTTGTTAAGATCCCGAAAGTCTACACAGACACGCACCTTACCGTCTTTTTTAGGGACTGGTACAATGTTTGCAACCCAATCTGGATACTCGGAGACTCGTATGAACCCAGCCTTGAATTGTTTATCGACTTTCTCCTTGACTTTGAGGGACCATTCGGGCCTCATGCGTCGGAGTTTTTGTTTAACCGGCTTGAACCCTTCCTTGATCGGTATATGGTGCTCGGCTATTTCGCGATCAATCCCCGGCATGTCCTTGTAGGACCATGCGAAGACGTCTTTGAATTCTTGAAGGAGAACTATGAATTGTTGTTTCTCCTCGGGATCTAAGGATAATCCTATCTTAAGCATTTGAGGTTCTAAGGTTGTTCCTACGTTGATGGATTCGGTTTCTTCGATTACCGGATTGCGGGATTCCCTTTGCTCTAGTTGCTCGATCAGATGTGGAGGCAAGGATACCTGTTCGTCGGGTTTCTCAATGTCATTGCACATAATATTTTTGAAATTGAGAAAGTTTTGAAAATGAGACAAGTCGTAAGCAGAACGGTTGTTATTATTGATCATGAATTGGGAAAATAGCTCGAAGAGAGCTGCCATCTGATCACTAGTCAGTGGCGGGATAGGTAGGGTGCCCGGGACAGACCCCGAGGCACTAGGAATAGCTAAAGGGAGAGGGGGAGTTATAGGATTGACCCTAGCACTAGACTCACTAGACTCAATCTTAGACTCAGACTCAGACTCCGACTCAGACTCAGATTCTGGCATTTCTCCTTCCCCTGTGATCAGCTTGTAAGTTCTTCCTTGACTGTCAGTCCATTTGACAGTCTTCCTCTAGGCTCTGCTTCCGGTCCCGGATCCGACTTTTGAAATCAGTTTGGATGGATCAAAGGTGCGGCTACGGAGAATGAGGCTGACTAGCTCTTCCTTCGGTGTTGGGACCGCGAGTTCCTCTCCAAAAAGTAGCCCTAGCGCGGGCTCAGCATTCTTAGCATCTTCGGACTGGATAAGAGCGAAGATGTCATCTGGTATGTAATTGCAGACCTGGGCCGAGTGGGTCCCAGGGTGCGTGGTTGTGGGCCGATATAGGCCAGTTTGGACGGTCTCGAACACTGGAGTGACAAAGATGACCTTGCCGGCTCCGGTTTGACCCATGTTTTTCGGGGTTAGGGTGTAGCCCAAGCCTGTTTGAGTCCTCCCATTGTCCAGAACTTCGAGGATTTTTTCTGCAGGGAGATCGGGCCTCGATGTAACCCCTGGTAGAAAGCCCAGATTCTGCAGCATTCGGTCAAGGCGGACCGTGAAGTAAGGACGGAAGAGATGATCTTCTTCGATGGCCCCTACGAAATCGAACCCTCAGAGATCGGTGCGGCCCGAGGTGTTGCAGTTAGCCACAGTCATAGGTGTGGCTTCTAGAGTGATGACGGTGTCATGCAAAGGTAGCTTGATTTTCCGATGCAAGGTGGAGGACACAGCCCTGGTCGTGTGGATCCAAGGTCTTCCCAGAAGAAGGTTAAAGGAGGAAGTCACGTCGATCACTTGAAATTCCAGCTCCTTCTCTATTGGGCCTGTTATGATAGTAAGTTTTGTGGCTCCGGCTACTGACTTTGGGCTTCCGTCAAAAGCCTGAATGGTTTGAGATGTGGGAATGTAGTCTGCCTCGGTGATGCCGAGGGCTTTGGTGGTCCTTAAGGGAAGGACATTGACTGCGGACCCGTCGTCTATTAGGGTCATGGGTAGGTACTTTCCACGGCAGATGACCGTGATGTAGAGGGCCATGTTGTGGGCTAGCCCAAATGGTGGTAGATTAGCATTGGAGAAGGTGATTAGTGGGCCTTCCTCTATGGATCTCCCCTTTAGGTGGGGCATAACCGTGGCTACCATTTCAGCTGGAGTAGCCGTAGAGTCGATTTTGACCTGGTCGAGGGCCTTAGTGAGTGCCTCTCGATGTTCCTGGGAGCTAACTAAGAGTTGCCATATAGAGAGGTCAACTCGAGTCTTGCGTAGCTGCTTTACAAGAGCCTTTTCAGCAGTCGGCTCTTCTGGGGCGGGTTCGACCCTAAGTGGCTCGGCAATGATGAGGGCTTGACTAGTGGCTAAGACTTTGGACTTAACCTTCTGAACTCCTCGGGCGTGATGGGGACAACTTCCCCTTTGGTGAGATAGACGGCGTCTTCGTCGTCGCACCAGATCCCGTTTATTTGCGGGACAAATGGAGAAATGAGGTGTGAGCAATCCATTATTTCCCCAGAGAAGATGGCGTTAGTAGCCAACGGGTTATCCTTGTTGTTGGGTTTACCCCCGGGCAAAGGGATTTTCCCGCTCTCGATGAGATCTTGGATAAGGTGTTTTAGTTTCCAACATTTCTCGGTATCGTGCCCCTTACCACGATGGTAGTGACAGTAGGCTTGGAGGTTGTAGGCCTTGGAGCGTCGTTCGACCGGGAGATCAGGTGTTGGGCCTATCGGGGTGATCAGGCCTTTTGATGAAAGCCTCTGCAGGGCATTCTCATAGGTGGTGCCTATGTCGGTGAATACCCGGGGGGTGGTATTCTTCTGGGACGAGGTATCAAGTGCGTTTACCTCGTCAAAAATGCTACGAGTGGCAGCAATAGTTGTGGGCTTGCTTGTTGATGAGCTGGCCCTTTGGTATCCCTTGATGGAGGCCTTAGTGAGGCTTTCCAACCTTAAATCATCTTCGATTCTCGTTCCCATTTCAGTTAGGACCGCGAAGCTAGGTATGATGGCGTACCGGAGATGGACCCGGTAAGCTGGAAGGAGGTTCTTGACGAAGGCCTCAACCAGCACTTTTTCACTGGGCTTATCGACCAGTTTGACGCTTTCAGCCCTCCAGCATTGGAGATATTTCGTGAATCCTTCCTTAGGTTCTTCGGCCATTACTTCCAGGGTGCGCATGGTGATCTGGATTTCCGTGTTGTCGGCGTAGTTCCGAGCGAATTCCGTTGCCACGTCATCCCAAGTTTTGTATTTCTTGGAATCGAGCCGGTAGTACCAGGCTCTTGGGTGCTTCTCGAGAGAAGAAGCGAACAGGTGTTTGAACATGTTGGACTTAACCCCCTTAAGGGCCATGAACTCCTTGAAAGCCCGGATATGGTGGACCGGTCTTCAGTACCCTCGATCATTGGCAGACCCGTCAGATTAAGATTGGCGGGTAGTTCATCGGTCAGTGGGGTGTAGGTCTGGGCATTCTTCGTATGGATGGAGTTTTGGGTTGACAGATGGACCTGTTCCTGCAGTTTGTCGACTGCGCTGGCCAATTCAGCTAAAGGCCCAGTAGTGTCGACACTGCCACTAAGAGTTCCCTGCTCTATGGCACTTACCCGGGTGAGGATGGAGATCTGGTCCTCCTCTCATCGACGTGATCATGTTTTCCAGCTTGGTCAATGAGGCCTTCAAATCATCGACGGCTTGTTGCGTCATGGCTCGAGTGTGGGGTGGCCTGTCTGTAAGGGCACCGCGTAATCAGTAACTGACCCAGATCTTAGAATCAAAGAGTACATCCCGAGCAAGGAAAAGACTAAATGAGAAAAAGACCGGAAACTGACTCCTAGACAGATGACTCGTGGACGGTGGGCCTTCCTTAGGATTTGGCAAAGTGAGCCTAGTTCCGTTTGAAGGAAGGTCTACGTGAGAATTCCCTAGACTTTGGACTCGAGTGTGTAAACGGGCTTCCCTTTGCAGGAGTTTGTCCTACGAAGGTGGGCCGTGCCTTGACAAATAAGGCGGACTTAGGATGGGGTAGAAACTCGTGATGTAGGATCGACGGAGTTTCGACGCTATAGACTCTTACAACCTATGACAAGACCCGACACTGCTAAATACGGGAAGTCCTAAGAAGAAGAGGGTTTTGAAAAGAGGTTTGGATTTGAAAACCGAACAAAGTCGGGTAGGATGGTCCGATTTTTTTTTGAAAACCGGAAAAGGGTCATCGGGCCGAAATTTCTGTTTTTTTTTTGAAAAGGTTTGGACAGCATACCGGCTAAAAATAGGCTATTTTGAGTCAAAATCATAAGTCCTAAATTTGGTAGCTTTCCGGTTTTGAAAAATAGATGGTTTTGGAAAGATACAATTTTTTGAAAATGACGGTTTTTGAAAAAAAAGACCAAAGAAGATCAAGTAGCATGTAGTCACGGAAACAGTATAACGACGGCATGTATGCTCTTAGTCTAAGTCTCGGTCGGTCGAATAGGGTCTATACCAACAACGATCGCATTCTCGCAAATCAGGACGGACCTCCTAAGCCGAGTTGGCCTTAGAATCTGCCGTAAAACCCATGCGAGTTCCGCCATCGAAGTCTTTAGTGCATCCAAGTGGGAATGCACCGTGGTATAGTGGGACGTCGGTCACAAGTAACCGGCTCGGGAAAGAACGGGGTTATGCATGAACCATTGAACTAAAACGTGTACATTACTAATCGAACGATTTCTTTTCGAGTCTCACCCTGAGGATGCCGATGGTAAGTAACACATCAGTTAATCCCCAGCGGAGTCGCCAAATTGTGGACATGACATAGGTCCACCCCGACGCGGCCACGCGCGGGTTTGGGGAGGCGAATGAATCTCCATATGAGATGGATCAAATTGAATTTTAAATCGAAGTAGGAGTCGCCACCGAATTTTGTGGTTATTCGGAACCATTCGAACCCACTCTATGTCGTAGTGGGCCATATTTAAAACCTGGCCCATTTCCGATGTCAGAGCTTATCGGGTTCGTCCCTTTGCATTACGATACCCATACCGACATTATCGGATACCGTGTATTGAATGACTCTCGTTGCCAATGGATTCGGACATCCGGAAACCATGGTTCTGAGTAAGGGGTGAGGATACGTGTTGGGAAGTTCATTGAGAACACCCAACCCCGCCCGCACTTAGCGGCCTTTACTAAGATATCGTTCGTTTTTATGTACACGCGTTAGCTCGACGGCTGAATGATATGCAGAGATTATTTTCCTAAGCCATGTGAGAAAAATAAATAAATGGGTTGCTAAGTCGTTTAATGCATGTTAAACTAATAACGTCAAAGTTATTTTAGCATGTGAATTCGTTTTAGTCTAACAAAACGAAGAAATAAATAAATTGCTACAAACACGAGAAAACGAGTTAGTAACGATTGAATAATAATATAACAAATAAATGTACGAGATCGAGAAAATAAATATTAATCGAAATCTGAGAAATATTGTTAAAACGCTGTTTTGTATAAAAAACGAGGCTCGAAAAAATAATAGAAAAGAACGAGAAAGGCGCGCCAAGGCAGCCGGCCGCGCGGCTTGCCCGGGGCTCCGGCGAGTCTCGTGTCGGTCTGATTTTTGAAGATGATTTTTGAAGACTCGACTAGATCGCGTACAAATATTGCATAACTTGTACTCGATCTAATATTTTCGATATTCGTTATATTCGATAATTGACTACGAAATCAATATCAAATACTCGGAATAGTTTGGAAAAGATGTAAATTTTAGAAATCGTTTCGTAGAATAATAAAACGATCGAAAAGGTTAAAAAAAGAGGCCGGGTCTCAGGCCCGTGCGCGAGTCGCCTGGGCATGGCGCGACTCGCGTGCGGGTCTGTTCGATTTTTATTTTTTGTCAAAAATCGTTGATTTTATAAATCGTGTACAAATATGGATTAATTTTTACCCGATTCATATTTTCGATATTCGTTGTATTCGATATTCGATTATGAAATCAATATCGAATATTCGGAATGGTTTTTGGAAAAGTTTTGTAAAAAAAAAGCTTGTTTTGAACGAAAAGTTTAAAAAAGAATTTTGAACGAAAAAAAGGTGTAACGATTTTTAACATCGTCGAAATCTTAATATAATTCTTTTCGATACAACATTCGATTAGAGAAAATCGATATCATATTTTTAAGAATGTTCGATATATGAAAATAGTTTTTTTAATAGTATCGATATTAGAAAATAAGAAAAGAACGACGAAAGACCCGTAATAAAAAAACGAGAAGGAGAAAAGAGAAGAAGGAGAAGCGGGTTTGATTTACACCCTCAACCTACATGCTTTGTTTTCTCGGGATAAGGCTCGTCGGAAAGTGGCTTAGACTTGGGAGTGTCGAGATGATGAGGATGAGTTTAGGGTGTCGGTTTTGGATGTCGGGTTTGACGTGTGGTCGGACGGTTTCTCGTGGCTTCGAGGCTTCAGAAAGATGTCGGGATTCGCTAGATATCGAGGGTGTAGGATGTGTGAAAACCGTGTTATGAGGCTGTTTTTTCTGTGTTGATCGTGTTGTCAAGGTTCTCTCTGATGCCCAAAAGTGTAGGATGGGAGGTCCTATTTATAGGAATCGAGATAGTCTTGCTTGTGTGACAAGAAATACCGGTTTGGATAGGAAATACGAGAGTTCGAGAGGAAATCAAAGTCTCGTTTCTTGGTGAAGAAGCCAAGTATTTCGGCTGGTGGAGGAGTGTTTCGGCTGACTTGGGACGCCTAAACTGAGTGTTTGAGCTCGGTTTGTGTTTGTTCCGGTTTCTGGATAGAATTCCTACTTGAGATCGAATTCTACTTTTAACGGAATTGTTTAATGTTTATTGAAGCTGATATTTCGTAGGAATTTAAGTATGAATCAACCGTGTGAAGTGTCACGGCTGACTCACGTGTCTCGGGAAAATCTTTGACCGGGTTTTGACTCAGTCGCTAAAAGACGGTTTTACCCCTGGTGTCGGAATCGACCCAAATTAGTCTCATTTGACTCGAAACGACCCACTGGGCCTGGATTTGAGGTTGGTTTTGTAAGATTTGTACTCCGTAATAAGCCTAAACCAAATGTCCATGACTACGAGCCAATATCCGAGTCCATTAAAGCACGTTTACGTCCAATCATCATCGGGTGTTTGGCGGGAACTACCATAGACACCTGGCGGTCAAAATGTGGGTGTCTACACCAAGAAATAACTTCATCTCCAAGATAGAAAACATACCCTGATGTGCTTTTACGAGTGTGAAGATCACCTGCCCAATCACTATCGGTGTATCCGACCATATCTAATGTACTGAGTAAGTGTACAAGATCCCATGGTCTCGAGTACTATTCACATACCGCAGAATTCTCTTTGCTGCTTGCAAATGAGATTGTCTTGGCTTCTCTATGTACCGACTTATTAAACCAACTCCATAAACAATGTCGGGTCTCATAGAAGTCAAATATCGAAGACTATCAACATTACTCTTCAAATAAGTTGGATTTACCAATTCTCTAGATTCTTCTTTCTTTATTTCAATTCTCTCTGCCACCGCTGTTCTAATAGTTGTGGCTGCATCCAGTTTGAATTTCTTCAAAATATCTGTGGCATATTTTTGTTGCGACATAAATATACCTTCATTAATTTGTCGTATTTCAATACCGAGGAAATAGGACATCAATCCTGAATCCGTCATCTTAAAATGCTTCGTCATAGCCTTCCTGAATTCCTCAATCATGTTTTTACTAGTTTTCATCAAATATCAAATCATCGACATATAAACACAATATTAATATTTCACCGTTGTCTTTTGTCTTGATATATAAGATTTGCTCATATGGACATTTTTGAAAACCATCTTGTAGCTAATATGAATCAATGCGAGAATACCATGCACAAGGTGGTTGTTTCAAACCATATAAAGCCTTCTTGAGTCGATAGACTTTATTTTCGTCACCTTTCTTTATAAAACCCGGAGGTTGGTTTCTTCTGAAATATTCTTCCATTCAAAAATGCAGATTTAACGTCCATTTGATGAATCTGCCATTCATTCTTCGCAGCGAGTGATAAAATCATCCTGACAGTATCCATTCTAGAAACTAGGGCAAACACTTCAAAATAATCAATACCAGGCTTTTGCTTATAGCCTTTTATTACCAATCTTGCTTTATAACGATCGACCTCACCACTAGGTCTGAATTTTGTTTTGTGCACCCATTTTACTCTGATGGGTTTCTTTCTGACTGGTAAAGTAGTAAGCTCCACGTGTCATTCTTTTCAATAGAATGGATTTCTTTTTCCATTGCTTTGACCCACTTCTCATGAGTTGCAACTTCTTCATATATGACCGGATCACAATCCGCAAATAAGCAAAAGTTTACCAAAGATTCATCATTTAAGTCTTCATTGGTGTCATCATCGTCTTTGGTAACTATAAAATCTTTGTACCTTGATGGTATCACACGCTTTCTTAGAGGCAATTTTGTTGAAGATGATACATTAACTTATGGTGCTTGGGTAATATTATCCTCTGTTGTTGGACCTATACTCAGAGGAATATTTTTCTCACTCCCTTGATCATGTGTCGTTTCTTCTGCAATGATATCATCTGTTTGATTCAATTGCCATTCTTCAGTTTCAGCAAATTGAACATCTCTGCTGATTATAACCTCTTCTTTTATAGGATCATACAGCTTACAACCCTTTGTGGAATCACTGTAGCGAATAAAAATACATTTCCGAATTTTATCGTCAAGCTTTTTCCTCCTTTTGTCTGGTATGTGTGCATATGCGACATACCCAAATACTCGCAAATGTGATACATCGGGCTTGTTGCCGCTCCAAGCTTCTTCTGGAGTCATCCCATGAACACACTTGGTGGGAGATACATTTAACAGATACGTAGCACATCTAACTGCTTCCGCCCAACAAGGTTTTGGCAAACATTTTGCTTTAAGCATACTTCTTGTCATCTCAAATATTGTTCTATTTTTTCTTTCGGCTACTCCATTTTGTTGTGGTGTACTAGTGTATAGCTAGCTGTTAGTTGTCGATGAATGCCTGCTTTCTTGCAATAATTATAAAATTCGTCAGAAGTAAATTCTTCTCCTTAATCTGACTTCAGTGTTTTCAAGAGAAAACCAGTTTGTTTTTTCACAAATGCCTTGAATTCTTTAAATTTCTCGAATGCCTCCGATTTATTCTTTAAGAAATAAACCCAATTTTTTTCAGCTGAAATCATCAACAAACAATAAGAAGTATCTCTTTTTGCCAAAAGATTCCACCTCAATTGGTCCACATATATCAGTATGAACTTACTCTAACGATTTCATAGCACGTCTTGATTTTCTAATGGGAAAAGGATCTCGATGATGCTTCCCGAGTGTGCAACCCTCATAAAGTTTGTCAGGGGTATCAATTGAAGGTAAACATGTTACCATATCCTTTTGTGCTAATAATTTCACTCCTCGAAAATTCAAATAACCATAGCGAAGATGCAATAGCCAGTTGCTATCTTGCATCATTGCTTGCAAGCTCATAACAGTTTTCTGCTGAAGACATAAAGGAAACATAAGATTCTTTATCATCCTCGCTTTAGTTATTAAATTGTTATTCTTTCCTTTAATTTCGCAAACTCCATTCTCAATGTTGATTTTGTGTCCCTTTTCTGTGAATTGACTCATACTCAGTAAGTTCCAAAATAAATCAGGTATATAATATACATCGACAAGAATGTGAATGTTTCTTTTACCTTTAACAAGAATTTTTCTTTTGTTTCCAAAGCTAACCTCTCCTTCAACAGACTCATCCAAATGAGAGAATAATTCTTTGTTTCCCGTCATGTGATTGCTACATTCAAATATTGCCTAATTCAGCATTTGGACCTTCTGTGTAAGCCAAAACTAAAGTTTCCTCCACTTCAGTAACATTGATTGGCTCGCTCAGCTTGATTGTTATTCATTTTTGTTCAACATTCTGATGCATAATTTCTGAATTGTTCACACCTATGACATTGAATTTTTGATTTATGTCGACGTACAAATGACGTCGGTTTATTGTCACTTGTAGAATTGTTTTTTACATTCTTATCTTTTCTATTTCCACCCTTTCCTCGACCACGACCTGTTCTACGGCCACCATGATAACCACCACGGTTTGATACATTCGCCCTACTTTGCAAAGCATGTTCCGAATTAGAATCTTTTTGAAACACCCCACATTGATTGAAGATATCCTATTTATGAACTTAAATGACTAGTGCTTAAAGGGATTGGAAGTACTACTCATATCAACAAAGTGCACTTTTTTTATGGTCATTCATGCAAAAGAACTTCATAGTTAAGCGTGCATGAGTGAGAGTAATTTTAGGATGGATAATGACTTCTTGGGAAGGTCTCCAGGATGCGTATGAGTGACGTCAAAATGTGCTGGAAAGAACTCGTGTTGGTTCGTGGGACCAGTACAGAGCCTGGTGAGCTACCGCAATTAACATTTATGGTCCTAGTTTGGGCCGGGGTGTTACACTTTTCCTCGTTGCCTCATTCTCTGCTCATGAGAAGACAAGGAACCCAACAACCTTTCAATAGACAAGGTTGATAAATCATGGGCATCTTCAATAACGGAAGTGACATTATCAAAATCCCTTTTTAATGATCGCATGATTTTTTGAACTACTCTTTTATCTGAAATATTTTCGCCGTTGGTCTTCATTTGATTAACAATTGATTGGACACGATCAAAATATTTTGAAATTGACTCAGATTCCTCCATGCTCAACGACTCAAATTTTCCTCTCAACGTTTGCAAACATATTTGCTTAACCCGATCATCACCTTTATAGGATTTATGCAGAACTTTCCACGCTTCATATGATGTCTCTGCCAAAGATATCTTCAAAAATATAGGCTCATCCACTGCCTGAAAAATATGGTATAATGCCTTTTGATCCTTTTTCCTAGTTTTCACCAAAGTGGTTTTATCCTCTTGTGATAGTGCGTTAAATGCACTTGCATCACTTATGTCTGTAAACCCTTTCTTCACAATACTCCACAAATCTTGAGAACGAAAAAATACTTTTAATTGGATAGACCAATCAATCAATATTATATATATATTTTAGGCTTTTTTCGAGCGATCTCATTGGTCCGTTTCATCAAACCTCAAATTAGGAAAGTATCATAAATAATAAAAAATCAACTAGAGAATCTTTTAATTATTATAATATATATTTAATTTATCATATTAATGGGATGTTTTACCATTCTTAGTTAAAAACTTTTATAGTTCATTTTTTAAAAAATCATCGTAAAATAAATTATAAAAATAAAATAATTATATTCGTGATAAAAAATGCTTTCATTAGAGTATAAATTTCATATTATTTGTTTCATATTATGTAATGAATTTATTACATATAACAGTTTTAAAATTATCCCACATCGACAAATTATAATACGATGATGAAATTCTATATTATAAATAAAGAATAATAATTCGTTCTTCGATATCTACCAAAAGTCTTTTGAATCTCAAAAAGAGTTCCTAAGACTATAAACCTTAAATAATTATTCTATATCAAAAAATTATGATGAGGTAGTGAAATTTTTATTATAAAGAAGAGTAATTATTCGGTTTTAAATAAATATCGACCAAGAAAAACATTTAAATTATCCCACATCGAAAAATTATGATGGGGGTGATATAATTCTATATTGTAAATAATAGTAATCATTCAATTTTAAATATCGACAACAAACTTTTAATATATAAGACTACAAACTTAAAATCATTTCACATTGAAAAATTATGATGGAGTGATGAAATTCTATATTATAATCGAAAGTAAGAACATACTTTTTTTAGTTTTAAAAAGAGTTTTTAAGACTATAATCGTAAGTAAATTATCTCACATCGAAAAATTATGATGAGGTGATGGAAGACTATAAACTTAAATAAATTATCCCACATCGAAAAATTATGATAAGACTAACTAATCATTCATCCTTAAATATCAATTAAAAAAACTTTTAAGTCTTTAAAAGTCTTTTAATAAGACTATACTACAAACTTAAGTAAAAATAATCTTACATCGAAAAATTATAATAAGGTGATGAAAATTTATATTATAAATAAGAGTAATTATGTGCTCTTAGATATTAATCAAAAATCTTTTGAGTCTTAAAAATATATAAAGACTATAAACTTATAAAACTATCCCACATTCGAAAAATTATAAAGTTTCATCAAACAAAAATCTTTTAAGTCTTAAAAACGTTCTTAATACTATACACTTAAGTAAAAAATTATAATAAGGAAAAGAAATTATATATTATAAATAAGACATAATAATTCTTCCTTAAACATCTACCAACTTAAGTAATTCGCTCACATCGAAAAATTATGATGAGATTATGAATTTCTACCAAATAAGAGTAATCATTGTTTTTAAATATCAACCAATAATATTTTGAGTTAAAAAAAGGTCTTAATAAGACTACAAACTTAAAATTATCCCGTATCGAAACAATTAAAATAAGGTACGGTTATGATTCTATATTAATAAGAAAACAAATTTTAGTTAAATTATCCCACATCGACAAATTATAATAAAACGATGAATTTCTATATTATAAATAAGACTAAGCTAATTATTTGTTCTTAGATATCAATCAAAATCTTTTGAGTCTTAAAAAACTCTTTAAGTTTATAAACTTAAAGTAAATTATCTCACATCAAAAAATTATACTCCCTCTCTTTTGAGTTTGTAAAAAACCAACAATATTTTGAGTTTCAAAAAAGGTCTTAATAAGACTATGAACTTAAAATTATCTCACATCGAAAAAATTAAAATAAAATACGGTGATGATTTTATATTATAAATAAGGATACACATTTTAGTTAAATTATCCCACATCGACAAATTATAATAAGATGATAGATTTCTATATTATAAATAATGGAGTACTCCGTAGTAATCATGTGCTCTTAAATATTAACCAAAAATCTTTTGAGTCTTAAAATATATATTAAGACTATATAAACTTAATTAAAACTATCCACATTCGAAAAATTATAAAGTTTCATCAAACATAAATCTTTTGAGTCTTAAAAAAGTTGGTAAGACTATACACTTAAATAAAAAAATTATAATAAGATGATGAAATTCTATATTATAAATAAAACTAATAAAAAAAAATTAAAACTATCCACATACGAAAAATTATAAAGTTTCATCAAACATAAATCTTTTGAGTCTTAAAAAAGTTGGTAAGAGTATACACTTAAATAAAAAAATTATAATAAGATGATGAAATTCTATATTATAAATAAAACTAATAAAAAAAAAATTAAAACTATCCACATTCGAAAAATTATAAAGTTTCATCAAACATAAATCTTTTGAGTCTTAAAAAAGTTGGTAAGACTATACACTTAAATAAAAAAATTATAATAAGATGATGAAATTCTATATTATAAATAAAACTAATAAAAAAAATTCCTTAGACATCAACTAAAAGTAATCATTGTTTTTAAATATCAACCAACAAAAAAAACTTTTGTTTTTTTTAAAAAACTACTCCCTCCGTATCTCTATGTTTGTCCACTTTATTTAATATATGGGTAGAGTATTATATTGAAAGTGGACGAACATATAGATACGGAGGGAGTATGATGGAATTCTATATCACTTTCTTTTTTTAATTATTATGAGGTCATGAATTTGTTGTCTTTTTAAAAAACTTTTGATTTAAAAAAAGGTCTTAATAAGACTACAAACTTAAAATTATCCCACATCGAAACAATTAAAATAAGTTACGGTGATGATTCTATATTATAAATAAGACTACAAATTTTAGTTAAATTATCCCACATCGACAAATTATAATAAGGTGATAAAATTCTACATTATATAAAGACTAATTATTTGTTCTTAGATATCAATCAAAATCTTTTGAGTTTTAAAAAACTCTTAAGACTATAAACTTAATTATCTCACATCGAAAAATTATACTCCTTCTCTTTTGAGTCTTAAAAACACTCTTGCGTCTTAAAACACTCTTAAGACTATAAACTTTTATTCATATAATAGAATTCCATCGTATTATCATATTCTCTTCGTTCACTATTAAATACCTCTCACCTTAATAAAAATAGTGACCGAAGAGAGTATGATAATACGATGGAATTCTATTATATAAAAGTAATCGTTTCTCCAAATTATGATGAGGTGATGTAAATCTATATTATAAATAAGACTAATCATTCGTCCTTAGATATTAACAAAAAAACTTTAAAAACTTTTTAATAAGACTACAAACAAAGTTAAATTAGATTATCACATATCGAAAAATTATAATGAGGTGATAGAATTCTATGTAATCTTTCGTTCTTAGATATTAACCAACAATCTTTTGAGAATAAAATGAAGTTCCTAAGACTAAGACTATATAGTTAAAGTATATTTATCCCACATCGAAATAAGATGGGTTGATGAAATTCTATATATTATAAACAAATGTAATCATTCGTCTATAAATAAAAGTTCTTAATTAGACTATATCTAAACTTAAATAAATTTAAGTAAAATTATCTCACATCGAAAAATTATAATAAGGTGATTTTTTTTATTATATAAATAACAATTATGATGAGGTGATGAAATTCTATATCATAAATGAGTCATTTTTCGGTTTTAAATATCAACCAACAATCTTTTTAGTCTTAAAAAGCTTTTAAAAAGACGATAAACCTAAAATTATCGCATATCAAAAATATTAAAATAAAGGGATGATTCTATATTATAAATAAGAGTAATCATGATGCGTTTTTTTGGGTCTTAAAGCAGATCTTAAGACTATGAAACTTGAGTAAATTATCTTACATCGAGAAATTATGATGAGACGATAGAATCTTATATTATAAATAAGACTAATCTTTCATTCTTAGATATCAATTAAAAAATTCATTCGTTCTTAGATATTAATCAAAAACTTTTGAGTCTTAAAAAATCTCTTAATAAGACCACAAGCGTAAAATTATTTCCACACTGAAAATTCATAATAAGGTGATGAAATTTTATATTATAAATAAGAGCAATCATGTGTTCTTTTGAGTTTTAAAATAAGCTATTACGACTATAAATTCAGTTGAAATTAAGTTTGATTACTAATATCATGTGATCATCTTATTTATTGCAATGACATATATAGTTTGATTAAGTTTCTTATTTAACGAATGTACATCATTAATACAATTAAGCCAACTAACCCGTGCGGCGCACAGACTTTTATCTAATTATCATAATTTTTAGCATTCAACT
Source organism: Agrostemma githago (assembly GCA_958450325.1). Classification (NCBI taxonomy): domain Eukaryota; kingdom Viridiplantae; phylum Streptophyta; class Magnoliopsida; order Caryophyllales; family Caryophyllaceae; genus Agrostemma; species Agrostemma githago. Next base: position 9,271,795 of record OY288239.1, read on the forward strand.
TTGGAAGTTGATTTTGAAATGTGTTATTTGTTGCTGCCACCTTAATTAAAATAACCAATAAATATATGCCAATATGGCTCTGATACCAAATGTAGGAGTAGGACCTTGCAAATTCCAACACCAATATAATATAGAGAAGAGATAAATATAATGCTCAAGAAAAATATATTTGCTTAAATTATAATAGTGATTTAAAACGTTTATATAGTTTACAATCTTTGTAAGTTTACTAACTTTAGCAATTCTATATACCACCGTAATTATTATAAATGCAAATCCTAAATTTACTAAATATAGCCTTTTGACTTTCAAGTTGTTTTTCTTCAAAATTCATACTCCGTATTTATAGTACATGAAACTATATCAGCAATTCAGCATCAGATTCTTATGGTTAACTCCTACGGATTTAAATGACATTGGTACATTTAATATTGATGTTTCATCGTATTTGTGCAATTGTTTGTTACAACTTCATTTAAATGTATTTATCAACCAACGTTAACACCATACTATTATTCATTCTTTGTGGGTTAGGGAGGGACAATCAGTGCATGCGCACCCACGAAAATACAAACAACATTCATAAATTGTTCCGACAAATTTTTATCCAATATCCCTCTTCTTTAGTTCCTTGTGCTCCGTATATAATACTACTTACGTTGCTGTTTGTATCCTTCATCAATTTATACAAAATGTTACTCCGTATTATTTTTTACTCACTTTAATTTAGGTGAGACCGTAAAATCATTTGATTGTCTGTAATACTCTTACTTTTTACCTAATTTCTTAAAAGTGGTGAAATATCTTACGTAAAGATTTGTTTGGATTGGGAGAAAGTATTTTTTTTCATTTGTCCAAATAAAAAAGCTCTCTTTAAATGTAAACATGATATACAAATAGATAAGTTACGAAAAGTAGGTTACGATTAACCAAAAAATAAACCCTTTGGTGTGTTCTGGGTAAACCCTCGGGTGAGAAAACCCATATTTCACAGTACAAAGGTTTAATTTCCAAAACTAAAGTGATGCGAATGTCAATTAGTTTAGTCGATGAGATTGTACAAGGTGGTATTCATGATCTTCTTGGTTCGAACACTATCAGCATCATAATCGTCTCATGCATGACTCTTCTTAGTAAGCTAGGAAAAAACAAATTTGAAGGGACAAGTGATTGACCCACAAAGGACGAATAAAAATTTGAAGGGACAATCGAAGGATCCTTCATCCTTTAACAACAATCCTTACGATTATTTTTCCTATCATTCGCACGACTGTCTCCACAAAATTGACAAAATTTATTTACAACTACAGAACGAATCAATTCTATAATAAGGAAATGGAGAGACACATTGTAAACACGTTATGTCATGGTTGCGTCTGAATGATGCGTAGTACAACTACTTAATCAACGATCACTTTGCTTAAGACAATAGCATATAAGTAGGTTTTAGCAGGTTCGATTCCCTTTCTTTTATTGTGTGCTGCGACGAAGTGTATGTTTCTTTGTAAAAAGGTACATTAATTTAATAAACAATGAAGTTTAGTCACCTTTTTCTATTAATCTCCAGAAAAATAGTCATGCAAATAGCACCAGACAAGTTTCAGATGATGTTGGAGCACCTAATGGAGCTGAAAATCCTACAATAATTGACATTCAACCGTCATCTGATCTTAAAAAACATCGAAAAGTATCGATACTACCCCTTGTATTCCTAATTTTCTTTGAGGTATGTGGAGGACCCTTTGGGGCCGAAGACACCGTACGAGCAGCAGGACCATTACTAGCCCTCATTGGGTTCCTAGTAGTACCCTTCGTATGGTCTATGCCCGAGGCCCTAATTACAGCTGAAATGAGCACAATGTTCCCCGAAAATGGAGGTTATGTTGTATGGGTTTCGGCTGCTTTGGGTGAATATTGGGGGTTTCAACAGGGTTGGATGAAATGGTTAAGTGGGGTTATTGACAATGCTTTATATCCTGTTCTATTCCTTGATTACTTGAAAGTAGTAATTCCTGTTTTTAGTCATGGTTATCCAAGAACTTTGTCTATAATATTTTTGACATTTGCCCTCACTTATATGAACTATAGAGGGTTAACAATTGTTGGGTGGACCGCTGTTATTTTGGGTGTAGCGAGCATGCTTCCCTTTGCGATAATGAGCTTTATTTCTATTCCAAAGCTGAAACCTTCGAGGTGGTTGGTAAATGATCTTCATAGTATAAAATGGAGTTTATATCTCAACACTCTATTCTGGAACCTACATTATTGGGATTCAATTAGTACGCTGGCCGGAGAAGTACAAAACCCGAAGAAAACCCTTCCAAAGGCGTTGTTTTATGCTCTAATCATGGTTATTTGCGCATATTTCTTCCCCCTCTTAACCGCCACAGGTGCAATCCCGCTTAATAGAGATTCATGGACCGATGGTTACTTAGCTGACGTGGCAAGGAGCGTTGGCGGGTCATGGCTATGTTGGTGGGTCCAAGTAGCAGCCGCTTTATCCAGCATAGGAATGTTTCTGGCCGAAATGAGCAGTGACTCATTTCAACTCTTAGGCATGGGAGACCGAGGGATGCTACCTCAAATATTTTCCAAAAGATCGAGTCATGGAACTCCTATACTAGGAATACTATTCTCAGCTTCTGGTGTAATTTTACTATCATGGGTGGAATTCGATGACATTGTGGCTGCAGAAAACTTCTTGTACTGTTTTGGCATGATTCTGGAATTCATTGCATTTTTGGTGTTGAGAATCAAATATCCAGACCTGGATAGGCCATATAAGATTCCTGTAGGGAGAATTGGATGTATTTTTATGTGTGTTCCTCCAACTGTACTAATATGTTTGGTTTTAACATTTTCATCAGTGAAAGTGCTGGTTGTTAGCCTTATTGCTGTGGTGATAGGCTTAGTTTTGCAACCTGGCCTTATGTATGTGAAGAAGAGGAAATGGTTGAGGTTCTCAACAAGTGCGTCGCTTCCAGATCTTCGATTTCGAGTTCATGCTGATGAAAGTAATGGATCCTTGGCTACTTAGCAAGAGCTTCATCCTAATGTGTATGAAATGTATAATTTGAAAATAAGGTGTAACCAATGTTGATCTAGTACTACTACTATGGTTTTGAAATTTCCTAGATTGTATTTTTCCAGGAATTAAACTACATTAATCTGTTGTATGGCAAAATTTTCTGTTCATATTCTATTAATCTGTTGCATTAGCCCTTTGGGTAGACCTGGCAAAAGGGTCAATGGGTCGGGTCAGCTTCGGGTCGGGCCTCTTTCGGGTTATTAAAATCGAGTTGACTTCGGGTCAGGTTGGGTCATTTTGGGTTCGGGTCATTTTCGAGTTTGCTATTTTCAAACTTTTTGGGGATATCAATTCGTTTTCTTTAATAATATCCATGTCAGTTTCGGGTCAAGCCGAGTCAATTCGGATTACGGAACAAACTCGAATCTTCTGTTCAGGTGTTGGGTCGAGTCGGGTTCGGGTAGACTTAATCGAGTTGGGTCAGTTTTGCCAGGTCTACCTTTAGGGTTATGTATGTGTGTAATATTCTCATATTTCTTATATTAGTAGTAAATCTAGCAAATTAGACTTCAAGTTGGGTTAATGTAAATAAATTCTAGTTGAATTAGAGGTGATCATGGGTCGGGCCAATGCGGGCTTGGGCCAGGCCTAAGCAATAAAAATGGTCCACATGAGCGGGTCGACTCGGACCGGGCCAAACAAGTGGGTCTATTTTTAAAGCCCAAACCTGGTCCTGGTGGACTAGGATGAGCTTTTCAGGCCAAAATGGGCTTTTCGGGCCCTATGATTCAAGACTCTCGTATGAAATAAATATCTTAATATCACCGTTTAATCACTTAAATTTATGTGTTTTGTTTATAAATTTTAGGAAAAATTACAAAAAAACCACCACATATTTACCGTATTTTACAAATTACCAGCATGTATATTCGTTTTTACAAATAACCACCATTACTTCAACGTATAATTACAAAGCACCACCGTATTTATATCCCGACTCTCTTTTATCTAATTTCTTGACAAACTAAGTAAACATTTATATAAACTACCTAAACTACCCACGATTAAACAACATAATTACAAAGCAAACTGTACTCAATCAAAATTTCACCCTAAAATTACAATCCCAAATTCATCGAATTTAATTGATGAACATTCAACCTAATCCCAAATTGACATAAATCAAGTATGAAACATCCAACCTAATTGATGAACATTCAACCTAATTTGAGGACAAATTCATCGACAAAGATAGCCAGACTAATAAGTTGAGCGTGCATCAGAGGTGCAGCCGGAATCCTTAAACCGGATTCGACCATGGCGGAGGAGGTTTTGGCGTGTGACTCGTCAGGGAAAGGAGCCATTGACGGTCATGGAGATGAGCTCTTCAGCCCTAAGAAGAAGAAGGTCGAGGTTGCGGCGGTCTTGACGATGATCGTCAGATTTGGTTGTCGGATTTACAATCGAGTACAACAAGGTTCTTACCTAACTACTATGGAGTAGAAAACTAAGAATCAAATCGCATATATAGTTACATTTGTATGAAATTGGGATGGATGTTAATCCTCCTTTAGTGTTTTGATTTGAGTATAACTGCATTCCCCCATCAATGATTATACAAAACTAGGGTTTGTGAATTTTTTTGGAATTTTGATTGTCCGATAATTGTTTGTTCTAGTTGGTAGGAATGAATTCTTATTTTCTTTTTTGTTTAATAGAGGGTAGTTTAGGTAAATGTTTACTTAGTTTGTCGAGAAATAAGATAAATGAGAGTCGAGACATAAATACGGTGGTGTTTTGCAATTATACGTTAAAGTAATGGGGATAATTTGTAAAAACGAATATACATGGTGGTAATTTGTAAAATACGGTAAATACGTGGTGGTTTTTTGTAATTTTTCCTAAACTTTATAATTTTGTTAAAAATTAATGATAAACGACAATATCAACATAAATATGTATCACTTTAAATATGATATACTCGTAATGAATAACGTAACGAATTTAAAATGTTTAATCAAGTATAGATGAATGTCTCGTACGTTGAAAAAAGCCTGACTTTCTTTCACTACAATTTATTCCCCCTTTTGTAGACACCCAGATTTGGACCTGGTGGCTGCAGAAATGCCCAACAAACACCCGATGACGATAGGACTACAATGCGACGCGGGTTCGCGATGTTTTAAGATAGTTTTTCTATAGAATGAATCAAATAATTACTCGGAAAAATTAAAACTAACATGATGGCAGCCTTAGTCGTGTCGTTACGGTCGCATAGACACTAATTAGAGTCAATTCTGACACCGGGACCCCGACTCGGTCCCGAAACCCGAACCGAGTCAGCAACGCGCCAAGCGAACCTCGGGATGCACACCCAAGGCCCACTAATGATCACGGCGCTAGGTCAAGCCGCAGGAAACCTTAACACCCAAGAAATGTATTATACACCCGTCTCACGGCTTTGGAAAGTATCAAAACCATATCCTCAAAATCCCAACCGCCCCGCCCTACGCACCTTGGTCTCCCCACGCCTTAGCCCAGGCGCCTGAGTCCTGGTGCGCACCAGCTCAGGCGTCCATATGGGCGACGAGGGCCGAAAACACCTATAAATACCCCCTTCACGCCCTCATTTCGATACACCTCATTCTTCTCTTCTCCCTCTAAACTCTCGCTAAGAGCTCGCACTCCGACACCCAAGGAAAACGATCCACTCGATCGTAGTTCCGACAAAAGCGACATCGATGCTACACCTTACCTTTGAGCACCCCACTCGATACCGAGGTGCCTGTGATCGACTAGCTCAAAACTAGTAGCGAAACTCTGCCGGGTTAGCCGCAGAACTAGTCCTCAGTAACAAAGCTCTGCCGGAATAGCCGCAGGAGGAGTAAACGTTAACGGAGCTCTGTCGGAGTCACTGGTCAAGCTAGGAGAATCCGCCAGTTGAAACCAAGTCGTCACTAGGTTGTCATCTAAACAAAACTTTCCATATTTGCACTTTTTCTAATTATGAACTACGATAACTCTAGATGTGGACACTAGGTCCACAAGCATCTACTAAAACACGTAAACGTCCCAACTTCAATCACAAGTACTAAAACACACTAAATAGACCCGAGTAATTCCGAGATCCGTTCTCAACTATCTATGCATCGAGTTCCGTTTAGTGTACACTCCGAGGGTGCAACTCCTCACAACGTGATTTACTTACATTCACATTTACAGCTTTTCGTATGATTTATTGCTTTTATGACCTTATAATCGCATGCTAAATCACCTAACACGGAATTTAAAACGTAAAACAACTAAAACTGAACAAAGTGATGGTCGGGTTCCGTATTAGTCCGGGTGCTCGCCTTGTTTGGTTCGACGCATCTCTATTAATACCGAACCGACGCATCTTAAGCAGAATACCAGGTAAGTTATATCAAGAGAACGACTAATATCCGTATTATCGCGTTAAAACTGACTTGCTAATACCTATAATATTAGTACTCTCTACTCTCCTACGTGCATCTTTTCATGGCCTGTCTGTCACGTGAAATCGCAAGCAAAGAATGTAAATACAACTGTTTTGACAACAACACTTACTTGTCCTTAAAACGACCGACGTAGCAAAATATATAGAGTGAACACAACGGATGTTACAGTATTTCCGCCACAACAAAAGAACTAGGTTATTAGCCCACCGATTGATTAGTAGAGGCCGCTATAGTGCGAGCGGGATTGGGTGTTGACATCTATCGGATGTTGGCTTCCCAATACGTACCCTCACCCCTTACTCAGAATCGACGGTTTCCAGATGTCCGAAACCATTGGCAGTGAGAGTCATTCCAGGCATGGAGTGCTTAAGGGTACAAGTCTTTATCTTTAGGTCCCGTGCCACTCAACTTTGGGCCGGCAAGGGATCAAAGTTGACTTGAACGGTTTCCGAGTCCCCATAATTGACTCGGTGGCGACTCCACAAATCGACAACAACTTCAGTTCACTAAAAGGTCGCCTTACCAAACAAATCGGCCTTTAAACATTTACAACCACGACTCGATCAATTCCCAAACGGAAACACGGGTGCCACCACCTGTCTAGTACAAGTCCGGATCGTCATCCAAATTGAGGTCCGACACTTCGCCCCGTATGCGAGATCAGACCGCCCCCGGCAGGGAGGGGGCCGCATGGGTGGCCGCCGCCACATGTTGTAAACCAGGTCGGTCCCACGCGGGCACGCGCGGGGCGCCGGGCGGTGCGGACGGACGTCCACGGTTTGGCGACTCCGCTGGGGATTTGGAAACAAGTTTCCAGTGGTGGTGTAACTTGAACGAGGTCGATGAAGCTCATTTCTTAGTTCCTAGTTGTGGTCACTACAGGTTTTGGCCCTAAAATGCCCACCCTAACCGATATCAGGACCAACCGACCTCTTCGCGGTAAGATCTCTAGGGACACGCGGAGAGATCCTCGGTTGATGCTCCGGCCGCCTAACTCATAACCCCAGGATTAATAAGAGGATAGCTCTGAACGGACGGCATGGCACTCGTATCCCCAGATGATCTGTTAGTGCCTAAGTAAGGACTATTCGTGGGCGGTAGCCTACCCTAACCTACCCGTGTCTGCATCCTGCATGAGTGTATACATTTCTAGTTATGTGTAGTGTGTTTGCAAACATCCCAAATAAAACACTAAACATCTGGATTCAACCACGCCAACATATTCAACCGCACTGTTTGGGAATAAAAACGGGTCCCTGATCTTGGGCTTCGCGGATCTCCTCGGCTCCGGATGCCTGCCGACGGTGATCCTGCAAGGTGAACTCCGGGCCCGGGGGAACCCCCGGGGCGGAGCCTTCGACGCCCAAGTCAGTAAAATATATGACTGAATATAGATATTTAGGGAGATAAGAGAGGTGGTGAGAATAAGGAGGAATATGTATGAATTGATTTCCCCCCTTTTTCCCCTCACCCTAAGTGGGGTATTTATAGGGGAAAGGATGTAGTAGAGTGATGTCACCCATAACATCAGCACGGTCATCAGTATAGAAGTCTCTCTGAGTCAGTTAATGACTACCCGTAAGGGGGGTCGTCTGATAGGGGGTTCGGCCTCTAGGGTCAGCTAGGACCCAGTTGGGCCTTCTCAGTCCCGGAAGTCGGGCCTATGCGTTTGGGGGTTTTTATCCCCCATCAATTTGCCCTCAGCGGAGTCGGATACTGAGTATGCGGGTCTGGTGCCAAGCATGGTTGGACCGACAAACTAAATGACGGACTTCGTTTTTTATACAAAGGCACGTATTCATTAGGCCTTGTTGGCGCGTCTGCCCTAGCGTTATCTGGACTCTGTCAGGGCGTCAGACGTCTTGCCTTTTGTGTACTCGGAGGTGTACATGGGGTTTTATCATTCTATAAATGACCAGGTAATCTCTAAGCCCTGTGATCAATGCTTCTGCCTTGGTATATCTCATACGGATGTGTCAGGATGCCAGAGGCCTGCCAGGATAGTTTATAGACCTCGTCTAGGGCTTGGGGGCCGTGCCCCTTGCCTGTTTGGAGGAAGACATAAGGACTTACGCTTAAATACAAGCCCGAGTATTTACTTTTTACGCCTTGTCGGTCGGCGATCTTGGCTCGGCCAATCTATGAGCTTTGGTCAAAGCTCGAGGAACGTGCCACCTGCCTGCTCTGATGTAGGCAGAATGACATATATTTTTTACAAGGCCAAGTATTCATTAGGCCTTGTCAATCGAATGACCTACCTCGACCGCTCATAGAACCTGGCCGAAGTTCGACAGTCGTGCCTCCTGCATGTTTGGCGCGCACAGAAGGATTTGTGTTTTATACAAAGTTGAATGTGGCTCAGGCCTTGCTGGCTCGCCTATGACGCCCGGCCTGTCCCTGGCTTCTGGTCGAAATCCAGGGGGCCTGCCCCCTCCTTGACTGGAGGCGGTTAGAGGGGCTTATATATGTTTTTATACAAGACTGAGTATGCCTCAGGCCTTGCTGGTTCGGTTTTGTTGTCCGGCCTGACCCTAGCTTCTGGTCGAAGTAAAGGGGGCCTGCCCCCTGCCTGCTCAGAGGTTGGCAGAGGGACTTATGATTCGGCGCATGGGGCCCGGCCTGACCCTGGCTTCTGGTCGAAGTCCAGGAGGCCTGCCCAGAGGTAGGCAGAGGGACTTATGGTTCGGTTCATGGGGCCCGACCTGACCCTGCTTCTGGTCGAAGTCCAGGAGGCCTGCCCTCTGCCTGCCCAAAGGTAAGCAGAGGGACTTGTGGTTCGGCGCATGGGGCCCGGCCTAACCCTGACTTCTAGTCGAAGTCCAAGGGGCCTGCCCCCTGCCTGCCCAGAGGTAGGTAGAGGGACTTATGATTCGGCACATGGGGCCCGGCCTGACCCTGGCTTCTGGTCGAAGTCCATGGGGCCTGCCCAGAGGTAGGCAGAGGGACTTATGATTCGGCGCATGGGGCCGGCCTGACTCTGGCTTCTGGTCGAAGTCCATGGGGCCTGCCCCCTGCCTGCCCAGAGGTAGGTAGAGGGACTTATGATTCGGCGCATGGGGCCCGACCTAACTCTAGCTTCTGGTCGAAGTCCAGGGGGCCTGCCCTCTGCCTTCTCAGAGGTAGGTAGAGGGACTTATTATTCGGCGCATGGGGGCCCGGCCTGACCCTGGCTTCTGGTCAAAGTTCGAGGGCCTGCCTCCTGCCTGCCCAGAGGTAGGCAAAGGGACTTATGATTCGGCGCATGGGGCTCGGCCTGACCCTGGCTTCTGGTCGAAGTCCAGGGGGCCTGCCCCCTGCCTGCCCAGAGGTAGGCAGAGGGACTTATGATTCGGCTCATGGGGCCCAACCTGACCCTGACTTCTAGTCCAAGTCCAGGGGGCCTTCCCCCTGCCTTCCCAGAGGTAGGCAGAGGGACTTATGCTTTGTACAAGGCTGAATGTGTATCAATCCTTGTTTTTTGTGGGGGGTCTACTTTTCCTGAATTTTGCAACAGGGCCTCCTCCCCTATTGCCCCCTACCCATTAGCTATGAAAGTAATGAATAGGTGATGGGTAAATATTAATCTTGTCTTCGTAGAATTCCACATGGTGGTTGGCGGACCTAGGTGGTCTCTGCAGGCGTCGAGATTGAGCCGTAAGTCGGCTGGGCTTGATCTTGGCTGAGCCGTAAGTCGGTATGGTCGAGCCATAAATTGGCAAGGCCGAACCGTAAATCGGCAGGGCAGCATCCTGGCCGAGCCGTAAGTCGGTAAGGCCGAGCCGCAAATCGGCAGGGCCGAACTGTAAATCGGCAGGGCAGCATCTTGGCCGAGCCGTAAGTTGGTAGGGCCGAGCCGTAAATCGGCAGGGCCGAACCGTAAATCGGCAGGGCAGCATCTTGGCCGAGCCGTAAATCGGCGGGGCCGAACCTTAAATTGGCAGGGCAGCATCTTGGCCGAGTCGTATGTCGGTAGGGCCGAGCCGTAAATCGGCAGGGCCGAACCGTAAATCGGCAGGGCAGCATTTAGCCGAGCCGTATGTCGGTAGGGCCGAGCCGTAAATCGGCGGGGCCGAACCGTAAATCGGCAGGGCAGCATCTTGGCCAAGCCGTAAGTCGGTAGGGCCAAGCTGTAAATCGGTAGGGCAGCATCTTGGCCGAGGCGTATGTTGGCTGGGCCATGTCTCTGTCAAGCTACAAACATTCAGCTCATTTGATACCCATTTTTGTGACTTATCTTCACCATTTTTCGGGTAAATTTTTTGAGGAGTTTTTTGGAAATTTCTGTGATGGGACGAAAAGTTGGGTAATTTCTTGTGGTTGGTATTTTTTGTCTCACAACTTCGACAATTTTTGGCTAATTTTTGTGAAGTATTTGTGAATTTTCAGTGATGGGATGAAAAAATTGGATAAATTTTTGTGACCCAGCTAGTTTTTGAAGTGTGAATGTTTTATCGAGGGTACAAAATGTCGGATACGGGTTAACAAAAACTAGACCCTTTTCTCTACGTAAATTTTGACCATTGGTCAATAACATGGTACATGCATTTGTCTAATAGACAAAACAAGAGATCACGCACACCTGCTAAGTGGCTTACGGCACATGCTCGTACATCTACGTGCTTATTTCTCACAAAATCCATAAGTGGCTCCTTCTCTTTACTTTAATGAATCAGCCCTCATTGCTCATTAAGACGTGTGACTATAGCCTGTTTCATTCTCTAAAATCATTATGCCACACCTGGGTATAAGGTCAATGCTAGCTAGAGTAACTCACCTCATATCGTGAGTCGGTGCGTATTGACCCGCACTGCGCATGCCTACAATTTAATGAGAGGAGATGAACTAAGGGTTGATGAAACTTTGATCAAAATAGTCGGAGCGGAGTTTCATCGGTTGGAGTGAGTCATTGGTGGTCCTGCAAGATCTGGAGACGTTGACGAGGATTCCGAACTGAGCCAAGCAGCCGATCCAATGCAATACGCTAGCTTGGGTGGCCGACCTAGCACACTAGGACACTAGGTTGGGTGGCCGACCGAAGTCTTTTGTACGTCGACTTATTAGGTGGCCGACCCGGATAGCACGCCAACCGAAAAACCGACCCAAGTCGATTATTTGATGACTCGGGTGGCCGACCCAGTGGTCGAGCCTCCAATAGATGTCAAACATGACAGATCTGGAGTGGTATCCACTCTTGCTCGAGGATGTCATCATGTGGTCGGCTAGAGGTGGTGGCTGACCCAGGTGATCTCTCCGTAGGAATGTAAGATTAGATATATATATATATATATATATATATATATATATATATATATATATATATATATATATATATATATATATATATATATATATATATATTGTAGACACCCGCATTTTGACTGCAAGGTGTCTATGGCAGTTTCCAAAAAACACCCGATGATGATCGGACGCTAACGTGCTTCTATGCGCTCGGATACGGGCTCAAATCCATTAATCGCTGGCTAACACACTTACAGAGTACAAATCTCACAAAATCAACCTCGAATCCAGGCCCAGCGGACCGTTCCGAGCCAAACAAGACTAATTTGGGCCAAAACCGACACCAGAATTAAAACCGACTTTTTTGCGATTGGGTCAACCCTGGTCAAGGTCGTTTCCGAGACATACAAAACAACCATTCACAACATCAAAAGTCCAACTCAAGAAGCAAAACCAACAGTCCATCTTCAGACGGGCCATCAGGTCAAGTCCGTCAAGGCAAAACCCTTGACACCAAAGTGCATGACCATGCCTATATAAACACCCCCATGCAACACACTTTCAGACATTGAAAAAAACCCTAGAGCAACCCTACACACACATACAACATCTATTACAAACCCTAATCAAACCCTAGCAATTCTACACTAGCAAAAAAACCCTAAACCTAGTTTTAGGAATCAATCCCGAGCCACCATAACTTAACCTCCATAAAACCTCGAAGACTCTTGTGTTAAAGCCACGGTTACGAGTTCGATCCGAGACAAGAACATGTAGGTTGAGAGTGTCAAAACCCCGTTCTCTCCTTCTTCTCTTCCTCTCGTCATCTTCTTCGCTTTTTCTTACTTTTTTATTTTTTTTCCTTTATTGCATCATAATATCGATAATACTAATACAAAACATTAAAATACTTATCGATTTGTGTCGAATAAGAGGGGTATCGGAATAAGGAAACACGAATATACAAGTGTACTGCACACAGCGTTGACGGTCGCTTGTTCCAATACCCCGATTATTTGATTATTGAGATAAGTTAACTTAAACAATATTTTTTTATTTTGTTTGCATCATTATCATTAGTCGTATATTTACATTAATTTTCAAAAACAAGCATTGTATTTAATAAGGGTTGAAACCCGTTGATGCGGATCCGACATCAAACAATTCGCAAGAATTAATTATGATGTCGGGATGCGGAGGGAATCAAGGCGAGTTTTTTTAAGGTGTCGATCTATTAGATTCAATACTGATTGGGGTCGGCAGCCTGTCACTAATCGCCTGCCAGGCAGGTCCCAGAGGAACGCCTATAAAGCTCAATGGTCAGTCCCTGGCAAGCAACCCAAATAGAAACATAAACGCTAAGGAAAGCAATCGACCGCCGGGCCAGCAAACCAACACAGCCTGCTAGAGCCCAGCGGTCACGGTTCAAAATCCGCCTGCCCTGGGGATGTCCCTGATTGACAGGGCCAAGACCCCCAGAGGCCCTCCCGTCATTTCGCCTAAGGTAATTAGGAATGGGTGGATGGGAAGACGCCACTTGTCACCTCTTCATCCATCCATTCCCCTCCTACTTCCCTCTCTTATGGGAAGGTATAAATACTCAACCCTTTCCCACAAGAAAGGGGTGGATTTTCTCTCTCTAGACTCTCACTCCTAAAAACGCCGCCTAGTTCCTCACGAGCTAGGTTCATCAAGGCATTTCACGGACTAACTTAGGCATCGGAGAGGGTTCCCTCAGACAACCTCCGAGGCCCTGTGCGTTCATTGTGCAGGGAGCAGGCCGACTCCGCCGGGAAGGTCCAATCATAGGAGAGGGATAAAGGAGAGGTCAAGGGAATTCGAGCTGTCCATTACTTGTCAACGTTTCAATTCACGACCCGGGATCCAAGACCGGGTTAATTGTTTCCGTGACCGGAACAATTTGGCGCCGTCTGTGGGGAAGTTCTGGTTGTATCCACGGATTACCCACAAAAAATCAACCATTCCTAATTACAAAAACCTAAAACAATCAATCATGCCAGAAATCGTTGACGCCAGTGTGGGGGCGGGTCCGACGGTCCCACCGGTGACCCCCCTGTATGGCATGCCACAGCCAGAGAGGATTCCTCCCGCCACGATCCTGGGGGTGGGGGGAACCAGTCTCCTAGGCGTACCAAACGCTGCTGTAGCACCTGAGCTGGGGACACACCCAGGGCACACTCTGAATCTGACCCCGGCTCAGATGGCGCAGACAGCCGCCTTCTTCTCTGCAATGCTAAACCAGGAGTTCACTCCTGAGGACCTGGTAGGCAGGGTCGCAACGGCCCCCAGGCAGCCACCCTCAATAAGCAGGGATGGAGCTGGGGGCACGAAGCGGACCGCCGCCAGAAACGCTCAGAGGAAAGCAAGAAGGACGGCACAAGTATACGCGCAGGTGCAAAGGCGTATCACAACAGGCAGCCCAGAGCCACCTGCCTAACAGCAGGCATTCTCCATTCACACAACAGAATCCGCGTCTGGAGAACATAGAGGTTTATCCCAGGGATTGCAGGAGCGGATGAGGCACAGGGAGCCCATATCTAAGCGCTTGGGAGAAAAGCAGGGCGGGGTCTTCTCCAGGTTAACGCCGGCGGTCAAGGAGCAGCCAGCCCCAGGTTTATCCCAAAGCCTGCAGTCTAGGCTCAACCGGGGGCAACCGCTTGAATCTAGATACCACCAGGATGAGAACCTCTGCCACTCTCAGAGAGAGAGACCCAGACAAATCTCCCCTGAGACAGAAGACGAAGCAGCAAGCAGGCCGCCTCCAAGGCACCGCTCCCCCAGTACGAGGAAACCGATCCATAAACAATGGGATATTCACGGTAACCAGTCTGGGGAAAGCAGGTCACGAATGGTAGGCAGGCCTACAAAAACCCCACTTCATCCTGAGGTACAAGAATACCCCATCCCGAAAATTAAAATGCCCACCATTAAGTTTGACGGGACAACAGACCCAGAGGACCAATTGGCGGCATTCGAGAGCCACATGGGCATGTACGACGCGGATGACGCTATCTGGTGCAAAGTCTTCCCAACCACCCTGGTAGGGCTCGCACAAGGGTGGTTCAGGGACCTCCGCCAAGGATCAATCAAATTCTTCATAGAGTTGGCCGAGGTTTTCCTCGAACAATATGCAAGGAACAAAAGGAGACGTCTCACTCGCTTCGATCTTATGACCCTAAAGCAGAAAAAGGGTGAAAGTGTAAGGGAGTACCTAAGAAGGTTTGACTTATCCTACCAGCAAGTCAGGGATATCGATGACTCCACCGCCGCTTACGCCCTGACAATCTCCCTGCTCCCAGGAGAAATGAAAAATCAGATGATCAGGGCCCGGCCAGAAACCTTGGCCATGGCCAGGAAAATTGCGGAAGGATTTATTCTGCAGGAAAAGTTCCATAGCCTGCCGGATACCCCTGCAGGCCAAACAAGGCATTCGACTAACGCGCGTATTGGGAAGTCATTCGAATTCTTAGTAGAGGCCGCTAATGTGCGGGCGGGGTTGGGTGTCCTTTGTGGGCTTCCCAACACGTACCCTCACCCCTTACTCAGAACCTCGATTTCCGGATGCCCGAAACCGTTGGCGCACGAGAGTCATTCAATACACAATATCCGATAATGTCGGTATTGGTATCAAATTCAAAGGGACGAGCCCAATAAACTCTGACATCGGAAATGGGCCGTATTTTGTATACGGACCACTACGACATAGAGTGGGCTCGAATGGTTCCGAATAACCAAAAAATTCGGTGGCGACTCCACTTCAACCTAAATTTCAATTCGATCCGTTTCATATGGAGATTCATTCGCCTACCCAAACCCGCGCGTGGCCGCGTCGGGGTGGACCTATGTCATGTCCACAATTTGGCGACTCCGCTGGGGATTAACTGATGCGTGACTTACCATCGGCATCCTCAGGGTGAGACTTGAATAGAAATCGTTTGACAAATACAATACGCGTTTTAGTTTTACGGTTCATGCATAACCCATATTTTCCCGGGCCGGTACTGGTGACCGACGTCCCACTATACCATTGATGTACTCCAACATGGATATGTCAAAAGGTGTCCATAGTCGATTCGAGTGGGTTTCGCGGCATGTTCTAAGCTCAATTCGACTTAGAGAGTCCGTCCCGATCAACGTCTAGACTATGTACACTGGTATAGACCCTTTTAGACCGACCGAGACTTAGTGTAGAGCATACATGGCGTCGTTATAATGCTTGTGTGACTATGTGCTACTTGGTTTCCGAGTCGTTTTCAAAAATATCAACTTTTCAAAAATTGCATCTTTTTCAAGATATTCAATTTTCAAAACCCGGGACATACCGAATTTAGGACTTATGATTTTACTCAAAATGGCCTATTTTCTAGACGGTATGCTGCCCAATTCAAAACTCAAAATTACTTTCAAAACCCGTGGCCCAACGCTCTTTCGTTTTTCTCGAAAATTGGGCCCTCAACCGAGTTTTCTCGGATTTCTTCAAAAACAATCAATTTTCAAAACTCCCCTCTTCTTAGGACTTCCCATATTTAGCAGTGTCGGGTCATGTCTTAAGTTGTCAAGTTTCTCTAGTGTCGAAACTCTATTGATCTTATATCACGAGTTTCTTCCCTATCCCAGTCCGCCTTATTAGACTAAGGCAAGGCCCACCTAAGTAGGACATACTCTTACGAAGGAGGGCCCGTCAACACAATCGAGTCAAAAGTCTGGGGATGTCCCACGTGAACCTTCCTTCGAACAGGACTAGGCCCACTTGCCGAATCCTAAGGAAGGCCCACACTTCACAAATCACCCGTCTAGGTGTCTTTCTCGAGTCATTTCCCTTTTAGTCTCGTTCGGGATGTACTTTCTATTCCGGGATTTCTGGGCTAGTTTCTGATTATGCGGTGTTCTTGCAGACAGGCCAGCCGTAACCCGACATCAACGGAAGATGGAAGAATTGAAGAACGCCCTAGCCAAAATCGAGACTCAACTGACCTCCATCCTCACTAACCAAGAAACTTTGGACACTCGCCTGAGCACTGTAGAGAAGACGGTCCCAGTTGAAGGAGCTGATTCCACTGGGCCCATAGCCGAATTGGTCACTGTTGTTCGCAGGCTCGAGGAGCAAGTTCACTTATCAACAAGCAACTCAATCCACTCCGAAAATGCTCGCATGTATTCACCTTTGAGTAACGAGCTACCGACCAACCTCAACTTGACGGGAATCCCTATGTTTGAGGGTACCGAAGACCCGGTCCATCATATCTGGGCCTTCAAAAAGACTTCATGGCAGTCAAAGGGGTAAAGTCCGCCATGTTCAAGCACCTATTCCCTTCCTCCTTGGAGAAGCGTCCCAGGGCCTGGTTCTACAGGCTCGACCCCAAGAAATACAAGACTTGGGATGATGTGGCGACCGAATTCGCTCGGAACTACGCCGATAACACTGAAATCCAGACTACAATGCGTACTCTGGAGGTAATGGCCCAAGAGCCCAAAGAAGGGTTCACAAAATATTTGCAAAGGTGGAGGGCTGAGAGTGTGAAGCTGGTTGACAAGCCCGGCGAAAAGGCTTTAGTGGAACCCTTCGTCAAAAATCCACTCCCATCCTACCGGGTCCATCTCCGGTATGCTATCATCCCAAACTTCGTTGTCCTTACTGAAATGGGCACGAGAATCGAGGATGACTTGAGACTAGAAAGCCTGACTAAGGCCTCTACCAAAGGCTATCAAGGGGCAAGTTCATCTACGATCAAGCCCACACCTGCAGCTGCAACTCGCAGCATCTTCGACGAGGTAAACCTGCTCGACACCTCATCTAAGAAGAATACACCAAATCGGGTATTCACAGATATAGGGACTACCTATACTTACGCCTTACAAAGGCTATCATCAAAGGGCCTGATCCAGCCGATAGGCCCAACTGCAGAACCTCCAGTAGAAAAGAGGCCCAAAACTTACAATGCCCAGGCCTACTGTCAGTATCACTGGGGTAACGGGCATGATACTGAAAAGTGTTGGAGGTTAAAGCACCTAATCCAAGATCTTATCGAGAGCGGAAAAATCCCGTTGCTCGGAGACAAGCCGAGCAACAAAGAAAACCCGTTCAGCGCCTATGCTATCTTCACCGGTGAGGTAATTGACTGTTCTCACCTCATCTCTCCCTATATCCCACAAATCAACGGGATATGGTTCGACGACGAGGATGATGTGTACTTAACCAAAGGGGAAGCTGTCCCCATCACCCTTGAAGAGATCCGAAAGGCTAAGTCCAAAGCCTTAGCCACCAATCATCTCGCCGCAGCTGGGCGTTCCATTCCTATATCCGTCACTGAACCTGCCAGGACGGAGCCTACCCTCGAAGAACCAAGCCCAGACACGGCTCTGGTCCAGCAAATGAAGATGGTCCGAGCTGATCTAACCATATGGCAACTATTGGTTAGCTCGCAAGCTCATCGGGAAGCACTGACTAAGGCTCTCGATGAAATCAAGGTTGATTCAGAAGCTACCCCCGCTGAAATGGTAGCCACCATTATGCCCTCCCTTAAGGGCAAATCCAAAGAAGAAGGCCCGCTCATAACCTTCTCCGAAGCTGACCTACCGCCGTTTGGGCCCAATCACAATCTGGCCCTATACATCACAGTCATCTGCAAGGATAAATATCTCCCGATGACCCTTATTGACGACGGATCAGCCGTGAATGTCCTTCCTCTAAGGACCGCAAAAGCACTCGGCATCACCGATGCCGATTACCTTCCGACGGCGCAGACTATCCAAGCTTTCGACGGAAGCCCAAAACCTGTCGCCGGGGCCGTAAAATTGAAGATCATAACGGGCCCAATCGAAAAGGAATTAGAATTTCAGGTAGACCTGTCAAAAACTGACCCGACCCGAAAACCCGACCCGAAACCGCCCGAAAAAAAACCCGAAAAAACCCGCCCGAAAATGACCGAAACCCGAAAGTGACCCGCCCGATAAAAACCCGAATATATTGGGTCAAAACCCGCCCGAACCCGTTACCCGCCCGAAAATAGATAAATTAAAAAAATATTGCTATTATACACTAAAGTTTCTTAAAAAAAAACTAAGAAATATTTTTTTATTTTCAAAATTTTAAGAAATAATATTTATATATATCTTTAAAATCATATTTTTATCACATGATTATTATAATGAAAAAAAAAATATCAATAAATCAAGTCAAAGTTCGTCATATATATTCGTACTTCCTATAGAAATAAAATATCAATGTATACTAAAAAATATATTAAATAAAACATGTTTATTCTCACTAATATATTATATTAAATGAGTTCATTAAGAAAATTAAGAATAAAATTGTATTTATGACAAAAAAATGTAAAGAAAATTAATGTTTTTAAAGTGCGTTAATAACCCGTATTTGACCCAAACCCGACCCGAAACCCGTATAAACCCGACCCGTATAAAACCCGTATTTTTCAAACCCGAAATACACCCGACCCGTATTTTACCCGAACCCGAAATGACCGAACCCAAAACCCGACCGCCCGACCCGTTTGACAGGTCTAATTTCAGGTGATAGATGTCACCTCATCATTCAATCTCTTGCTGGGAAGGCCTTGGATCCACGCAGTCAAGGCCGTGTCATTTACCCTCCATCGAAAAGTCAAGATGTCCCTTAAAGACGGTATCATCACGCTGGAGGCGACCCCAATTACCGTAGCAAGCTGCAACGCTACAGGCCGGGCCGACCCACGAGGATTTGATTTCGTGGGCATGATCGAAGAAGAATATCTCTTTAGGCCCTACTTCACAACTAGCATTGACACGATGCTACAAAATCTGGGTTACCTACCCGGAATAACCTCAAGGCCATATCTTCCAGCTGGGAAGATTATCGAGGTCCTAAATGATGGCGAATCACATTTCGGATTGGGGTATGCTATAACCCCGGAAAATGTGGTTCGGGCCGGTATTCACAAGGCCATCGACATTTTCAAGGGTACTTACATAAGCCCTTATAGCCCGAAGTTAACGGATTACTTCGTCACTCCAGTCTTCGGAGCTATCCAAGTGGGCCTTTACCGACCCACCGTCACATATCCCGAGACCAAAAAGGCTCGGGAATGCAATTTCATCCCTGATGATATATTCACCATCGTCCAGGCCGAATCAAAGGAGGGCTAAAACAACTCCGAGCCCGTGCTGGGGCTCTTATTCGGAGAAGACAAGGCCATCCCCGCTCCGAAAGACGACTTGGTCAACCTGATCCTTCGCAGCGATCGGTTTGACCCAACCAAACTAATCACCGAGGTCGGTACCAACACCGAGATGAGGGCCTGGAGGAAGACCATAAAATGGACCGATGGCCAAGGACGGGTCTACAAGCTGACCACCGGCGAGGGAGACATGCCGGATACCGAGTCAGAGTCAGAGTCAGAGTCGGAGTCTGAGTCCGAGTCTAGAGGGTCTGGTGCTAAAGTCGAGTCTGTAACCCCTCTTCCCTTATCCAATGAGGTCTCGGGGCCTGTCCCAAGACCTCTCCCTATCCCGCCACTGACAAATGATCAGATGGCAGCTCTATTCGAGCTATTTTCAAAATTTACCATCAATAATAATAACGAACACCGTTCTGCTTACGACTTGTCTTATTTCCAAACTTTTCTCAATTTCAAAAATTTTATATGCAATGACATTGAGAAACCCGACGAACAGGTACCCCTACCTCAACATCTGGTCGAGCAGCTCGAGCAAAGGGAATCCCGAGATCAGGTAATCGAAGAAACCGAGTCCATCAATGTGGGAACCACTTTAGAGCCCCAGATGCTTAAGTTGGGCCTATCTCTAGATCCAGAGGAAAGAAAACAATTCGCAGACCTCCTCCAAGAATTCAAAGATGTCTTTGCATGGTCCTACAAGGACATGCCGGGTATAGACCGGGAGATAGCCGAACACCGAATACCCATCAAAGATGGGTGCAAGCCGGTAAAGCAAAAACTCAGAAGAATGAAGCCCGAGTGGTCTCTAAAAGTCAAGGAAGAGGTCGATAAACAATTTAAAGCAGGCTTTATACAAGTGTCTGAATATCCAGACTGGGTTGCAAACATCGTGCCGGTACCCAAGAAGGACGGCAAGGTGCGGGTTTGCGTGGACTTCCGGGATCTTAACAAGGCAAGCCCAAAAGACGATTTTCCGTTACCACGCATCGACATACTGGTGGATAACACGGCCGATCATGCCCTTCTATCGTTCATGGACGGGTATGCCGGGTACAATCAGATTAAAATGGCAGAAGAGGACATGGGTAAGACCACCTTCATTACACCTTGGGGTACTTACTGTTACACCGTCATGCCATTTGGGCTTATCAACGCTGGGGCGACTTATCAACGGACCGCCACTACTTTACTCCACGACATGATGCATAAGGAAGTGGAGGTCTATGTGGACGACATGATCGTCAAATCCAAGGACCGAAGCGGACACATTTCAGCCCTAAGAAAGTTCTTCACCCGGCTACGTAAACACAACATGAGACTGAACCCACAAAAATGCAGTTTTGGGGTAACGTCGGGCAAATTACTGGGCCATATCGTTAGCCAACGCGGCATCGAGGTCGACCCAGCTAAAATCATAGCCATCACCGAGATGCAACCACCCAAGACCGAAAATGAAATAAGGGGGTTTCTCGGGAAAGTCCAATACATCAGCCGGTTTATTTCGAAACTAACCATGGTATGCGAACCCATCTTCAAAAAGCTAAAAATCGGAGAACGGGTGCTATGGGACAGCAAATGTCGAGCGGCTTTCGACAAAATCAAGGAGATTCTGTCTGCTCCGCCGGTACTAATGCCACCTCAACACGGTTTGCCTTTGTCGTTATACCTAACGACGACGGAGACGGCCATGGGGGCTATGCTGGCCCAGACAGTCGATTCAGAAGAACGGTCTATTTACTACATTAGTAAAAAGTTCCTCGAATATGAGTGCAAATATACAATGCTCGAAAAGACGTGCCTAGCATTGGTTTGGGCCACTAAAAAGCTCCGACTTTACATGCTCAGTCATGAGGTACATGTGTTATCCAAAATGGATCCTATTATGTACTTATTCGAGAAGCCCATCCTCAACGGCAGGATGTCAAGATGGACTTTAATGTTATCCGAGTTCGACCTCAAATTTGTACCATTAAAAGCCATCAAAGGTCGGGTAGTTGCCGAGTTCCTCGCTGACAGCTCAATATCCGAAGAAGGCCACACCGATACATGGGCCTTTCCTGATGAAGACATATTCCATACCGATACGGAGGTGTGGGATCTATATTTCGATGGGGCATCCAACTTCCGAGGATTTGGGGTCGGAATCTTGTTAATTTCACCCCGAGGGGAACACACTCCCTTATCCATCAAGTTGGACTTCGACGTGACCAACAACGCAGCCGAATACGAAGCATGCATTCACGGGTTGCAAGCCGCCGCTGATTTAGGGGTAACAAACCTCCGGGTCCACGGTGATTCATCATTAGTCATCAATCAAGCACTCCAAAAATGGAAAACTCGGAACGCCAATCTCGTGGCTTACCAAGCACGGGTAAGGGTTCTAGAGAAACAATTCCAAAAGGTAGAATACATTTATCTGCCCCGGGAAGAGAATCAGTTCGCGGATGCACTTTCCAAATTAGCATCTTTACTGAACATCTCGGATCACCTGACCAGCATGCCAATCTGTGTCGAAAGACGGTCCGAGCCAGCCTACTTCCACGCCATTCAGGATATCGAGATAACTGACCCGGAACCATGGTATCAAACTGTCCTAACCTACTTGGCAACGGGAGAATATCCCCCGGGAACTGAAAACCGGGCCAAGAAAGCCCTGCGGAGATTGACAACGCAATTCGTTCGCACGGACGACGGGCAACTGTACAAAAAGACGGCACAGGGGGCTCTACTCCTATGCATCGATAAAATACAGGCCGAAAAGGTAATGGCCGAAGTACACGACGGTGAAAACGGCCCGCATATGAACGCCCATATGCTAGCCCGAAAAATCATGAGGCTCGGGTACTATTGGAACACCATGGAAACAGACTGTCAGGTGTATGTCAAACACTGCCATAACTGTCAGATCTTTGCCAATGTACAACATATGCCATCTTCCCTCTTATATACCATGACATCACCATGGCCATTTTCGACATGGGGTATAGACATAATTGGAAAAGTGCATCCTTCCGGGACGGAAGGTCATTGCTTCATTTTAGTGGCCATCGACTACTTCACCAAATGGGTCGAAGCCGAGTCATACCGTGTCTTGAACGCCAAGCACGTGGCCAAATTTATCCAAAATAAAATAATATGCCGGTATGGGATCCCTCACGAGTTCATCAGCGATCACGGGACCCACTTTCAAGCCGAAACTGCCGCATTGCTGGCAAAATATAAAATTCAAAGGCATACATCTTCGCCTTACCGACCTCAAACAAATGGAGCGGTAGAAGCGGCCAATAAAACAATTGTCACCATACTTAAAAAGATGGCTGAGAATTACCGGGATTGGCCCGACAAAATACCTTTTGCCCTGTGGGGATATCGAACCTCAATCCGCACTGCGACCGGGGCAACCCCGTATTACTTGACATACGGAATGGAAGCGGTTCAACCAGTCGAGCTAGAAGTGCCATCCCTCAGGATTTTACTTGAAAGCCAAGTACCTGAGGCAGATTGGGTCCAAGCCCGATACGATTCGCTGGTCCTTTTAGACGAACGGCGATCACGGGCCCTCAACAATATCCAAATATATCAAAAGAGGATCCAACGGGCTTTCAACAAAAGGGTTAGGCCCCGAAACATCAAAGAAGGGGATCTGGTCCTAAAATCGGTTCGTGCCTTACTACCGGTTGACCCAAGGAGTAAATTCAAACCCAATTGGGCTGGGCCATACTTAGTCAAGAAGGTCTTATCAGGAGGAGCGGTGATGCTGACAGACTTGGACGGGAAGGAATTTGTCAACCCAACCAACTTGGACCAGCTGAAGCGCTACTACCCATAAACCCCATCTCAATGTCATTTGCAAAAATTTATAAAAATTTGTCTTTTTATAAATTTTCAAAAATTATAGACAAGTCAATAAGCTAGAGTTAATTATTCTACTGTCGCACATCTCGAATTAATAATCTTGATGTATTTCGAAAATTGCAAAAATCAATCAAATCAATTTTGAACTACGTTTGGTTTGATTCCGCTATTTGTGGATACGTAGGCAACCCCTCAAAAGGGTACAACCACTGCAATAAACGAAAGACGGGAACGGTGTTCAATAATATGTCTTTTTATCTCGATTACAAAAAAAAAAACGCCGGGCACGGCATACACACACCAAAAAAAAAACCACACCACTAAAAACATAATAATAATATTCAAATAATAATAACGGAGACTAATATCCGGGCATTTTCCCCTTCCCCTTGTCCTTCGGGTCACGTGGAGCCTGAGGTCTTCGGGGTGGTGGCGAGCGTTCCCGAATCACAAGTGGAACCTCTTTAACACGAGCCCGTTTCTTCGGTGACGGGTCTTCTATCACGGTCTTCGGTCCAATGCGAGCCCGCACGTGCTCAGGTAATCTATCCCGTGGGCCAAGTCTGTCCTGCATGGGTAGTCTTGGGCCCAGTCTCCTTCCCAAGTCAGTCTGGGGGCTCACTTTCCCCCAAGCACCTTTAGCACTAGACCCTTCAGCTTGAGTCTTAGTCTTTTTTTTGTGACCTGA
The DNA here is from genome assembly GCA_958450325.1 of Agrostemma githago. Lineage (NCBI taxonomy): Eukaryota > Viridiplantae > Streptophyta > Magnoliopsida > Caryophyllales > Caryophyllaceae > Agrostemma > Agrostemma githago. The sequence goes on from OY288239.1 coordinate 9,296,260, forward strand.
CATTAGACGAACCATGGTAGTCGGGGTGTCACCATCATCAAAGAATCCCCTATTGTCTTTAGCTTGCTCCCTCCTCAGCAGGTCAAAAGCTTCGTCAACCTTCAGCGCAGCTCGGGCTTTAGCATCAACGGCTTTGGTCCACTTCATGTAAGAATCTGAAACCCAGATTGAGTGGCGAGATTTGACAACGGGCCAAGTATGCCGTGTGTACCATCTTTGCATCCAGGTATCACACATTACATCAGTCAGTTGGGTAGGGTCACTCACAACTGCTTCAACTTCAGGGATTCGCTGGGTCCATCCATACTGCCTTAGTATGCGATCTGGATAGAGATGAATCGTCTGCCTGAAAGATAGGATCACCTGATAGCGGGCTCTGTCCCTCGGGTCCAAGCCACTCCAAAGGTAGATGGGCCACCACGGAACTACCAAACGGATTAACGGACCACCATGAAAAGACAAAACCTCGTCCCAATACTTTTGCGTAATCTGACAAGAGAAATCAATGGCCCGCCTCCTCGTCATCACCTGGTTATGACGATAGTTGCCCGCATCAAGGGGAGGATCTATCACTGATAGCCTCTCATAAAGCCAAATCTGCAAAAAGGAAACAAAAACATAAGTAAAAAAAATCAAAAAATCGAAAATCAAAAATCTTTTGCAAAGTAACATACTTGCAGCAATCGGGTGCTCCCGGTAAGGCGAATGAACGAGTCTCTCTTACGGCTGTCCAATCCTTGGATAATCTCGCCCGTGATCAGCCAAGCCGGGCTGTGTTCAGTCTCCATCAAATCTACTACGGTCAGAAGATGGGTGTTTCTCATGCAGGATAACAAATCCATGTGACCCTCGAAAGCATATACGTGGAGCATACAGAAAGAAAAGGCCCTGCGGCTGTAAGCCGGTCTGACCCGAACATCAAGAGAATTCATAAATTTCTCAGCCAAGTCGATCAGAGAAATCTTATCGCCTTCCATCATGCGGGATACCTCATTGTGAGAAAGCCCTAGAAATTCTCGAAGCTTCCTCCTCGGGTCGTAGATCAAGTACGGGACGGCTAGACGAAGCACCGGGTTCCATCCTCCTATAGCAGCAATCTCCTCAGGCAAAGGGCAAACCTCGCCCCGGGGAAAAGCAAAGACATGATATATGTCCTCCCAGTAAGCCAAGCATGCATCCAGAAAATAACGATCAACCACCATCTGACGGAACGGGTACAACTGAGTTATCCCCGCTTGATTCAAAGCCACCCAATCTGTGTCCCTAAAGCGACGAGACCACTCCTGTAGCATAACGGTCAATCTATCGATTCCCATGGCTAATTCCTTGAGAAAATAAGAAGATCTTCTTTTTGCCTTAAGGGAAATAAAGAGACTTTCTTTAAAGAAGGGATTGATTTGTAATGAGAATTGTGGAGAAATCAAGGACAAGAGAGGACTATATATAGCATTAGCCTTGCAAACTGTTAAGAAAAATTTCCTAATCCTAATTGGAATCAAACCGCAAGCCTAGTCTCGATACTAGCACGGAAATCTTCATCCCGAACTTTCCTAATCCTTGTTAGGAGTCAAAAATCTCAAAGTTTCCAAAATTCAAAAAATCTCAAGATTTCAAATTTCAAATTTTCAAAATTTTCAAAATTTCAAAAAATCATTTTCCCCAGCGCGAGTCATTTTACTATCTACGTGTTGCATGCATTTTATGTGACTTATACAGGTACGACTCAAACAGGGACGTGCAACTCACGATATCTCCCCAGCGGAAGCCAACGACGGCATTTCACGGGATGGGCCTACATACAGGCGCACCCAGGACTTATGCGACAAGCCCAATTCCCCACGGAGTTATCGGCTCAGGTATGACTTCTAGCTTACGGCTGGCGAGCCCTTCACGCGAGTCTAATGGACTATAAACGACCCGGCCGGAAGTCCGCCAGGTTTCAATCCTCGATTGGCCTGGTGGCTACTCTGACTTTCGCCTTGTCCAAGCCTCAGTCAGAGTGGGAGCTCTTTAGACACCCGCATTTTGACTGCTAGGTGTCTATGGCAGTTTCCAAAAAACACCCGATGATGATTGGACGCTAACGTGCTTCTATGCGCTCGGATACGGGCTCAAATCCATTAATCGCTGGCTAACACACTTACAGAGTACAAATCTCACAAAATCAACCTCGAATCCAGGCCCAGCGGACCGTTCCGAGCCAAACAAGACTAATTTGGGCCAAAACCGACACCAGAATTAAAACCGACTTTTTTGCGATTGGGTCAACCCTGGTCAAGGTCGTTTCCGAGACATACAAAACAACCATTCACAACATCAAAAGTCCAACTCAAGAAGCAAAACCAACAGTCCATCTTCAGACGGGCCATCAGGTCAAGTCCGTCAAGGCAAAACCCTTGACACCAAAGTGCATGACCATGCCTATATAAACACCCCCATGCAACACACTTTCAGACATTGAAAAAAACCCTAGAGCAACCCTACACACACATACAACATCTATTACAAACCCTAATCAAACCCTAGCAATTCTACACTAGCAAAAAAACCCTAAACCTAGTTTTAGGAATCAATCCCGAGCCACCATAACTTAACCTCCATAAAACCTCGAAGACTCTTGTGTTAAAGCCACGGTTACGAGTTCGATCCGAGACAAGAACATGTAGGTTGAGAGTGTCAAAACCCCGTTCTCTCCTTCTTCTCTTCCTCTCGTCATCTTCTTCGCTTTTTCTTACTTTTTTATTTTTTTTCCTTTATTGCATCATAATATCGATAATACTAATACAAAACATTAAAATACTTATCGATTTGTGTCGAATAAGAGGGGTATCGGAATAAGGAAACACGAATATACAAGTGTACTGCACACAGCGTTGACGGTCGCTTGTTCCAATACCCCGATTATTTGATTATTGAGATAAGTTAACTTAAACAATATTATTTTTATTTTGTCTGCATCATTATCATTAGTCGTATATTTACATTAATTTTCAAAAACAAGCATTGTATTTAATAAGGTTGAAACCCGTTGATGCGGATCCGACATCAAACAATTCGCAAGAATTAATTATGATGTCGGGATGCGGAGGGAATCAAGGCGAGTTTTTTTAAGGTGTCGATCTATTAGATTCGATACCAATTCCATAATTAGATGTAGAATCTAATGATTTAGTCAAATAAATTAATTAACACGATTTTCGTTGATGCTAATATAGATGTCCTCTAATTCATCAATTGAATTAATTACGACATTAATAAACGCGGAGAAAATTTATATCGTGCTAGTTAATTTAAAACGACTTATATTATTTTCTTTATTTTTTCACTCTAGTATTCCATATCGATTCCATAATCGGATATGGGATATGACGAGCATCAAAATTAAAATCGAGTATAAATCATTCCAAGTATTTAATATCGATTTCATAATCGAATATTGAATACGACGAATATCGAAAATATTAAGTTGAGTGCAAATTACGCAATATTTGTACGCGATTTAATAAAATCATCAATTTTCCGAAGAAAACAATTTCGCTCTTTTTTATTATTATTCTTCGAACATCATTTTTTTTAGACAAAACATTTTTTTTAGATCTCGATATTTTTTTTTTCTTTGACCTCGGTCAACACGTGTTAATCCATCACGTGACCTACTATTCTTTCCAAGATCATGCATTCATCACATCTATATCTTTATTCAATTTATTACTCGTTACATCGTTACTAACGGTTTGATTGTTTCCTTTGTCGATTTTTGTCGTTTTTTTTATTTTACTAAAATGAACCCACATGCTAAAATTCCACTTTGACGTAGAATTAATTGCATTAAATCGACATAGAAACCCTTTTCAATTCCATTCACATGTTTAGGGAAAATAATCTTTGCATATCTTTTTCCCGTTCAACTAACGCGCGTATTGGAAAGTCATTCGAATTCTTAGTAGAGGCCGCTAATGTGCGGGCGGGGTTGGGTGTCCTTTGTGGGCTTCCCAACACGTACCCTCACCCCTTACTCAGAACCTCGGTTTCCGGATGCCCGAAACCGTTGGCGCACGAGAGTCATTCAATACACAATATCCGATAATGTCGGTATTGGTATCAAATGCAAAGGGACGAGCCCATCCAATAAACTCTGACATCGGAAATGGGCCGTATTTTGTATACGGACCACTACGACATAGAGTGGGCTCGAATGGTTCCGAATAACCACAAAATTCGGTGGCGACTCTACTTCGACCTAAATTTCAATTCGATCCGTTTCATATGGAGATTCATTCGCCTACCCAAACCCGCGCGTGGCCGCGTCGGGGTGGACCTATGTCATGTCCATATATATATATATATATATCTTTTTCTTTTTTATTTGTAATGAATATTGAGTACCTCTTGGTAAATCTCCGGAACCTCCCTTTTTTTGTGAGCAATTTATATGAACGTTGCTGGGTATATAATAAAGTATAGTAGATCTTTATATCGTAAAGCATCCATTAGAGTTTGTGAAAAACCTTTTTTCCCCAACAGTCTCTCATCTCTTACTACCCAGAAGCATCAATCATGAGAAATACATCTCTTTTGTCTAACCCCAAAGTGCGAGATTAGATCAAAGCGGAAGATTAATTTATTTTGAGTTCATTGATTTTTGTGGATCTATCTTCAAGATGAAGATTAGATCTGGAAAAAATTGTATCTGGGAGTGGTTGATTTTTTGTGTGGATCTTCGTGAGCACAACCGTTCTCCCCACAGATGGCGCCAAATTGTTTGGGAATAAAAACGGGTCCCTGACCTTGGGCTTCGCGGTTCTCCTCGGCTCTGGATGCGTGCCGACGGTGATCCTGCAAGGTAAACTCCAGGCCCGGGGGAACCCCGGGGCGGAGCCTCCGACGCCCAAGTCAGTAAAATATATGACTGAATATAGATATTTATGGAGATAAGAGAGGTGGTGAGAGTAAGGAGGAATATGTATGAATTGATTGCCCCCCTTTCTCCCTCACCCTAAGTGGGGTATTTATAGGGGAAAGGATGTAGTAGGGTGATGTCACCCATAACATCAGCACGGTCATCAGTAGAGAAGTCTCTCTGAGTCAGTTAATGACTACCCGTAAGGGGGGTCGTCTGATAGGGGGTTCGGCCTCTAGGGTCAGCTAGGACCCAGTTTGGCCTTCTCAGTCCCGGAAGTCGGGCCTATGCGTTTGGGGGTTTTTATCCCCCATCAGCACCCAATTCCTTTTTCGAAAATACCTCATCTTTTCAAAACGACCTTTTAAACGTCAATACTCCAATCAAATCGTGATTTCTAAAAAGGGAAAACATTTTTAGATGTCGTTATCATGGCAAAATTTAGACTCACTGCTTTAAAAAAAAAGGTTTTTAGTGCCATCACCTTGGCCAAATTAAAACCCATTAACAACGATTACCGTTAGCACATCCAAGACTCCCAATTAATGGGGTTAAGGTACACCATGCGGTTACATTTTATTTCAAAAAAGAAAAAATTGTTTTTCGCACAAACCGTCAAGACGACCAAAACTTCAATTAATGAAGCCAAGGAGCTCAAAAACGGTTACACTTTCAAAACACATTTTACGATACACCCTCCCACCGTTAAATGCTAGTTAACGCAACTGAAGAACGTGGGTCACTAGTTTTAAAAGCTTTTTTTTTCTAAAAACGCTATGCACCATTTAAATCCCTCACTAAGGATTTAGTCACACTTTTAAGAACACTGTAATCAGACTTCACGTTCTACCACGAGCGTCACACGCGCTATAAATATCGAACTAGCTAATTAATAGTAGTTTCGATTAAAAACATCACGTAATCGTTTCCAAAATCGGTTCCTCTAAAAAAAACCGTGCTCCTTTCAAAAAAAGAAGACGTTTACACTTTCGTCATCGTCGGATTTTCGACGCATACGTATAATCACACACCTACACGTCACAAGCGATGTCGTCACGCCATCGTTACACTATTTCTACAAACCATCCTTTTCCAAATTTTGCAAAACTGGTCGCTTTTAGAAGAAGTATATCCAAATTCTTTGATCCTGAGCCGGGATCGCGATCAACCTCTTACGTCGTGCAACCGTGTGTTTAACTGTCTATGTTAGTCACTAAGATCACCTCTGCTCGAGGTCTTACATTTTGGGTCGTCTCATTTCGAGAAGTCCTCCTTAAACCTCACCATCGAGGTTTGCGTCAAATCGTCTCGTTACGGAGACAGAGAGCTCAAAAGGTATTTCGCCAAATACAACGAGAGTCTAAAGCACCCGAGTCCCTAAACCAAATGACCACATGCACACGAGTCAAGGGTCTCATTTTCACGCCGCTCAGTCACGAGCATCCCTCGGGTCCCTAAACCGCCCAGTAGGCCCCAACCTCATGTCCCTTTCTTTCATCTAGGAATGGCGCCAAGTAGCAACAAAGGTAGCATCGACCAGCTCAATGCCTTGATGAACGTGGTCCATGGGATACTAGGGATAGTGTCGTCGATTTCCTCCTCCATCGACGATGTTAGGCGTCGCCTTGAGACTCTCGAAGGGCCCGAGAGGAAACCCCAAGGAGGACAGATAAGTCGACAACTGGTGCTTAGTGGGGATCCATATGTCGAGTACGCCAGGCTCGCACGCCCTGTCGAACCTACAAATCTCCGCCGTTCCTTTAGGCAATTCACCGAACTGGGGGAATCTTACGCTGAGGCCCTCCGGAAACTGCAGGAGGCCTGGCTACTATGGTTGGTAGGTCCTACCCCGGACCCACCTATAGAAAAGAGGGAAGCGGGTTGGAATCCGAACGCTTACTGCCTGTATCATCAAGGTCGGGGGCATGAGACCCAAGTATGCACCGAACTCAAGCATGAAGTACAGGACCTGATTGACAAGGGTGTCTACGTCCCCGTAGGATGTCTTCAGAGGAGAACTGGCCTCAGGTATCAAGAGAGCGTCCCGCGTGAACACCGAGAGCCCAACCAGCGAAGGTACCTCTAGAGGCATGACCGGTCTTAGTCAGAGTCTAGTTCGTCTTAGGGGCTAGGCTAATAGAATAATAAATGTGTTGTCTTTCTTTTCGTTATCGAGTCAAGGGAGATGCGGGGGGACATGTCCTCCACCTCCCCCAAACAAAATCACGGGCATCTAGCCCGTCTACTATCTATTAGTAAAACAACTTTTTTTCTTTCTTACAAACATGCCTCGATAATCGCTCAACTTTCTTTCAACAGTTTACTTTAAAACGCTTAAAAACTCGATTTTACGCCAATTATCGAAGACGATCAACTAAAACGCTAGGGCTACCACAAATAGCCCACTCAGCTTCACCCTAAGAAGGAAATCGGGAATAACAACCTTAGGCTCAAACAGCCACTAACCAAACAACAATAAACTCGGAAGCAAACAAACCTCCATCGAACCAAACTTCCCCAACACAGCCTAATACGAAGCCTGCCTAATAGGTCTAAAAGCAGCCACATCCCTAGGAGTCAAAAACCTTAGAGTCCACGGAGATTCGTCCCTAGTAGTTAACCAAGCCACGGGTACCTGAAAAGTTTATAGCAAAAGCCTAACCCCATACCTAGGGATGGCAACGGGTCCGGGACCCTACCCAGACCCTCCGGGTCTTACCCTAACGGGTCGGGTACGGATCCTAATTTTTTGGACTCTGCGGGTACGGGTCGGGTATGGGTCCTTCAAAAATGTTCCGGGTCCGGGTCCGGGTCTTAAAAGTCGGACCCGGACCCGACCCTTAGACCCGTATAAAAATAAAATTATATATATGTGGGTGCATATTCCCATATTTGAGAAATGAAACACTAAAGAATAAGCAAAAAAAGGAATGATTTGCAATAAAATCGGTTTATAAAAGCGAGTTATATATATTTGAGACACAAAATATGTCTATAACTCACTGTAACTTTGCAGTACTCCATTGTTTTCTAAACTTGTATTGTTTTTTTTGTTTGCAAGCCATAAGTCGTAACACATGGGAGAGGAGCTTTAATTTAGCTTTTGAAATATCGGATTATAAATCGTACATATTAAAAATATAACATATTAAATTAACGTTCATTGGACCCGTGACGGACCCGGACCCTACCCGTACCCATCGGGTCCGGGTAAGGGTCTAAAATTTTTGGACCCTTAAGGGTCCGGGTCGGGTCCGGGTCCAACTTTTGAGGACCGGGTCCGGGTCCGGGTCCAACTTTTGAGGACCGGGTCCGGGTCCGGGTCCTGCCGGACCCGACCCATACCCGCCCCGTTGCCATCCCTACCCATACCAAACCAAAGTAGAAACAATGTCTCGGTAATTCACCGAAATTGACTTCGTACACATACCCCGCGAAGAGAACCAATTCGCTGATGCATTATCCAAACTAGCCTCACTAATAAACACGCCACAAGGAGTCCTCCTTAGATGCATAAACAAAAACCAATCCGAGAGAGTCATGGATGAGGTACATGACGGAGAGTGCGGACCCCACATGAGTGCACACCTACTAGCTCGAAAAATAATGAGATTGGGTTATTACTGGATTACCTTAGAGGCAGACTGTCGACGTCACGTTCGACTCTGCCAAAATTGCCAAATATTTGCCAACATCCAACACCTACCTCCTTATCCTCTACACACTATAGCGATACCCTAGCCTTTCTCCACTTGAGGGATAGACATCATAGGGAAAGTACACCCATCCAGGACCGGCGGACATTTCTTTATATTAGTGGCCGTCGATTATTTCACCAAATGGGTAGAGGCTGCCTCTTATACCGTGCTAACCTCAAAACAAGTAGTCAAATTCCTACAAAACAACATCATTTGCCGCTACGGAATACCTCACGAAATAATTAGTGACCGGGGGCGCACTTCAGGGCCGACACCCAAAAACTCCTAGACAAATACAAAATCCAAAGACACAAATCCTCACCCTATTGACCACAAACCAACGGGGCCGTAGAAGCAGCCAACAAAACCATCACCACAATCCTTAAGAAAATGATAGACAACTATCGGGATTGGCCAAACAAAATCCCCTTCGCCTTATGGGGATACCGAACATCCTATAGAACACCCACCGGAGCCACACCATATTACCTAACCCACGGTTCCGAAGCCGTCCAACCAGTAGAGCTAGAAATACCATCACTGAGAATATTAGCCGAAAGTGGTATCCCTGAGGAAGAATGGAACCAAAAACGGTATGACGAGCTAGTACTCCTAGACGAACGTAGGATACATGCCCTATCCAACGTACAAGCTTACCAACAACGAATCCAGCGAGCCTTTAACAAACGAGTGAAATCCCGAAATATACACGAGGGAAATTTAGTAATTAAGTCCATTAGAGCACCCCTTTTCGTTGACCTTAAAGGGAAATTCAAACCAAACTGGGCGGGCCCCTACCTCGTTAATAAAATACTCTCAGGGGGCGCCGTGATCCTTACCGACCTAGATGGTCAAGAGTTCAAAACCCCGACCAATATGGATCAACTCAAACGATACTACCCATAAACACCCTGGAAACCACGTCCTGACCTCCGGCTTAGGGGGAAGCAAAAAAAAAAAAACAACAACAACAAAAAATCAAAATCGCATCGATAGATGGCATAAACGAGTCTAAAGCAAAATCACTCACACTTTTCTAAAGAACTACGAACATGGTTTGATTCCGTCTAAAAGTGGATACGTAGGCAACCCGTTCCCCGGGTACAACCAAACAACCGAACAAAAAAAACAAAAAAAATCGATTAGTCGATTCATGTACAAACCGGGACTCCTTCTACGACCCGACCAACGAGTGATTTAAAATGAAGAAGCACAAACAACGAGCCGAGGACGGGGTGAAAACCCGAAAGGGCGCCCCGGGAAAAATGAAGAAACGAGTTGCGAGCCGTCAAAAAAAAGAAAGCAAAAAAAAAAAATAATACAAAAAAGGGTAAGCCGAGGACGGAGTGAAAACCCGAAAGGGCGCTCCGGGTAAAATGAAGAATCGAGTTGCGAGCCACCACAAAAAAAGAAAAAATAAAAATGTGCTTCTCATTAATAACAAAATTCGGTTAAATTGAGCCTTTGTCGAGGCATTTACATCAAAAATCCGAAGTCCGGACATCCCGGAAGTTAACAACGTGTCAAAACCCCACAAAAACTAGTACTAATACGCCACATATTATCAACTAGTAATACATAATATAAATGGTTGGGCTCTACCGGTCCAACTCTTCCTCACCCTTACGGTTCGGGTGTGACCGCTTGCGTTCTTCCTCCGCGATTTTCTGAAAGCAAGCTTCTAACGCCCTATCCAAACGTGAGTCCAGCAAATCCCACCTTCTTTGCTCTTTCACAACTTTAATATGGGTCTCGTCGGTCTTGGCCCGTTCAGATGAACTGACTAAACTAGGATCGGTCCCGCTGTCTCTGGGTAGGCACTTGGTAACGGTCTCTCGAGTCACCTCCTCGCCTCTTGGTGGTACTGTCTTCCTAGCTTTTGAGTCGATCGGCCCTGATGAGTGTTCACAAACCCTTCGCCGGATAGAAGCATTGTCGGCCGATCGAACACTCTCAATAACAATGGGACGCAAGAATTTCTGCTCCCAAGAAATCCTGAACTCCCTAAGTGAATCCCTCGTCCATGGGTCAGAACTAGAGACAACTTCAGCATCCTTTGGAATAGAAAGCTGGACACCCATTTGATGTGACAACATGCCCGGGTAAACACGAACTTGATCCATCATGGATAGGATTAGCAAAACCCATGTCGAAGACGAAAATGGAAACCCGATACGCCCATTAGTGTTCCACCACGGATAGACAACCTGATGACTACATTCCCTTTAGCCAAATAGGAAAGCCAATCCTTTTCCTCGGGACTTTTACTCCACAACTGCACCATCTTCCGGCCCGTGAAACCCCTGTAACTATAATCTTTGAAACACCGGGGAGGGACCACCAAACCAAGCCGTTCCTACAGCCAAACCTGTGCAAACCGCTACAAAACATCACAACCATAAAAATAAAACCAAAAAAAAAGGACGAAAAACACACCCGTAAGATGATCCTAGAACCCCGAGAAGGTGTCACCTGTAGCCGGGCACTAGTGTCAAGACCCAGAATAAGCTCACCCAAAATAAGCAATGAAGGTGATCGACCATGTTCCATCGCCGCTACCACATCCAAAACACAAGGATTACCCCAACCTTCACATGACCGCGCATCCTCAAAAAGGTAATAACCAGCAATAACAATGTTAAAAGCACGCCTACATGTCAAGGTCGAAACATGACGAGAGCCAACTTGTGAGAATGTCCTAGAAAGTAACCCTAAGTTAAGACCGTCCGTACCAAAATAACCTTTAGCCTCCTCTAACGAAGAAAGGTCCAAAAAGTGGTAAAAGCGCTCCATGTAAGCATCATCCACATAAGGAACACAAGGGCGAACCGAGCTCCACCCACCTATGACATCTATCTCTTCGGGCAAAGGACAAATTTTACCCCCGGCAAAGGCAAAAACAAGGTACTTCGGATCCCAAAACCTAGAGCATGCCCGTAAGAAGTTATCATGTACCTTGACTCGACTAAGCGCGATGGCCGTTGACAAACCGTCATTTGAACTAACCTCGGGGTCACATTTCTTAAAAGAACTAGCCCATTCGGAAAGGACGTTCTCAAAACCCGACATAACCCTAAATATAAGTGTGCTATACCCTATGGATATCCTATTATGTCTAAAACAAACACCCACAACTCGTATATATAGCCCTAATCCCACAAGAATTAGGAAACATCGAAAATTTCCATAGCCCGGGACTCGAACCGCACCGATCCACGCGCCCGAGCTCCCGGCCGCCCAGGCCCAGGTGGCCCGGAATCCAGTTGCCTTAAGCCACGCGCCTGATGTAGCCATGCATGCGACATCCCAGGCAACCCAAGGATAGAAATTTGAGCCCCGCATCATAACCACAGCTATCATCCTATGCCTCGGACATTGGGAACGACCTCCCGAAGCCGTCAAAACCCGCCCTAAAAAGCTGAATCACCCATGCAAGAACCACAGGAGCGTGAATTCACCCGTCGAACGCTCGAGACTTAGGCGTTTTTTTAGGGGGATAAGCTACCCCACCTAGGCGTGTTGTAGCCTATTGGCAATCATCGTCGAGTCGCGTCTGTAGCCTAACAAGGCAATAATATGAGTATCTAAAAAAGTGGCTTAGCTTTTTTTCAAAAGTTGCTCGAATTTTAAATTCCGATGTCGTACTAAAACTCATCTCCTAATACACGCGGTCAAAACACGTTAATGTTTTACGTTATCATTTTGCATCTCGTCCATCTCAAGTCAGAACATTTTTGATAAACGTAATATCCGATCTGATTCCCGGCTCAAACCCACGCATTTCAAAACCTCCGAAAGAAATTGTTTTCATACTCTCATGCAACGCTAAAGCACCCTAAACCGGGTCACATCGCAAAATGAATGAACGCAAAAGTGATTACTTGTCAATCTAGGTAAACAATTCGCCAAACGAAAACGCAAGACTAATCCAACCAATTCAAATACTAAGAATCTAAAACAAATATACAAAATATACGAATCCTTATACAAATCGAGGCTAGGAAGGACCCCTAGAAGCCGCGCCGACGGCAATCACAATCTCGCAAAGCTAGTCATCTAACCCTAGGTCCTCCAGGTCTCTAAGAGGAGACTCACTACTGTCCATCCCCGACAGCATATCTAGGGTAGTTGTCTCGAGAATCCCTCCAACCTCCACCGTAGCACCCGTAGCCTCAGCCTCAGCCTCAGTCTCCATCTCCACCCGTTGCCTAGCCTCACCCCGAGACCGAGCCAGCTGCTCCTTCAGGAAGGCGATCTCGTCAGCCCGAGATTGCAGAAGTCGTTGTGCCTCAACCTCTTTCGCCTCGAGCTCGGTCACCCAAGTCTCCAATTGCCCCACCATATCCGGGACATCTTGCAAACACATTTAAACGTTAGGAAAATACGCCAACAGCCTAGAAAACCACTTTAGTCACATAAACTCACCGATCGAGGCCTCGAGGTGTCACGGGAAACCCTCGAGGCATAGACCCGGAAGCAGTTGGCGGCCTGCCACAACCGCTGATGGCAAGCTGATGAAACCTAAAAGATGAAACCATAGAAGTTAGGTAAACCGACCCTAATTCTTAGAACCCAAGCGAAGAACGAAAACCAAAATCTCACCTGTTACACCCAGTCAGCCATTCTATCCCGGCATCCATTTCCTCGGCAGAACACGGGGGGAGAGGCTCGGTGAAGGGTATCCTAGCCGCGTCCACCCTAAGTAGTGTCAGGGGAAAATCTGGGGGCTGGATTTCATCAGCCGGGTCGGCCAGCTGACAAGACAACAGATTGGTCGGTCAGACGGCAAAGAAACAATAAACCGTAAAGCAAACCTAGAACCAAAATTAGAACCTCACCACGAGGCGATACCAAGCTAACTGCCAGGTGACGTGAGACAGATATGAGGCACCAGGCACCAAGAGTGTATCGTCTCCCTCTCCGTCCCTATCCTCGAGGACCTCTGCGGCGGTCGGTGGTCTGAACATGGTCTGGGGAGGATCAACCGGTAACCTAAAGTCGTCATACAGATACTGACGCACCAACCGCTCGCCCAGATACCAAACTGGACGGAACACCGCAGAAAGGAGCATCCTCCTATAACTCCGCGGCCTCAGCTCTACGGCCACATACTCCGGTACGCCCTCATAATCGGCCCAAGGACGGGCCGCAAACTACACAAACAAAACCAACATCCTAGTAAATCCCGAACCTTGGGGGCTATTGAGCAAAATAAGCCATAAAAAAAAGAAGGAAACTTACATCTTCAACGCGTAGCTTGTTAACTAACGCATTCTCCGTCGGGTAATGGCTGATTGTGCTCTTAGGCTGAGCAAGCCTCCACTCGATCCCCGCCGAAAATCTCTTTGGGTGCACCCGCACCGTCTTAGGTGCCAAACACGGGAAGTAGGAGTAGATCCAAGCCTGCAACAAACCCATAATACACTTAGCAACACTAAGCCAAAACCAAATAGGAATTCAAAATACAAAGGAGAGAATAGTAGCTAACCTCCAGTATGAGGCCCGGACCCACAATGGGCACAGCCAAGGCCGACTCTATCACCAGCGGCCTCACCATGATTTGCAGGCAGCGAGTCATCTCCACGAAAGCCGCGGTCACCCAATCGTAGCGCCCTAACTGAGTCAGCTCAGCTAGGAAGGACAAAATCCTAGTGCTGAACCTCTCGCCCTTGTCCGAGAAGTGGGTCGACCCTAGGAAGTACCACAACCACAACCGGGCATCCTGCTCCGGCGTGTTGGGTTCCCGACCCTCCAGCACCGCCACTCGCTCGAAGTGGTCGGTGATATAAGAACTCACCAAAGCATGAGGCGTACTATATGCCTCACGCGGTAAACAATCCCCGATGAGGCCCCGCACCTCATCGCTATCTAGACTAGGGCCTTCGGCAGCCCACCTAATCTTATCCGGACCCCAGGGCAGACCGCTAATCATCCTAAAATCCTCCAGGATCATCCCGACCTCCTCAAAAGCCATGTAGAAGGTCGAAGTAGTATCGTGGAAGCGATCTATCATCGCTCTAATCACCATAAGGTTGCACTTAGTCTTGCAACCCTCCAATCTAACCCACTGCTCAATTACGTGACCTAGAGCGGTCCCTCCGATAATTCCCTTTACCGCGGGAGTCAGCTTCTGAAAATAAACCTCGAGGCACGTAGTAAAGCCCGAGAAAGTCCTCATCGGACCTGGGGACTGCAAACCAAGACAACGCTAGGATGAACAAGACAAATCTAGCCTAACCCAAGAAAAAATAATAGCAATAATAAATCTGAGGCATAACCAATAAACACAAATAGAACACTCACCAGGCCCCGCAAGATGCGGTTAGAAATGTGACGGTCAAGGTGAAACATCAGCTGATGACCATCCCAATCACGAGCCCACTCAGGATCTTCGTAGACAACCTCCTCGTTCTTCGGTACAGGAACCGGAACGTGAGCCCTCCAGGGAATCGTCTCCGACAGCTTACGCTTCTTCACTCTATCGAATTCAACCTCATTAATAGTCTCGGGATCGCGACGCTAGGACGAGATACTCCTATGTCTCTTGCGAATCCCTCGAGGAGTCTGCGAACTAGCCCCGGCAACCTCCACACTAGCACTAGCACTAGCACCAACCGAGGAAGTTCCCTCGGGACGCTCGGTATCATCTCTAGCTATAAACAAAACCAAAAACAGAAAAACATAACCCTAGTCAGGCTAAATCAGCTTAAACAGGTCAAAATAGGGTTAAAATTTTGGATAAAGATATCAAAATTCTGCAAAAGCCGTTAGCACCCATTTTTGATCCCGGTCACAATGGAAGTGGTTTCGGGAAAATCCGGCATCGTTACGACACCTTTTGGTTCGTCTTAAGACACACAAAACCTTACGGAGAGCCCTAGGAGCCGTTCTAGCCCATAAGAACCGACAAGGAATTTACCCACATCCTCACCAACATATTTGAACGAGATTATGCAAAACAAATACGGGAATAATCGAGAAACGATCCTTAACCCTAGCATTACAAACACATTCCCTTAAGGAGCGATCATCGCACCTCGAAAACCTATGTCAAGCTTATAACTAACTTAACAAACTCTAATCGACCCTAATTCAACAATGGAACCAAGCACAAGCATCAAAAGTTAACGAATCAAAAAACCCCCAAATCAATTTTCTAGGTTTAAAACAAACAAATAATCAATCAAATCAAGCAAAATTGACATTAAACAAGTAAAGAACACTAACCCGGAGTCGACATTGTCGTAAATAGCGGAAATCGAAACAAAACTTGGCAAGAAAAGTCGAGAAGTCGAGGTTGGGGCGAGGGGGACGACGCGTTTGAGTGTTGTGAAATAAAACAATCGCCCCAATTTTCGTTTACTTAAACAGACCCGAACCACGAAAACACGACCGCACCAGCTGACGCGGCTGAGTCCTAGCACGCTGAGGGCTAGGCGCCTGAAGACCAGTTCGCAGACAGATGCGCGTCTGAGCTGCCCGGTACAAACTAAAGTAAAGCAAACGAAACTCTAAATTCGACACACGTAAAGTACACGCCTTTTAAGACAAGCAAAATAACAATGACGAAGCAATTACTAATCAACATCGACGAAACACGCTCAATAATAAGGCAAACATCAGAACCGCGCTTAACCTAAACACTGCACCCGAACGTGTAACAAAGCAATCCAAACCAAACTAATCTAAAAAAATTCTAAACAAATCTCAACTGCATAAACAAACCAAAACAAAAGCAAAAGCAAGCCCAAACAGAATAAGACAAACTCGCAAAACAAAAAAACTTTTAACTAAAACGAATAAACAAACAGCAATTTTGCCCGAGGGATCTAAGATCCCGGAGGCACAGCATTTTGCCCGAGGGATCTAAGATCCCGGAGGCACAACATTTTGCCCGAGGGTCAGAGTTATCCCGGAGGCACAACATTTTGCCCGAGGGTCAGAGTTATCCCGGAGGCACAGCATTTTGCCCGAGGGTCAGAGTTATCACTTTGTTTTTGTCCTAGGAGTCGTAAGCATCCCAAAGACGATCGCTCGAGTGGAGACAGACGCCCTCGAACGTTTTGTTTCATCAAGGGTTCACAAGCATCCCAAAATATACTTGTGCAAATAAAAGATAGCACAAATGAGCATCCATTGCGCTTACACTTAATGCGTCGCTAGCACACAGAAACACTTAAAATTAAACAAAACCTTTAAAATAAACAGAAGAAGACAAAGTGCGCGCGCCCAAAGAATCAAGCAACGGCCCAGGCCCAAGCAAGCAACCGCAAGCGAAGACGTCAGGTATGATTTCTAAGCTATGGCTGGCGAGCCTCAACACGTAGTCCACTGGACTTAAAGCGACCCGACCGGACAGCCACCAGGTCGTAATCTTCGATTGACCTGGGCGGTTATACTTTGACTTTCGCGTTGTCCAAGCCTCAGTCAAAGTGGGGGCTTCTGTAGACACCCAGATTTGGACCTGGTGGCTGCAGAAGTGCTCAGCAAACACCCGATGACGATAGGACTGCAACGCGACGCGAGTTCGCGATGTTTTAAGATAGTTTTTCTATAGAACAAATCAAATAATTACTCGGAAAAATTAAAACTAACATGATGGCAGCCTTAGTCGTGTCGTTACGGTCGCATAGACACTAATTAGAGTCAATTCTGACACCGGGACCCCGAGTCGGCCCCGAAACCCGAACCGAGTCAGCACCGCGCCAAGCGAACCTCGGGATGCACACCCGAGGCCCACAATGATCACGGCGCTAGGTCAAGCCGCGGGAAACCTTAACACCCAAGAAATGTATTATACACCTGTCTCACGGTTTTGGAAAGTATCAAAACCGTATCCTCAAAATCCCAACCGCCCCCCTCTACACGCCTTGGTCTCCCCACGCCTTAGCCCAGGCGCCTGAGTCCTGGTGCGCCCCAGCTCAGGCGTCCATATGGGCGACGAGGGCCGAAAACACCTATAAATACCCCCCTTCACGCCCTCATTTCGACACACCTCATTCTTCTCTTCTCCCTCTAAACTCTCGCTAAGGGCTCGACACCCAAGGCAAACGATCCACTCGATCATAGTTCCGATAAAAGCAACATCAACGCTACTCCTCACCTTCGAGCACCCCACTCGATACCGAAGTGCCTGTGATCGACTAGCTCAAAACTAGTAGCGAAGCTCTGTCGGATTAGCCACATAACTTGTCCTCAGTAACAAAGCTCTGCCGAAATAGCCGCAGGAAGGGTAAACGGTAACGGAGCTCTGTCGGAGTCACTGGTCAAGCTAGGAGGATCCGCCTGTTGAAACAAAACTTTCCATACTTGCACTTTTTCTAATTATGCACTACGATAACTCTAGATGTGGACACTAGGTCCACAAGCATCTACTAAAACACGTAAACGTCCCAACTTCAATCACAAGTACTAAAACACACTAAATAGACCCGAGTAATTCCGAGATCCGTTCTCAACTATCTATGCATCGAGTCCCGTTTAGTGTACACTCCGAGGGTGCAACTCCTCACAACGTGATTTACTTACATTCGCATTTGCAGTTTTTCGTATGATTTATTCTTTTATGACCTTATAATCGCATGCTAAATCACCTAACTCGGAATTCAAAATGTAAAACAACTAAAACTGAACAAAGTGATGGTCGGGTTCCATATTAGTTCGGGTGCTCGCCTTGTTAGGTTCGACGCATCTCTATTAATAGCGAACCGACGCATCTTAAGCAGAATACCAGGTAAGTTATATCAAGAGAACGACTAATATCCGTATTATCGCTTTAAAACTGATTTGCTAATACCACACGTTGAAAATCGGGTCGGTCCTACGCGGGCGCGCGCGGGCCACCGGGCGGTGCGGACGGACGTCCACACCTTCTCTCCACACAAAAAAGAAAAACCCCCAAATCCAACCCCTAATTGATCACTATCACAGCAACTACCTTATCCTTCTATTTCTTCATCCTTGCTGAAGATGGGGCTATTTTAGCCTCATCTCCGGTCATTCAATCATTCTACACATTTGGTCAACCAATTTGATCCGCTTCCCCACTGATTCTGTGTGTTAGGGTTCCTTCCCCGCCTCTCGTTCCTTCGTCTTAGGTATGATGTCGGTATGAGTTTAGTTGTGCCCAATCTCTTCCGATCGTCGTCGTCTGCCTCCTTTTCACCCTCCCGTCGGTCGTGTCTTCGGCGGCCTTTGCCCGGATGTCAGTCGTGTCGTTCCGGGTTTCCTTCGCGTACTAGAGGTGATCCCCTCTCCCCTCGCCTCCTTCCCCCTTCTCTAGTATGTTGTTGATTTGTCTGTTTTGTTTTTTCTTGTTTTTCTTGTTTGGTCTCGGGGTTATCTTGCATGGCTCTGGCTAGATGTTCCCATCTCCCCTCGCCCCTTCTCCCACCGTAGCCCTATGTAAGATTGTCTGGGATTTATTATTTTATTGGTTGTTTTAGGTCTAGGGTTTTGTCTTTCGTCTGAGTCCGTTGTTGGTGCTTGGTTCTGAAGATCGGTCTTATCGTTCTCTTCGGGTGGGTTTGGATCGGACCCTGTTTCTTTTTCCGTCTTTTTATGTTTTTTCTCTTCCTTGTCGTGTGCGGTGACCAGCTCCCGATGCATGTGATCATTGTACTGTGGTTGCTTCTTGGTGTGGTCTTCTTAGTTGTGGAGTAATTGGTGTTTGGTTGACCCGGAGCTAGGTCGGATTTGGATGTTGTGTGGTTGGTTGTGATGGTGGATTCCCATCTTACACAATGATGCATCTTTATTTTCTGTTGCCGCATTTTTTATTCACAATAATCTCCGTTAAGAGTCTATGTTGTAGTTTAATTGTCCTTTTTGGAGTAAGTTTGACCCTCGGACGTTATGGGTGTGTTGGTTCTTTTCTAGACTCCTTTTCTAGAAAGATGGTGTTTTATATGAAGGTTATTGGCGAGCGCAGACTCCGTTTTGTCGTTTTGCTCTTTGATTTGCTGGCCTTGTTCTAGGCGTGTTCGACTATCAAAATGCGGGAGTTTTTACTCCACTGATGACAGGTCCTCCAGGCTTGTTTTCCTCCTTTCTCTTCTATGTCTTTATGGCGTACGTGCATTTTGTGTGTATCAGACGTCCTATCAGTGATTTTATGGAGTTTACAACTTGGACAATGCTATGGTGGATGCTAAAGTTCGTGTTCTTTCTACTGATCTTCGGCAGCATGTTTTGGTCCTTGGACTTTGTAGCTTCCTCGTTTTTTGGCGTTATTTAAGTTTATTTATGTTCTTGATGTATTATGTTTCCCCCCGATCCCTTAATAACAGTGAACACTTTACAGTGTTGACTCTGAACTTGTTGTAGGGTGGTTATGACTTTGCTAACAAAAAAAATATACATGAATATAATATATAATCGTATTAAGTATTACTTTGAGTAATTACGATCATATTACAGAGATATTAATCATAAATTATGTATGATTATATACGAATTTCTGAAGAAATTTATAATCTTATCACTAAGTTTAAAAAAATAGAAATAAAACTTATTTATTTTTAGTAAGTGTGGGTCGGGTCGGGCCAATATTTGGCCAAATTCGTGACCCAAACCCAGCCCAAAAATACTTCGGACTTTTTAGGGCCAACCCATGAACTTTTTTGGGCCATAATATAAGGCACAAGCCCTTTAAAAAAGTGGGTCAGGCCAAGCTTGGCCCATTTGATCACCTCTAAATCGAATCAGTCATAGAATTTGTAAATTTTTAATATTTTTTGTGACTCCATGAGTTGTTGAATGCCATTGAATTATCAAAATTTTGAAATTAAGAATGAAGTAGAGAGAAGTCAGAGAGGAGAGAGAAGGTGAAATCCAAAAGAAAAAAACCCTAACCCTTCTTCCCTAGCCGCCGCCTTACCTCATCTCCCTCTCCCTCACCCACCCACCTGGCCGGAGGTATGGTCGGTTGTGCCTACCTCCGGCCAATCAGTCCAGATATCTCAACCCTTTGCCCGATCCCAGATCCCCCTTTGTCTCAGGTCGCCGTCGCCGTCGGAAATCACTTCTAAGTGTTTGTTTTCGTCTTGTTGTTGGTCCCATTAAGTGGCGTTGGTCCCCTGCCCCCCCTGCCGGTCGTCGCCGTTGTTGTTGTCGGCCGCCGCTGTCGGTCGTCTTCATGTCGTGCTCTTGGCCTGACCGGCTCCTTTCGATGCTGTTCGCCGGAGGATGTCTCCCCCCTCCCCTCGCCCCCTCCCCCATCCTTCGGTGGTTGTGTCTCCAAGGTCGATTTTGTTGGTCTCTTTTATTTTTTCGATTTTACTGTCCTTTCTTTATGATGGTTTGGTAGTGGGCTTGTTCTCAGGGTGGTCTCCTCTCTTTTTAGGTGGGTTCTCTCGTTTCATTGTCTTCAGCTTCTTTTGACGGTTTCCTTGCGTCCCTGCTGACGGTTTTCTGGATTTGGTCTTGGGTTCTAAGTTAGAATGACTGATTGTGGGTGGGTGTTGGTGTTTGGAGTGTGATCGGGCTTTTGGCTTCTTCCTCTTTTGATGCTTCAAATAATTTTAAGTCTTTTATTTGTCTTAGTAGTTGGTATTTTACTATTTTCAATAAATCTCCCTCGTGGGATCGATCGTAGCTTTGTCTTTTTAAGTTATGTCGTTCAGGTTGGTAGCAATAATGGCCATTGTCAGTTAGCTATTGTTATGGCTCTTGTGTGTTCGATGTGGGTTGCCTTCTTCAGAAGACGACGCTCCTTAGCGATCCGGGATAGGAGTTTGGTTGAAGGATTCTTCGTGCTCTCCGTTCTTTCTCTTAGCATCCTAATTTTATCAAACTGTTGGTTTTATGATCCAAGGATTCGATCTCCCAGGTGTAGGAGTCTTTACTCCGCCGAGGGCAGACCTCGGCGTCTCGCATCTCATCTCTTCTTTCTATGCTCTTTTCGCAAGAGCGTAAGTGCACCTGGTTCTTCGCACCCTGAAGCTCATTTTCTTTGACGGTTTCGGAAGGTTAGCTGTGTTGATGCAGATTGTATTTTTGGTCGTGACCATTATTCCGATGTTCACAATCCCATCTTTGTGGACCCCCGACGCTTTTATCCTATGTTTTATGTTTCTTTAAGTTATGTTTTCAGGCTTAATAAAGGTTGTAACATGAGTTCTGAGAACTCAGACGTTATGTAATCGTCGATGTTTTTACCGCTGGCAAAAAAAAATTTGAAATTAATTGTCACTTTACCATTTATTAATAGATACTACTCCATACAAGTATACAACCTTAATCGTTGAGGTGGCAAATGGGTCGATAGGATCAAGTTATGTTTTGTCGGCTCATTTAGGATTTCCATACGTTTTGGGTCGATTCAATTTGGGTTCAAGTCGTTTCATTATAAATCAATTCGGTTATAAGTTATTTCAAGTTGAGCTATTTTTGGGATCAACGTTAAAACACTTTATTAATTAGGGGCACTACTCATTGATGTCCTCGTTAAATAATCCTTTTTTTAATATACATCACAACTTGTCACAATCACAGATAACGAGGGGCAGCTTGGTAGTAAATATCAGTAGGAGACGTATGGTCCCCTTAAAATGCCACCCCCACCCCACGACTTGCTATCCAAGACAGTGAGAGAGTTGTTTCATTGACCGTACCCCTCGCTGTCTAGAATACAAAGAATAGCAAAGGGTAGATGTTCCAAAACATGCACCCAAAAATGATGAAGTGAACCTCATTTTTTGTAATTAGATTAAGTTTGAGTCCATTTAAGAAAAATATTCAATTTTGCATGCCATTACTACAAGGTTTCACATACGCGAAAGTATCGATTGACCCCCATAACTCTACCCAATTGTGAAATTAAGCCCCCTAAGTTTCAATTGGAGTAATTTAACCCCATAAGTTTAACATAATGTAAACATCAACTCCAACCAATATCTCACCATTATCTCTCCAATATCTCATTCTAATTTCTCAAAAACCTACAAGTATACATTGTATATTAAAAACGGTTTTTCTAACGTGTGCCCACTAGGCACACGTTAATAAGCTAATTAAAGCAACATTAACATAGATATCGTCTAAGTATGGTAAATAGAACTTAATATTTCAATTTATCATGATAATATTCATGTAATTGTTGCTTTAATTAGCTTATTAACGTGTGCCCAGTGGACACACGTTAGAAAAACCGTATTAAAAAAACAACTATACTTATTAGTTAATACGTGTACTGTGCTCAAACCAAACCCACTCACATTCCCAAAACTTCATTTCACCATTTCTTACATCTACTTTTGCTCAACTCATTACTTCTTTTGATCTTCTTCTTCTTCTTCAATACTGTAAGATTTAAGGAGTGATTTTATTTTCCTCAATCTTCTCCAAACGCGGAAAATAGGTAACATTTCTTTTCTTATACTCCGTAGTAATTAATTTCTTTCAATCTCAGTCAATATTTAATCTTCTGTAATAGAGATTAAAAATTAATCAAAATGTAACCGAGATTAGGGGTGTAGCATTGGTTAATCAAAACACAATAATTGTCTCTAAAAAAACTTCTCTTATTGTAAAATCCAAATGTTAATAACTGAAATTCAAAAAAATGTTAATAACTCAAGTGTTAATAATCCCCGGATTTCATCATTGGCTGTGATGTTAGTTTTTTTTGAAGTGATATCAAAAGTAGTTGTATTTCCTTTTTTATGTTTGTTGGGAATTTTTGGTGAGAAATTAAGATGAGATATTGATAGGTGAGATATTGGATGGAGTTGATGTTTACATTATGTTAAACTTATGGGGTTAAATTACTCCAATTGAAACTTAGGGGGCTTAATTTCACAATTGGGTAGAGTTATGGGGGTCAATCGATACTTTCGCCGTTTCCCATATATTGTCATGTAAGGTGTGTAATTGTGATGTCATAATCATGATTTTCATGCCATTGATATGATGTTTCTCATAATTCGTCATGTAAAACTGTTTTTTTAGAGAATTAGAGGAGTATACGGTGATTTAAAACGATCTACATGTGAAAACATCTGAGCTTGTTATTTTATTTTGCTTATGCACCTACTTTTGAGTCCCAAAAAAAAAGACACTAAATAAGAAAGTTCTCCGTCACAAAGTTCCTCCCGTTCAAATAAATGCTTATATGTTTCACAACTTTAAAAAAAGAAAAGTAAAAAGCAAGTACATTATTGGTAAATCAAAAATGTTTTATGGATCCATCTAAGTCAAAGTGAGTAAAAAGCAATGATATTTTGTATAAATAGATGAAAAATAAGAATATACACTATACTATGGTAAAACGTACATCTAGTCTCTTGTAACGGGCTATCCGTCGTATCATTCTTATGGGTTAAATGTTACTCGAGTACTCATTTAACTCGATTATGATAAAACATTGTTTCTAAGGAATATGATTGTTTTTTTTGTCTTTTTCTATTAAATAGATTAGTAGTTGACCCATTATTATACTCCGTAATATAATGATGGATACCTCCGCCACAAACAATAATTTCTGTAAGGTAAAAGATTTTACCAAAAAGGGATTGTAAGACTTTGATTTGAAGATCCGTTTATATAGCAAGTGTAAAACTTTGTTTCGATAGGCCAAAATGAAGTATATAAAACACACATCCTCTTTCAAAACGGAGATATATATGTCGTAAACTTATAACGGGTGTATATTAAAAAGAGTGAGATCAGAGGGGAGGAGAGGAGAGGAGTCAAAAATATCCACTTTGATCATCCCCTGCTACTATCTTACAAGGCCCCCCTTTATTGAAGCTAATAAGGATTCTGTATTCCTCTTTCCCTCTTCTCTTCCTCTCGCTCTAACCTTGCTTTACTTTAAGTAGCTACTTAAGTACACCCACACACCCCCCCTCCCTCTCCCTCTCCCTCTCCATCCCTTAATTACACTACTTCTGTTTCATTCCATCTCTCACAATACAAAACCTCACCTCGCTCCACTAAACTAATTATTAACTCCCCTCATTCTTCACTATATATAATCTACTCCCTATATATATTCCCTCCACAATTCACTTGCTTCCATTATTTTCCAACAATAATTAGTAGTCACGTTCAATTCCTGGCAGGTAATTACTCGTATATCTTTAATATAATACGGAGTATGTACTAATTTGCAAGTTGATTATTACCAATTCCAAGAAGACGGGCTAGCTACGACACTACCTTCATATGACGCTATCTCATTCATTTCTGGTAATTAGCAGGTACATACATACGAGTGTAGTAGATAACGTGATGGAAGTATCCAAGGAAAAGGGTGATCAACAAGTAGTAGTCGTGAGTGCTGCCCTTGTAACGTCGCCTACTAATCCAAACCACCTCGTCCTTCTTGATGATCAGGTTACATTATTTTGTTACTCACGTTTTTCGTCACCTCTGCCTTGTTAACCACTCCTTATCCTACACTTCATTCTTACTCACGTTTTTCGCATGCCATCATATTAGTATATAAGTATTTATATTAATATACTCTACATTTTAGCGTAAGACTGGTCCATTTTACTGAAAAAAAGCAAAACATTGATTAAAATAAAGCCTATATTCACTCTAGCTAGGAATTCTTACTGTACAGTTTAGCATACATTTAGTTGACTTGGAATAAACAATGTGCGATCACATGAGGCCTGATAGATACCATACATTTTGAGTTTGCCCTTTGAAATCGTGTTTTATGGTTATCATTCATTCTTCTTTGCGGCGGGATAAGATAAGTACGATTAAGAAAACATAATACGTAAGGAATATAATGGTAAATAATCGTCTTTATACTAGGTAGCATCGACACGGACACAGACATGTATCCGACACATGACACGGCGCTCTAAATTTTGTAGGATACGGACACGCGAAAAAAAAAAAAAAAACATTACATATATTTTTAAAAAGTGTATTTGGAGATTTATATATCCAAAATAAAGGTTGGGTTAATTGCAATATCACAATTATCATAAAATAACAAAACAAAAAATTAAGATCTTATAAAGTTAAGTTTAATTTCAAATCATAAAAACTACTCCCGACGAAATTCTATTATTGTCCCACTTTTTTTAGGCCATCAAGGTGTGGTTCACGTTTACTCTTTCATTTCTCTCTCTTCTTCCTTCTTTTTTTAACCACTCATTTTTCTCTTCCTTAATTTTCATCCCAAAACCAAATGGGACAATAATAGAAACTCGGAGAGAATAATGTAAAATAGACAAATAGTTGTACTCCAATATTATAATTAGATGGCGGCTGTATATGTTTTACCATGTTCAGATTTAGAGGGGCTCGTAGTATTAGTGTACTAGGGGCAACAAATGCTAGTGGACTTATTAGTAGTAACTGAGTGTGTTATTATCATGGATCTAGGTAGTTATATCAGGTAGCTACGCTCTTTATTCCCTTTTTAAATGACTTTATTAATTTTTACTTGGAGTTTTTTATTCTTTCCAACTTATTTTCAGTTGTATCAATTAAATTCTTTTTTTTGGTATAGTTAGCTTAAATTTTGCTTAGCTTACTTAATTCATATAAATTGCATTGAACTCCATTAATAGGGCTAGTGTCTACTTCTCTTTAGACTAAAAACTACACAAATTCCTCTTTTGTGACGGAGATATCTGTCACAAAAAAGTGACGGACCAAATACATACCATTTGAGGGAAAAAGACAAAAGTGAGGTTGGTGGGACCTTTGTCCATTTTCCCTCAAATGATATCTATTTGGCCCGTCTTAAGCTTGCGACGGATATATCCGTCGCAAGAGAGATCAACTGAAAAAACTATACCCTCTATGGCTCTATGTATTTAATAATAAACCATTTGTTAGAAGTCACATAAAATCAAGATTTTCAAGTTTGGAATATAAACCATGAAGTTGCGTATTTTTTCCGAATATTTATTTGAAAATTCATAAATTTGCCTTGCATGGGTTTAACACTATTGACCGTGAAATTGGCAATAATAAAACCATAGAAGTAGCTTTGTGAGCTGCACAAATCAACACTGAAACTATTAAGAAAAATCATCTTGTGTCGATCTGTATTATACTGAACCGTCTTATGATAAGTTTAATTATGTTTAATCTAACTTGATTATCGGAATTGAAAGAAGATGATTAATCCGTAGGAAAGAAGGAATGTAACAGTCGATCGCAATTGTTGAATTGAATCCTTGATTTATTGTTAAATAATAAAAGAAATGGAACCCACAAAACGCACGCTTGTTGAGTTGTTGTATGTAAATATGTATATGTAATATTGTATGATATCCTTCCTCGGCCTTCTCCGTATCTTCTTTCGCTCAGTCACACACTCATTATATATTCAAAATAAACACATGGAAACATCTTTAATCTTTTAGCAACCATGCGTTGATTTCATCGTCCCTCCCTTTCTTTTTCATGTAATTCAACTCTTCCTACTAATGCAACATAATTACCCTACCTTTCCTGTCTAAGGGCTCGCTTGGGATGGGGTTAATTATTAAGGGGGTAATAGAGCAAAAATGAACTAGAAATGGATGAACTTGTTGTTTGATTGTAACATTTTATAGTGTAAAAGAGATACGAGGGGGGAATAATTACCCCCATTGGGGGTAATGCATTACTTGGGGGGAGAGGGGAGTAATAATTCCCCCCTAAATAAGCTATACTTCCTTAATTTTCTCCATTCCCGCTTAATATCATCACTACTTTCCATCATTTTCTAGTTCATTTTTGCTCTATTACCCCCTTAATAATTAACCCCATCCCAAGCGAGCTCTTAGTCTTATTATTGTTAAGGCGGAGATACATTGGATTGTAGATCCCATGTTCGATCCTCTCTTTGTTATTTGCTGAGGTCTCTTCCCATGTGTGTGAGGGAGCATTGTCTCAGTCCCCACATCGATAGAAATCGTAGAAAGAGACTAGTTTTATTCAATAATACAAAATCTTTATATAGACAACATACTAATTAAGATACAGTATACTCCTCAAATTTACCATAATATGTATGCATCTAACCTGGCCTAGCTAAGGTTTCTATCACCTCAAATTGACCTACTACGTTACTCTGTGTTACCTACTTGGCTTGGATAGATTATGAAATAGGTGTAATTAAGATTGTGTTCTCTTAAATTGGTATGTGGGACATTAAACTTTGTTTTCATTTTCCCCAAAAAAGACAACAATGCAAGTAGGTGTTTTTTGAATGATGAAACTAACTCTCATGCTTGCTTAATCACACTGAAGTAGGAGTATATCATTCCGGCCTTCTTACTTTTTGAGTTTTGACACTCATAAAAGCTTCTTTATACCCTTCTCACATTCCACGCCTTCCATGCAATGCATCACTAACCAACCACCTACCAGAATTTACTGAAAAAAGAAGAGCAAAATATGCGTCATTGAAAGCTAAAGCAACTAACCTTTTCTCAATTGCAAAATAGAGCGTGGATCCATGTTAATATTGGATTGGACGGAAGATAATACTTCCTCTAACTTTCTATCTTCTTTCTACCCAAAATGGCACAAGGTTTTTTGGTTGGGTTAAAATAATGAAAAAAAGGAGGTATGAGTTGTTAATGAAAGTAACGAAAAATAATGAAATTAGTGTATAAATAATAAATAGATTAAAATAATGAAAAAGTACAAACAAATAAGGAAATAAATTAAATGGGAAAATGATAGAAATTTGGATGGTAAATGGGAAGATGATAGAAAGTTGGAGGC
This sequence comes from Agrostemma githago, assembly GCA_958450325.1. NCBI lineage: Eukaryota > Viridiplantae > Streptophyta > Magnoliopsida > Caryophyllales > Caryophyllaceae > Agrostemma > Agrostemma githago. The sequence continues at coordinate 9,324,550 of OY288239.1, forward strand.
GGTATTTTATTTTAGTACGTCTCAATCATTTGTTTATCTTTTTTATATTGAGATTGTTTTTTGTGGATAATTTGATCATCAAAGTCACCAAAGTCCATTTCTCATCCAATAACATCAACAACAAATGGTCACCTCCTCAATCCCTCCCCTTGAACTTTGAGTGATTGGAATGGAGTGACTAGTGTGTACTCTTTAGCATATACGGAGTAACATTGTGTATTAAATTTTACTTCTCAAAAAGAAAGTGACAAAAATGCGAGGATTACACATCCCTATGCACTCTTACATGTTGAATAGTAATTCGGTCACACATTCTTCTTTGTAATAGATTAAACATCACTCAAATATATAGATAAAGATTAGCCATTAACTACTTTGAAGACATTTATTTTTTTTGTATTATTTTCTTACATATGATATATGATCGGTCATAAATTTGTAACGGATATACGGATGAGAGGATTTAGAAGCGTGTGGTGGAATGGGGCCGGGTGGGAGAGTGATGATTGTTGGTAGAGAAGCGATTGAGTTTGATCCCAAGAATTCCGGGGCAGGATGGAGTGAAGGGTAGTGACTTTGTGGAACACATGTGTTGATACTGGGCCATAAATAAGAAGCTTCTTTGGGCCCTTCCTTTGGATCAATTGCAATCACGCATGCGCAGCCTCCCCAACCCCAACCCCAACTCCAACTCCCCAATCCTCTACAACTTGCTTCTTCCCTTTTACTCGTACTTTTCCTAAATCTATTTTCAATGATAATATTATAATAATAGCACTAAATTAGACACACATGCTCACATACATATACTTAACCACTACAGGACTCTATGTACCATGGTAATACTTTCTCCAATTCGTAGATTATAATATTCCTCACAAATTTTATAAAATGTTGCGAACTGTAAGAATTGGAGGTAGCATGGTATACCTAACAAATTAGAGTATAATAAATTCATCACTCATTACAACTTACAACTACTTACTTACCTAAATACTTCCCCAATCCGTCACAATAAGAACTACTCCCTCCGTATCTATAGGTTCGTCTACTTTCAATATAATACTCCGCCCATATATTAAAAATAGTGGACAAACATATAGATACGGAGGGAGTAGTATCTATTTTTGCTTTGGAGTAGTGTGTCACTCAATAGTTATCTATTTTCATTTTTTGTAAGTTTTAATGGATTATCGTTCATGTGTGCAAAGTGGGATGATGTGTGTTTTATATGGTCTAAAATCACTCTCCTTTCCTTCCTTGCTCTTTGTACCTAATGCAATCGATAAAAATTGAATAAAATAGACAGAGTAATCTATTAAAGGTTAGACAATTCTAGGTAATATGATTGACTCATAGCAACAATAGCCACAAAAGTGACTCATATATAAATATAAGTATAACAAAATTGTGTTTTTGAGATGAAAGTGATGTATAGAAGAAAATTGATTAAAGACGTGAACTAATGCACAAGGTAGCAATTGCCAATTGGTCACTGTTATGGATTGGTTCATAATGGGATACAAATTGGGTCTACTTTTGGGTTGGCTAGAGGTGATGTTAAGTTTGTCGGGTTAAATAAAAAACAGGCAATATTTCAAGTCTGATTTCATGCGAGTATCAGACTACCTATCTACTCCCTCCGATTCACAAAGATGTTCCCCTTTGTTTAATATATGTGAGGTATTTTTTAATCAAAGGGGAAGATCTTTGTGAATCAGAGGGAGTATAAGAGATTAAGGGTGTTACCTATTGGTTAAAACTTGTGGTCATTAGTCCAAGGATCTTAGGTTCAAACTCCTGCAAGCGCGAACTTGTGGGAGTTGTATGACTTGAGACTATAATTCCCTCGTTCGTCAACTTGTGGGGTTGTATGACTTGAGACTATAATTCCCTCGTTCATCAAAAAAAAGTATGAGACTACCCGCAATTATCAATTTAGAAGTGAGGTTAAAAACACACCGTGTATTATGGAATAATTAATTACTCCGTAGTTACTGGGAATATAAATTACTCCTGTTTTTTTTTATATACTCCCTCTGTTTTTTTTTATAAGTCATTCTCACTTTCGAGACATTTCTTTCTCTCTTCAATTTCTCAGAATATAAAAATAAATATCATGAAATGTATACTCATTTAAAAGTTCTTTTCGTATGAAATTTTATGGTTTAATTTTTAAAAATTTTGAACTAATATATTTACATAAAAATAAAAGTCAAAGACTCCCATCGAAAAACCAAAACGTTATATACACTGATAGTATGATACGAAGGGAGTACGACGTTTTGGTTTATCAAGGCGTGACTTTGACTTTAATTTTTAGGAAAATATATTAGTCTAAATTTTTTAAACATTATACCATAAAATTCTTACGAAAAAAACTTTCAAATGAGTATACATTTCATAATATCTACGGAGTATTTCTTATGTTGTACTCGAGATATTGAAGAGAGAAAAAAATGTCTAAAAAATGGGAGAATGACTTCGTGTTAGACTAGTTTGTGGTTGGTTGAAGTCACAAATGATTTTGGCGTGGGTGTGGGTGTGGGCTAGGGATGGCAACGTGTCGGGTCTGGGTCGGATCCGCCCGGACCCGTAGTTTCAACCCTGGACCCAGACCCGACCGGACCCGAACGGGTCCAAAATTGTCAGACCCATACCCGAACCGGCCGGGTCTGGACCGGGTCCGTCTTATTTATTACGTTGTTGTATTTTTCATTGTTTCGATGGAAATTTCGTAGAAAAACACGAACTTAATTTCCAAAAAAAACTACGTAATGTCTTGAGTCATCCTTACGCATAAGATCTTAAAAAGTGTTTACAAACGACGCATAAAAAATGATAAAAAAAAAAAATATGTCTACAAGTCTCCCAATACAACCGGAACATCTCACAAAATATAACACAAAGTTCGTCTAAAAACATTCGTCACAAAGTAATTCATTAAAAAACATATTAAGTGATACATGATTAACTGCTCGGTATGTTTAATGAATTAAAATTAATTTTTTTTTTTAACGGGTCTACGGGTCGGGTCCGGGTCCCAAAATTCAGACCCGTACTGTACCCGAACCCGAATTTTTTGGGAGGACCCAGATCCGACCCATGCCCATCAGGTCTGAAAAATTTAGACCCAGACTCGACCCATTCGGGTCCAACCCACCGAATCTGGGTAGGGTCTTAGACCCACTGCCATCCCTAACATTGCGTGTGAGTAGGATGAAAGTAGTAAAATCCCAAACATTGCGTTCCTGGAATTGAATTTGGTTCTACTTTTGTGAGATGGATCAAATGTTTTCAGACTCGTTGATCTTGGTCTACAGTCCCATTCCCAGCCGATTATTATGCACTCATATTAGTAGGCATTCATGATTCATTATCCCCTCTCTCTTTGGAGAAAATTTGCGAGGAAACTGAAGTCACCTACCTACTAGGCTACTACTACTGCTGCTACTTTGGTAGTGGAGTAGTACTATCTTACCACTGATTAATTTATTCTTTCTTTTCTCAAAACAAGAAGAACAAAATCAGATACTCTCATATAGTCATATTCCTGCTGCATTTCTTTCTTATTCTCATGGTTTGTTATCTTTACTTGCGTTTCTCTTTTCTATCTTTATTACCCTTTTTGCCTACGTCATTCATAACTGCTCACCCTAAGGAGAAACAGAAACTAACTTTACACTCCTCATCTGAATTCTACTCCTACTTGTTTTTTCGTTGAAATTCAAGTGTTTCTTCATCTGGGTATGTGTTTTTTTTATTACAATTATTCGAGTCGTAATTTTGTGATTTGGTTAGTGTAATTACTCAGTTAATTGTGTTTATTTATGTGTTTATGCTGCTAAATATGGACTGCAATTTGATGAATTTCTTCATCTGGGTTTCCGTTTGTGAGCTACAAATGTTATTGTTTTGTCTTAGTATTGCAACTAGGTGTGTTTATGCAGTTAGCTGAGAATTAAGTCATGTGTGTATGTTTAATGTGCTGAAAGATGTTGGTTTTTAGAATGTAGTGATTGATGGCAACAGTTGAAGAAGCTAAATACTTTGTGTGTGTGTGTTCTTATGAATGTGCAGAAACTTAGGCATACGGCTAATAATAGGCAAGCTTCAGTTGAGATGGGGCAACTCAATGGAGCTGAATATGTCACTATCAACGAAGATCCGCCTTCCCCTACGGCTGCTAAATTTAAAAAGATTTCGGTACTGCCCCTTGTTTTCCTCATCTTCTATGAGGTTTCTGGTGGGCCCTTTGGAGTTGAGGATAGTGTCGGGGCAGCAGGGCCTCTCCTCGCTCTTGCCGGCTTCTTAGTATTTCCCTTCATATGGAGTGTGCCCGAAGCTCTTATTACTGCGGAGATGGGGACAATGTTTCCAGAAAATGGGGGTTATGTGGTTTGGGTATCGGCTGCGTTGGGAGAGTACTGGGGTTTTCAGCAAGGTTGGATGAAATGGCTTAGCGGTGTCATTGATAATGCATTGTACCCCGTTCTATTTCTTGATTACTTAAAGTCGGTCGTTCCCATGGTTGGTCAAGGCTATCCACGGATTTTATCGGTTCTGGCTTTGACATTTGCTCTCACCTATATGAATTACAGGGGTATGACCATTGTCGGGTGGGTTGCCGTTCTGTTGGGTGTCGTTTCCATCCTTCCTTTTATTGTCATGGCATTGCTTGCTATACCAAAGGTGGAACCTGCGAGATGGCTGGTTGTTGATCTTCATAATGTCAAATGGGGTTTGTATCTAAACACACTCTTCTGGAATCTGAATTACTGGGATTCAATTAGTACACTTGCTGGAGAAGTGGAAAACCCGAAAAAGAATCTTCCAAAGGCTTTGTTTTACGCCCTCATCTTTGTTGTTTGTGCCTATTTCTTTCCCCTTCTAGCCGGCACTGGAGCTGTTCCTCTTAACCGAGACCTTTGGGAAGATGGTTACTTTGCTGACGTGGCGAAGATCATCGGTGGGACATGGTTATGTTGGTGGATCCAAGGGGCCGCTGCAATGTCCAATATGGGAATGTTTGTTGCCGAAATGAGCAGTGATTCCTTCCAACTCCTGGGTATGGCAGAGCGAGGAATGATTCCTGAACTATTTGCCAAAAGATCTCGTCATGGAACCCCAATACTCGGAATTCTCTTCTCTGCCTCGGGTGTGATTTTACTGTCATGGTTGAGTTTCGATGAGATAGTGGCTGCTGAAAACTTCTTGTACTGTTTTGGAATGATTCTGGAGTTTATAGCATTTGTGTTGCTGAGGATCAAGCAACCATCTGTCTCTCGACCTTACAAGATCCCAGTAGGGACCATCGGGTCTATTTTGTTGTGCGTCCCTCCGACCATATTGATTTGTTTGGTTCTGGCTCTTGCATCTGTCAAAGTTATGGTGGTGAGCCTCATAGCTGTAACCATTGGGCTTCTGCTCCAACCTGCTCTCAAGTATTCTGAGAGAAAGAGATTGCTTAAGTTTTCGGTGACTTCTAGCCTACCTGAACTCCAACCGGATGTTCCTGTGAACAACCAATCATTGGTTCCGTAGCAAGCGGATATACCAGAAGTGTGGGAATCTAATTTTTCTAGTTTGAGATGCGCATTACAGTCTTACAGGTGACATGTACTCTATGTTTTAGTTTTTTGTTTCCACTTATGGTCTTCGTCCTGCTATTAAGCTTGTAGATTCTGGCTAGTGCTTGTAAATCATCTTGTTTTTATGGTGATGATCAATGGAAATTGGAAATCGGATTTCAAGTTACAGAAGTTGTCACATAACTTATTCTCAAGACTCGAGAGGGTGTGTCAAGATCACTTCAATCCTTTTCTAGTATGCTGAATTGCAACTGCTGAAGGTTCTGACATGATCATATTTTAGTTTATACTAGTGAAACTATCTGTTTTTGCTGGAAAATTTCTGTGTAGGATTGATGTGGATATCTAAATCCCAAGTTGTAATACATGGAGGAAAGTCAGCATTTTATATACTTTTTTTTTCTTTTTTTGAACTAATACTCCGAATTTCTGGGCTGAGGAGAACTCTATTTATAGAGTTTTGGTTCTGAACTTTCTAGTCACAAGCTCATTTATGAGTTTATTGGTGACATTGACCCAATTGATCTTCTTTTCGGGTTTAATGATCTAAATAAGCCAATTTGTAATCCGGATCGACCTATAATTCATTTACTCGGGGTAAAATAATTAAATTGAACTAAAATCACGTATTAACCCAAAATAATTAATTAATTTTATTTATTCGGCACTTTAATAAATTTTTAGTGCCTACAAATTGTTCCATCGGGACCTTGTCACGTACACCGTTTGGGTGTTCTGGAGTGACGAAGTCTCGAACATTTTTTGTTTTGACTTTGACTTGGAAGTCGGTGAGCACTGAACTTCTCATACAGGTAGCTCTACTTTTTTATCGTCACCTTGTCATTATCTGTGAGACAGACTGAATTTTACGTCACCCTGTCATTAGCTAACTTGGTGGATGTCCGATTGACCCGAATTTTCTCCTTGAAGATATAACGTCATCAAGACCTTAATATATCACCAAAGGCCAATTACAAATCTAGCAAGTACTCCGTATTTTCCATACGGTGATACGGATGCATAGATGAAATGGAATCCGACTTTACGATGCTAGAGAGATTAATTTAAGGAAAGAATTATGAGCTTCCTTAAATTCTATATTCACCTGGCTACAAATTTGCATGGAATTAGGTTTACTTAGCCAAAACCTACATCACAAAATCTTGGGAGAGACGGTCTCTCAATAACTTATTGAGAGACCACTCTTCAGTACCACTCTATGTTCTATTCGTACCTTTAAATGACAACTTTGTTTTGTACCTGTTTTTATAAAAAACATACCCTCTTTATATTTGTATACTCTTTTATGTTAATCGTATCTACACTACAAGGAAACAGACATTTACCAACCGATAGAATCGGTCGGTAAGCCTAAAAATCGGTCGGTAAAATGCATTACCGACCGATTTTGAAATAATGCCGACCGACAAAACATAGTCGAAAACTAAAGTCGGAAAATGAAATCCGCGACCGAAAATGCGGTCGGTAAATCACCGTCCGAATAACGGTCGGGAAATAACAAAAACGGTCGGTAAAAAGAATTACCGACTGAAATTATCGGTCGGAAACTCTATCAATACCGACCGTCCTATCGGTCGGCAAACAAATAATGCGGTCGGTAATTGTGTTTACCGACTGATAATTTCGGTCGGTAATATTTTCCGACCACACCTAAACCAGGAGCCCCTGGAAGATGTTTGGTCGGGAAAAGGCTAAGTCGGTCGGTAAGTCGGTCGGTAAGGCGGTCGGTATTTGACTTAATTACCGACCGCTAACGTCGGTCGGTAATCCTTAACGACCGATGTTTGACAGTACCTTGGTCAGTTTGGGCGGTCGGTGACGAGGAAAATCGGTCGGTAAATCCGTTTTTTCGGTCGGTAAAATTTGTTAAGGCCGGGGGTTATAGTGGTTTTGTTGTCCTCCAATTTGCACATACAAATCTGCATTCTTCCAACTCATTCAAACTACAACATCATTCACTTCAACCCCTTCATTCATTAACTTCATTCAAAATCCAACATCTTCACAATTCATTCACATAAAACATTCGATATCATGGACATAGCTTTCTAAAATGTTTAACTACTTAATTAAGAGATCAATACTAATAAAAGTGTAAAGAGTCTAAACAACTTGGAAGAAAAATAAAAGTTATCACAACTTAAAAGAGTTATCAATGAGAGGTTCAAGCTACACCTGAAAACCGACCCCAGCTCCCCCAACTCCACCACCTCCCGAATTATCATCATTCGGATTACGGACGTTATTGAAGGTAAACGGATTACAATTCTGAGTTTGTAATGCCGTGTTCAGTGCTGACATGAGCTGTTGTTGTTGTTGCATGAGCTCCCGGGTCTCTTCTCTGAAGCGCCTGTTCTCTTCTTTTTCCTTCTCCAAGGCTTCCAAGATCTTGTTTTGAAATGCTTCTGCCCGTTTTTCTTGTTGTACAAGAATACCGGGATGATACGAGCACGAAGCATTCCCCTTATTCTGTGCAGGGGGGGTGAAGTACAATGGGCCGGCGGATCCCACTCCGTATACATGGCCTTTTTTGAAGCCCCCGGCCGCTTCAAACCAAAGTTCGTCATCCTCTTTCTCTTTTCCCTCCTCCTCGTTCTTTTTCTTGAGTTCTTCAAAACGATCCTATTAGCAAACAGACAAAGGTAATGTTTAGGAAAAAGTTATAACTAATTTATTAAGGAATTTTAAGATAATCTCTATAATTAACTAAATTAACACTTACAAATGTAGCTTTTGCCTTCTGACTAGTATAAACCTTTTTACCCTCGACTTCCTTAGAATGTATGGTTTCTGCGAGCTCGGCCGCGCTGGGCCGCCTACCACCCAGTTGCTCCATCTACAAAAACAAATTAAAACTTACTATGCATAAACTTGGATCAATTATTACTATCATCTTAAAAAAAATATTAATAAAAACATTATGGAACATTTTAATATATTTTGTCATTACCAGCCTGGAAGCATGTTTAGTTGCCTTGATCGACCCCCCGTGGTGTGTAGGGCCAGGCTGAGCACAAGCTTTATTCGCCGCCGCTGTCTTAGATCTCTTCTGAAAAGCCTTTGTCTTCCGTCTCTCCAACAAGTCCTTGAAGACTTGCGGCACCATCCACCCCGGGCAATCTTTGTTCTTGCCATTCTTCAATTCACAGATGTCGTTGACGGTGTCCTTCAACCGTTTTCGTGCTTCGACGTCGTATCTCTCTCTAACTTGCTCTTCATCCTCGGGCTTCCATGAGCAGTAGCCCTGACATTGTGACCGATCATAATTTAATAATTACATATTAAGAAAATATTCAAATAACAATTAAAAGTTCATATAACTATATATATATATCTATATAGTTAGCAATATACTCATATAAATTAAAGTGAATGTATACCCTAAAATTGCCGAACCATTTGTCTTTGATCGTCTTCGGGGTCTCCCGGTAGTTCATATGCGGTTCATGGTAGAAACCCTTGAATGACTTCGTTACTCGTCTTACCACAGCGGAGTCATCAAACCTTAATCAAAACAAATAAAACAAATTGTATTTTGTATAAAAAAAATTATATACTACATCTACTTCGATAATAATAGAATAAGCAATACCATCTCCCAGTGGGTTCTATCGGAATTATGGGCAGATTTTCCTGTTGTTGTTGTTGTTGTTGTTGTTGTTGCTCCTCGTGCTCGTCGACCTCCACCTGTGGTCCACGTCCACGTCCACGTCCTCCTCCACGTCCTCCTCCACGTCCACGTCCAACCATCTTTCAGATATGATCTGTTGAATGACAAAACAAACAAACATATGCAAATAACACTTACCAAATGCAATCCAAGAAAACATTTAACAAATAATATTACCTTGCCTAAAACCAAACAAAAATATACAAATAACTGCATTTATCCATGAGTGTTAATCGACAACTATTTCATTGACTAAACAAATACAAGTTAGCAATCATCATCGTCATCATTGTCTTCTTCTTCTTCTTCTTCTTCTTCTTCTTCTTCTTCTTCTTCTTCTTCTTCTTCCTCATCCTCCTCCTCAAACTCATCTTCAAATTCCTCCTCCTCATCAATGTCATCATCTTCGACAATCACATCATCACCCTTCTCATTCATCTCTTCCATGTCCTCCCCTTCACTAAAACTTTCTAAGACGTCATCGTCGACAAGACTAGATAATAATGAAGTACTAGTCACATCTTCTTGAAATACCGTGACATCCACTGGTGCATTAAATTGTGACTTTGCCCGACCCTTAAAAACAGCCCACCAATGATCTCTATCCTTCTTCGGGTTTGGGTATGGAGCATAATAAACTTGACTAGCTTGATGGGCAAGTACAAAAGGATCATATTTACCATATTTCTTCCTACTATTAACTTCTACTAGTTTATAAAGGCCATGAACACTTGTACCGTTTGTGGAATTATCCATCCATGAACACTTGAACATGATTGCATTATAAATTCTCTTCTCCCCACAATACCTCAACTCAATAATTTCCTCTAAAGTGTCGTGGTAATCGTTTCCTTCAACATTACTTACGCAAACCTCGTAATTCATGGTAGCTCTGTTTTTCCCATATTTCTGTGTGTGGAAATTAAACCCATTAATCATATATCTTTGCCAAGTGTTTATTTCTTTAGAAGGACCAAATGCTAGGGCTTGAATCACATCATCTTTGACATTCATCTCAGTTACCTAATTGCGTAGTAGAGTGTTAGTGCACGTATATGTGACGTGCTCAAAGTTTATTTCATTCTAATATGTCAATACTGAGACTTACATATCCTTTAAACCATTTTGGAAAAAACTTCTCATATGTAGTCCAAACTTCATCCATTTTAGCTCGTGGATGTTGCTCCAAAATGAACTGCTCAAATAAGCTGTAATTATCCAGTTCAGTCGTGACATCTAGATCTTTTAATTTTAAAATAAATAAGTAAGTTGTGGCTATTTACGTACCGTTCATATTCTCCTAGTAATTCACAATTTGATAATGCGTACAGATGGGCACGATCGAACTCTTGTTCGTCCAAGTATCTCTGTTTTGGTTTAGCAAGTGCTCTACCTTTGTGTTGTCGAAAGAGCTCGGGTAAAGATGAATCATTTTCATCTCCTGTGCCCACATCCAAATCCTTAGCCTTTGTATCTACGTGGTCTTCAAAGTATAGAGAACAGAAATTTGATATTTCTTCAGTTAAGAAAGCATTGCAAATTGAACCTTCCACACGTGCTTTATTACCCACTTTTTTTTTCAAATGATTAAGAAACCTACATTTTGATATAGTGTTGAGTATTTTCACAATTATAATGATATAATGATTAAGAAACATTATTAAGTTGAGTATTTTCACAATTATACCTCTCGAAAGGGTACATCCACCTATATTGTACTGGTCCACCAACTCTTGCTTCATAAGGCAAATGTATTGGTAAGTGCTCCATGGAATTGAAGAACGATGGTGGAAACACTTTCTCAAGTTTGTAGAGGATCTCCGCAATATCGTTCTCCAGCCGCTCTACATTTTGGGTTGTAAGGCTTGAGACACACAAATCACGAAAAAATTGACTGATCTCGGTAATTGAATTCCACACATTAGTTGGGAGCAGGTGTTTCAAAGCAACGGGTAATAGCCGTTCCATGAACACATGGCAATCGTGGCTCTTCATACCATGAAGTGTGAGACTGTGTAGGTCGACGCAGCGACCTAAATCCGATGCGTATCCATCTGGAAACCTCAAATTGCATATCCACTCACATAGTATCTTTTTTTGCAGTTTTTCAAGAGTGTAGGGAGCTTTTGGTTTGCGGCCGTCCTTGAGGTGTAGGTGACTTCTACTACATAATTTGGGCAAGTCCTTCCTTGTGTTATGGGTGTCAGCTGTTTTATTTTTATTATCCAGTACTGTATGAATTAATTGCTCAAAGAAGTTTTTTTCAATATGCATGACATCCAAATTGTGTCGAATCAACAAATGCTTCCAATAAGGTAGGTCCCAGAACAAGCTCTTTTTGAACCACCCTGTTTTCATCTTCTTAAGTTCTTTGAGTTCATGATCAGTACCATCAATGATCGTCGGGTAGTCTGATATCGTCTCCCAGATTTCACATCCTGACAATATCGGAGGTGGTTCATCATTCTCGCACTTACCCTTCCTAAAGGCAGTTTTGTTGTAACGGAATGCATGATGTAAGGGTAAGAATTGTCTGTGACAATCAAACCAACACATTTTACCTCCATGTGGAAGCCAAAACGCCTTGGTGTCTTTCATACAATGTGGACATGCATGTTTGCCAGCAGTAGCCCACCCTGAGAGCATCCCATAAGCCGGAAAATCGTTGATGGTCCATAGGATACATGCTTTCAGCCGAAAATTTTGTTTCCTGGACACATCATAGGTGAGCACTCCCGTGTCCCACAACTCTTTCAATTCATCAATAAGAGGTTGCATGTATATGTCCAAGTTTTTCTTAGGATTTTTTGGCCCGGGAACGATCAAGGATAGAAACATAAATTGTTTTTTCATGCATAATGCAGGGGGTAGATTATAAGGAGTGAGAATCACCGGCCAACATGAGTACGACTTACCAAATTGACCGTATGGTGTAAAACCATCTGTGCAGAGTCCAAGTCTAACATTACGAGGCTCACTAGCAAACTCCGGAAACATATAATCTAGATGCTTCCAAGCCTCACTGTCACTTGGATGAGCCATGATCCCTGGTACACGTGGATTTTCTATATGCCATCTCATTTCTTTTGCAATGTTCTTGGTTGCATATAAACGTTGCAACCTTGGTGCTACAGGGAGATAGGTTAAGACTTTGAAAGGTATGTCTGCCCCACTAAAAGTTTTCTTCTTGTACCTATCTTTTCCACACTTTTTACATTTATCAAGCATGGAGTCTTCTTTCCAAAATAGCATGCATCCGTCCTGACATGAATGGATCCTATGATGGGGCATTTGAAGGCCCCTAAGCAACCTTTTAGTGTCATAGAATGTGCGAGTCATCAGATTATCTCGTGGAATGATATCCTCAATCAAAGCAGCTATCTTATCTAAAGATCTTTCCGGTAGGTTGTCCTCACATTTAATGTTAATCATCCTAGAAGCTACTTCTAACAATGACGACTCACATCCACGATACAGAGGTGTCTCGGCGGCCTCTAACATTTCAAAAAATTCTTTCTGATCATGGTGGGGGCTTTCTTCTTCATCCAAAGGAGAATCCTCAACACGGCCGAAGAGTATGTCTCCAAATGCATCCACTATCATCTCCCGATAAGGTTGGTCGATGAAAGCATTAGTGTTTGTTGAAGTACTATGATTATCAATAAAAGAAAAGGGTTCTCCATGGCACACCCAATTAGTATAACCAGGCTTAAACCCTTTGCTAATGAGATGCTCTTTCACTGTAAACTCATTCAAGTACTTCAAATTTTGGCACTTCACACATGGACATCTAAGAATCTTATGTGTCTTGTATTCTTCTTGTTCCTTAGCATATAGAATAAAATCATCCACCCCAAGTATAAACTCATACTTAACTTTGTTTCTATCGTCTACCCTTTCGTACATCCATTTTCTTTCGGTATTTGTCATTATTTGATTTTCTATAAGAGGAACGAAAACTTAATTAAATAACATATTTTAAAGGAGTAAATAACAAAGAAATAACCATGAGTTTACTCTCGTTAGTTCAAAAACAATAATCGAATATAATTAACATTGATTTTTAGGAGATGTATTCCTTTACATTGATTTTTAGTTTACATTGATTAGTTTACATTGATTTTTTTAATACATGCAATTAACTCTTTTTACTGAGAGATTACTAATTTTCTTTTATTTTCTCTTTTAGGAGATGTATTCTAATCTGTGAAGAATTTTTTTATGTAGTTATAAACAGGATGAAACATGAATTTCTTTCTTGTATGATGAATGTTAGCATTGGTATGAAACTATGTTAAAGTTATGTTTAATCTTTATCAATTTGATTACTTATAATCGTATAGTGAATGTTAGCATTGGTATGAAACTATGAATGGGAACTGGTGTAGTTCAAAGCGGATTGGACACAACCCATCTCTACTCACTCATTCAGCCTTAATTATCCAAACTAACTATTCCACATAACAATGTACTTACAAATTGTTCCATCATCAAAACAATAAAGATTCAATTGTGGGCAGAATAAAAGAAGAAAATCAAACAAAAAAGCTCAAATTTGGGAGATACATTTCTTCATTAGTAAACAAGAAATGTATGATGACAAACAATACAACTCAATCATCTAATCACAAACAAACCCTACATTGATTTGACCGTACCTAGATTGACTTGTTCATTGTTATATTCTCGAGTTTTATTTAGCTTTGATTAAAACATTCTTAAAATCAGAGTAAATAATACTACGGAATATAAAAAATTAACAAATAATTGAAACGAAAATTGTAATATTTATGGAAAAGATAGGACAGATATGTTGTAATGTCAAAATAAGTGTAAGATGACAGACTAGGAGGAAATATTTGATTGGTTACGTATTTGTTGTGCTTGACTTTTTATTTTTTCCAATCGTTTATGGTAGTTAAGATTGCACTTAAATGCCAATTGATCTTGATCCACCAATCTTGATTTTTTTTTATTTTTTTGGGTGTCAAATGATTTTAGTATTGCTTAAAACCGTTTTACCCTAATCTAACCCTAATGAGTTGAGTTACCATGTAATTGGGTGTCAATTACATGGGTGTATATATTGTATATACCCATTACTGAAATATGTGATTCTTCTTTCAGGAAATGAATCCAAGTAGCCTGAACTCCCAGGTATTGAATCGAATGTCATCTTCACACACACCAATACTCTACACTGAACCCACTTCACAAATTGACCCCAAATTCCAAATAATCTAACCCTAATCTAACCCAAAAACCGTTTTTTGGGTGTCAATTGGGTGTCAATTGATTTAACCCTAAATCTAATTTCACCCTAATCTAACAAACAAATTGAATCTAAATTGTACTAACCTAGTTGAATTCATAAAACATACCACAATAACAAAGCAAATATAAACAAAATTGAACACCAAAAGTCAATTAAAAATCAAACCCTAACCTGAAATTTGGAGATTTTCAGGAAAAGGAGGACTAGATCGGCGAAGGGGCGAGGTCCGGCGAAGGGGAGACGTCCGGCGAGCGGGGGAGAGGTCCGGCGACGGGAAGGGGTCCGGCGAAGGGGAGGGTGACGGGGTTGGGTCGCGTAAGAAGCTGGGGTTGGGGTTTTCGGGTTTTTTGGATGGGAGTATGTAACTACTGTTAATGAATGAATGAAGGAGGGGATTTAATTCGAAAAATTTACCGACCGACATAAAATCGGTCGGTAATTTTGCAAAATCGGTCGGTAATTACCTCAAATACCGACTGATACTTGTTTTGCCGACCGCTATTTCTCAGTCGGTAAATTACCGACTAATTACACAAATACCGACTGATTTCGGTCGGTATTCTTTATTACCGACCAATTATTTGGTGGTCGGTAAATATCGGTTGCTAATCTCCCCTTTTCTTGTAGTGCTACTTCTATAAGGTTTGGTACCACTGTTACTTCCATTTGTACTTAGTCTCTCAGTAAAGTTAATGAGAGACCGTCTCTCAGGAGACCTACTCAACCTACATAAGCAAACCAAGCTTGTTTCAGCTCATAGTTAAATAAAGGTCTCGGTCTAGTAAGGTATTAGTCTAGGTGAAGATATGTTTTGGTTTAAAACAGGTACTAAACAAGCGAGCTACAAGTCAAACAAACAAATGAAATAAATACGATAAAATGGACTAGGGTCAAGGTCAACGAGGTAGTCTCAAGGGAATTACGGGGGTTCACAAACTAGTCGATTAGGGTCGATAATTGGGAAGATGGTTGCACTTGATTTCTTCTTCTTTCGGCGTTGTATCGCCTTGCGGTAGCTTCAATCTCGGGATTCAACAAATGAATTGGTGAGAGCCCAAGAATCCGCCTACTCATGCAAAACAATACAAAAACTAGAAAGTAGAGGTTAGATCACGAGCAAAGGCACACCAAAGTGTGCAAAGTAACCATTGACTTAGTCTAAATGCTAGAATAAAAACTACTAGTACCGCTAACACTCCCCGGCAACGGCGCCAAAAACTTGTTGGGGTTTTAATTACCTCGCAAGCGCACGATTTTATCGTTCACTAGAAAGGGTCGGTCCACAAGGAGTGTAGTGATTCCTAATCGCTTTAATTCTAATTGTTTATCTAAGTCGATAGAAATGATTGATGGTAGACTAAAACTAGATGAATAAATGATAACTAAGATAGGGAATGACTAAAAGAAAAATGAAACTAAAATAAGAAAGGGTGATAACTAGAGGAATAACGATTTATCAAGGATAAAAAGGATTAGGGAACGATGTCGCTTAAATCCACCTAAATCGCACCAAAGTATATCGAGTATCGAAGGAATCGGGATTAAGGGCGAAGTTGTACGCGTTCTAGGTCAACCACCTCCCTCCCGGGTTCGTGTCGGACTAATTTTCCCGTTTACCTCCCTCCCGGGTTCGTAAGACGGAATCCTTAAGTCAAATCCGAGGGTCACTCCCGTGATAAACCCCAAACCGACTTAAATCAAAAAGGTACGCATACTAGTGTGAAGGATACCACGCTAGACACCACTCCCGTGTTCAATCTAGTACGGTAAGGCAAGATAAAGGGATCAAACCGGTTACCCATCCTAATCGACTCCCATCGATGACCAAGGGATTAGGACCGTCTCAAACCCCTAAACCAAGGTAATCCAAAATCCTCAACACCACTTCACCCAATTACCCAATTCAATCAATACAAAACATACAAGAGGCGCAATTTAGGCGAATTTAGACTTCATCAACCCCTAGTGGGTGACTACTCACTAATCATGGATAAATTAGTAAAATTAAGTGTAAAGGTGGAATCTTTAATTATGAACATTGTTATAAATTGAATTTTACTACTAATTGTGCAAAAGTGGTCAAATTGGGGAATTCTAATTGAGGGTTTCTAACGCTAACATGAAGGAATTCACAAACATAAACAAAGTGAGAGAAAACTAAGTTAATAGGAAACTAGATTAACAAACAAAGGAGAAGATAAACTAAAATGAACTAACAAGCCAAAAACTAAGAATTGGGGAAAACAATAAGGAAAAACAAAGTTAAACTAAGGATTAGAGATTACCAAAGATGGAGAGACAAAGGAAGATTAATAATAAAAGAAAATTATATAAAGCTTGAATCTTGGACAATGAAGATGAAGATCTTCAATAAATTACAATCCTCTCTCTAGAAACCCAAAAGAATTCAAAATGTGAACACTAGAAATAATGAGTGAAGCTTAGAGGCAAAATGAGAAATTAGAGTATTTATATGGTCTAATTAGGTTACATAGAAAACCGGTCGAAAACGGAGGAAATAACAAAACCGGAGCTGTGCACGAAACGTGCGTTACGCGTGGTGAGAATCGCACGGTCACACCGTGTCTGAAGGAGTTACGTACGGTGGACCGTGCTTAACTCTTTCTATGCCAATTTTCCCGTTTTTTTGATCTTCTATGCGAATTCTAGGCTCGAACTCGGTCCACATGCTTCCTTTTACTCGGGCATGCTCGGGTTTCATCGTTTTTGACATGGAAATGCCTAAAAACAAGCAACAAACGCAAAAACCCGAGTAATACAAAAGATAAGTAAAATGAGTCAAAATGCCTAAGAAAACACGATTAATCGAAGCTAAATAAACGTCAAAATGGTGTGGAAATACGGTCAATAACGAAGTTATCAACCTCCTCACACCGGACATTTACTCGTCCTCGAGTAAGCGCGACAAAGGCAAAGACAAGCACCTAGGCTACAAGGAGTGAATGCACAACATAAGCATCCCTCGACCACTAAACTATTACTAACCGCATGAGTATTAGCGCACTCAACGCCCCTTCAACTCACAACGACATACCATGAGGATAGGTATCCCGTTGCAAGGCAAGTTGGGTCTTGCACAAAACTTTTGACACAAACAATCAATTAAGCACACAAATACAAAACATGCTTGCATCACAAAAAGGAAAACACCGTCACCCTCATCAAGACGGCGGGAAAAGCACTAATATCCACCTATTGTGGAAACTAACATTCTCAAATTAGTTAACCTACAAGACATGGACAAGAATCTAATACTATAACAATAAATTACTATGAACATCGATAATCTAGCACCCTTCCAAATAAACTACAAAGAGGGCGTAAGATGGCGTGGAAAGGTAGAACCGTGGTGTTATAAAACACTGTAGGTAAGTGTGCCTCGACCTCTTTATAAAATTAAGAGAAGGGTCGTCCCAAAACTCAATATGACCAAATAATCCAAGTAGAAAGGAAATAGAAAAGTAATAGTTCCAATGACCGGTTCACCACCGCTATCTTCCTTCCTTAGGAACTCGGTCCCTCGGTAGGCCCTTCACGATGGCTCCCCAAATCAAAGAAAAGCTTATTTATTTTAATGTGTGGTGATGTTTCTTCGATTTTCATAGTTTTTCATTTCTTTTTTTCCCTTGTTTTCTTTTCAATTTCTTCTTTTTCTTTGTTTCTTTTTCGATTTTTCTTTTCTATTTTTTCTTTTCTTTTCTTTCCTTTTTTTTCCAGACGTGGGGAGAACATCACACAATAGAATCACCAAAAGCAAAAAGCAAAAAATTATTGTGGAAAATATTTGTGATATTTAATGGATAAACTTGGATTATATAAACGGTCACAAAGAATAAAGGTCACCTAGGGACACGAGACACGATAACCAAGGAATTTTCACACCACGGGGGATCAAAATGGTCAAATGAAAACCCCTAAGTAATCTATTTGGTAGGAAGGGTAGACCTAAGCTAGAATGTCGATAAACCAAGTATTTTAAAGCTATTCTACTAGATTCAAGTCCTACATCAAGGCAAGTAAAACTAATAAGAGAATGTAGGCTTCCAAAAATAAGTTTCAAGACTAAGTTTTCGAAAATCTTTACATTACTCTAAGACACACTAAACTAGACGCTAATCACACAAAAATAAAGAAAACAAATAAAACAAAGCACAAAAGAACCAATTTCCACAAGTAAGCAAACAACCATCAACACAAATGTTCATCAAGAACCTCCAATACAATCAAAATCCCATCCTCCTTCAACAAATGAAGAAAAAAAGAATAAGGTGGAAAGAATATACCGGAGCGGTCTTCACCTATCTACCTCGGATTTTGATTTTTGGCGTCCGACGGGTCGTTTACCTACACAAGGGAAAAAGAGGAAAAAACAACACAAAAACAAATATATGTACACAAACTACACTAAAATAAACTAAAAACAAAATATTTTTTGATTTTTGAGAATTTTGAAATTTTTATGGTTTTTAATTTTTTGAAAAGAACAAAAACAAGACTCCTCCCCACACGTGAACCTTGCATTGTCCTCAATGCAAAACTCAAGTTGGAAAGTAGTAAGAAAGTAAAAAAAACTAGGAAAAAGGCTAAGGAAAAATAAAAAAGAACTAAGAAAATCTAAGAAAAATGAAATAAAGTAAAATAAATAAATAAAAGTTTGGATTTTCAAGTGGTGCTTTAGTGTAATCAAGTCACTAAAGCACCGGGAGCAAACATTTTGGATTTTTCAAAGGGATTTCCGGTGTAATCACGTCACCGAAAATCCGGGAGCAGTAATTTGAATTTTTCAAAAATGAAATTCGGTGTAATCACATCACCGAATATCCGGGAGCAATAGTCTTACCCTCATCATTCATCACTAGCCAAGTACAAATTCATCAAATTCACCCATCACAAAATTTCACCAAATCATGATTTACCACACAAAAATCCACCAAGCATCAAGTATAAACTTCTCACTCAACTATCATCACATTCACCCTCCAATTCACACCACCACTCTACTCCACCTCCCACCATACCATACAACCACTCTACTCCTCAACAATCACCAACACAACCGAAAGCCACCTCCCCACACTTAAACAAAATCATGAAGTTCATTGGGGAGGGGGGAAGCGAGAATAGAAGCTATCAAAGAAGGAATTGACCGAATTCTCAATTCGGTTAATAGATCCCATCGCCTCTTCGTGTTGTTGTTGGGATAATGTCCGGATTTCTTCAATGGACCTTCTATTCTCCTCATGGTTAGAGGTGACAAGGTCCGAGAGTGTGTTGATTTGGGTAGTAATAGCGGACATATCCCAAGGTGTATAGCCCGGTTGTGGAAATCCTTGCCCGTACCCATATGGCGGTTGTTGGCCATACCCATACCCATATTGTGGACCTTGCCCATACCCATACCCATATTGTTGACCGTCATTGGAAGAAGAAGGACCGGGTTGGTGCATAGATGAGCGGGGAGGATCAAGAGGTCGACCTTCTTCCTCTTCCTCATCTTCATCCTCATACTCATTCTCATACACGATGCGGGAAGGGTCATGGCCATAATTGGCGGGGGTCCAAGGCGAGTAAATGTCCTTACGAACATATTCATTCATTCTCAAGGGCATGCCCCAATTTTCCCGGTTTGAGATTTTTACATGAGGTTTGTCCGGGAGTATCATGGAGCGAAGAGAGGTGATGAAAAATCGGATTCGGGCAACCCCATCAATTGTGGCGATACGAATTGAATTTTCAAGGTAGGAGGTGTCAAGGTAGGTTCTACCGACGGCTCTAGGTTCCGGTACTGTAGTCATTCCCAACCCTTGGGCAATCAATGTCACTAGACCCCCACCCACTATTACTTTAGGTGTGGCTACTGTCATCGAGTAAAGATGTGCGACCACGGCCTTGGTGAAGTCAATTGTTAGAGGCCGGTTATACAACACTTCCATGAGTGATTGAAGTGCTATAGCGCTCACCCGATGTTGGGTTTCATTAGAACCGATAAGGATTTCCGAAAATAAGCGCAAAGAATAACGGAGGACGAGATTACGTACCTCACTAAGTGTTATTTTCCTAGCCTCATACGGTTCATCGGACCTAGATATTTCTCTCCAAAAATCTCCTCTCTCCTTGACTACCTTTGCTTTTTTAGAGGCCTTTTCTTTAGCGCGGTGAATGAAGTTTATACCGAGGATTTGGGCTAACCTTTCTAAGCTCAAGGTAAATGGATTACCCAATAAATGAAATGAAATTGATGGGTTGTGGCCCGAGGTGTTGGTGGTTAGGGTGGCGAGGAATTCACAAGTTAATGACTTATAACTATAAGCATGCATGAAAGCAATTCGGCAATTGAACCGCTCAAGTAGGACATCTAAATCATCGACTATGCCCATTGCTATTGTAGTCTCTCGGTGAAAAAACCGAGTCGGTTCAAATCCCGCTTTGAGGAGTTGCTTATATTTAGCACGCTGTTTATCTAATGGGAAGCTAACGTCATCACACTTTTATTTATATAAGCTTACTCTTTGTCTAGTAAGAACGGGATTGGAAGAGGAAGAAGCTTCCGTACCTATTATTGGTCGTTTTGGTGCCATGAGTGGATGTGAACCAAGTAGGTAGGCAATAGAGCTCGTCTCCAATCCGTATCAAAACCGTCGCCAACCCGAGGAAAAAAAATTTCAGCCCGAAATCTCCCCAAAATAGTCTCAAAAGAACTGCGGCGCTTCAAATAACCGTCCTTCAAAAGATGAGTCAATCTGAAGGAGAGGAAAAGGGCTAAAAAACAGATCTAGGAATTTTTGTGATGGTGAAGTTTTGTTGTTTATGCTGGGTTTTGTATAGTGTAGAGTGAAGAGAAAGTAATAAAGAGGAGAATTGTGCAAAAATTGGGTGATTTGGGTTGATTTTGAAGGTTTTATGGGAAAATAAGGTGGAGGTATGATGGAGATTTAATGAAGGTATGAAGATGGATGTTGGGGAAGATGAAGATGAGTTTGAAGGTGAGTTATTTTGTGGTTTATTAGTGAAAGTAATAATGATAATAATATGGATGGGTAAGTGGTAGTGTAGTATAATAATAAAAGTAATAATAATAATAATAATAATAATAATAATAATAATAATAATAATAAAGAGTAGTGATAGGAGGGAATGAGGGGTCGGGTATTATTATTATTATTATTATTATTATTATTATTATTATTATTATTATTATTATTATTATTATTATATATTTTTTTTAAGAATTGCGCACGGCCAAGTTGGGTATCGCACGGTGACTTACGCACGGTACCATCGTGCCTGATTGAGTTTCGCACGGTGGACTGTGCGTTAGTCTTACTATACATTTTTTCCCAATTTTTTGTTTCTAAGCTTTCCAAATCGATCCCAATATGCACCAAATCCTTAATCAAGCTCTGAAGACGATATAAATCGTCACAAAAATGCTCCTCCAAGAAAATCCAATAAGAAGAAGTAGAAAAGTATCAAGAATCGGGGTTGCCTCCCTCGAAGCGCCTTTGTTTAAGGTCGTTGGCTCGACCGAATGAAGTTGTTGAGAATATACAATAAAAATATCCATAAGAATAGAATTAGTTGAGTTTGAGTGAAGCAATTTCCTTGAATTGGTTGACCGGCAAAATAATGCTTAAGCCGGCTACCATTAACCTTGAATGTTTCCTCATTCCCTTTAATCTCCACAGAGCCATAAGGGAATACTCTTACAACCTTGAACGCTCCCGACCACCTTGACTTGAGCTTTCCCGGGAATAGCCTTAACTTTGAGTTGAAAAGGAGAACTAGCTCACCTTCCTTGAGTTCCCTCCGTACTAGATTCTTGTCATGGAATCTTTTAGTTTTCTCCTTGTAAATCTTTGCATTCTCGTACGCAAGGAGACGGAATTCGTCAAGCTCATTTAGGTCTAGGAGCCTCTTTTCATCGACTTTCTTCGTATTCCAATTGAGATGCTTGGTCGCGCAATAGGCCTTGTGTTCCATCTCAACGGGAAGGTGACAAGCCTTCCCGTATACAAGACGAAATGGGGAAGTTCCAATCGGAGTTTTGAAGGCGGTGCGGTATGCCCAAAGGGCTTCATCAATTTTCGACGCCCAATCCTTCCTCGACCGGTTGACCGTTTTCTCAAGAATCGCCTTGATTTCACGATTGGAAATTTCCGCTTGTCCATTTGTTTGCGGATGGTAAGCAAGGCTCTTCTTATGTTGAATCCCGTACTTCTTTAGCATGTTGGCCAATGTCTTCTCAAGAAAATGAGTGCCCCTATCACTAATTAAGACCCTCGGGACTCCAAATCTCGGAAATATTGTCTTAGTCAAAAGCTTCATTACCGATTTTGCATCACATGTCTTCGTGGGGATTGCCTCCACCCACTAGCTCACATAGTCTACCGCCACCAAGATGTACTCGTACCCATAGGATGAGGGAAAATGACCTTGGTAGTCTATTCCCCACACATCGAAAAGTTCAACTTCTAACATGTATTGGAGCGGCATCTCGTGGCGCCTTGATATGTTCCCACTTCTTTGGCACTTGTCACAACTCTTGACGTAGGCGGCTACGTCATGGTAGATAGTGGGCCAATAGAACCCGCATTGTAAGATCTTGGCGGAAGTCTTCATCGAGCTCGCGTGGCCACCACAAGGCATATAATGACAATGGGTTATAATAGACTTGGTCTCTTCGTAGGGTACACATCTTCGGATTAGACCATCGGCACATGATTTGTATAAATTGGGATCATCCCAATGGAAATGCTTCACATCATGGAAGAACTTCTTCTTCTTGTGAGAGTCGTAGTCTTGGGGCACAATTCCCGACACGATATAGTTCACATAATCGCCATACCATGGGAATTCCACCATTGATAGAGCTAGTAGATGATCATCTCGAAGAGAATCGTCAATGGGAATGTCCGGATCACGGTCATCGAGCACTAGACGAGATAAATGGTCGGCGACCACGTTTTCCATTCCCTTCTTATCTCGGACCTCAATATCGAACTCTTAGAGGAGTAGAACCCACCAGAGTAATCGAGCTTTAGAATCCTTCTTCGCTATAAGATACTTCAAGGCTGAATGGTCGGTGTGGACAATAACTTTTGATCCCACAGGGTAGGATCGGAACTTCTCCATTGAATATACCACCGCCAAAAGCTCTTTCTCCGTGGTGGTGTAGTTTGCTTGAGCGGAGTCGAGCGTCTTGCTTGCATAATAGATCGCATGGAGTTTTCCTTCTTTTCTTCGACCTAAAATCGCCCCAATGGCAAAATCACTCGCGTCACACATGAGCTCGAAGGGGATACTCCAATCCGACGCTTGGATAATGGGAGCCGAAATGAGAGCATTCTTCAACCTATTGAAGGCATCAAGACAAACATTAGACATAATAAATGGAACATCTTTGGCGAGAAGTTCCGTCAAGGGTCTAGCTACCTTGGAAAAGTCTTTAATGAAACGACGGTAAAATCCTGCGTGACCAAGGAAACTACGTACCCCTTTGACGTTGCTAGGTGGAGGCAATTTTTCAATTGCCTCGACCTTCGCCCTATCAACTTCTATCCCCCGGTTAGACACTACGTGTCCTAGAACTACTCCCTCCGTCACCATGAAGTGACATTTTTCCCAATTTAATGTTAGACCAGTTTCTTTGCACCGTTGTAGGATCTTATTAAGGTTTTCTAAGCAATTTTCAAATGAAAACCCCACAACGGAGAAATCGTCCATGAACACTTCAAGGGTTTTTTCCACAAATTCGGAAAAGATAGACATCATGCAACGTTGGAATGTGCTTGGCGCATTACATAACCCAAAGGGCATACGACGGTAGGCGTATACCCCATAGGTACAAGTGAATGTTGTCTTCTCTTGATCATCGAGATGGATCGAGATTTGGAAAAATCCCGAAAATCCATCCAAATAACAAAAGTAAGAATGTTTGGCCAAGCGTCCAACATTTGGTCTATGAAAGGGAGGGGAAATGGTCTTTTCGGGTGGCTTTGTTAAGTTGACGATAGTCTATGACCATGCGCCACCCGGTAACCGGTCTAGTAGACACTAACTCGCCCTTATCATTTTTGACAACCGTTGTCCCACCTTTCTTAGGGACAACATGAAGGGGATTAACCTACTTACTATCCGAGATTGGATAAATGATATTAGCATCAAGGAGTTTAAGCACCTCCTTCCTCCCCACCTCGGCCATGGCCGGATTGAGACGTCTTTGACGCTCAATGGATGAGGTGCTCTCATCCTCCAAGAGGATACGATGAGAGCATAAGGTGGGACTAATACCACGAATATCATCAATAGTGTACCCAATGACTTCTCTATATTTTCTCAAAACTTCCAACAAGTCATGTACTTGATGGTCATTGAGTGCACTGTTGACAATAACGAGATATGACTCATTAGGACCTAAGAAAACATATTTAAGAGATGAAGGAAGAGGTTTCAACTCCACTTGAGGAGGCGTAGATCTCTCCTCATATAACTCTTCCTCGGCCAAGCTTTCTAGCGACCTTGTGGTGCATTGCTTCAAAATTGAGTCCATAGCTAGAGCATATTCCATAGCATCCATTTCCAAATTCCCGACAATGGACTCCTCAAGGGCATAATGAGCATCTTGCTCCATGGTAGACTCTTCAAGCCTTTGTACTTGGTAGCATGATCCAACATTTAAAGGCTCCTTCATGGCCTTCTCAAGTGAAAATTCCATCTTGTCACCCCCGACTTGAAGTGAGAGCTTACCATTCTTGACATCAATAAGAGCTCCCCCGGTGGCTAGGCATGGACGACCAAGTATAATGGGAATCTTGGTGTCTTCGGAGATGTCCATAATATAGAAGTCACACGGGATGATTAAGTTCCGGACCTTGATTGGCACATCCTCGGCTACCCCCATCGGATATTTAACGGAACGATCCGCTAATTGAAAAGATACTCTAGTAGGAGCTAGCTCAAAACCTTCAAGCTTCTTAAAGATGGAGAGAGGCATAAGGCTTAAACTTGCCCCTAAATCGCAAAAAGCCTTCTCAATATTAATAGAGCCAATTTTTGTGGTAGCTTATTTAAGAGAACGACATTACACTCCTTTGAAAGACTTACCGACAATTGCTCACCATATGACTTTTTGGAAATGATATCCTTCAAGAACTTGCCATAGGAGGGGATGTCTCTAATAACTTCAAGAAAAGGGAGTGTGATATGCATACTCTTCATCATCTCCAAGAACTTACCATACTTTTGCTCAACCTTGATTCTAGCTAATCTTTGAGGAAATGGTATTGGTGGCACATATGCCTTAACTTCACTAGTCGCCTTTGGGGTTTCTTTTGCAATATGATTTTCAATAATAGGTGGTTTGTCAACAACCACTTCACTTGAACTCTCTTTTTCACCATTTGCTTCCTCACTTACTTCATCTTCAACATTAGCCTTTCTCTTCTTACTAACCACAACTTCATCCAATATGCGTCCATTCCTTAATTGAATAGCATTCAATTCGCCCTTACCCTTAGGATTTGCCTTAATGCCACCCGGAAATGTCCCACTTGACATGGTCAACTCGTTGACTTGATTTGCGAGTTGTTGGATTTGATGATCGGTGATTCTTTTGGCATTTTGGACTTGACTCTTCAATTGAGAAATAGAAGATGTAGTCTCCTCATGGCGTTGGTCTTGGCGTTGAATGAAACTATTTTGGGTGCTCATCATTTGCTCCATAAGGATCTCCAAATTGGACTTTGGTAGTGGAGCTTGCAATTGTTGTTGCACAGCTTGTTGTTGTGGAACTTGTGCAAGTTGTTGTTGGACTTGTGGTATAGGAGTAGTGAAGGGTGTAGGAGTTTGAAATGGAACTTGAAATTGATTTTGGAGGGGAGTTTGAAATGGAGTGGTGTTGAATGTTGGTCTTGCTTGGAAGTTTCTTGATTGAAAACCCGATGTATCTTGGGCTTGGAAGTTAAACCCTTGATTAAAGCCTTGATTTGGTTTTCGGAAGTTTTGATTGAATGTAGTCTTTTGTTGATTGAGTAGAGTTTGGAAGTTCTTGTTCCCATAAGATAGGAACGCTCTTTGCCCGTGATGATATTGATTGTTGTTGTTGTTGTTGTTGTTGTTGTTGTTGTTGTTGTTATTGAATGCTTGCCTTTGGTTAGACTCCCATATGCCATTGGCTTGCTCCATTATAGTAACAACACAACACTCGGCGGCATCATGACTTGGACTTCCACACAACTCACAAGAGAACTCATTGGTCTCCTTAGAAGAACTTGACCCTCCTTGCTTGAATTGAGAAAGTTGCTTTGTCAAATTATCAATCTTTACATTAAGAGCATTCAAGGTTTCACTATTGTCTTGCTTCTTTAACTTCCTTCTATCCCCATCCCAATGATGATTATTGGGTGCCATATTCTCAATGATACCCATAGCCGCGCTGTGGTGTACTAGATCAATAGCACCACCGGCCGCCGCATCCAATCCCACTTGGTATTCGGGATGCACACCATTATAGAAGGTAAGGATAACCACATGAGGAGCTATGCCATGATGAGGGCATTGTCTTAGCAATTCCTTAACCTCTCCCATGCATCATAAAGGGATTCATGGTCTTCTTGAGCAAAGTTGATTATATCATTTCGGTACTTCGCCGTCTTGCCCGGTGGAAAGAACTTCAACAAGAAAGCCTTGGATAATTTGTCCCAACTATCAAAAGAACCGGCCGGTTGACTTCTTAGCCACTCCTTAGCTCTCTCATTCAATGAATAAGGGAAAAGTCTCAAGCGAATAGCTTCATTCGAGGCTCCATTGATCTTGACATTATCGCAAGCTTCCAAGAATACATTAATATGCTCATTGGGATTATCAAGAGGTAACCCGGAAAATAGATTTTGTTGCACGAATTGAATAAGAGTAGTCTTGATCTCAAATTTATTTGCTCCAATTGCGGGCCTCGTAATACTTGATTGCGACACCACTTGGGGTGTCGATTCCTCTCGTATAGAAGCCATAATTGGAGACGGTGAAGGGGGTCTCGGAGAATTAACTTCTCCTTTGGACTCAATTGCTTCTACGGATCTAATTTCTTCTTCGGATTCGGAAATAATAAGAGGTGAAGATGGTTGCACTTGATTTCTTCTTCTTTCGGCGTTGTATCGCCTTGCGGTAGCTTCAATCTCGGGATTCAACAAATGAATTGGTGAGAGCCCAAGAATCCGCCTAATCATGCAAAACAATACGAAAACTAGAAAGTAGAGGTTAGATCACGAGCAAAGGCACACCAAAGTGTGCAAAGTAACCAATGACTTAGTCTAAACGCTAGAATAAAAACTACTAGTACCGCTAACACTCCCCGACAACGACGCCAAAAACTTGTTGGGGTTTTAATTACCTCGCAAGCGCACGATTTTATCGTTCTCTAGAAAAGGGTCGGTCCACAAGGAGTGTGGTGATTCCTAATTGCTTCAATTCTAATTGTTTATCTAAGTCGATAGAAATGATTGATGGTAGACTAAAACTAGATGAATAAATGATAACTAAGATAGGGAATGACTAAAAGAAAAATGAAACTAAAATAAGAAAGGGTGATAACTAGAGGAATAACGATTTATCAAGGATAAAAAGGACTAGGGAACGATGTCGCTTAAATCCACCTAAATCGCACCAAAGTATATCGAGTATCGAAGGAATCGGGATTCGTAAGATGGAATCCCTAAGTCAAATCCGAGGGTCACTCCCGTGATAAACCCCAAACCGACTTAAGTCAAAAAGGTACGCATACTAGTGTGAAGGATACCACGCTAGACATCACTCCCGTGTTCAATCTAGTACGGTAAAGCAAGATAAAGGGATCAAACCGGTTACCCACCCTAATCGACTCCCATCGATGACCAAGGGATTAGGACCGTCTCAAACCCCTAAACCAAGGTAATCCAAAATCCTCAACACCACTTCACCCAATTACCCAATTCAATCAATACAAAACATACAAGAGGCGCAATTTAGGCGAATTTAGACTTCATCAACCCCTAGTGGGTGACTACTCACTAATCATGGATAAATTAGTAAAATTAAGTGTAAAGGTGGAATCTTTAATTATGAACATTGTTATAAATTGAGTTTTACTACTAATTGTGCAAAAGTGGTCAAATTGGGGAATTCTAATTGAGGGTTTCTAACGCTAACATGAAGGAATTCACAAACATAAACAAAGTGAGAGAAAACTAAGTTAATAGGAAACTAGATTAACAAACAAAGGAGAAGATAAACTAAAATGAACTAACAAGCCAAAAACTAAGAATTGGGGAAAACAATAAGGAAAAACAAAGTTAAACTAAGGATTGGAGATTACCAAAGATGGAGAGACAAAGGAAGATTAATAATAAAAGAAAATTATATAAAGCTTGAATCTTGGACAATGAAGATGAAGATCTTCAATAAATTACAATCCTCTCTCTAAAAACCCAAAAGAATTCGAAATGTGAATACTAGAAATAATAAGTGAAGCTTAGAGGCAAAATAAGAAATTAGAGCATTTATATGGTCTAATTAGGTTACATAGAAAACCGGTCGAAAACGGAGGAAATAACAAAACCGGAGCTGCGCACGAAACGTGCGTTACGCACAGTGAAAATCGCACGGTCACACCGTGCCTGAAGGATTTACGCACGGTGGACCGTGCTTAACTCTTTCTATGCCAATTTTCCCGTTTCTTGATCTTCTATGCGCTTGTCTAGGCTCGAACTCGGTCCACGTGCTTCCTTTTACTCGGGCATGCTCGAGTTTCATCGTTTTTGACACGGAAATGCCTAAAAACAAGCAACAAACACAAAAACCTGAGTAATACAAAAGATAGGTGAAATGAGTCAAAATGCCTAAGAAAACACAATTAATCGAAGCTAAATAAACTCAAAATGGTGTGGAAATACGGTCAATAACAGAGTTATCAATTGTGTTGCTTGTGTTGATGTACTTGAGCATTTGATTTGCTTTTCATTCAATTGATGGAGTTGCTCTTGCATTGTTGTCTCGTTAAGAGGGAGTTAGAAGGATGACAAGTGAGGGGCCGTGAGTGTAATATTTTTCCTGCGCATTTTGAACTAGTGACGGTTGTTATTATTGTGTTCTTCGAGTTTTACTCGAGGACGAGTAAAGGTTCAAGCGTGGGGATATTTGATAGGCCGTAATTAGTCGTCAGTATAATGACGGTTTAAGTGTAATTTATTAATGTAATTCGTATTCTTGTGTCACATTTGTGTAATATTCGTATGAATGCTATATGAGCTATTTTGGAGGATATTAGAGTACGATATTACTCTTTTGTTGGATCGGGCCGAGAATGAGATGAAACACGAAAATAATAAGGTGGGCCCAAAACACGGAACTAAAGGAACAAGCTCGAGTATGGAAGACGGAATTTAAGTCGCTTTAGGTTCCGTGTCAGCTTATTATTTATTAGTATTAGTATTATTTTATTGTTAGAATTTTGGTAATTAGTAAACACACCTATTATTATTAGACTACTATTACTACCTAGTTATTATTATTATTATTAGTTTAGATCATATTATTATTTCCATTGAAGATTAAACGTAACATTGAGAGATGAAGAAAAGAGAGAACTTTGAAGAACTCTAACTTTTCGATCTCAAGTATGTGTAACTAAGTCTATTTGCTTAGATTCAAGTCTTTGAAGTACTCAATAAACGATTATGAGTTTGAATGTTTTGATTATTAATCTTGATTATTGTGAATTGCTTTGTTATTCTATGAATCTTCTTTATATAAAAGAAGAGACCAAAAATAGTGACGTGGAAGCATGAGGATATAGAAAACGTAATTTGGAGCTTCCTCATTAATTGGACAAAATTGTCCAATCACTTATTCATTCTTCATTATTATTATGTACAAAAAGGGGTAAAATTGTCATCACAGATTAAATTATTAACATAATAAACCATAAACTTTTCCACCTACCCAAGAATAAATTTACAGTAATTATATCAAATATAAAAAATATATAAATTTGCGTCAATATAAAAAAAATTCAAATTTGCGTCAATACATCACGTCAACCAAATAAATATGTTTTTTATGTCATTTTTTATCTATATGAAAAATTCAAAAAAAAAACTTTCGTCAATTAACTTATTTTTATTGGTTTACGTTAACAAATAAATTAAATTAAATTAAATCTACTTATTTTTGTATTAACTTATTTTAATTAGTCTCATTATCACGTCATTGAAAAAAAAAATCTAGGATGTGTCATTGAAAAAAAAAGAGTTTACAAATTTTTGAATTAAATTGACAAATTAGAAAAATGTATACTACCTCCTAGGCTCCTATCCATAATTAAACTTCATGTCTTATAGGGTGTAAAAATTAAAGAGAAAAATGATACGTGGTGGAAAATGAAAGTTGGAGAAAGATGTGGCACATTCAAAGAGTATAATGACCATAATACCAATGAGGAAATATTACAAGTATGAAGTTTAAGTATGGACAACTAGAAAAAGAAAGTAGGAGGTTATAAAATGGATGGAGGGATTACCTTTTAACGTTATTAAATTAATCGATTTTTCTCCTATTTAACACCCAGCTTTGTTTTAGGTTAGGATATAATTGTTCCCCTAAATAACGGATATTTTCAAAATTAAAAACTTTCAACATTCAAAGATCTTCCCTTTAGCATTCAAAGTTTTGTTAATTTCAATGATCTTTCTTCTTCAAATTAGTTAATTTTTTCTTAATTGACATTAATATCGGAAAAGATATTGTATTGCTTTTGATATAGGAGTACAAAAGGACATTCTTTTTTATTTTTCTATGGGTATCAGAAATCATTAGGTATATCTTTCAATTCTTAACAATTATACAACAACTGTATCTTTGAAATTTTGTTACTTTTTTTGTTATTTGAGATACTTAACAATAATATCTTTCATAATTCATATCTCTCAATATTTACCAAAAAAATATGTATTCTCATATTGGAATAAGATCGCAGCAAGATACCGTGATTATTGTACTTCCATACTTGTCGTATCTTACAACTGTCTAGTGCTACTTATATCCCATAACAGGTCATAGAATCAATTTCATAATATCACGCCCATCTCAAATTAACCCTCCACAAAATTTAGAATTAATCAGTCGTTTTCGGCACACCATGTCGATGGTCGAATTTGTTACCATTTTCAGTCTCAAAGAAGGTGATAGGCTAACGCCTAACGGCCATGAATGTCAGAGTAGTTCATCGTTGGACCCGGACTATGATGAAGGCCAGACAAGAAGAAGACCGGTTCGATTGAAGTTTTGATAGTTGATTTTGGGGTAAAATCTAACAATTATCATCAATTTAATTCATTGAATTGAAAGATATTTTTTATGGCAATATGTTTTTTGTCGTGGAATTCAACGAATATTATTTTATGACTCCCCATATTTTTTCAATTCATCTTGGGTATCTTCGACATTTATCTGTATTTCTTCTTGGGTATACAATGATCAAACGCACTTTAAATATCTACTTATGAGTCTCATATTTTTTTCATCGAATATAGTGTTTCGGTTCTTCATCGAATATTTTTTTAAATACGTCATCGAATTCAATACCAAAGATTTTTGTTACGACATTGCGAATGTAACTTTCTAACCCAATAATCCTTATTTTGTATAACGAGGTTATTCAAGGAACCGTATGTAAGCAGATATTGTCGAAGTTTACAAAATCATTGTCAATAGAGGAGGTGGAGGTCTACACTATTAGGAGTTTAACTGTCGGCAAAAACATCGGGTATGAGAAGGCTACTCCGAGTAATAAGAATTTATGTTACGCGGGTAATAAGAATTTATGCTACTCCGGCAGGGAACATCAACTATCATGACTAATAAGAATTTACGCGGGTAAAATTGACAGCAATCACAGTAACACGACAAGATATATGTCAAATTATACAATATATAAGGACACCGAATCACGTTAAAAGACATGTAAAATAACCGATACGGGTGAATTAGCAGTTACGTGTAACAGTTTCAAACAAAAACTTAGGACATTTCCGTAAAAATTGGGCAGTAATTACATCAAATATCAATCATATATAAATTTGCGTCAATATAAAAAAAATATCATCAATTTTTATGTATATATGTCAATTAAATACATTTGTATTTTTTACATCATTTTTATCAATATGAAAAGGTAATTCCCCTCCACTTGTAGCTTGGGAGACGGTTTGTACCACAAAAGAGGAAGGGGGTTTGGGGATTAAGGATATGCAGAAGTGGAACATCGCAGCTTTGGGAAGTATGCTTGGTGGGTTACTTGCAAAGCTGATCATATGTGGGTCAAATGGATACATGCCATTTACTTGAAAGACATGGATTGGTCCTCTTATAAACCTCCCCTTAACTCGAGCTGGTCTTGGAGAAAGATCTGTCGGGTTAAGGACTTGTTCTACTCAAATAACCTATTTCCTACTTTAATTGCACAGAATAGAGACTATGAGATAGCTGATGGTTATAAAATACTAACAATACAGCGGGGTAAAGTTTCTTGGCACCAGTTGGTTTGGAATAGGGTAAGTCTCCCCAAACATGGGTTTATAGCTTGGCTGATCTGCCATGAGAGGTTACTCACTAAGGACAGGTTAGCAACGATGAAGATAGTGGATTAGTGGTGGATAAGGAATGCTTCTTATGTGGTCAAGGGGAGGAGAACCATGGGCATCTCTTTACGGGCTGTGCCTACACGATAAGATGCTTCTCTCTACTCTCTAATTGGGCTGGTATCAATATTCCTGTACAGCATACAGTAACCTGGTGGAAACAAGTACGGATAAAATCTTTAATGCTCAAACAGGTTATTGTTGCTAGTATTATTGCTATCTGGTATCATGTGTGGCGGGTTCGTAATTTCTGCAGGATTCATGCACAAATTGAAAGACCGGAGAGACTTATACAAACGGTGAGAGCTGAAGTTTGCTCAAGAATCAAATGTATGAAACATAAGATCCATAGTAAATATCATACGGACATCGATAGATTAATGCAGTAAGATTATAGATTGTATTCTGTAGTGACAAAATTTTGTGGAGACTTGGGATTCATTGGAATATAATACTTACATTTACACCAAAAAAAAAGGTAAATAAATATAAATTTTCGTTAATTAACTTATTTTTATTAGTTTACGTTAACAAATAAATTTACTTAAAATAAATTTACTTATTGTTGTATTTGTTGGGGTGATGGCATAAGTACTAGTTGGTAACTTGTTTTTGCTATCCCACGTAGGTAGAATTGAGAGATTTACTCTCCTTTTTATTACTTCCTTTTTGTGTAGTAATTAGTTGTGAGACTAAGAGAGTGGTGGGCTTTTTATGGTGTGAGTTGGGCTTGCTACTTTACTACACACGTGCGCCCGCCCGGCCTGGCCCGATCTCGGGGTTGGAGTTTGGGTAGAGCACCTGCTGTGCGGGCTGTGCCCGGCTTTTACTCCTTTTTGGGCCTCCGCTGTGGTGTATGTGTGTCTAGGTGCTGTGGTGTATGTGTGTCTAGGTGCAGATGTCCAGGTTCGGGTGTGAGACAGTCAACATGGCTGTTACGGGTATTTATGACCATATTAAAGAGCCTTAATTACGTGATATTATGGTCCTTAATTGCTTTTTTTTGGAGCTGTTTGAGGCTCCTCCTCCCTTTAAATACCGCCCTCCTTTCACCTCTTGGGACACACAAACACACAGCTTCTTTCTTCTCCTTCAATCTTTTGCTTTCTTTCTTTCTCTCATTATAATTCTGGGTATTGTTATAATCGTTCCAAAGCACCAAATCTCGAGTGGTCGAACTTTGGTGCTGCAGTGTTAACCTTGGAGAACTAACGACATTGTGGGCGATAACCACCGGAGTCACGCCGATATAGTTTTCAAGTCAGTGGTCTCCATACCACGACACTGCCTCTCCGTTACTGTTCTGTTTGCTGCCTGGTACAGCTCTGTTGTTGTTGCCTTCGGTCTGTTGCCTTTGCTTCGGTTGCCTTTCCGTTTCTGCCCGAATTAATTCTGTCCGGAATCTTCCGCCTCGATATTTCTTGTCCCGTGTTGCCTCGGTTTCAGTGCTACCTCTCGGTTTACAGTTTCTGACCGTGTTGCCTGTTTCGGTTTGCTGTTTCTCGTTTTTTTGTTACGCGTCCAACAGTATTAACTTATTTTCAAACGGAAACATAGGACATTTCCATATCTATTTATTACTACCTCTGTTTCATTGATATCTTCCATATCTTTTTTATCAACAATTTTTTTGATTTATTCAATTTTCTTTTTCGGTTATCACACTTATCTCTCACCTATGTGCCCCTACTTTTATATATTTTATTATTTTTCTTAAGAAATGTGTCACTTTTAAGTAGAAAAAAGCGTTGAAACGGAGAGAGTATATGTTTAATCACTGACTGTCGAAACAATGCCACGGCAAAAAAAAAAATCCAGCGCAGCTGTCATATTACTAACAAAACTGCGACACAACCAACTGCAACCTTACCTATGATATTCATAATTCGTTATGGAATATTTCTGAATTATACAAAGAAATGTGATACATCCGAACAAATTGCGAAAATCAATTGTGTTGTGAAGTTAACGATATCAATAAAAAAAATATCCAAACCTCATATGGGTGATATCCAAGCATAAAAAGCTCTATGCTTTTTTCAAATATCGCTAATAACTCAAAATTATTACGAATTAAAAATTCTACACCTTTTATATACTTGACGATTGATTTCTACAAACACTTTATTTATCATCTTGCTTATTATGAGGATATATCAATCTACTAACACTTTTGGCATTCATAATAAAAATGATGTTACGCTCAACGTCGGTGAAAATATATTCTTTATCACTAATGCTAGTAAGTAGGACAAAAGTAGTATCTTACGACGTCGATGACAAAAATCTAATGTTAATAGATCTATCTTTCAACCCTGTGATCTTATCACGAGTTTCATACTAGTGGTTTTGTTGATTGCTAGATGCACAACTAGTACTTAATTTCTTCATTCTATCGTTAGTATTGTTAATTGAGTAGGATTTACGGATTAACTAGGAATTAATATTGAACGGGATATGTTGATATTAGTATGTATTTAGGAGTGATTCACATAAATATCCAAGGTGCGACTGAATTGTACGCGCTATTTATTCTCCATCGATTTCTCAGATCTATATTGCTTCTGTCTAATTGAACATAGAACTGGATTGTTTAGGTTGTCTAAGGTTAATTAAGAACGTGATTCGTTTTAGATAACTATTCGTATGTATGTGAATTGCAATTTTATATTCACGATAGAGTAGTCAAGATTATTGATTGAAACTGTCTTATGATGATCAATCGTTATTGAGTGTGGATTTGTGCTTGTGTCTAAGTTCGTTTAAATCAATTGATAATCCAATTACTTGCTTTCTACTTTGTTAGAATATCAATCATAATATCCCTGGGTTACTACGGTCTTTAATTACATTAGGGATCGACTTTATCTACACTTTAGTTAACATAATTAGATTAATCTGATTCCCTTGGGTTCGACTTTATTTCTACTTTACTACGTTGTAGTATATAGATTTAAGTGTTTATAAATTGTAATTTGAGGCATACGATTTTAGTTTGTCAGCACATCACTCAATTTTAGTTCAATTCATCCCTATTAGTGTATGTCATTTTGTGTTTTCCAATTTAGCTCATCAATTCAGTTTAGATGATTAAGTTAAGCCCACATTCTCCGAAAAGAAGAAAGACCTAAAAGGTTTTGGAGATCATCCGTCCAGTACACCCACATTTTAGAGTACGATATAAGAGATGATATAAGTTGAGACTCCATATTTAGAAAGATTAGGCCGTGACAAAAGGAGAGGGCAGCCTTACATTGCGAAATTAGCAGCCCAAATAATATGTAGCTGTTGGATAGGGTCCCTTTAAGAGGGTGTGTTGCCATAAATTTGGGGTCCTATTTTTGTTTGGAAGTTAGTTGTTATTAAAGGGGGTGTCGGTTGAGTGGTTGTGTAATTTGAGTCAAAGATCTTGAAAGCGTGCGCCTAGCTAGCTGTTCTTTTGAATGCCCCTTTTCTGTTCTTATATGCTTCCTTCTACGTACTCGTACTGTCTCCATTATCTACACAAATTCGGCAATCCACATTTCCCCCTTTCAAAAGTTATCTCATCTTTTGCTACAATCATGCATCATCTACAGTTACTAGTTACTAGTTACTACTAGTCTAGTCATAGACTCGGTTATTTCTCTACCTTTATTAGCTTTAATAATAAAGGATTAGGATCGTGATATAAGGGCAGTAATCATAAGTTGCTGAGGTGGTTATAGTTACTCATACCTTGGATCCGGTTATTTATCTATCTTCAGTTTTAACATACAGGATCAATGTCAGGAGTAGTAAATAATGGTAGCTAGTAATCGATCATAAGCTGCTGGCTGCTGAGGAGGTTATAGTTATACCAATGTTCTGACAGACTGACTGACACATTAGGTTGCTGTGATCTGAGCCACATTGCTGTATAATGAGTTGCTGTTGAATTAGTCTTTACCTACTTACAGAGTTACAATGGGCCATTTCTTAGGGAGTCCTACTTATGTTTTAAGCACCAACTTCCAACCCCTTTATCTCTCCAACTCACCGCCACTTTTACAGCACCCAACTTTGTAGATTATCAACCACCCACCACGCACACAATCTATGTATTCCCTCGCACACCATCCTTCAATTCGTCTCATTTTTATTGTCCAATATAAATAAAAACCTAGTTTTAAGAAATACCGAATGCTATATATGATTAATATTGTTTGACTAATTTCTTTAAACATCCTCTATATACTAATTGGGAAACCACTAAAGATAGAGTTGACACGTGTCAGGTTCACATTGAATATTTTTTCGCCTAATTAAATGCATTAGCTAATTTTGGATACAAAATAAAATTCTTAAAATAGACCCACCAATAAAAGTTTATACGATTTAATAAGATTTTCGTTAAAGTACAATATATATATATATATATATATATATATATATATATATATATATAGAGGCAGGATCCAGTACATTTATCAATTTTCCTACAATTTACCTTCTGATTGTGACCGTCAGATTTCATGAGATCAATGGCTAAGATTTAGGATTTTTCATTAATAAAATTCCCCCATATTCCATAATAGTTACACATCCCCATGATTCCTTTAACAATAAATTTTAAAAAATACTATGTATAATTGGCAGTATAGTAAGAAAACTCTTTCAATCTCTTCAAAAATCTACATATCACTTTATGCAATCAAATTTCTGAATAAAACTGACATCAATTTTTTTTCATTCAATTTCTTAAATTAAACAAGTTCTTCGTTAAATTTCATCAATTGAGCGAGAGATTATTGTAATACATACAACTTCGTTCAATTTTATTGGTTCTTAGTCCTTGATCTGTATGATAATATCTCGCATAAGATATATTTTACAGATTAATTGATCAATTTCTTCGTTCTGTTTTCCAATAATACCTCGCTTTTCAATTTCTTCAATTAATCAATGACACAAGTTAGAATAACTTTTGTTCTACTATATAATAACTGCACTCGTACAACACAATAACTGGTCATTGTATAATACAATAAATGGTCATTAGTGACTTGATTGACTTGAAGAATAAACATGATAATCAATGAATATGTTAGAATAACTACTGGAGTATTATACAATAACTGAAATCAAATAATAAAATAATTGGTGCTGGTATAACTCGTATCAATTTCTTCGTTCAATTTCACAGCTAACATAGGTCCTTTTCTTTGCTTGTGTATACCATAAAATGGATCAATGTCGCTCTTCATAATCAAGAAATGAGTTTGAAAAACCTGCAAATATTAAACATATGTACGACGTGATTACAAGACATAATAGGATAAAACATATTCTAACGATATCTGATCTAAGCATTAGAATAACTAAATTGACACTATAAAATAACTAAATTAACGATAAAAAATAACTAGATAAACACCTTACAATAACTGGAACACCTTACAATAAGTGGATAATACCTTACAATAACTATATTTGTGGTTTAGAATAACTGGATAGACATTTTACAATAACTGACCCATAGATATTTTTAGAATAATTATGATAAATATGCAAATTGAAATACAATAACCTTACTTAAGAATTAGAATAACCAAATGATAACTATACAATAACTAAATTAGCATAATAAAATAACTAGCAGGGATAAGTATAGTATGGTCATGCAAATTAAACAAATTAACACCCTACGGTAACTTATGAAACTATTAAACACCAACAACAGTAACTTATGAAATTTATCATCACAAATGCTTGCATCAAGAAATAGATCAAACAAATTCCGAACAAATACCGAGCTCAAAGATTGTAGGAAATTAAAACAATTACTACAAAGATCGAACTGACAATACTCTGTACAAATACTACCAAACTGGCAATACTAAAAGATTGAAAATTGAAAAAAAAAATTGAAAAATCAGAATCGAAATTGATAGAATTGAAAAAATCAGAATCGAAAAAATTAAAAATTGATAAAAATTGATAGATGCGTTTCGTGATTTCAATTGAAATAATAATAATGAAAAAATTGAAATACGTGATTTTAGATGGGGAAAAAAATCAGAATCGAAGATTTTGAAAATTGATAGATGCGTTTCGTGATTTCAATTGAAATAATACAAAAAAAAACTTGAAATACGAGATTTCAGATGCGACTTGCGATTCAATTTCGTGATTTCAATTGAAAAAAACTGACCTTCGATGTTAATATGGTGAGCGTCCGTGATTCAATTTCGTGATTTCAATTGAAAAAAAACCGACCTTCGATGTGAATATGGTGAGCGTCCTTCATTTGGTGAGCGGCCTTCGTGAATATGGTGAGGTTTTGTTTTTTTTGTTTTAGTTGTTTTGTTTTCTGTTTCAGTTTTGGTTTAGGGTTTGATGATGGGTTGTGTATCAGTTTGAGTTATAGTAATCAATTTTGGCCCTTGATTTAACTAGATCTAATGGCTGTAAATTTAAGGTAGATTGTACAAAAACTTAAGGTGGGTAAAAGATCTCACTTCTATATATATATATATATATATAGAGTGAGGATCCGGTGCGTCTTCCTCATTAAATGAGTCCGTCCCGTAATTTAGGGCCATTAGATCTAATGAGATCAACGGCTCTCGTTAGAGAAGAGAATGGAAGACATAGATGATCTACCCAGGAACCCAGCCAACTACACGGCTCTCACACCGCTTCACTTCCTCGAACGAGCCGCCACCGTCCACCCCACCCGCGCCTCCCTCATCCACGGCCGCCTTACCTACACTTGGCTCCACACCTACCACCGCTGTCGCCGCCTTGCCTCCGCCCTCTCTCGCCGCAACATCCTCGCCGCTTCTACGGTTACGCCTCCCTCTCCCTCTCCCTCTCCTTCTCCCTCTCTTTTCCTTTTCTTTTCAACCGCCAATCCAAGGTGTTGATTGTTGATCGAATCTTAGCTTCCGACCTCCAAAAGTCTGATCATGTCTGCCTCTAATTATTTTGATCGTTTACTCAACTAGTTACTAGTTACTAGTAGCTCATCGATATCCTACTCATATCTTCAATATTACTCCCCTCCCTTTCGCCCTTTCCCTAACTATTTCTTTGCAATAATATGTCTATTTCTTTGCAGTAATATCAAATAATATCAAATGAATATTCAGTAATATGTCTCATTCAGTTTCTGGTTTTTGGAAGTCTATACCTCTCATTCGTCAGGCATTCTGATAATCGGCGAGGTAGTGAAAGGGAAAGTATCTGCTGCCCATCACTATGCTGAATCCATGATGTTACAGTAATATGATTACTGTATTAGTATTATATAATTATACTTGTGTTACTGTAATAGTGTGACAGCGTCACAGTAAGATATTTGTGTTACTGTAATAGTGTTCTGTTACTGTAACATTATTACTGTGACATTATTATTGTAATTCCTTATTACTGTGATAGTGTCACAGTAAGATAGTTGTGTTACTGTAATAGTGTTATGTTACTGTAACAGTAAGATTATATACGATGAAGATGACGCTGAATCTCAGTCATTCATGTGTTTGATCATGTAGCTGTGATTCGCGGGACAGACTCATTTAAGATAGAGAGACTCACGAGTTGCAATTCCTATATATATATATATATATATATATATATATATTTAAAATTAGACGATACATTGACTATTGGAGTATTTTTTTCATAAATACATACGGAGTACCATTTTAAATTATCTACTCTGTATTTCCTAACGCATGAGACGTTAAACGAGTCGCGCAATTGCACGAGACCTAATCTAGTAAGTAATAATTGATACTCCCTTCGTTACATTGATTTTTTTTCCACCTTTTTAGCACTTTCGCTTCTCGTCGTCGGTGATTTACTTAAAATCGTCGACAATTTTACATAATTTACCTATTTTACCCTTTACTCTCTTTTCCTTCCTTAACTAAACAAAACAAAAATTCACTTGTTTCATCTCCTATATCCAAGTGTCAACATCCTTTCCCTTCATTCACTCAAACAGCAATTGAGTTTTCAACTTCAAAAAAAAAAGCAATTATCATCAAAATCAACTTCAAACAACCCCAATTTTTCCGTCAAGCATCCACAACGAAGATTGTCAACGTTACTGGAAGAATAATCAAAATATAAGCGTTTCGATGTTATTCCGCTGATGATTCGGTTAAATTTAAATATAATAGTGCTACTTTCGGAGGTTAAACAGTGATAGGTAATAATAGGTTAAATATAATTTAGTTAGGTTAAATAGTGATAGTAATTAGGTTAATTTAGTTAGTAAACTGTGATAATATAATAGTAGTTAGGTTAAATATAATTTCGTTAGGTCAATTTAGATTTTGTTTAGTTAGTAATTAAACAAAGGGCGATATGGTCACTTACTATCATATTTGCCGACGACGTTAAGTAAATCACCGACGACGATGAGTAGTCCCCTTTTTTAGTCTTACAAAGTAGGAAAGTAATTTATCTAGTTGCAATCTTTTTCCTTAACCGTGATTTTTTTTCCTGATAAGGTTTTAATGAGACACTAATTCATTCGCTTTAGAAATACTAGATTAAAGCCCGTGCGCTGCACGGGTTAGTTGGCTTCGGGTTACTTGGCTTAATTACATTGATGAGATGTATATTCGTTAAATAAGAAACTTGATCAATCTATATTATTATAATAAATAAGATGATCACATGATATTAGTAATCAAACTTAATTTCAACTAAGTTTATAATCTTAAGAGCTTATTTTAAAACTCAAAAAAATACATGTGAATACATTTTTTTATTGATATATAATATAAGATTCTATTGTCTCATCATAATTTTTCGATATAAGATAATTTATTCAAGGTTTTTAATTGTAAGATATGCTTTTAAGACCCAGAAAAACGCACGATTACTCTTATTTATAATATAGAATCATCACCCTATTTTAATTTTTTCAATATGGGATAATTTTAGGTTTGTAGTCTTTTTAAAAAGTCTTTTAAGACTCAAAAGATTGTTGGTTGATGTTTAAAACCAAAAGATTACTCATTTATTATATAAAATTTCATCACCTCATCATAATTTTTCGATGTGGTATAACGATTACTCTTTATTTATATAATTGAATTTGATCATCTAATTGTAGTATATACTTTTGATGAATGATTACTCTTATTTATATAATAAAAAAATCTACCTTATTATAATTTTTTGACGTGGGATAATTTTAATTAAGTTTATTTAAGATTAGATATAGTCTAATTAAGAATTTTTATTTATAGACAGATGCATGATTACTCTTATTTATAATACACATAATTCCATCACACCATCTTAATTTCGATGCGGGATAATTATACATTAACTATATACTTTAATTATACTTTTTTTAAGTTCAAAAGATTGTTGGTTAATATCTAAGAACGAAAGATTACGTAGAATTATATCACCTCATTATAATTTTTTTTTGTTGACATCTAATGATGAATGATTAGTCTTATTTATAATATATAGAATTTCATCAAGATCACCTCATGATAATTTGGAGAAATGGTTACTTTTATTTACATTAAAATTTCATCGTCTTATTATGATCTTATGAGTTTTTTGAAGACTCAAAAGATTTTGATTGATATCATATCTAAGAACAAATAATTAGTCTTATTTATAATATAGAACCATAACCATATTATAATTTGTCGATGTGGGATAATTTAAGTAAAATTTGTAGTCTTATTTGTAATATAAAATCATCACCGTATCTTATTTTAATTGTTTCAATGTGGGATAATTTTAATTTTGTAGTCTTATTAAGACTTTTTAAACTCAAAATATTGTTGGTTGATATTTAAATACAATGATTACTCTTATTTAGTAGAAATTCATAACCTCATCATAATTTTTCGATGTGGGAGAATTACTTAAGTTGGTTGATGTCTAAGAAAAAAATTATAATTAGTCTTTTGTGTATAGTCTTAAGAACCTTTTTAAGACTCAAGAAAAAAATTATAATTAGTCTTTTGTGTATAGTCTTAAGAACCTTTTTAAGACTCAAAAGATTTTTGTTTGATAAAACTTTATAATTTTTGGGATGTGGGATAGTTTTACTTAAGTTCCACCTTATTATAATTTTTCTATAGTTAAATTTGTAGTCTTATTAAGAGACTTTTTAAGACTTAATTTTTTTTTAATATTTAAGAACGAATGATAAGTCTTGTTTATACTATAAAGTTTCATCGCCTTATGTGAGATTATTTTTACTTTGTAGTCTTATTAAGAGACTTAAATGTTTTTTTATTGATATTTAATAAGAACAAATGATTTGTCTTATTTATATTATAGAATTCAGTAACTTATCCTAACTTTTCGATGTGGGATGATTTATTTAAGTTTATAGTCTTCCATCAGCTCGTCAATTTTTTTTCGATGTGAGATAATTACTTAAGTTTATAGTCTTAAGAGCTTTTGATTATAATACGAAGTATAAAATTTCATCACAATTTTCAATGTGGATGATTTTAAATTTGTAGTCTTGTATATTAAAAGTTTTTTTTGTCGGTATTTAACCCATAGGGTTGTATTTAAGCATTTAAAATATTCCACTTTTAATATAAACATATGAGTTATCTTATTATATTTTTTGGATGAATGATTACTCTTATTTATATAATAAAAAAATTCGACCAAAGGGAGTTTAATTTTTTAATGTGGGATATATAATTTACTTAAGTTTTTATAGCCTTGAGAGTGTTTTAAGACTCAAAAGAGGGGTATAATTTTTCGATGTGGGATAATTTACTTAAGTTTATAGTCTTCCATCCGCTCTTTTTAAGATTAAAAAAATACATCACTATTCTTGTTGATAATATAGAATTTTATCAACTCACTATAATTTTGTAAATGTGAGATGATTTTAAATTTGCAGTCTTATATATCAAAAGTTTTTTTGGTCGATATTTAAAACCGAATGATTACTAATATTTATAATATAGAATTCCATCACCCCTCATAATTTTTCGATGTGGGATAATTTTAAAGATATTTAAAACCGAATGATCACTCTTATTTATAATATACGGAGTAAAATTTTATCATCTCAACGTAGGATAATTACTTAAGTTTATAGTCTTATAAAGACTTTTTGAGATTCAAAAGACTTTTGGTATATATCGAAAAACGAATTATTACTCTTTATTTATAATATAGAATTTCATCATCATATTATAATTTGTCGATGTGGGATAATTTTAAAACTGTTGTGTGTTATAAATTTATCACATAATGTGAAACAAGTGATATGAAATTTATACTCTAATGAAAGCATTTTTTAACAC
This sequence comes from Agrostemma githago, assembly GCA_958450325.1. Taxonomy (NCBI): domain Eukaryota; kingdom Viridiplantae; phylum Streptophyta; class Magnoliopsida; order Caryophyllales; family Caryophyllaceae; genus Agrostemma; species Agrostemma githago. The sequence goes on from OY288239.1 coordinate 9,369,075, forward strand.
GAATCTAATTATTTCATTTTTATAATTTATTTTACGATAATGTTTTTAAAAAATGAACTCTAAAGGTTTTCACGTCAGAATTGTAAAAATATCACATTAATATAATAGATTAAATATATTATTGTAATAATCAAAAGATTCTCTAATTGATTTTATGATACTTTCCTAATTTGAGGTTTGATAGAACGGACCAATGAGATCGCTCGTAAAAAGCCTAAAATATATATATACTAGATTAAAGCCCGTGCGTTGCACGGGTTAATTGGCTTAATTACATTGATGATGTATATTCGTTAAATACTCGTAAGAAACTTGATCAATTTATATCATTATAATAAATAAGATAATCATATGATATTAGTAATCAAATTTAATTTCAACTAAGTTTATATTATTAAGAGCTTATTCTAAAACTCAAAAGAATACATGCGAATAATTTTTTTGACTGGTAATATAAGATTTTATCGCCTCATCATAATTTTTTGATATAGGATAATTTACTCAAGGTTTATAGTTTTAAGATATGCTTTAAAGACCCAGAAAAACGCACGATTACTCTTATTTATAATATAGAATCATCACCTTATTTTAATTTTTTCGATGTGGGATAATTTTAGGTTTCTAGTCCTTTTAAAAGCTTTTTAAGACTCAAAATTTGTTGGTTGATATTTAAAATCATAAGATTACTCATAAATAGACGATTACTCTTTATTTATATAATCGAATTTGATCATCTTGTTGGAGTATATACTTTTGATGAATGATTACTCTTATTTATATAATAAAAAAATCTACCTTATTATAATTTTTTGATGTGGGATAATTTTAATTAAGTTTATTTAAGTTTAGATATAGTCTAATTAAGAACTTTTATTTATAGACGGATGCATGATTACTCTTATTTATAATACATAGAATTCCATCACACTATCTTAATTTCGATGCGCGATAATTATACATTAACTATATACTTTCATTATACCTTTTTTTAAGTTCAAAAGAGTGTTGGTTAATATCTAAGAACGAAAGATTACGTAGAATTATATCACCTGATAATTTTAATGATTAGTCTTGTTTATAATATAGAATTTCATCACCATAGAATTTCATCGTTTTATTATGGTCTTAAGAGTTTTTTGAAGACTCAAAAGATTTTGATTGATATCATATCTAAGAACAAATAATTAGTCTTATTTATAATATAGAACCATAATCATATTATAATTTGTCGATGTGGGATAATTTTAATAAAATTTGTAGTCTATTAAGACTTTTTTAAACTCAAAATATTGTTGGTTGATGTCTAAGGAAAAAAATATAATTAGTCTTTTATGTATAGTCTTAAGAACTTTTTTAAGACTCAAAAGATTTTTGTTTGACAAAACTTTATAATTTTTCGGATGTGGGATAGTTTTAATTAAGTTTCACCTTATTACAATGTTTCGATGTGATATTATTTTAGTTAAGTTTATAGTCTTATTAAGAGAGTTTTTAAGACTTAGAATTTTTTATTGATATTTAAGAACGAATGATTAGTCTTATTTATACTATAAAGTTTCATCCCCTTATCATAACTTTTTGATGTGGGATGATTTATTTAAGTTTATAGTCTTCCATCAGCTCGTCAATTTTTTTTCGATGTGAGATAATTTAATTAAGCTTAAAAGCTCTTTTTAAGTCTTGATTATTATAATACGAAGTATAGAATTTCATCACAATTTTCAATGTGGGATGATTTTAAGTTTGTAGTCTTATATATTAAAAGCTTTTTTAAGATTCAAAAGTTTTTTTTGTCGGTATTTAACCCATAGTGTTGTATTTAAGCATTTAAAATATTCCACTTTTAGTATAAACATATGAATTATCTTATTATATATTTTGGATGAATGATTACTCTTATTTATATAATAATAAAAATTCACCTTATTATAATTTTTCGATGTGGGATAATTTTACTTAAATTTATTTAAGTTTAGATATATAGTTTAATTAAGAACTTTTATTCATAGACGAATGATTACACTTATTTATAATACTTTATATAATATTTGGAGAAATGGAATTTCATCATAGAATTTCATCGTCTTATTATAATATTTGGAGAAATGATATGAAATTTATACTCTAATGAAAGCATTTTTTAACACGAATCTAATTATTTCATTTTTATAATTTATTTTACGATAATGTTTTAAAAAAATGAACTCTAAAGGTTTTCACTTCAGAATTATAAAATATCACATTAATATAATAGATTAAATATATATTGTAATAATCAAAAGATTCTCTAATTGATTTTTATTATTATTTATGATACTTTCCTAATTTGAGGTTTGATTGAACGGACCAATGAGATCGCTCGAAAAAAGCCTAAAATATATATATATATTGATATATTGATTGATAGTTAAGCGCTGGATAAATTTGTGGATCCGTAAAAAATTGACATATTAAGAGCAAATAGCGGGTTTGACTAAAAATATATGTTAATATTAGTGTTTGGTAAATACTTTGTAATCCCCTATAAATTCTAACGCAATATAGTGGCCGAAACACTGTAGATTTGGGATTAAAACTGATGTTCTAACTTTTAGAAAAAGAACGGTCAGTCAATACAAATGCCACTTTTACAAAAGGGCTAAAATAAGAATTCTCCAAATGAGTTTAATAATCCAAAAATTAATATAAATGAAGTAGAGTAGGATTCATGCTACTCGCTAGCTAACACCCAAACCCAGCAGCAAATTACTTGTCACGTTATAAACATAACAACCACAATTCAATGGGGAGCAACGACGACGTTCTCCCAGCCATATTACATCACATTAAAACATAATTACTATTATATCAAAATAATTCAAAATGGAAAACGTTTAAAACGATATAGTAAAATAATTCAAAGCAATTGTCAACCTTCAAGTCAATATCAATCAATAATAATAACGGCGTTGCGGATATGAGTTAGTGCAACAGAATAGACTTTCACTAGGAAAATACTAAAAACTGGCTTCGAGAACTTAGTTCAAACAAATCAAACCTCGATCTCTAACTAGGCTACTCAACCATAATAGGACGGCGACTTATATCCGAGGTCTTATCTTAAGTAAATATGCACACCCCTCCTGGAACACCAATTGTGCCTGGTTCAACCGACAGCGTCTTACATGCGAGGTACGAGCTTAAGGTCGAAATGAACAAACACTCCTGGACAAAAACATGCCCAGTTCAACAATCAATGCATCCCGCTCGGATACACTAGCCTTATAGATGATGGCAAAACGTATACTCTAGACTGTATTACTCTACCTGTACACTTCCCTTATTCCGTAACTCCAAAAACAAAGCATTATCGAAATTAAATAAGATTATAGTTCGTTCTTAAAAGAGAAAACCTTATTAAAATAGAAACTTTCTTAAAATAATAACTTTCCAAAAGTAAGTACTATTATAAATAGAAATCGATTAAAATAGGAGTTATATAAAATAATTAATATTAGGCCTCAAGACGTAAACATTATATTTATTATATAAATGTATAATTTTTGATTAAAAGTCAAGTCAAGTCAAAATCATAATTATTTCTAAAAGATTGAAGTTTAAATAATTAAAAGTATTTAAATAACAAATTGAGAGATTTTTCAGAATTGCACTGTCTTACTATAAAATTCGTAATTAAATCATTAAAAATCGAAACAACATAAGACCAGTGCGGCGAAAAACTTTAGAAACTTAGTTACAACTTTTATTCGTGGAGAAAATCTAAATTCTAAATAAAACATGGGTTTTTGTTCGTATGTTTACAAACTGTCAGAATTAGACACCCGATTGTATTTCTTTAGTAAAACACGTTTAAAAATTGATTTTAAAGAAAATTCAATTGGAAACATTAACTAGACACTTTAAAGTTTATTTACGTAAATGACCCAGATTAAAAAAAAAAGTTTATTATATGTTTCTCAATTGTTGGAAATATAGGGTCACTATAGGAGCGATATATAACTAGAGAATATACGTTGTTGTGTCGTGGTATGAAGGCCACTGAATTGAGAAACGAAATTATGTCACTATTATTGTGGTTGTGTTCATCACTTGTCATTGGAATTGTTTCAATTGGCTATCTTGTTTCGTTAGTAAGATTCATCTCGTTGAGGGTGAGACAACAGTTCGGTATTATGACAATAACTCCATCTCTAGAGCTCCGATTGGGACGTGTAATATGGCGTTGGAAAGCTAAGAAGAAGGGCTACAACTCTTTAGTTGAAGTCGTGAGCTGATTCTGCCATTTACCTTTCGGAAAACGGAACACAATGTCGTGGTAGTATGCTGAAAGTTTTTGAAGGTTTATGAGTGGATGGCTTATTTTATTATCAATATTCATCCTTGAGAATGAGGTATGGTATCTATCAGTTTAGTTCTTGTCTTCTCGTGATTCATGATGATAAAATAATTACATTTGGAAGAAGAATTTAACTTCACACTAGAGACGCATCAATGCTCACTCGAGTAAAATAAGCTATATGTGGGGGTTAAATATTTTAATTTTAATGACATGCATAATCTTGATCAAGTATGTATTAAATAATTGGATGAATTATTTGATAAATTACTCTAAGAATAGATTATGGAATAGATAAATTGTCAGGCATAATTATTTGATATCTAAAAGTTGGGATGATTAATGAATGAATAATTTGTATATTTTGGTTGAACGATTATGTTTGTCACAATTTCGTGGTGTGACAACATGTGGGGGAAGTCATTCAAACTTATTTGATAAAATTATTCATGCATCAATTTTAGAGTTGATATCTTATAATTTGTGAAGAGTATGTATATCTCTAATTGTGGGGGAAAGTGATGACCGATAACATGTTTTATACATGAATAATTTAACCAAATGTAGGAGTTTTAATTTGTTAACCAAGTCAATAAATAATGGTTGCGTAAGGTTCATTTATTTATGTTGTACATCTGGCTTACACCACAATATATGAGATTATGATCGATGATTGATTTTATGTGAATAAAGGTTATATATTTTAATTTGTGGATTTGCAAAAAGAAAATATAAGTGAAAAATCATCGAGATCGTTATTCTCTAATATAAGAATGATGGTGTATATATGGTGCAATATTGAGAATTGTAACATGTTGGATATTTATAAAGATGTTGGATCACAAGGTGAGATGCACAATGATCATGAGTAAGCTTTCATCTTTATAATAATTTTATTATAAGTCTATTGAGAAGACTGTTATAATTTTATGTATTATGTATGCGTATTATTTTTCTCTTTTAACCTTACCGAGGTAATGAATGGTGATTGGGAGCTTAATATTTATTGCATTATTGTGGGGGCATCAATTGCTATGCAATGTTTGATGCTAATTTCATCTTCATATTGCTAAAAATGATGTGTAGTGAATTACATACATGTATTATGCAGATTTGAGAGAGTTGAAATCATCAAATATAATTTGGTGTATTTGAGAGGTTGAGCATATAGCTCTTAATGGTCTTATAGCCCAAATTTGGGTGGTCCTTATGAGACGGACTTGATGAGATCACCGTAATGATAGAGGTTGAGATATTTCTCTTAATGAATCTATATCCCTATGTTTGGGTGGTCCTGTTGTGAAGGACTTGATGGATTCACCGTACGTAGTATTGAGAGGTTGAGCTTTCAAGCTCTTAATGATTCTATAGCTCATAAGTGAGTGGGTTATGTGGAGATATCCTTGATAGAATCACCTAAGTGAGTGTGAAGGGTTGGCCTCCTTCTATGAGAGATTAAGTTATCTTTCTAGAGCACTCATCAAAATCCCAAGGTTCTTTTGGCCATAAATTTGTTGAATCGTATTGCGGAACTCGTGTGGAACTTAAGGTATGATATGTGTTGTGAGGATAATTCAACCGAAATTCAATAAGGAATTCAAATCGAAAGATATTCTCTTGTTGTAAGTAAGTTGTTGACTCATTTCACTAATACGTTAATTCAAATCGAAAGATATTAACGTCTAAGTGTCAACCTTTTCATATGCTCAGAATTTTTGTTTTCGGTTTGTCATTTGCATTAGAAATAATGCAAAGACAATATGTTGACTATTGTTGCATAGTAAGGGTATCTCCCATTAAGTAACATAATGACACCAATTTATTAGTATGGTTATGAATGTCATTATATTTAGAATAATGATAATTTATTTTCCATCATAAAGTGACTTTGGATGCCTTTTGAGGTTAATCTCTTATGACACTTATTATATAAGTATGAGCATGATAGGACATGTGAGAACATACATCAAATGTCATCATCCAAATCTCTTTGATAAATTCTGAGTATACCATCGAGTTCCAACTCCTAATGGTTGAGTACACAACCTTTTAGGAGTGTTGTGTGACCTTGGGGGACGACGCTCATTCCGATTTGTACCGTAGTCGGGGCGATTTCGTTTCTCATTCAGTGGCCTTCATACCACGACACAACAACGTATATTCTCTAGTTATATATCGCCCCTATAGTGACCCTATATTTCCAACATTTGACATCTGTTATAAACAATTTATTATGACGAAACGACTTGGAGTTATTTCACAAAATAAAAAAGGAATAAATTAGACTTAAAATAAATAGTAGTCGCTTTTCAAAGTTTTTTGAAATAAAGTCTTTAAAACAGATTATTAATTCATACAAAAGTACTAACAGATTCTGAAGTATGCTGTAACTTATTAAAAACAATACAACTTTCAATTTGGCACTTCATATCAAAAATCACGAAAATTGTTAAATAATTTATTATGTGTATGTTTTAGTCTCGGCTTTATAATACTTTTTAATAATTAAAAGAACGACTTATTCACAAATCTCGTAAAAACGATTAAGAACAACAAAACATGTGAAAACTTACGATTTTAAAGCCTTTGTTATTAAAACGAGACATACATATATTGTCTTACAAAAATCTAAATTCTATACATGCAACTACAACAATAATATCACATAATACCGAGTAACGTGTCAATGTTACCTTAACCAAGATCCGAATCAATAAAATAATCATCTTCGTCGGATCTAGCACGATAGCCTACGAAATAATTAAACATATGGTATTAAAACCACATTATAAGTGAATAGAAAGGAGAAAACGAGATGAAGAACGAATAAGAGTAATTAAATTACCCTCGAGATCGGAAAGAATTAGAGACGAATTAGGATCGGATTGATGAACAAAAAGGGAGAAATTTAACTTAAAACATAGGGAAGAAAAGAAACTTGTATTGTGAATAAAATAGACTAGAATGAAAGAGAATATATAAAAGAAATTAGAAAGCTAAAAAATTGGAATAATCGAGTTACAAGACTCTTAACTCAACTAGGAGACGAGATGGTTGAGATGGAGAGAACAAGCAACGAATTGATGTGATAAGTTTCCAATTAAAATAAATAAGTAGATAAGATTTAAAATAGATAGAATAAAAATAATATGGAGCGTTGATTAAAGGTGTCCAAAAATATTTCTCAAGTCGATAAAAGAAGGTTTGTAAAATAATATAAGCGTTTATGAAGAAATTGGATTAAAACGCGTTAGAAAATAATTATTTATGAAATCGCGTAATAAAATAATTAAGCAGCCATTTTTCAAAAATAAAATATTTTTGAGCTAGAAACCATTATAAATATAATCGAGCATTTTTAGAAAAAAATAAATAAATAGTTGAAACTCGATTTTAAAACTATTGCCCATAGAAAATATGATTTCTCAAAAATAATTAAATATAATTGCGATGAAAAGAATTAAATAGATTTTCGAATAAAAATAGAATAATTAAAATCCTTTTATGAAAATGAATAATTTTAGGCTCGATAATGAATGAGACCTCGAAATAGGAAAATGTAATTGACGAAATATTACAGAGTTACGATATAATCGTAACGGAACAGATAACAGAGCTAGAAAATTTGCGGGTGTTACATACTTCCTCCAGACACTATTTTTTTGCCTCATTTCATTAAAACACTCCTCACAAATATTGAGGTAATGGGGCAAAAAATAGTGTCCGGAGGGAGTAGCGGATTGTAATAGCATATTGGGGTAGCAGATTACTTTATTGTCATTTTACAAAGTATTTAAACAATCTGCTAATCTAAAACAACTTTTTTTTTTCAACGATAAGAAATAGACGGATATCACGAGGCTCTAAGAGCATTAGACGCTAGTCTATGCGATTTGGAGTTTCGTGTCCTAGGTAAAAAGGAAATAGAGCAACAATGGAAGAACGAGCATTCCGCCACCAAGCCCTTGATCAGCGACTCAAGACCTGCAGATGGTTTATCTACCTCAGCAATTTGCAATACCAGGTTCAAGCAGCCTGACATAATTTTAATTTGAAGATCCCATCACCTTTTAATCCATCTAACAGCCCAAAGCATTGCAATAGCTTCCGCATGGATAGCTGATTCCGCTGAAAAAGAATGTTGCGCTTCCTCCAAAGTCATGTTGTCTTTATTAAGGCACACCCAACCTCCCGCTGCCCGAAGGGAGGGAAAGAGAAATAAAAGTACAAATTGTAATGATGAAATATAAGAATCGATGTCTTCAATATTGCAATTTACAACATTATAGTAATAAAATAAAATTCGTCTTAATAAGGGGCGTATATGATATAGCTACTCCTTCTAGCATATGCACCCCAAAACCGTAGATGTGGTATTATATTGGAATTTAGATGTTAATTTGGTTTATCTAAGGTAATAAGACTAAACAATATATTGACTAAAAATTCTTCACCAAAAAATTTAAGTTAATATGACTAAATCATGAATAATTTTTTTTGATTAATAGGTATATTTGATTTAGGTAGTGGAAAGGAAAATGTAGCTTTAAAATAATATCGAGCCGCTCGCGAGCTATTCGAGCCGAGTCAGGTCTTGCTTGGCTCGACTCATAAATGATCCGAGTCGAGCTCACACGAGTCGAGCTTTGACCGAGCCGATCTTGAGCTGCTCTCGAACTGTTTCTACTCATTTACACCCCTATATACAATCAAATTTGTAACAATCATTAAAATTTACTCATTTATCACTAATTATTTTATTAACCGTGCATCGCACGGGCATCATCTAGTATATATATATATATAGAGTTGAGATCGGGTGATAATCTATCTCTCAATGAGAACTGTGAGAACTATTTAAAACCCTTAGATCTTATTCACATCTAATGCTTAACATTATTTTTAAAAACATCTCATCTTTCTTTAACAAAATAAACCAAATCCGTTTCTTTCTCTCTCTTCCTTCTCTTTCTTTCTCTCTTCCTTCTCATTCCCTTCATCAACAATGTCTGAAATTGAAGAAAAAAATTCTACAAAATTCACCAAAAATCAAGAAAATGCAGATGAAGCTTTGTTCATCAATGCAAATTCAGGAGATTTGTTGCCTAATCTTAATAAATTAGGGTTCCGGTGTTCCTAAAATTGGGGAATTATATACAATTGAGGATTTCTTTAAATTAGAGTTTATATATTTTCGTCAAAATCATTAAATATGTCCACTTGATTCGAGATTTTTGTGTAATTAGGGTTCTTGTATATCAAATTAAGGGTTCTTGTTTTCTCTGAACACCTATCGTGGAATTATTCAATGCTTCATTCCCCTCTAATTATACTTCTATTAATCATCTTATTTGTTACACTACTTTTACAGTAGTTGTAGTCACATTACAATTTAAAAAGGGTACGTTAAAAGTGAAAAAGGGTACACTAAAATTGAAATTAAAAAAAGGTACGCTAAAATTGAAATTGAAAAATGGTAAGTAGCTAAAATTGAAAAAAGGGTATGCTAAAAGTAAAAAATGGTACGCTAAAATTTAAAAATGATACACTAAAATTGAAATTGAAAAAGGGTACGCTAAAAGTGAAAAAGGTACGGTAAAATTGAAATTGAAAAAGGGTAGGTTAAAATAGAAAAAAGGGTACACTAAAAGTTAAAAAGGGTAGCTAAAATTTAAAAAGGTACACTAAAATTAAAATTGAAATTGAAAAAGAGTACGCTAAAATAGAAAAAAGGGTACGCTAATAGTGAGAAAGGGTACGCTAAAATTGAAATAGGGTACACCACAATTTAAAAAGAAAATTAAATCGAGTAGGGCTAGAAAAAGAAGGGTTTGTATTTCATATAAAATCCGTACAAAAGAAAATTAAAGGACAATATTTTAGATGAACTCTTAAATCAATCAGGAAATTTGAAAAAAAAAACGATAACACACCATTGCTGAGATTATTGCAATTATATTTGCCGACGATAATATTGTTACTATTGTAATGAATTAATGAATTTAATTGAATAAGTTAATCATAAAATGATTAATTTTAAAAAAAGCTAAAACTACTTAGGTTATTGGGGTTCAATACCCAATTGTGATGAATTAATGGATTGAAGAAAAGCCGATTGAAAAATTGATGGATTGAAGAATCGGATTCAATGGTCGATTGAAGAATTTATCGATTAAAGGATTATGGGTCGAAGAATTTTGTAGAAAGAGAAGGAGTTACGGGTTGAATGTTGAAGCAATTGTGATGAATTAATTTGATTGAAGAATTTTGAAGAATCCAACGAATGAGATTGAACACTATGATCCAATGACTTATATTATAGTTCTCACAGTTCTCATTGACGGGGTGGTTCTCACATGAACCTAAATCACATTTCAAGACATTACTCAAATATTTTGATTAGTTTTGCAATTTAAAAAATATTTTCTTATTTCTAAATTATACAGTCGATAAATAGTAAAAATAAAATAATAAATTTTTTATCTTAAATATTAAATGAAATATTCTATAAGATAAATATATTATAAATACCGTGCATTGCACGGGGTCTATACTAGTTTCTAATTAACAAAACCAATAAACATATGATTGAGAGATAGAAATAAAGATTGGTTTGTGCTGGAGATCGATCGACGAGCTAGCTTTCTACTAAAATAAATACTCTGCATCTTTCTGCGTCGTTTTTTGTTTGTAAAGAGCAACACATTTAATCACATTATTAGAGCATTAGCCATCAGATTAATTAAAGTATGCACTAAAATAAATACCTTTCATTATCATTGTGATTGTTAACGTAATGTATGTATAATTAACCACATATTACAGGATTGACGTATAGTCAGGGGCGGACAGGCTGTGACTTGTTGGGCTGAAGCCCGATATGATTTTTGGAAAAAAGATAAATACAAAACTGGTAAATAGGAATTACTAATAGAGTTGTGCTAAGTTGGTAAAAGCCTCCACCTTCTTCACAATGGGCGTGGGTTCAAAACCCATTGTATCATCACATTAATTTTATATACTTTTTGTCACCCATGAAACTTCTCGAAAACAAAAATTTCTTAGTACTTTGTATCGTATATTTAGAGCAATTATTTAGTTCCAGGAATGGATTTGTTATTTCGTACTCACCATCTTAGTTTTTTCAACCCATTATATTGCACCTCTTGACGTCTATTAGTGGTTATAATCAAGTTATAAGACATGTTAAAGGAAAATTATTTGTTCAAAATAGGTTCAATTAAGTACTTAGAATGATAATTAAAAAATACGGAGTAACTCATTTAGTTCACGAGTAGTATATATATTGTAAAATTCTCAAAACTCGTTATTTTCTCTAACTCGAATGATACAGGTAATATTATAATAATGAGAGATGACAATGTGTATAATACTCCGTATTAACTAAGCAAGTCCTTTATATTATTGTATTATGAACCTGAAAAATATGTAGTACTATAATTTAGAAAAAATTAGCCCCATATAAATGTAATTTCTGGATCCGCCCCTGCGTATAGTGAAGCATGCATGGACATGAATTGAAATAATTGATGCGTGATGCATCCAAGTGTCGGACTACGTATGAAATTGTAAGTCGCAATAACTTGACAATGAATGAATGAATGAATGAATGAAAGAATGCCATCTTTTTTATTAGTGATGAAAATGACAAGAATACTAACTTAAAGCCAAAGTGTGACTTTTGTATGTATGCATGATTATGTGGTGCGATAATAATGACAATCTAATTAACTTGGAGGTTAGTTTATAAGCATCCTTGAACAGTCAGTCTCATGTGAGATGGTCTCACAATACGGTTATTGTGAGACCTCTCACATAGGAGTATTTTATTATTTTAATAACTTCCTCCCATGTGAGAGGTCTCACAATAATCGTATCGTGAGACCGTCTCATATGAGAATTTGTGATCCTTGAATCGGTCCTTCCGAACCTCCTAAACGTTTTTTCATTCCCACACATGCAATGCTTGCCTACTATTTTTCTAGTAAGCATTTTATTTTATTGGTCACTAATTTTTTACTATATATTGTACGGATTAAGATTATTTTATCCGAAATCAACCAAATGTGTTGCATGTTTTTCTACCGAAAAAAAAACATCTTTCAAGGAATTTAACTACAAGTATTGCCTATTTTAGTCGGGATTATTCAATTGTACTGCTTTAATTTATTTGATTTCTTTAGTAGGTAATTATTACGGAGTAAATTTTATTAAAATCACAAATTCTTGTTTATAAAGAACATATCCTTGATCCGTAATAGCCTTATATATAGTGAGTCATATAACATGCATAACACAAAAGAAGATTGGATAGGGTCAAGAATAACCAAAAGTTTGCTCTATCATTCATAGCATATGATTATTGTTATTTTATCCATTACGGTTCAGTATAATTATAAGATGGATAAATATATTTTAGGAAAAGTAATCAAATGTACTCGTATATATTAGGGCAATTATATATTACGGTACTCATGAAGTTATATAAGGACAAAGAATTGATTATCATTGTTTCCAACGTTGTCTAATTTTGTCATTGATCTTTCAAATTAAAATGGATAATACTTAATCCGTTTTACACTTATAACAAATACAGAATATTTAAGTCACAAACAAATATATGTGATATACGCGAATAGAAAAGAATGGATTTGATGGCTAAAAAGAAGCCAGGCCAGCGGTGTATTACAAGTCTGTGCTAGAAATTTTGGACACTCATGATATGGTTGAAAACTTGAAATGAAGGCCGGGTTCCATTTTCACGCACAGTGACGTGTTATCCTTTTTTTTATTGGACACGTTACATTTAAAGTCTTTCTCATTTGATTGCAAAAATACGACCTATACAAACATGCATGTGTTCCATACTTGCAGGTGTGCAGTGCCTCACCGATTGTTCTTTTCTCTATACTCAAGTATTCACATGTATACATTGCTTCAAGTGAACATGATCGTTGAGGTTTGGTATGTATGTATTCATACTAATAGATTTCGGTCAATCTATTTAATACTCGTAGTTGAATTTTACTCCCTTCAAATTTTTATGATTAATCCATTTATTTTTGGGTGAAAAAATAAAGAAGGTAAAATGAATGGTTAAAAGAAAAAGAATTAGGTGGGTAATGTGAATCACATATTTATGATCTAAAATGATAAATGGATAGAATATCAAATTCAGTCCAAAAAGGAATAAATGTTGGAGGGACTAGAGAATATATTTTTAAAAGATTTCAAATATACTCCATATAAGTATTGAATCAACGGAGAGAGTATAATTTTATCTATACTTGTTGGCCTCCCTGCATCATCTTTGCAAGATGCTAATGCCTCAAAATTTAGCCACTTGACACAACTCAATATCACGATCCAAATTCAATTCCAATAATCGTGAAGATTTGTTTTTTCCTCAAATTTTACCTAAGATAAAGGAATAAAGAGATACCGACAACATATATACGGAATATAAACAATATTTTGTGCTCCGTATATACAACACAAAAAAGATGTGAAATTTACACAAGCTCTCCGCACACCATAATAATACATTAATAAGAAGAAGAAAAAAAGAAATAAGTTGCATTTTGAGTGTAACCCATCAGATTTTACTGATGATTTCCTCTAATCCTAAAAAACCCACTAAACTAATTAATCATGTTAACTTCTAATTATCACTTCAATTTGGCTTTTCAGAGGTTATGAAGATAGGATGAGGTAAAGAAGAAAGTTTTTCTTGCATTATTTTACAGATTTCTGAAGAGGAAAGCCTCAAACTAGGCAAATGGTGTAGACAACGAGCTGCAATGTCACCCATAACCTTCACCTCCTCCCTATTAACACACTCGTCTCGACTCATCCTTGGATCAATCATCTTAACCACTCTCTCCACGTCGAAATCGTTCTTATTATTCCGAACAACTGAGGTCAGCAAAACCTGCCTTTCGCCGCTGCAGATGAAGGCCTCCAACCCTGTGATGAGCTCCAATAGTATGACTCCAAAGCTGTAGACGTCGCTCTTCTTAGACGCGATTCCTGTCATTAGGAAATGCGGGTCTATGTAACCCGGTGACCCCATCATTTTGATTCGAGACGAGGAAGGTGGTTTGATGGTTGATGAAAAACCCATTTTAGCAAAACCAAAGTCACATAGTAGAGAGTTGAGGTTTTCGTCTAGGAGTATGTTTGAAGCTTTGATGTCTCCATGGACAATTTGTAGGTTGCAACTTTCATGGAGGTATTCTAGTGATTTTGCAAGTTGGTATGCTATTTTCATCCTTTCTTTCCATGTCAATGGGTTCTTCATTTTGTCTACTTCATCATCATTATCATTATTATTGTGTAGCTTCTCTTGTAGGTTCCCCTTTGGAATGTACTCAAATACTAGTACCCCTTCATCTATCATACACAAAAATAATACAAGTATTGAGGTTAGAAGACACGGAGTATTACATAGTATACCTCTCATCATCCGTACCACCAAGAACGTTTGACTATTCACGTCTTCTACAACATTAGTTTGACCTTATTTTTCTTCAAAATTATTTTGTACAAAATATGGTAAAATTATATTTAATCTTTATCTATTTGATTAATTATAATCGATATCAAAATTTTACAAATTTGACTTCAAAGAGCGTACCTTTGTCATCGCAATAACCAAGGAGTTTGACAATATTGGGATGATGAAGCTTTTGAGAAATTTCAAGTTCACTCTTAAACACTTGATGAAGCCTCTCACTAGTGTTATAAACCTTGACAGCACCTAATGTTGAGTTAGGAAACTTAGCAAGGTACACTGTGCTATATCCTCCTACACCAATCACCTCCTTAAAGTTTGATGTAAACCTCTCAATGTCTTCCCACTTGTACCTCTTCACCATGGTTGCTGATGACTCCTCCTCAGCCTCACACTCGACTGCTGATACCGTGTCGTCAGGGCAAACCCGGTCGTCATTCTTGGCCCCCCGACAGCCTGGTTTACGCTTCATTGTTGACCCGAAACATCCTAAGAAGAAGCCCATGTTGTTGTTGGTTGTTGTTGAAAGAAAAGTGATGATATGAAGCAAATGAATTGAAGTAAAATATAAGAAATGGTAGTTAGTAAGCAATATATATATAGCACTTGAGGATAAATGTATATATAGGTGTGTGCCAAGCTATATGTATATATATTGGACAAGGAAACATTGTTTATAGAAATTAATATTATAGTGATTTAATTGATTTTGTTGGGGGGGGGGGGGGGGGGGTACAGTAGATTTGTATGCATGAATGGTGTGGTAAGAAGGAAAAGGAGTAGAAGGTGAGTGTGGAGGTGGTAATGAATTTAAGGAGACATACTAACAACCAAACAAATACACATCTCTTGACTTGTGCTAATTAATAAGCAAGGGCCACAATTTTATTTTATTTTTATTTTGCACAAGTAATACTTATTTACAAATTTGTAGGAATATTAACGTGTAGTTCATATAAATTAAGACGATCTTTCGCATGAGACAGACCCGTATGATGAATAAATAGATCAGATGGTCTTCTTATAAAATGACACTGTTTTAAAGTGTAAGACGATATGTTATGATAATTAGTAAAAATCACACCCCTTCATATATAGACCTCTAGACTTGTGTTAATAAGGGGAACAATTTTTTTTTTTAAAAAAAAAATTATTTTATACAGAGTAATACTTATTTGCAAAATTATAGTAACATTAACGTACAGTTTATATTCATCATAAGACAGTCCATTATAAATAAATAAATGAATAATCGTCTTATATAAAGGTACTGTTTTAAAGTGTATAATTGTCTCTAATTATATTTATTGGTACAAATTCATACCCCTTCATTCATATCCGTGTGATTTGACTAGGATTTAAGTGTATAAAATTTGGTCGGAATTTAGATATAAAGTTGAAGGCATGGGCCATGGAAATTATTATAATTAATTAATTAAACAGTAATAATATTCTTAATTATAACAATTGCATCTTACTTTATTCTACCAACCATCACACGGACATCTCCTCCACTGCACACCGTTTACTCCTATCTTGGACTATCTTCTTTTTGTAACAAAGTTGGCGTAGATGTATGTGAGGAGCAAGGGCAACATAAAGGAATAAATCACTTTAATTTACTTTTTTTTGGTACCTTAGATTTATTTTCGGTAAAATTTATCATTTATGTCATCACTTTATTAGTGTTTGACAGTTTGCAAATAACCCCGACACCTTACTAATAAATTTCAATATAGCTATCATGTGTAGGACAGTTCAGTGAGGTTGGCTCGTTGAACAACTTATTTTCAGTTCAATTCAGTTAAGTTCAACTCAATCAATTAAAATTATGTCAATACTAGTGTGATATCCGTAAAAAAATTCACGGGTTGTGGTTCCTTCATTGTTATTAGAAATTGCAGAAGAGAAATTTAAAATCGAAATACTAAATTATTGATTATGTTAAGTATTGGTTGAACTACTAAATTATTGTACAGTTTGCCGTACACTGTTAAAGATTTTGAAGAATGAATTATAAAAACGTGTATAATAGTAGCCTTGTCACTATACGGTGTTGCGTAATTTTACATTCACAAAAGGCTAATAAGTGTGCGGTATTAGATGTGAATTAGTTTATTAGAGGGTTAATATCAAAACACGTAAGTGAAAAAGTATATTAAATATTACGGAGTATTAGGATAGAAATTAGGTGACGGATATTTCTATATATTCATTAAAATATATTGGTATAACCAAAAAAGTGAACTTACAAAATTCAACATCATGACAATATTATTATCCTCAATAACATTTACTTTATGGTTTTATCAAAAAGAAGTGGGACATACGTTTGAAAGAGTAATTTATAACATATTAAATATTTCCGTGGTAACAAAATTTATTATAAAGTGTGATACCCGTGAAAACTTTCACGGATTGTGGTACTTTCCTCGATATTTCCAAATGTAGGAAGGCAGGACTTGTCTTAATTGATGATAAAAGATACTACATTCAGGCGAACATTAATTAATACTTTATATTACACATAAAGAAAGTGTACACCGACAAACTTAACCCAATCGATCCATATACATAAAGAATTGTCTTCCACTACATTCACTTAATTGTGACCCAAACTCGAATCCAACATGGTCAATAATTCGAAAAAGCATCACTCGATTGGTGCTCAGTTACTCAAACTCGAATCCAACATGGTCAATAATTCGAAAAAGCATCACTCACTGATGCTCAGTTACTCAACTATAAGTTCGATTTAAAAAGACATATGAGAATATTCATTGTAATTGTGCTTCTTTTTATTGGGAAATATATTAATAAAAGTGATTAATATATTTGATTAAATTTTATTTATCAGTATATATCAACATTTTTTTATTTTACTGATATGGTACAATATTCCTTTATATTTTTAGAATAAAGGTTATTAGAATCTTTTTTTAGAACTCCCGTGAAATACTCTTTCATATATATGGAATAATACTTATACGTTCTTTTCCCGATTTTATTGTCAACTTTCATCACATGTAAACGAAATTAGAACAGTCGTGTGTATTTGATCACTTGTAAGTTGTAACTACTGTTATTTTATTCAAATAACAAACTTGTAACTAATGTCATTTTATCGTATACTCCTATTTATCATTTAAATAAAAATATTGGTAATCTTTAATAATTTTGACAATATATCGACAACCTATATTCTGGCCTGACCGACCGACCGTGACCTTATACTCATCTTGTTTGACATTTCTAAATGAAATGTTCTGAAACAAAAAAAAATGATTATTTTAGATTCAACGCATCTCATCAATTAATTTCAATATTTAAGTTTGTTAGTAGTGGTTTTGGTACATTTGTTCACTATATTAAAGAAGAAAAATTTATGGAAAAACAACAACTTACGGAAAGTGAGAAAAGAGATTTATGGGAAGAATAGTAATTTATGGTGAGATATAAAGTTAATTGAACTTTTCTTTATGAAAAAATGAAATATGGGTTTCTCAAGAAATTGAAATAAGTAGTAGTGGGTTAACGTGTAAGTGTAATTAATTGAATTTTTTTGGATCAAATTTTCATTTTTTTAATTGGTCAAATATTCATTTTTTTTGTAGTTCAACCGTTTTTTCTTTTGAAATTATTACTTCCCTTATAAATTGGAAATTAATTTTAATTATATTTCATATATAATAGGCAGTAAGTTAAAAAGAATTCAAAAAATACTGTATATGACGTGAACCATATAGACTTGATAATTGTGTGAAAAAATTGAAATACAGGGAAATACTCTCCCCATCAATTTTTTGTTGGGTTATTAGAATCAACCCAACAAAAAATTTCTATTTGGTTGTTTGAATTAAGCATTCAATATTTTTTTTACTGCATAAAAGACACTGGCCAATAGGATTTTTGGTTTTAATTTTCAAGTCTCAATGTACATGGAAAAAAGAAAGAAGTAAAAACAATTTAAAACTTCTCTTGAGAAGTTGTGAAGTCTTGCTCACCGTTTATCCTTTAACATTTTTTTTTAAAAAGTAAAAATTTAAATTATTTGATATATTTTTTTATATTTTTAATATTTTGATGTTTTAAATCAAAAAATTATTTTATACTTTAAATTTATAAATTTAAATTGATAAAAAATTATTTTATATTTTTAAATATATTTTATATAAATTTACATTGGTATCTTAATAGCATTAATTTGGAAAATTAATTATTTAAGAAATAAATTAATAATTTATCTTAATAAACTAACGATTACTAATTATTTGTCAATACGATAAATAAAATATTATAGTAATACTTATATAATATTATATTAGAGAAAATATTGTAATACTAACAAAAAAAATCATTCATCTACTAACAATCTCATTTTCAATCTACTAACCTAACTAACTATGCTAATCTAAAACACTAATAATTATGGGAATTTTTTTTCAAAATAATGCTCTTAAATAAACTTATTATCGTTTCGGGTCGGATTGAAAACTAATTAACAAAATGGGGCTCTAGGAGGTTCGGAGTGAGGGTCGTGTGTAGGCGGAGCAATCCCGCCATTAGAAATGGCGGGTTTTTGAAATAATAAATTTCCGAAAAAAAAAAAAAAAAAAAAAACTCTCAAACCCGCCATTGGGAATGGCGGGTCAAGGTGAATTATTTTTAAAAAATATCCAACAAGAAGATTCGAACCCAGGACCTCTAGATGTAGGTTAGAGGTCTTACCACTAGACTACAATTGATGCCTTGATAGTTTACTACATTTATATCATCTTATCCTTGCTCATTTAAAAAAAAAATTCACCTTGACCCGCCATTGGGAGTGGCGGGTTAGTGCTCAATAACCCGCCATTCCCAATGGCGGGTTTAAGAGTTTTTTTTTTTTTTTTCCGGAAATTTATTATTTCAAAAACCCGCCATTTCTAATGGCGGGATTGCTCCGCCTAAACACGACCCTCACTCCGAACCTCCTAGAGCCCCATTTTGTTAATTAGTTTTCAATCCGACCCGAAACGATAATAAGTTTATTTAAGAGCATTATTTTGAAAAAATTTTCTAATTATGGCTTATTCTCAAATTGGCTAATATAATGGGTGATGCCTCATTGTTGTTGGTGTCTTCTTTTATATAAAGAAGATGACTATGAAGAAGATGAAACATTAACTGTGAAGCACTTACCTATGAGAACTTATACAATTTTCAAAGCCTAATTCAATTCATGCTTTAAATTAATTATTTTCATGATTTTGAATAGTTGAGAGTCAATATACTAATGGAGGTCAATTTTCGAGGTCAATTTAATTGAAGACTTGCCAATTTATTAATTGGACGCCACTTTTTTGAGATTTTGATAATTGAACTTTTCTGAAGAATTTAAATTTCGGTATGGGAGAGAAATGAAGAAGGAGAAGGCTAATGTTATGGAAGAGATAGAGAAATAATTGATTTGTCTTCTTATTTGAAAACTAATTTTTTAGGAAATAAATAAATCAATTCCATAAGTTATTGTCCTTTAATAAAAAAATAATTTGATACGGAACAATTAATTATAATTAATTAATCATAATAAAACGGGTTAAAATAGAGTAATAATGTATATAATTATATAATTACAAAAAATGTTAAAATCATAAGAAAAATTTAAATAAAACTATATTAACAAAAAATTTATATATAAATTCATAATCTAATTCATATACAAAGTACAATATAGTAAAAAAAAAGAAAAACAAAATTGTGCTTAATTACACAATTATGCACAAATTTATGAGTCAACTTGTGAATAAAGGAGCATGAAAATATCAAATATGACAAATTTTATGCCAATTACACTTGAATATTTATGACCCAAAATCGAACTCGATTCCAAGTTTTGCAAGGTTGGAATCTTTGCTTAGCTCTTTCGCTTATATATTATCGGTCTACAAAACAATAATTGGCCAAACACGGTTCAGATTAAATTCTAATATTAAAATACTAATCCGTATAAAGGTAAAAAAATCTAAATTACTTCGTACTGAAATAAAAACGTCAAAAAATCTACAAAATTAAAATTGAAAAACTGAAAAATTGAAAAGTTGAAAAAAAAAAAAAAGACTTCGTACTATGTTAAAAAATGTAAAAAAAAAAATTCTGAATTAAACACATCAAAAATTCTAAAAATTAAAATACTTTAAAATTCTTAATTAAAAACGCCAAAAAAGTTCCTACTCTAATCTCGTTTTTTTCTTTACTTTAAATTCAAAAAAAAAAAAAATTAAGATTTGTGTATTTAATATTCAGTAAATTAAGAATTGTGTACTTTTAATTGGTTTTTTCTAAAAACTTTTCTTTACTAATTCAATATTTACATATTAAGAAACTAATTTATTTATTTATTTTGTGTATGCTTTTATTATTTTGATATTTTAAATTAAAAATTGTATTTTATACGTTTAGACGGAGGATTATATAATAATACTATATCAACAATTTTAATGTATTTTAATACTATATAAGAATTTTGACGATACATTATCAATTCGTATTTCGACCCGATAATTTACTGCCACTATTCATAATGAAATTAAATACGGAGTAATCTTCAACAATATATGATTGAAAAAGATAATAATATTGAAGGAAATAATTATGAAAGCATGCAATTATGAAAATAATGATCACTTTATGCAAGTATGCAAATGATTTTTATTTTTTTTTTGAAAAATGATTGAATTAAAAAAAAAATACGGCCTAAAAACGGTTGAATTCAAACAATAATTAAAATTATCAAGAAAATGCATGTATTTTTTTCTTCCACTTTACCGAATTTTCTATCTCTTTTATTCTTTCTTAATATGATATTGTAGATTTGAAGTGAAACTCGAACTTTATTTTGACCTAATTAAAGATCCGGATTAATCTAAAAATTAATCTAAACTCGGACTTAATTTTGATCTAACAATCTTCAAAAATTAATATGAAAAAAATAGAAATTTATAGTTAGGAACAAAATTAGAATTCATATTTTTCAAATTTTATATTTGAAATTTCAATTAATTGAAGATGCATAGTTTTTTTTTTTATGGAAACAGATAATTAAGATTTGAAAAATACAAAATTGAAAATTTTGATTGAATAAATAATCTTATATGGAAAAAAAGTATTTTAGCTTCGATGTACTATTGTTGACTTGTATCTCCATCTGCATTTTTTTTCTCTATATACCTTCCTCATTTTTATGTTATTTTCTTTATAATATCTTCATCATCTGCATCAAATCAAATCACAAAAATAATAAGATTGATTTCGAATGAATTAAGAGAAAAAAATGACTCAGTACATGAAATCAACTAAATATCAGAAAATTGATTTGTAAAAAAGATTTGAAATATGAAGAGATAATAAATCCAATTTGATATATATGTAGAGCAAAAATTGGTATTGTTTCCATTGGAAGAGTTGCACTCTATTTTCAAAGAGGTGAATAAATGAGTATTTTTATAATAAAGAGCCACTTTTGAATTTTTTCAAATGAGTCATTAACCGTGATTTACATTGAGAATGAATGTACATGTATAGTTGTGTAACTTCATCCTTTTCAAGGTTCACGGTGAGTAATGACGAGTAGAGTAATGAATGCAGTAATTACATTTATATTTACACCTATCTACAATCTACAATGCAGAATTGAATACTAAATACACTTGAAACAACAAAGTGGAAAAAATCAACTCTATTTTCAAATGGGGAGCATGGGATAATGCCACTTAGGATTAAATGGACACTTCTTTAATATAAAGAAGATTTGTAAGAGTAAATTAGAAATTACTCTCTTCAAAGATGTGTTTACTAAAATTTATTCCCTTTTATTTTTTTTATTATTTAACGGTAAAAAAGATGCAAATGTTCAAAAATTGCTTCCACTTGTAAAATCCGGCGAGGTGCTCTGGTGAAATTGAAATTTCTTCATTTTTTTTGCCTTTTAATACCCAAAGTACCCCTCCCATTCCCTTATATCCTAATTAAAATCCCAGAAATTTTCCTCATAAAATTCCACATATCTTATCCCACACCAAAAATATAATCTTTAATCTTGCTAATTCTTCCAAGGCATTCTGAGTGGACCTATATCATCAAAAAACCGTATATCATCACAAACCCTACATTCAAATTTAAAAATATAAAATTAGATGATTGTAGAATTGAGGAATGAAATAAACTTACTCATCTAATTGATGAATGGAAGCAATGGATTGATTTTCGTTTAATTTTTTTTTTGGGTAAGAATTTTGGGTTTTCGATTAAGGGTTTTTGGATTTTTTTTGGGTTTGGGAAGGGAAATGAAAAGAGTGAAGGGGAACAGGGAGTGAGCGAGTGAGGTGGCAGGTTTAAGAAGGGCAATTCAGTCAACTTTTTATTGAATTGATCAGATTTTACAATTGCAAACAATTTTTGAATTTTTGCAACTTTTTTGCTGTTAAATAATAATAAAAAATTAAAAGAAATTAAATTTTAATAAACGCGTCTTTTAAGAGATTAATTTCTAATTTGCTTTATTTATAATACTACGTTACTTCGCTTTAGTTTCATTTTGGTTTAGCCAATTCATTTTCGTTTGGTTCAGTTAAATCCATTTCAATCAAAAAGATAAAAGGGACAAATCTTCACTTGCTTTATTGCATTGAGTTTTACACACGGAGTATCTAGATTGATCAATGGGGTTGGCTGCCGGTCGGCTCGGGTCATACATTACCACCACATCAACCCCATTTCTTGCGACTCTTCAACCTAACGCAACCTGCATGTTCAACTGGCCGGGTTGAGACTTGAGATTGTGTCTATGTGCCTTTGGCTCGACGTAGACATGCCCAACAATTTTTTAAAACAGAAAAGACACTCGTCAGCCCACCCAATCACAGGGCCACTCACGACACTAATATGTAGGGACGTGCTCGAGGCCATTTTTCTCAACCCATCTAGCACGCCACACGTACTACTCCCTAATAAGTAATAAGGATGGCAATGAGTAGGTCTTAAATGACTCGCACCCGACCCGATTTTTTATACGTTGTCCTCAGACCCGTCAGGTTCTAAAATGTTTGTTTGGACTCTTACCCGAACCCATAAGTATTTCTAAACCCATGGTAAAATGTATTTTTTGTAACAAAAATGTCATTAATTGGAATAAAAACGTGAAAAAACTAACCTTCAAAATAAATAAAAGAGTAAATCGCCAATTACCCCCTTTTATGTTGCATATTTTAGAAATTACCCCTAAATTGTTGTTTATTAGGAATTACCCCTTAAATTTTAACAAAAATTAGAAATTGCCTCAACTTCCATTTTCTCTAATTTCCGGCGACTCAAACAACTTTTTTTTTTCCCATATTACCCTTGCCCCCAATATTACCCTCTCTCCACTTCCCCCCTCATTCACTCACTCTGGACATTATCAAAAAAATCCAAAAAACTTCAAAAAAACCCCAGAAATCCAAAAAAACCCAAAACTCCCGAATAAACGAAGAACCCTAATTCGACTCAAATCGAAGGTGAAATGCACCAAAAACGAACCACTTCCCAACTAATTACTCTTCTTTTCCCTTGTTATTTTATTTTTTCTTCGCAATTAGGGTTTTTATTCTTAAAATTTTTGAATTTCTGGGTTACGAAAGACGATTCCGAATTTCAAACAACAAGCAGACAAGACAAGCTATACATGTAAACACTATTATCCCTAAACCATGAACAACAATAGTGTTGAATTAAAATTCGGAACATAAACCCTAATTGCGAGCCTCAACCCAGAAATTCGAATTTTGAATAAGTAAACCCTAACTGCAAAGCGGAATTGAAATTAATTTAAGAAAAGAAGAATAATTACCTGGGGAAGTGGGTCGAATTGAGTCAAATTACCTTCATGGATAAAGGGTTCTTCGATAAAAAAAAAATAGGGTTTTTTGTGTTTTTGATTATGACCTAAGTAATATCCCTCTCTTCTCTTCCTCCATCTCCCTCCACACATCTTCTACCCAGTCCCTCACCCACTCATGTCCATTCTCCATTCTAATCTCCAACCCCAACCCATCCCAAACATCTAACCCCCACCCACACCCCTTTACTTGGTGGAGACAAGTCTCCACCTCACAAAGACAAACGGGACAAATCGGATCCATGTGAGGAATTCTATGAGCAATGTTACCTTTTGTCGGGAGAGGATTCGAGCACAGCTGCCAAAAAAATATCTTAATCCGGGGTAGAGTTCGCGCCTTCCAAATCTTCGACCACAACCACGCACTTCTCTCTCGTGAAGTCTGACGGTCCCACCTTGCCCAACTCCTGAGTAGTTATTAGACGATATGCCGATTTAACTGTGTACATACCGTCCTTTTCACTATTCCATAACCAAATATCATCCTCAGTCCGAGCGCCGACCCTCATGTTGGCAATTAGGTCTTGCTCGAAAGGGAGGAAAATCTCCCGAAGCTTTGCTCTATCCCACCCACCATCACTGGCATAAGGTCTGCCACTCGCCAGTTTTCTATCTGCTGAACACGAGGGGATATCACTTGTTTCGCCCCATATTTTCGTACCTTGCCCGTTCCCAACCCGTCTGCCCAGGCCCACCTGAATCACCCTTTTCTCCTTCTAAATGCTTTTCCAAGTATAGCTTGGGTTAGGGCCCAATGACGATAGCAAAAACGAGTCATTCTTATAGTACTTAGTCTGTAAGACACGTGCAATGAGGCTTCTCGGATCCGTCACCAATCTCCAAGCTTGTTTCCCAAGTAAGGCTAAATTGAAACTATGAAAGTCTCAAGACCCAAGCCCTCCTAACTCCTCAGGATGACATAGCTTACGCCAAGCGATCCAAGAAATATTCCTCTTACCATTCTCCGACCCCCACCAAAATCTTGAGATCATTGATCTCAATTCATCACAAAAACTAGCGGGAAGTCTAAAAACACTCATGACATAGGTAGAGATCGATTGGGTCACAACCTTTATCATTATTTCTCGACCTGCTTTTGACAGAAGCATTCCTTTGCAATCCTGTAGTTTTTTTTGCTAGTTTCTCATGGAGAAGGCGCGTGAGCTCAGCCTTCGAATGTCCAAGTACGGTGGGTAAACCAAAGTACTTACCCGAATTCGACACCGATCACACACCCAACACATTTTCCCTTGCAACTCTGTGTTGTTGTCCCGTACAATTGCTAAATGACGTCGTCGTCTTATCAAAATTTACCATTTGGCCAGAAACTGCCTCGTAATGCCTCAAGATACTCTTCAGCATTTAGGCCTCTAAAGCTCTCGCCTGAGAAAACACAAGACTGTCTTCTACAAAAAAAAAAGGTGAGATAACAGGAGCATCAAGAGCAATGCGTATTTCGTGCAGCGATTGCGTCTCAATAGCTCTCATGATCAGACCCGACAAAACCTCAACGCATAAGATAAAGAGATAGGGTGATAGTGGATCCCCTGATGAAGCCCTCTCCTTGATCTGAATTCACGTGTTGGCTGCCCATTAATCAGAACCTCAAAAGTGACCGTCGTGACACAGTGCACGTGACCCGATCAACACAATTCCTATCAAAACCCATATGGTGCAAAACCCATTAAAAAAACTCACTCCATCCGATCATAAGCCTTAGCCATATCGAGCTTAACAGCCATATATCCTTCTCCCGTTCTCATAATTTTCATATGATGAAAAGCTACAAACACAACTAGGATATAGTCCGTAATTTGTCTACCCAGGGTGAAAGCACTTTAGTTCTCCAACATTACCTCCCCTATGAAAATTTTAAGACGGCTTGCAAGCACCTTCGAGGCAAGTTTATAGACCACATTGCAAAGGCTTATTGGCCTAAATTCACTCATACGACTCAAATTTTTGACCCTGGGAATTAACACAATGAAAGTTTTATTAATCCCACGTAGAAGAGGGGTCGGGTCCCACATAGAAGATTGAGGACTGTTTTAGTGACAATCGGACAGACCACATGCCAATAAGTTTGATAGAAAAGTGCATTCATACCATCAGGACCATGAGCTTTGAGTGGGTGTATTTGGTCGAGAGCAACCCGAATCTCATGTTCAGTATAATCGCATGAAAGATTTGCATTCATAGTATCTGACACACGTCCCTCAATACTATGAAGGAGAGACTCAAAGTTATAAGGATTGCACGTATTAAAGAGATTTGCAAAATACTCACATGCTACATTACCAAGTTGTTCCTGCCCAGCTCTTTGTTGTCCTGCATCATCAATTAGTGTCAAGATTTGGTTATTTTTGCGACGGATCGAAGCTTTCTTGTGAAAATATTCGTATTACGATCACCCTCACGTAACCAATTTACCCTCACTCTTTGTTTCCAAAAGCGTTCCTCATCCCGCTGTAGTTTCGCCAAATCCTTCACTATTCGCTGCTTCTCTGCCACATTCCTAGAGCTCCGGTCTTCGCTTTCCGACCGCTCCAAGCGACGCCGTTTTTTGTTGATATTTCACAGGACTTTCCCTATACTCACGCCTTTCCACCTCATAAGCTCATCCCCACACTCACGTAGTCTATCAAGTAAATCGACCTCCCCGTTTTGCCAGCTCGTTGTATCCTTTCCTCACATCCCTCCTCCCTGACCCATATTTGCTCGAACCGGAACAATTTCTTCCTCACACCGTACTCTCGTCTCACCTCAAGATGAAGTTTGATTGGGGCATGGTCCGACCACTCCCTTGTAAGATGGGTCAACTTCGCGCTAGGGAAGCGATTGAACCAAGTCATATTGCCTAACGCTCGGTCTAGGCGACATTGACGATTCATACTATCACCCTACCCATTGTCATAGGTAAACTCATAGCCCTCATACTCCACGTCCCTCAAGCCGCAGTCATCCAATGCGTCCCTAAAGTTATTCATTTTCTATTGTGCTCTTGTCCCACCTTTCATCTCCGTCGCATATAGAATTTCATTAAAATCGCCCATACAAAGCCATGGACCATTATATCCTCGTGAAGCAATCAAAGCAGCTCCCATGATAGATGCCTATCACTCACAACCGACCAACCATAGAAACCCGTCACTCTGCACTCCTTCCCAGCCATCACCACGTCAAATTCCATATAATGGACTGATGAAGACCTAAATGCACATTGTACCCCCTCTTCCAAAGGAACATGAGACCCCCCGATCTTCCCACACTATTCACATCTACGTTCTCTTAGTCATCAAGTTGTTCCTGAACTCCTCCAAACTCCATACTGCTAAGCTTTGTCTTGCATAAAAAAGAAATAGCAGGTGTATCCTTCCGTAGATGGTTTCTCAGACCACCTACTGTAGCGGGGTTGCCCAGCCCCCTGCAGTTAAGGCTAAGAAGACTCATTGGGCCCAGCAGGGTTGAGTGACCTCAACCTCCGCCTCAGGTGAACTGACACCCATGATTAATTTCGACTTCTTCCCCTCCCCAATTACTTCAACTGTGTCGTCCTCCCTACCTCTTTTCCCAGGATTTCCTTTAGTGCCACCCATGTTTTCATGGCCCTTCCGTGCTATTCTTTTCCATTTCCCCCTTTTACACTATTGACCACATTCATTCCAATATCAAGCAGGCTCCCACTCTCTTCCAACTGTGTCCTCTTCTCGTTCTCAGATGTCGATATATATTCCCTCGACTTGAGCAATTTGCAATATAGATCCAACTTCATCAGTCAAGTTAAGAGTCCCATCCTCTACCCCCCATGTAGAGGCCCTGCGTCATGTATCATCATATCTCCCTGCTCATTCCAATTGTACCCCACCCCTATGCCATGTCCCTAACCTCTAGCTACACCTACCACACTCTCTTTCCCTTTGTTTCTTCTAGCCTTATTGTTTATAGTGATGTCTTGAAGTTGGCCTATAATTTTAGTTACAGCCTCCTCCTCCATCCCCCATCCTCTGCTCCGCCTCAAACTCCGAATTTAGACTTTTCCCTCGAATATTCCTTACATCACTCTCTGGTTTCGTAGGCCTCCAAGGGGAGGCTTGAAGTTCATCCCCAAATAATAGCTCTCCTTCATCAAACGACCCCTCATCGCAGTCCTTTTCTGCATGATCCAACGCCCCACATCCATAACAAAAAAAGGGATAAATGTTCGTATTTGACAGGGAACTCGATCACATTACCTCGTGGCAGACGTATGTCAATATGTCACTTCAGGCTCATCCTTACATCATGAATGAACCTGATTTGCACCGCCCTATCGATTTGTGTGTTCGTACTCTCGTCCAACCCTACATACTCTCTTAATTGTCTGCACATATTTCGGATGTTGTCATGATTAGATCCCTCTTTAATAGGCAAATCATATATACGTGCCCACATTGGAACATGGAATAAGGGTGTATCCGTGAGTTTACCTTTGTCGATGGGCATATTAAAGCACCATATAAACTTATCGAAATGTCATGGCTGACCTTCGACAACCTTAGCCCTATCTTTTGTTGTTACCACTACAAGAATCTGGCTAAATACCGTCCAAAAAAATGGTCGGTAAAGACATAAATCGGTCGGTAAATACAATTACCGACTGAATTTGAGGCTTTACCAACCAAACAAAATCGGTCGGTAATCCTAGTCGGTAATTTTTTTTACCGACCGATTATTTCGGTCGGTAATTTACCGACCGAAATAATCAGTCGGCAAACATGTATATCGGTGGGTTACTACTTATAAGAGCAAGCAGAATTATGGTTGGATTATTTTATTATAATTGGTCGGTAATGGTGTGCGGTAGTCGGTAATTTTTTTCATATTGTGGTGCAATTTCTGTTTTCCCCCTTCCCAATCCCATACACAATGTATATCCAAATAAAAAAGTGGATTCCACTATGATTCAAATTCAGGAATTTTTATACTTCGTATTAAACTTCAATAAAAGACAATATTCACACTATGGTTTGTTAAACTACCACATGAACAACCTACATGAGGTCAACATACAACATAATGTTAATAAACCTACAAAAAATTCATCCTAACAACGTAATTCCCTAACCAGCTAATAATGTCAAGAGTGTGATATATTTGCCAACTATTGATTCATTTCCTCATACTGCTTCGGATACATCTCTCCCCTCGTCTTAGCAATGCATCTAAATTGTTGTGGATTCAAAACTCCATTTTCTTCAAGGTATTGATGTACGTAGATCACCCTATCAAATCAATAAAATAGTCATAAGTATAACATTCACAATAGCACGACTCGGTATATATCAGAAGGTAGTTTACACATTTCATGAATGCCAGTAAGCACTTAGGCAGTTATTAAATTACAATCATGCAAATGAATGTGAAGAAAGAAGAATGAAGTAGACAAGGTGATAATTTTCATATGACTCGACTTCTTACCTGAGTATAACGGATGACATTCACAAAAATGACCAACTTCATGTTCAAGATCTCACCCATCTTAAGTTTGGCACGGAGACCCATCTGCATAACAAAACCTGAGTAAGACGGAGTTTTTATTGCAAAAACCTCACACCGTCTCATAAGTAACATGGTTTTCTACTTTTCATTTATGTGTATAGTGAAGTAGTATTGATATACGGAGTAGTATATAATTATATACCAATGGCTTGAGTCCCTTGAGCAGAGGGTGGTCAAATGCTGGTTGAAGATGAGAGTGAACACAGTCTAGCACATGATGACCATCAGGACTCTGTTTCATTACATTACATTACAACCAAGAAAAAACAACTCATTATAATTAGTGTCCCAAAGTAATTAAGAAAGAAACCTCGTGCTGTTGTTGTTGCTCTTTGAATTTACAACAATGGGGGGCGACTATCTTTGGTAACCCCTTGGGAAAAAACAAATATACTGAAAATAAACATGCCTGAATAGTCTTGACAGCAAGCTTATTGATTCTGTTCAAATAAGCTCTTATTCTCTTCATCTTTTAAAGCTCATTTTGCGGTCGAAACGTTCGATTTCGGGGTAGTGGCTAAACAACAAGGTGAGGACAAAGAATGATGAGGAAGAAAACAACATATTCATATAACTTATGTGCTAATTGACTAGTCTTTGAATAATTACAAGACTGATTAATAAAATGCCATAACATGAGGTTTACAAGACATCAGTCAAATAAAAAATCAAATTATCCAATCATAACCTGAACAAATCTAGATTTACATTAAATTGAAAACTATTAATCAGATACTACTCAGTTTGTGAGTAGCTAACTACAACATAACCAATTTAGACATGGCAGTATGAGTAAAACAATAACAATAATATGGGATTGGAAGCAGGATGAGTAGAGCAAGCATTTAACATTGAAAAGAATGAGTTAATTTACATTGAAATATAGTAAACATCAGTCAATTTATCTAAAAATACAGTAAACATGAAAAAAAAAACGAAACCATCAAACCCTAAACATTGAAAAACCCCAATTCATCAAACCCTAACATAAATAATCTTAATTTTACATTGAATTGACCATAAATAATAAAATACAACTCATATTTGGATGTAAATAACAGTAAAGAAACCAATATAGACAAAAAAAAAACTAAAGTCAAAAAAGCATACCGTAATCGAATAGCAATTGGAAAAATAGAATATGAAGAAAAAAGGAAAGGAGACTACGGTGGGCGACAATGCCGGAGGAAGAGGACAGATGACGGCGTTCCGGTGGGTGGGTGAGACGACGGCCGACTGGTGGAAGGGGCGGGAAAGAAGGAGGTGAGATTTGTAGAGTTAGGATTATGCGTGTAGTTGTTAGAATTAGAAAGGGTTTGGTATTTAGTTAAACAACATCACCGACAGATGCATTTTCAGTCGGCAAAGTTACAAATCGGTCGGTAAAATACACCATTAGCGACGGAAAATACAGGGTTATCGACGGATTATGTTCAGTCGGTAAATTACCGACCACCTTCACGTTTACCGACCGTTTTCAGTCGGTGAATGATTTTTCCGACTGTTTAAATTTCAGTCGGTAATTTCCAGTCGGTAACTGAGCCGTTTCTTGTAGTGTACGAATCGAAAGATAAATATCCATTCTTTGATGTTAATCACGTTCGCATTGATTGGATTTTTTGTGAGTCAACGTTTGGACATCGTTTCAATCGCAGCCCTAGCATTGATCGTCTTGTTCGTTCACAACTTGCCAATCAGAACATATGCTTCTGTTAATTCCCCCCTACATCGTTCTTTTTCCATACGAATACTCCTTCCTCGCCCATCTTACCTTTCCCCTTATCACGTTCATTCCTCATCGATGTCATCTTACGCACAGAGTCGGACGAACTGCGCCTTCCACTCGTAGGTGAAGGAGCAAACCACGAAGATTAAATTGTGAATCAAGCAAGGAATCCCTCGATGGCTCTCACAGGCAAACCATAGAGAAGACTTTTATTATTACCGTGACTTTTTCTTTTTTGTTTTTTTAATTATTAAGGGTTTAGTGACGGCCCCTATTTAGGCTCGGTCGTTAACGATGGATAGGGGCTCAAACAATATTTATATGACTCAGAAATAATACAAAAACAATTAAATGTAGTCGTGGTAAGTCGAGTCGGTCCACAGGGATGGCGGTGAGATAATCGAGTTGGAGCTATGTGTTTGGGGTCTAATTGGGGGGATTTGAGTTGAGTCTATACTAATAACGCAATAAATGACGAGGAAAAATCAATAAGGAAAAGGTGTTAGGGGGAGTCGAGAATCAGAAGTCGGGTTCTATGAGTCGAGGGGTTATGGGTCGGTCATAAAGTCGATAGAGGTAGAATGCCACCTTTCGATTTCTTCACCCAACTTATCTAGATCTCGCTTTCGCGACAAAAAGGGGTAAGTCTCAAGTCAAGGTAACCCCAACCCCGAGTTTCTCCATATTGATAGGAGTGAGTCAAGGTTGATCTAGCCGGCCGGTCTAAGTCAACAAAGACGCAATAACCTCAAACATGATAAATCAACAAACATGCAACCAAACCACAATTCCTTAATTCATATCACCTAAGATCTTCCTCCCTTAACCCTCTAACAAGTAAACTACTCACAATTCATGAAGGAAACTATAAAAGCATTAACAATAGCAAAAATAACAATAACATGCATAATGATTAAAACTAGAGAAAATAACAACAAGACAATGAAGAAAATTGCGATCAATAAAAGAAACTACAAGGCGATCTAAAAACGATGCAAGTAAAATCAATGAAAACGATACAATAATGAAATAACAATATTAAATCTAATCTAGAGATGAGGGAGAGGAGGAGAAATATACCAACTATGGAGGAAAATGACAGTAATAAAGATGAAGATTGCATAAAATAAGATGAAGCTTGATGAAGAGGACAAGAGATTTGTCACTAATCCTTTGATAATCTCCAAGAATCTTCAATAATAAAACTAGAATTCCTTACAAAGCTTGAATATAAATCTAAGAAGATGAAGATTGATAAAAACTATGAAGAGCTACTACCTTTCTATATAAGCTATTCTAATGGATGATGAAGATGGAAAATGAGTTTGTATTAAGATGATCTAATGGAGTGTAATGTACATCTAACTAGGTTAGCTTTATATATATAGTAGTTGCTTAATGGATTCCTAAACCAAAGCCCAATTCCAATCTTTGCCCATGAAATGAAACTTTGCCCTTTGAGTGAGACTTTTGCCCAATGAGTCTTTATAGGGTGAAGTTTTGCTCTGCGGATTCTCTCCAATATGGTCGAAATACCATCGGGCGAAGTTTCGCCCGGTCAAGATCTCATCGGGTGAAGTTTCTCCCTATGAACTTTTTTGTCCAAAATGGCAATATGTGAAGGAAATACCGTCGGGCGAAGTTTCGTGCGGTCAGATCTCGTCGGGTGAAACTTCGCCCTATGACTTCAGAGGGCCATAATTCTCTCATTTGATCTCCGATTGGGGCGTGTGATATGTCAATGGAAAGCTAAGAAGATAAGCTTTCATCTCTAACTAAAATCTCTTCGATCTGAGGTCTAGAACTCTAGATATATCTATTTGAAGTTCGACCTCTCCGGTAAAGATGCCCAACGAACTACTCCCTCCGATTCTTTAGATTCGCAACGTTTACTATTTGCACAAATAATAAGGTTGTGAGTGGAGATGGTGGGTCTCACCAATAAAGTAAAAAGCTCACACAAACAAAAACTTACCTATTATAGAAATGTTGCAAACCTAATGAATTTGCCAAATATGGAATATGTTGCGAATCTAAAGAATCGGAGGGAGTATAGTTTTTCCCTTTTGCTCAAGATTTCACCTTTTGGGTTTGGACTTTGGACTTTAATCATACTTTAGGACAATATTTCGCTCCCTTGTGCCCATGTAAGCTCGAACATACTCTCGGACAATTTATTCCTATCAAAATAATAGGAAAACTACCCAAAAACACGTAAAATGCACAAGAGAGGTCCCTAGAGTGAGAAAGACTCAAAAAAGGCGATAATCGCACATAAATCTCACAAAAGCGATAGGAAAACGAGCTTAGATGGGTGGAAAAATGGTTCAAATTTGACACACATCAATTCCCCCACACTAAACTGTTGCTCGTCCTCGAGCAAAGACCCAAAAAGAATCTAATTAATACTATTAGGCTAGACTACGCTAAGCCGACACGAGGTAATTAACGAGCCCGCTCCGTCCTTTCAACTCACATTGGAATACCTATGAGGTAAGGTACTTCAATGTAAGGTAAGTCGGGTCTTGCTCAAAATTGCAGATGCAACTAAAACACAGGAATATAAAACAAAAGAAACACACACAAAGATAGTTGCATCTAAAGAAGAAAATAAATCGCCGAATCCCTCATCAAGACGGTGGGGAAAGCACCGGTTCCAAATTTGAGACAAGTGTGAACACCACCAAGCTAGCTACTCAAGTTGGCATGGACAAAATTCTAATAGAATGACAATCAAACACTAAAAACATTGAAAATTTATCAAGGTCCTTCTAGTCCACTAAAATGTTTACAACGGGATGATAAATGGAGTGGATTGGAGTGAACCATGGAGTTAGTAAGCACTAGAGGTAAGTGTTATCCCGTCTCCTAAGCTTAGCCTAGAGGATCATCCCAAACTCGAGAAAGCCAATTAGCCCAAACAAAAAGTGAACAAGTGTTTGCAAAATGGTAAGGATCGACTAATCACCGTTATCTTCCTTCCTCGGGACTCGGTCCTCTAGTAGGCACTTCACAACAATAAGTCGATCGAGGATTTATTTGGGTTTGGGAATGTTTTTCGAGATTTGATTTTCTTTTGGTTTTTCTTTCCCTTCCTTTTTGATTTCGTTTGAGGGCGTTTTTTTATGAATGCCCTTCTTCATTTTTCTCCCTTTTTGCTTTGGGTAGCCCATATTTGGCTGAATGATGCATTTGAAATTCATGGCCAAGCAATGCTTTTTTTTGCAAACTTATTTTGTGGAAATGTATGAATAGTAGGTGAATAGGCAAGTCGGGTATGCATCCCCTCCGAACCCACAAAAATATGAAAATTTGGACTAAAATGTGGCTTCTCAAGTAAGGTCACCTAAGAGAATGGGAAACGGTAACCAAGACCTTATCACTGCATGGGTGATCAAAATGGTCAAAGGCAAATCCCGATGTAGACTCCTAGTAGAAAAGACGGACTCATGGTAAAAATTCAATGTAATCATTGGTTCAAGGTCATTCTATTAGAACAATGTCCAAAAATCAAAATGAATTTCTAACGAGGAAATGGTAAACACTCGACACTAACTCAAAATCGGGTTTTCGAAAACCTTTACCTAGACATACTATACAAAAATGAAAAGGACACAAAAGAGTAAACAAACAAGTAAGGCCAAGCACTCCGATCTCCATCAATAGTCAATACAACCACAACCACCAATTCCAAAATGTTCACCAAGTGAACCTCCAAACTGCATACAAACCCATACTCTCATGTAAATAAGAGAAGGGAAAAAAAACAAAGGTAGAAGATATTACCGATTGGTCTTCAATTTCGCTACCTTATGTCCATATGCTATTAGGTTGGCGGCGTATCTGTGAGAAAGGACAGAGCAAAGCAATACAAGGGACACTAAAATGAAAAGAAAAATAAAATCTTTATCGGTTAGTTTTTGAAAAAAAAATGAAAAGGAAAGGAAGGAAAAGATAGTAGACCCTTCCCCCACACTAAAACTGTGCATTGCCCTCAATGCACGAGTAGAAAAAAAGATCGAAAAAGTTGTAAAATGAAAAATAAGAAAAAACTTTTTGGATTTTTATGATTTTTCAAATGTTTTTGGGATTTTCGAAATTTTTTTGGAAAAAGAAAATAAAAGAAATAGAAAAGATAAAAGGGTGGCAGGCCTAGGTGTAATCACGTCACCTAGACCCTAGCCAAGTGGCTAAGAAAATGAAAATGAAATAGAAGAAAAGAAATTAAAAGAAATGGTGAAAAATGGGCGTAGGTGTAATCACGTCACCTAGCCCGAATTAAGTACAAATAGGAAAATTTTGAAAACGATGAAAAGAATTTGGATTTTCAAAATTGGTCAATGGCGTAGTCACATTGCCTAAAGACCGGGAGCAATACCAAGGCTGCTACGGCCACAACAATCGATGGGACAGCTTGCAAAATTTTGTTAGAAATGAATAATCAATCACAATGATAATAGGATAAGAAACAGGAACCGGACGCAACCCAAGTACATGCAATTATAGACTCTTGAAGACTCACTTACCCAACCCGTGCAAATGCCCACAACACCACCTACCAACTCCGGGAGAGGGTCTAGTACGAATAGTCAATAGACGCATACGAAGCATTAGGAGACCCAGAGTAGTACGGTATACCCTCGGAAGACGCCTGGGAGAAAACTCCTCCGGAACGTTGCTAAGCGAGAGGGCGTAGTCTGACACAATCTCACAAAGGTCGTAGATCGTACGACCTTCTGGCAATGTATAATGTGCGTATTCCCAAACTCCCCTTCCTCCCGACTCAGTCCTTGTCAGTCGAAATTCACAGGGTCCTAAAGGTAGGTCTCAATTGTGGTGAATGTGGATAGTGGTTCGGTGTATGTTGGGGACAATTAAAGCACGTCCATGGCTAATATAGACGAGGCGAAGATGGGGTACGTGAAAAATCCAAGTAGGGAAATAGGCATCGTCAAGCCAAATGGAGTTGTCTAGCGGGGTGAGATGGTCGGTCGAGTAACATAATTTGTTTGATATAACCGTCATAAGACCTCCACAATCTAAGGAGGGGCGTTGGGTATAAGGAGTTCACTAGTTCCGGTTCGTGACGATAGCTCTTTAGTATCGTCGACAATACCCAAATTGGTCATTGTGTGAGGATAAGGCCATCTAGTACTCTGAAAGATCTTTTTAGAGAAGGTACGAGATAACGAGGTATTAAGACAAGGTAGATTAGTAGACTTAGAAGATTTAGAAGTTAAAGGCATATATATATCTTGTTTCCGAGCGACTCGTCTTGACCTTGTTTCTGTTGTGTGCTAAATTTAGACCATTTTTCCTCCCATTTAGACTTGTTTTTCCCTCGTTTTGCGAGATTAGAGTACGAGTATCGCCTTATTTTGAGCATTTCTCGCATTAGCGTCCCTCTTGAGCATTTTACGTGTTTTTGGTAGTTTTTTCATCAACTTTGATAGGATTTGGCACCGAAAGCATTATCGAGCTTCCACGACCAAAAGAGAGGGGAATGTCATCCGAAAAGCAAAGCACACAACTTAAAGTTCAAAGCCATCCAATCATACGACGAAGAATGAGACAAGAAAAGAGGCTAGAAAACCATCGGGTGAAGTTTACCCGATGAGAAATGACCGAGCGAAGTTTCGCCCGACGGTAAATTGCCTCCCTGAAGATTTTCAGCATAGCTTCTCCACCGGGCGAAATGACAGGGCGAAACTTTCACCCACTGGGTGAAGTTTCGCCCGACAGTAAAAGTGTCCAAAAATGCAAAACTGGAAGAAGTTCATCGGGTGAAGTTCACCGGGTGAAGTTTCACCCGACAGTATTGGTCCTTGTAAGACAGGATGAAGTTCTGATGCGTGTCGTTCCTATTCGATTTTTCACCTATTTTGGCACGCATTTCCGTGTCGTTTTATTATTTTTAGGAGTCGGATTACGTTATTTTCTCCCTTATATGCTACTCGGGTATTGTTTTGTTGTTCTGCAGATAATCGAGACCGAGTAGTTAAAAGAGCTAGAAATTGCATCAAAAATCTTAAAGCTCTAAAACCGATTCGTTGTAGACTAAGAAGAAAGCTAAGAAGGAAGCTAAGTCTATAGACTAGATTGTGAGTCTATAGACTGAGAAGAAGGAAGTAAGAAAGCTGTAGACTGAAACACAAGTCTATAGACTGGGAAACAAGTCTATAGACTGAGAAAGTGCAGCAAACCGTCTGTAGACCAAGGAGAAGTCCGTTGGAGTTATAAACTGAATAACTCAGTCTGTAGACTTGGATCTCAAGTCTACCAGCATAAAATCCAAATCTGCAGAATGGGATACTACTCCAAAGACTAATTCAGCTATTTTGACGTTACCCAATATTCCCCCTCTTACGCCCCACTACTGCAATTCTTCCTAAGTTAATGGAGTGGTGGAAGCAGGGAATTAAGGAGGAGTTATGGAGGGTTTGATGACAAGTGTAGTTTGTAGTGCCTATTTCGTAGTGTTTTGGTTCCATTTCCTTGCGGAATCGCTCCTTGGGAGCGGTTCATGGGCTACTTATGCTTCCTCTAGCTCGTTTCAGGTTCCCGAGACCATTCGTGAAGAGTTGGAGCGATTCCGACTCAATACATACACTTTTCGGAGCCAACGAAGCGAAGGAACGATCACTCGATGCCTTGGATTCGACCCCGAGACCTTGGGACCCAATCCCAAGCCTCCGAGACCCGATCCCGAGTCCCGAGAATCGATGAGAAGTCCATGTGAAGCAAGGAGGAACCAAAAAAGATCATATTGGAGGCCTACAAGACTCATCCCCGACGGGTATGACCTCATCCCGTCCGGGATGAAGGAGCAAAAAGAGGAGCTGTTGTTTTGGGTCCATCCCGACCGAGAAGGGGTCCACCCCGACCGGGACCACCTCATCCCGACCGGGACCAACTCATCCCGGACGGGATGGCCCAGTTACAGATCCGCGCTTCATTGTTTCAATTCCTTTCCACTTGTAACCCTATATATACCCCCCCCCCTCTTGTATTAAGACAACATCTTAGCTTATGTTCTTGATTACCCACAAACCCTATCCTAGTTTTAGCATAGATTAGATTAGATTAGTATAGATTAGTCGGTAATTAGTCCTTAATCTTAGTTTAGTACTTGTATTAAGAGAATTCTTCAAGATCCATCCAAGATTGACAACCTTGGTGGTTTGTTTTGGGTTTTCTTCATTAATGCAAGTTTCAATCTTTCCTCTTCACTATTTTGGTATAATCCTCTCTTCGTTTTTACTCTTAATCCTTTATTGTTTATCAAGTTTGAATCTTTGTTCATCTTATTGTTCTTAGTTCATAGTTATCACTAGTTTGTTTATGAATGTTTTGTTTCTTATGTTGATTCCTCTTGTTAGTGTTAGTTTTAACTTAGATATGTTTGAGTAGACTCTTGCTAGGGTTAGTAGGGTGATTAGGGTGTTAATTGGATGATTAAGGGTTTGTTGGAGATGTTGGTGGAAGATTTGGGTTTCCTCTTGGTTTGATGCATATCACATGTTTGTTGAAATGCTTGAATGACTTGTATGCATATGCTTGTTTTTCTTGCTTTTCTCTTGTGGGTAATAGTTTGCATGTGGGTTCGGTTCCCTCACTAAGTTGCGAGAGCCCGGTGAGGATGACCCCTAGGTCGGTCTAAGTTGCGAGAGCCCGGATGCGATCTAGGCCACAATAACACGCTAGTAACCCCGTTTGTCATGTGTGTCGCCAAAATGGGTTTTAGGTGGAACCTCTAGGTGAGTCTAAGTTGCGAGAGCCCGGACCACACCTAGATTACCCTACTACCTCCTTCACTCTAGCTCTTCCTCAACCATTCCGTTACCCCTTTGACCCCGGCCTAATCCTAGCCCGTTTCCTTAGTTGTTCTCTCTGTTACCGTAGTCATAGCCTTAGCCTTCTCTCCCTTCCTATTACTCTAGTTTAGTTTAGCTCGTTGACTTAGTCTCGTATTTGGGTGACCTTAGTCTAGACGCCTCTCACCGTCCCCGTGGATTCGACCCGACTTGCCCTAGCTACCATAGTTAGGTTAGTTGGTTTTTATTTGGTGGCGGGATCCACGACAAATCCCACCATCAATTTGGCGCCGTTGCCGGGGACGGTGCTAGTTTAGACTTTGTTTGCCTAGTTACTTGACTTTGTCTTTGTGTTTGTGTTTTTCTTTTTTCTTTTTGTTACCTTGCTTCTTGTTTAGCACTAGACCTCTCACGTTTGTTCCTAGTCTACAGTTTGTGCTTAGAGGTGGTGACTATCTTCTTCTTGCAACTTAGAGCCGCTTAAACGGACGGTTGCTAGGGTGAGAGGTTTCCAACCGGGTATGGACTACGATTTTCGAGCAAGCATGGGGTTTGATCTAAACTCCACATACTCGGGAGCCGATATGAGCTACTCCTCTTCTTCTATGAACCAAAGCTATGACATGATGACTCCTAATTACTATCAAGCTTCTTGGGGGGATCAAGACTCTAGTGGGTATGAACTTCAAGGTTATGAAAACGGCTACCAACAAGTGAACGATTACCAATCCTACGATCATGGTGACTATTACTCGATTTATCAATGTGAACCCACCATGTTCAATCAAGATTCACCTTATGGAAGCCACTACCCCCAAAACCCACCATATTACCCTACACCCCAACCACAATATGAACCCCATGACCCACAATACTACCAATCACCCCAACCTTGCTACCAACAATATGATGCCCCACCCCTTGGGCATCATCAAGATTTTCAAGGAGCTTTACAAGACCCCAATGATCACCAATTGCCCGACAAGGAGGTGTTTCATTCTATGCTTCAAATGCAAAGGAGCATCCAAGAAACGGCCATTCAATTGCAAAAAGAACAAGAGGAATTAATGGCCCAAATTCGAAGGGCAAACGAGGCGAGGGATGCTCGATTAAATGCATTATCGGTTCAAACCGTAATGTTTTTATCCCGAACATCGCAATTAGATGAAGGGTGCCCACTTGAGAGAGAGGAGCAACCTAACCATGAAGCCGCCGATGTAGTTTCCTTTGGAGGAGAGATTTGCTTTGAAGAACCTCAATCGTCTACCCAAAAAGTGACGAATGAGGAGATGACCCTTGGTGAAGGCATCGTTGGTGAAGAATTGGAGGAGGATAGTGAGTTGGATGAGTTGGTAGAATTCGTGAGGTTGTTAGGTGAGATTGATAGCCTGGAGTTGCCTTTGTGCGATAATGTGACTACGCGTCAAGAGCCCCTTGCTAGTACACCGAGAGATGGTTTGGAAGAGAATGAAACCGCCGGTAGAAGTTTCGATCCTCTCCTCCAAGATGATGTGGGGCCGAGTGATGAAGATGGGGAACCACAACTTGAGGAAAGTGTGGGGGTGTGCACTGAGGAGATGAGGCCAAAACCGCTTTTTGTGCCTTGTTCCTTGGAGATGAAGCTTGCTTGTGATTGGAGGCGATGCCTAGGGAGGAAGAGGTCGGTTAGGCTCGTAGGATGGATAGACCCCGGAGACAACATGAATGATGATATTGGGTCTTGGGATTCCTACTTCTTGCCTTCACCTTGGAGGCCGTGGAGGTTGGCTAGGCTCGAGCGCTTCTTGGGCCTTCATTATGATGTCGGTAGCGCGTTCGACTTGCTCCTCCATGCCCTTGAGGGCTACGGTTGAAGAAGAGTCCACCATCTTAGGTTTGACGGAATTCCTAAAGAACCGTCATGTTGTATATTCCCACTTCCTCTTCTTTAGAGTGCTTGTGCTTGTATTTGTGTGTTTTGTTTCTTGGATTTGTTTGTTTTTGTGGGATTCTTGTAATTGTTTTGGTATTTTGATGAGCGATGTGAGGGAGGGAATTTGATATGTATTTGAGTTTATTGTGATAGGTGTGAAGTGAAAGTGATTCCTAGGGAGGAGTGGTCATTGTTGGAGCTTGGATCGTGTGAAGGGAAGTCGGTTTTTGAAGCTTAGAACGAGCTTTTGGGAACTATAGAGGGTTAGGAGACTCTTCCCGGCCTAGAAGAGGTCATCCCGTCCGGGATGGAAGGCCCATCCCGACCGGGAAGGATGTCATCCCGTCCGGGATGAGGTGCACAAAAGATGGATCTACTGACAGGTCATCCCGACCGGGACGAAGCCTTCCCGATCGGGACGAGACGGTCATCCCGACCGGGACCACCCATCCCGACCGGGATGGACCCCCTGTCTTCCTTTGGCCTTTTCTTTGTCGTTTGAGCCCACCCAACCACTTTATACCCTCTCCCAACCTCCCTACATGTCCTTACCCTCATTATATGACCCCTACACCTCACATACACATTCACCTCACTTTCTCGCCACTTTAAACCGACTTTCACATCAACACCCACCCCATTTTACTTTGGTGCCCCAACCATGGAACCGTACCGCGATCGGGAAGGAATAACGACGACGACGACGACGACTTGCTACATGCCGATATTGATTTATGAGACGATGGAGCGAGTGAGTTGCTAACCGTACGGTACGGCAACTATCCTCTCTTTTCCGTTTTTATAGCTTGTCTTCATTTGTTTATTCCCTTTCCCTTATACCATTTGTGTCATGGTGGCCTTCGAGGCCTTAGTATGGTTGCTCCCGACTCTCAATGACGTGACTACATCGAGAGTCATTTCAAAATCCAAATTTTTCAAGATTTTCACAATTTTTTGTAGGATTTAGTCGGATTTGGGCGGAATCCGGGCTAGGTGACTTGATTACACCTAGTCCTCCCCTCCCATTTCCTTTTATTTCTTTATTTTTATTTCTTCCCCCATCCATATCTTTTCTTGTCTCGGCCCATGGTGACTTGACTACACCCCGGCCGGACACATTCTACCATTTTCTCCACTTTTTGATTTTTAGCTTTATTTTCGTAGTTTCTTTTCTTTTGTGCTCCCATGCACTACGATCGAGCATGAGGACATGGCTCGGCTTAAGTGTGGGGGAGCAATATTCTATCGTAGTTAGTTTTATTTTTGTAGTTTTTCGAAAAAATCTTTAAAAACCCTAAAAATTTGAAATTTTTTCACAAAAATCAAAAAGATTTTCTTTTGTGTGTTTTCCTTTTATGTCGTTGTATCGTGTATTCGTTGTGTTGTGTGTGTTTGCCCCCCTTTTCCTTATAGGTTGCTTAAACCACCGATGGCTTTGGAAAGCTTTCAAGATGTCCGGTAACATCTTCTATCCCTTTTTCCTTCTTTGTCTCTTGCGGTATTTGGAGGAGAATGTGATGTGGTGTGCTCGGGAGGAGCTTTGTAAAGTTTGATGTTGGTTGGTTGCTCATTTGGAAGCTAGGGGTGGTGTTTGTGTTATGTATGTGTTCGTTTTGTGTTGTTCTTGTTTTGTTGCTTTTGTTTCTTTTTCTTTCATTTTCGTTGAGTCTTTGTTTTGTGTTTTGTTGTGTGTCTTGTGTGTAAAAGGTTTTCGAAAACCCGGTTTAGAGGCTAGTGTGCGAGTGTTTACTTTCCCTTTCTAGTAGTATAGATCGAGTCTTGGACTTTATTCTAGTAGAATGACCCTAAATCAATGATTTCGTTGGTTTCTTACCTTGAGTCCACCTAGTCTACTAGGGATTTACTAAGGGATTTGCATTTTGACCATTATGACCACCCACGGTGTGAAAAGGCCTTGGTTGCCGAGTCCCGTTCCTTAGGTGACCATGTTCGGAATTGTTTGATTAGTCCAAGTTCTCCACTTTTTGTGGGTTTGAAGGGAAGGCGCCGTCCCGACTCACCCATTACCCTACCTTCTACACATATCCACACAATAATTTGCAACTTGTTGATTTCTCTCTTTCAAAACTGTCAAGAAATGCCAAAAAAGCCAAATTAAGCCAAAAGGGCAAAGAAAGGAAAAAGAAAGAAAGAAAGAAAGAAAGAAAGAAAAGAATGAAGAAAAAAAAGAAAAGGCACAAAAGCCAAAAAGAAAATAGAAAAGAAGAAAAAGAAATGGCATGGCAAAACAAAGCAAAAATGCAAAAGAAGAAGAAAATGCCAAAAGAAAACCGTCTCACAAAAATAATCCCCACATCTCAAAATAAGCCTTTTCCCG
Source organism: Agrostemma githago (assembly GCA_958450325.1). NCBI lineage: Eukaryota > Viridiplantae > Streptophyta > Magnoliopsida > Caryophyllales > Caryophyllaceae > Agrostemma > Agrostemma githago. The sequence goes on from OY288239.1 coordinate 9,413,186, forward strand.
ATCATTACTGTGAAGAGCCTACCAAAGGACCGAGTCCCTAGGAAGGATGATAGCGATAGTGGTCGGTCTTCCCTCATTTTGCATATTTCCATCTTTTTACTTGGACGACTAGTTAGGCGGTTTCGGACATGGGACGACCCTCTTGGCTCTTTGCTAAAGGGGGCGGGGTCTCACTTACCTACAGTGTCGACTAACACCGTGGTTCATCCTTTTTCCATCCCGCCGATCGTCCCGTAGTACGTTCTTAGAAGGTTAGGAGGAACCTAGGTAAGTTACCAACGTTTTTATTGATTTGTGGTCATACTATTAGGGTTTTGTCCATTTTGGTTTGTATTGCTAGCTTCGGGAACGTTGTCACTTGCCTTGAGTCCTAAACCGGTGCTTCTTTCACCGCTTGTTTGAGGGAAGCGGTATTTCTTTTCTTTTGGGTGCAACCCTTTGTCTGTTTGTTTGTATGTTTGTTTGTTTATGTGTTTTTGTGTCCGGTGGCATCCACAGTTTTGTCGCAAGACCCCACTTGCCTTGCGGAGTGCACTTTTCCTCTAAGTGTACTCGCGTGAGTTGAAAGGGCGTAGGGTGCGCTAATGCCCACTCGGCTAGTTTAGTAGTTAGTATGTGCTTACTCGAGGGCGAGTAAGGGTTAAGTGTGGGGGGTTGATAAGTGTAGTTTGTAGTGCCTATTTCGTAGTGTTTTGGTTCCATTTCCTTGCGGAATCGCTCCTTGGGAGCGGTTCATGGGCTACTTATGCTTCCTCTAGCTCGTTTCAAGTTCCCGAGACCATTCGTGAAGAGTTGGAGAGATTCCGACTCAATACATACACTTTTCGGAGCCAACGAAGCGAAGGAACGATCACTCGATGCCTTGGATTCGACCCCGAGACCTTGGGACCCAATCCTGAGCCTCCGAGACCCGATCCCGAGTCCCGAGAATCGATGAGAAGTCCATGTGAAGCAAGGAGGAACCAAAAAAGATCATATTGGAGGCCTACAAGACTCATCCCCGACGGGTATGATCTCATCCCGTCCGGGATGAAGGAGCAAAAAGAGGAGCTGCTGTTTTGGGTCCATCCCGACCGGGAAGGGGTCCTTCCCGACCGGGACCACCTCATCCCGACCGGGACCAACTCATCCCGGACGGGATGGCCCAGTTACAGATCCGCGCTTCATTGTTTCAATTCCTTTCCACTTGTAACCCTATATATACCCCCCCTCTTGTATTAAGACAACATCTTAGCTTATGTTCTTGATTACCCACAAACCCTAGCTTAGTTTTAGCATAGATTAGATTAGATTAGTGTAGATTAGTCGGTAATTAGTCCTTAATCTTAGTTTAGTACTTGTATTAAGAGAATTCTTCAAGATCCATCCAAGATTGACAACCTTGGTGGTTTGTTTTGGGTTTTCTTCATTAATGCAAGTTTCAATCTTTCCTCTTCACTAGTTTGGTATAATCCTCTCTTCGTTTTTACTCTTAATCCTTTATTGTTTATCAAGTTTGAATCTTTGTTCATCTTATTGTTCTTAGTTCATAGTTATCACTAGTTTGTTTATGAATGTTTTGTTTCTTATGTTGATTCCTCTTGTTAGTGTTAGTTTTAACTTAGATATGTTTGAGTAGACTCTTGCTAGGGTTAGTAGGGTGATTAGGGTGTTAATTGGATGATTAAGGGTTTGTTGGAGATGTTGGTGGAAGATTTGGGTTTCCTCTTGGTTTGATGCATATCACATGTTTGTTGAAATGCTTGAATGACTTGTATGCATATGCTTGTTTTTCTTGCTTTTCTCTTGTGGGTAATAGATTGCTTGTGGGTTCGGTTCCCTCACTAAGTTGCGAGAGCCCAGTGAGGACGACCCCTAGGTCGGTCTAAGTTGCGAGAGCCCGGATGCGATCTAGGCCACAATAACACGCTAGTAACCCCGTTTGTCATGTGTGTCGCCAAAATGGGTTTTAGGTGGAACCTCTAGGTGAGTCTAAGTTGCGAGAGCCCGGACCACACCTAGATTACCCTACTACCTCCTTCACTCTAGCTCTTCCTCGACCATTCCGTTACCCCTTTGACCCCGACCTAATCCTAGCCCGTTTCCTTAGTTGTTATCTCCGTTACCGTAGTCATAGCCTTAGCCTTCTCTCCCTTCCTATTACTCTAGTTTAGTTTAGCTCGTTGACTTAGTCTCGTATTTGGGTGACCTTAGTCTAGACGCCTCTCACCGTCCCCGTGGATTCGACCCGACTTGCCCTAGCTACCCTAGTTAGGTTAGTTGGTTTTTATTTGGTGGCGGGATCCACGACAAATCCTACCATCATTTGAGCAGTATAAATAGAGCTTTAATTCTAGGATCATAATGATCTCTTCCTATCATCTTTTTATTTCAGTAATTCATTCAATCATTCACACAATTCTGTAAATAGTTAGATTTAGTTTATTCCTAATTAATTTTCTCAGAATTTCATCATTCAGTTAAGATTCGGTTTTTATTATTTTCCTTCTTTATTTTCCGTCTCATTCTACTAGCAATTTTCGTTTCGGTAATTCCCTCTTCTTCCCTAATCTCCCTTCTCTCCAGTTACTGTTATTTTCATATTCTCTTTTTCTCTTCTTTATTTTTACTGTTTCTTGTTATTTTAATTATTTCCTCTGTAACTTCTCTGCTTCTGTTCTTTTTAGTTATTTCTTTTATTTAATTCATTCATGTCTTATATCGTTATTATTACTGTAAATATGCTTAGCTAATTCTCCGTCACTAGAGTTTAGGTGAACTACGAATTGAACCGAGTTTATTTGTGATGACTAAATAATCGACCCTTTTGAGTTGAATCGCTCTTGCAACATTATAACGACGAGTAATTAATTATAGGCCGTAATTGATTATTTTTATCTCGTAATTCCAGACCTACGTACCGAAAGCCCGGGAACGGATTAGACTCGTTGTGATCGATAGAAATCCCTAATACGTAGCGAGAGCCCGCTAGGTGACTTCTAGGATGACTAATGATCCGAGAGGACCGTGTCGATATTCTTTAATTCATCTTAACTGATTATTTGGAAATCGCATGTTTGCTTGTTTTAATCGTAGTGATCCGACAACTCTGGTGATTTTTCTAATTCATATTTTTATCTTTTTAATTAATTTCTGTAATTTTAGGATACTGTCAGTTCACCCAACCAATTATAATCGTGACTCGATAGATTAATTGACTGGCTTATAATTTTCACCCTGCCTCCCTGTGGAATCGACCCTACTTACCGCTGACTACCTGTTAGTAGTAATCTAGGATTATTTTGATTACGGTGACGCGACTAACCCGTATCAATTTTGGCACCGTTGCCGGGGAGGCGACACAATTTTATTTGTTAGTTAATCAATTTATCTCTCGTCTTACTATATATATGCATACCCTAGTTGCCTAAGACATCTCCATTAGCACACTACTTACCATCCATTAGTAGATCATTCTAGTAGTAATTTAGTAGTTCTCTACAATTCTAGTAGCTTAGATAGTAAGCTAGTAGTAGATCTTCATAGTTTTCTTCATCAATTCTCTAGATTTACACTCAAGCTTTGTAGAATTCAAGTTTTTATTGAAGATTTTTTGAAGATTATTAAGTAATTAGTGGCAAATTCTTTGTCCTCTTCATCAAGCTTCATCTTTTATTTATGCAATCTTCTTCTTTATTGTTGATCTTCATAGTTGGTATATTTCTCTTCCACTCTCTAATCTCTAGTCTAGATTTATTATTGTTCTTTCAATATTGTTCATTTTATTGTCCTTCCATTATTGTCTTGTTTTGATCATCTTTATTTATGTTGTTTTAGATCGTTTCATGTTTATTGTGTTGATTGCAATTTTACTCATTGTTTGTTGTTAATCTCTCTAGACTTCTATTTTGATGCTCTTAGATCAATTTTTATTGTTTTGTTGTTATTTCCATTAGTCTTCCTTTTATTGCCATTAGATTGATTTTCTAGCTTATTTGGTAGATCGTAATTTTCTTATCGTTTTGTTGTCAATATCTCTAGATTTAATCACTATCCATGTTTTAGTTGTTTTTTCCTTTGTTATTGTTTTATTAGATTTCATTATGCATTGTGAGTAGATTTCTTGTTGGGGGGTTTAGGGAGGAGGATCTTGGATTATTTGAATTGAGGATTTTTGGTAGGTTGCTTGCTTGTTGGTTTATCTTGCTTAAGGTTGTTATGTCTTTGTTGTTTTAGTCCGGCCAACTAGACCGACCTTGACTCATTTCTATCAATATGGGGAAACTCGGGGTAGAAATTACCTTAACTTAAGACTTACCCTTCTTCGCCGCGAAAGCGGGTTTTTAGGTGGGTTGGGTGAAGAAACCGAAAAGTGACATTCTTCCTTTATCAATGTTGTGACCGACCCGATTCCGAGACTCTTAGACCCCAATTCCGATTCCCGACTTCCCCCTAACACCTTTTCCTAGATTGATTATTTCTTGTTATTTTTATTGTCATTTCTCTTGTTATTTAATTTTCGTCTTTTACCGCATCTCTAACATAGACTCGACCCTTAAAACCCCCTCTAGATCCCAAACACGTTGCTTTTTACTCAATATCTTTTCGTTCCCCGTGGACCGACCTCGACTTACCACGAATATTGTTTAATCCCCCATTCTTTGCTAAACGATCGATCTGATTTGGGGCGCGATCAAAATGGCGCAGTTGCCGGGGAACGGCGAGTAATTGTGTTTTTAGTTATTGTGTTTGGTTATTTGTCTTAATTTTATTTTTTTCTCTTTTCCCTAGTACCATTAGGTGCTAGGAGACTTACCGTTTAATTGAGTTTATGCCCAGGAATACATCATCGCCCTTGTGGTTCGATCCGAAACCGAAAAGGACATTTAGAGCTTTGCGTTTTCGGGGTAATAATTCAACCACTATCATTCCACATCCTTCATTATCACCTCCTAACCTTAATCCAATCTTACCTTCTACATCTTCTACACCAAATAATCTCATCCCAATTAATCCTTCCACATCATCTACTTCACAAAATTCACCACCAACCCCACCATCACCAAGAACACCACCAAATCAAAATCTAACCCCTCTAAATCATCCAAATCCAAATCCACCAACACCACCAATCCAACCAATGGCGACCTTAGGTTCCCATTCCCAACTTACACATGAAGAAACACCTTCACCAGTTGATTTCGGGGTGATTCCAAAGTATTATGAATTGAAAGCTTCTTTGACAAATGCGGTTCAACAAGATACTTTTCATGGTTTTTCCCAAGAAGATACCCAAGAGCATATCGCTTCATTTAAAGAAAAATTAGTAGGAGCCCGTCTTAATGGGTTAACTTTATGCCAATTGCACCGATTATTATTTCCAAAGACATTGAGAGATGGAGCTCATAGATGGCTTCAAGGCTATCCTGCTAATATATTCACAACATGGGCTCAATTATCTAATGCCTTCTTAGGGAAATATTGTCCACCGTCAAAGACTAACCAATATCGCATGGAAATACAAACTTTCAAGCAAGATGAATTCGAAAGCCTAAGTGAGGCTTGAGAAAGATTTAGAGATTTATTACGCAAGTGCCCTCACCATGGAATACCCGATTGGATAACAACCCAAACATTTTATAACACCCTTCCATCGAGAACCAAGGAAAACCTCAATTTGGCCGCCGGAGGAGATTTTTCTTCCCTTACCGATGAGGCATCTAAAAATCTTATTGAAAAGATGGCAATGAGTGATTCTAGAGTGGGTCAATCGAGGGGTTCTAGAAAGAATGTTGAAGTGAACTCATCTAAGAGTTCTAATGAATTGAAACTTGAAGCACAAGTTGAAGAATTAACAAAGAAAATGGATGCCATGAGTTCTAAGCCCACTCCTAAAGGTATATACCAAATTCAAGGGAGTGTTCCAACAAGGAAACCATCACCTCCTAAGCACCAAATAACATAGGAAATTCAATGTGATCATTGTGGCAATTATGGCCATGATTCTAGCTCTTGCATTCCTAATGAAGAAACTTATTTTGAAGAGCCAAATGAACTCCAAGCTATACAATTGTATGGGCAAAGACCTCAATTTGATCCCTTTTCCAATACTTACAATGTCGGCACAAGGTTTCATCCCAACTTCTCTTATGGGAACCAAAATGTTCAAAATCCTATGCCACGCGCCCAAGGGAGTAAACCGAGGCCATTTAATCAAAGTCAACAAAGGCCTTTTAATCAAGGTCATCCAAAGATGCCCCCATATTTGCCTCCCCACCAAAGGAGCAACTTCAATCAACAAGGTAGCAATTTCCATGTTCCCAACAATTACAACAATTACCAAACTCAACATGGTAACCACTTTAATCATGGATACAATCATGGGTTCCAAGGTAATTTCCAAGGTAATCAAGGTTATAATCAACGACCATTCAATCAACCCTCTCAATCTTATGGCCAATCAAGCAATGTTCAATATGGTCAAGGAGGAGTTTCATGGGATAACACTAGTGATTTGCAAAGAGCCATTGGGCATTTATGGAGTGAGAATCTAGATACAAAAGCAAAGCTAAAGGTTTGAGAATCACAAGAAGCAACAAAAGCCTTAGTCGTCCCAATTCATTCACCTCATGGTTTGCCCGGACAGCCCCAAAACTCAAGAGACCCTCCACACCAAGCAAATGCCGTCATTTTGAGAGGTGGCAAAGAACTTGAGGACCCGTACAAGAACTTGAACTTGAACACTAAAAACACCACATCCAAAGTTAATCAACCAAGTGTACCTCAAGCAACATCGCCCACTTCCCCCAAACAAAACCGGGAAATACAAGCGAAGTTTGATATTCTCCAAAATGTGGAGATTGAACAAAGAGAACTTAAAAGTAAGAAGAAGGAGCAAATAGAAGCGGAAGAAGCAAAAAAGAAAAGAGGCGGAGCGTTTAGCCGAAGAAGAAGAATCCAATGTTCCACCACCTCCCGCTTTCGTCCCACCATTGCCTTTTCCCGAACGAACTAAGCCATATAAGGAGAATGTCCAATTTAGCCGTTTTGTGGATATGTTGAAGAAAGTGGAGGTAGTTTTACCCTTCACCGAGGTAATTTCTCAAATTCCTCTTTATTCTAAGTTTTTGAAAGAGGTCTTGACCAAAAAAAGAACAATAGAGGATAAAGAATGTGTCTCTCTCACGGCACAATGTAGTGTCATTCTTATGAATCAAATGCCAAAGAAACTAGAGGATCCCGATAGCTTTTCCATCCCTTGTCGGGTTGGAAATGTTGTTGTTAATCAAGCTTTGTGTGACCTAGGGGCTAGTGTTAGTTTGTTACCCTATTCAATTGCTAAGATACTTAGTGTGAGGGAGATGAGACCCACTATTATGTTAATTCAACTAGCGGATAGATCCGTTCAAGTACCCACTTGGGATACTTGAGGATGTACTCGTACAAGTTGGTACGTTTTTCATCCCCTCCGATTTTGTTGTCATGGATATGCCTGAAGACACTATTATCCTCATTATCTTAGGTCGATCTTTCATGGCTACCGGTGGTACTGTAGTTGATGGAAAGAATGGAAAGTTGTCATTTAACATAGGAAAAGAGTCGGTAGAGTTTTCCCTTTCTCAAGCTTTTAAACAACCACTGATTGAACAAACGTATTCCCTTGAAGTTATTGATAGTTTGGTTGAGTATAGCTTGATAGATGATGAGAAAGAAGAGGAACAACTTGATTCCCCACCTCTTGAAGATGAATACTTACATGAAGAAAAGGTAGAACCACTACCGATGAGTAAGAGTATGGTATCTTCCCCTCCTAATCTTGAACTTAAACCACTCCCCTCTTCCCTCAAATATGCTTTTCTTGAAGGAACTAATTATCTCGATATCGTCAATGCCACACTTGATGGACCTCAATTGGAAAAACTTTTGATTGTTTTGAGAAAACATAAAAAGTCCATCGGGTATAGCATTGCCGACCTTCAAGGCATAAGCCCAAATGTTTGTATGCATAGGATCATCCTTGATGATGACCACTGCCCTTCAGTTGAGGGTTAACGTAGATTATACCCCACTATGAAAGAGGTTGTCATGAAGGAAGTCCTCAAATTGTATGAGGCTAACATTATATACCCAATAACCGGAAGTAAATGGGTTAGCCCGTACAAGTTGTGCCGAAAAAAATGAGGAATGACGGTTGTGAAAGGAGAAAAGAGTGAGTTGATTTCTACTAGGACTATTGTCGGTCGGCGCATGTGTATAGATTTTTGAAAATTAAACACGGCCACCATCAAAGACCAATTCCCCCTTCCCTTCATTGATCAAATGCTTGAACGATTAGCGCATCATTCTTACTTTTGTTTCCTCGATGGGCATTCGAGATTTCTTCAAATTCCCATTCACCCCGATGACTAAGAGAATACCACTTTCACATGTCCATATGGCACCTATGCCTATCGAAGGATGCCATTTGGATTGTGTAATGCGTCGGGAACATTTCAAAGATGTATGATGGCTATTTTTTCCGATTATATTGAAAAATCCATGGAAGATTTTATGGATGACTTTAGTGTCCATGGTACATCTTTTGAAACCTTGATCAAGTGTTAGCTCGATGTGAAGAGTATAGACTTGTTTTAAATTGGGAGAAATGTCATTTTATGGTTGAACAAGGTGTTGTCATAGGTCATATTGTTTCTAATAGAGGAGTTGAAGTTGATAAGGCTAAAGTCTCCGTGATTGAGAACTTACCACCACCAACTAATGTCAAAGAGGTGAGGAGTTTTCTAGGTCACGCCGGTTTTTATAGACGGTTTATTAAAGATTTTTCTAAAATTGCCAAGCCTTTAACTTCTTTGCTTATGAAAGATGCACCTTTTGTTTTTGATGGCTTGTGTCTTGAGGCCTTTTTTAGGATAAAGACCGCTCTCACCACCGCTCCAATTATCAAAGAACCCGATTGGAATCTTCCATTTGAGATCATATGTGATGCCTCCGATATCGATTTTGCCATTGGTGCCGTTCTAGGTCAACGGGTCGACAAGAAGCTACATGTGATATATTATGCGAGCAAAACCTTAGATGAAGCCCAATCGAGGTATACCACGACCGAAAAAGAGAAGCTTGTCGTTGTTTATGCCATGGAAAAATTTCGAACATATGTTACCGGTTCCAAAGTCATTATTTATATCGATCATGCGGCCATTCAATATATTATGTCCAGAAAGGAGACCAAGTCCCGACTCTTTCGGTGGATCCTTTTACAAGAATTTGACATGGAGATTAAAGACAAGGCCGAATCGGAGAACTTGGTAGCGGATCACCTTAGTAGACTAACGGTTAGTAAAGAAAGCAATGAAGATGATGGTATACCCATCAATGAAGCAATGAGAGATGAGACCTTGATGGCCATTGAAACTATTACACCTTGGTACGCCGATATCATCAATTTCTTAGTGTCTCATTTTATTCCGGACGATTATTCCAAGCAAGAGAGGAAGAAACTACGTTATGAAGCCCGACGCTATTATTGAGATGAGCCCTATTTGTTCCGCCGTTGTATAGATGGAATCTATCGACGATGTGTGACGGCCGACAAAAGGATTTGATATTGTGAAGCACCTTCACTCGACACCTTATGGCGGACACTTGGCCAACCAAAAGACAATTGCCAAGGTTCTCCAAAGCGGGTTTTGGTGGCCTTCCATGTTTAAAGATATAAAAACTTTCATTCTCACATGCGATGCTTGCCAAAGAAGTAGCAACATAACAAGAAGAAATGAGATGCCCCTCCAACCTATCTTGGAAATTGAATTGTTCGATGTTTGGGCCATTGATTTCATGGGTCCGTTCACATCTTCTTTTGGCAACAAATACATCCTAGTCGCGGTTGATTATGCCTCAAAATGGATTTAGGCCGTAGCTTCTTCCACCAATGACTCCAAGGTAGTAATCAAGCCTTTCAAGAATGTCATTTCCCCGAGATTCGGTATGCCTAGAGCCATAATTAGTGATGGAGGCTCTCATTTTAGGAAAGATACCTTTGAACACCTTCTTAGGAAATATGGTATCACTCACAAGATGTCCTTAGCCTACCACCCTCAATCAAATGGGCAAGCCAAAATCTCCAACCGTCAAATCAAAGGAATTTTGGAAAAAGTTGTGAATACACATCGAAAGTATTGGTCACTGAAATTAAATGACGCCCTTTGGGCATTGAGAACGGCTTACAAAGAACCGATCAGAACCACTCCTTATCGTCTTATGTATGGTAAAGCTTGTCATTTACCGGTGGAATTAGAACACAAAGCCAAATGGGCTATCAAAGAGCTAAACTTTGACGATAATATTGTTGGAAATAACCGCCTTCTCCAGCTACAAGAATTGGAAGAAGTAAGACTTGAAGCCTACAAAAATTCGAAGATTTACAAAGAGCAAACACGCAAATGGCACGATTCTCGAATACTTCGTAAGGACTTCTCCGTTGGTGATAAGGTATTACTCTTCAACTCTCGTTTTAAGCTTTTCCCCGGTAAGTTGAAATTAAAATGGTCGGGTCCATTCGAAGTGACCAAGGTACAACCATATGGATCAATAGAGATATTATCAAGCTCGGAAACCAGGAAATTTATGGTTAATGGGCAACGTTTGAAGATTTACCATCCCGGTCACGTTCGTGAGACCTTTGTTATCGTGAAACTTGATGAGCTCCCGTTGGGGAGCGTTGTTTGACCCCTTCTCAAGTTAAAGTAGGTTTGGTGGTATCCTCAACAACCACCTTGTATATATGTATCATATTCTTTGAGCTTGTTAGTTTTGTTAGTTTGAGAAGAATATAATGAACTTGGATTTCACCATGGAGCATTTTTGTGGATGAAGATCACGCTTTTGGAGAAGTTATGGAGCTTAAATTGAAGACCACAAGCATGTTTGTGGGAGAAATTGATTATGTAATGTGAGATGTGTCGTTATTTGAATCTATAGGTGATTATCGAAGAGCCATGAAATGACAAGGCGGAAGAATGAGTAAACAAGACCGCTAGGCGAAACTTCGCCCGGTGAGATTATTGATGGTTTTTCGTCAGGTGAAACTTCACCCGGTAGAAATTTTGCCACGCCAAGGGATTTGCTGAAATTTTTCCGTCGGGTGAAAATTCACCCGATGAGGTTGTGACCGGGCAAAACTTCGCCTTACGAAAAAATCTCAGAATTGTCAAATCTGCCAGAATTGACGAATTATCGTTGCGCAAAACTTCACCCGGTGGAAAAAGATGGCAGAAATGATTTTCACGACGAAAATCCGTCGGGTGAAACTTCACCCGGTGGTGCTTGACTGGGTGAAACTTCACCCGACGACATGGACCACTCACCTATACCTATTTGCTTACTACACTTTCAATTCCCTCCTTCACAAATGCCCTACATAACTTTCCCTCCAAAACACTTACACCAAATTTTTACCAATCTACTTTAAAACTTTCTTTTCCCTCCTCAACTACCTTTATTTATATCACCTTTTACCTCACTCTTCATTCCACTTTTTCACCCCTCATAAAATCATCAAACCACCACCTTCCATACCCCAACCACATTCATAATTTCATCTCATCTTGTGTAATTATTTTTGGGTTCTTGAAGAAGGTGAATCTAAGTTTTTGGGATTACTCTTGCAAGTATATTATTATGGAGACAAGAGCAAGGCGAGCCGCTCGTAAGCAAGGTATGGCTTCGACTTCTACACCTTCTAAATGTTCTACATCTTATAAGTCTTCTAAGCCTACATATTTACCTTGTCTTAATACCCTTTTAGCTCGAAATTTCTCTGAAAAGATCTTTCAAAGCAATAGGTGCCCCTTGTCCCCACACAATGACCAACTTGGGAATCGTAGACGATATTAAGGAATTATCGTCGAGAACCAAAACTAGCGGACTCCTTAGCCTCGCGGCTTCTACATACAAAGACCTTACTTGTGATTTCCTAGGAACTTTTATCGTTGACAATCCGACCACACCAAGAGCGGTTAAATTTAGACTATTCGGTAAACCCCATTGTTTGACTAGTTCTGAGTTCGGCTTAGCTTTAGGCCCACCTTCATCGGGTACCGAACTTAGTGAAGCCCCGAGAAATTTACAAGCTTGTGTGTCTAGGAGAGACTTTTGGAATCGCATATCACGCTGTCAAAGGGGTTACGAGCCTACTTCATCTTTTGCCTCCGAAATTCGTAACCCCGCAATTCGTTACTTCTCTGAGATGCTCTCCCACTGCTTATTACCCTCGATCGATATTATTCTTAATCTTGATGTGTGTGTCTTGCAATTAATTTGTGACTCTTTGCTCGGTAACCTTGACCCTTTAGACCTACCACTTCTCGTGGCGTTGCACTTCCACCGTATTATTGCCACTCAACGCCCCTTTGTAGATTGTGGAGGTCTTGTGACTATAACTGCGACCAAATTGGGTTATTAGACCGACCACCTTACCCTACTTGATAATTTCATTTGGCTTGACGAGGCTTATTTTCCAACTTGGATCTTTCATGTACCCCATCAACGCCTCGTCTACATTAGCCATGGAAGAGCGTTAATTGTTTCCAACGCACACCGAACCACTATCTTTATTCGCCACAATTGGGACCTACCTTTGGGACCTGACGAATTTTGACTGACCAAGACTGAGTCGGGAGGAAGGAGAGTTTGGGAGTATGCGCACTACACGTTGCCCGAAGGTCGTACGATCTACGACCTTTGTGAGGTAGAACCCGACTACGCCCTTTCGCTTAGCGACGGTTCGGAGAAGTTTTCTCGTGCACCATCCTCCGAGGGCATACAATCCTACCCCGGGTCTCCGACAGCTTCTTATGCGTCGAACGATTACTCAATTTAGACCCTTTCCCGTAGTCGGTAGGTAGTGTCGTATGTGTGTTGTGTGTGTGCGGGTTGTGTCGGTGAGTCTTTATGTGTTTATAATTGCATGTCCTTGGGTTAATTTCGTTCCTTGTTCCCTTATCATTATCATGATCATTGTGATTGTTTTACCTATAACCAAATTTGCAACCTGTCCCAATGTCCGATTGTTGTGGCCGAAGCGGCCTTGGTATTGCTCCCGTCTTTAGGCGATGTGATTACGCCATTGACCTTTTGAAAATCCAAATTCTCTTCATTTTTCTTTCAATTTGTTTTTCTTTCTTTTCATTTACTTTTCATTTTTCTTCAATCTGGGTTGGGTGACGTGACTACACCTACGCCCAATTTTTCACCCTTTCGTTCTTTCTATTTCATTTCTTTTCTTCTATTTCATTTTCGATTTCTTAGCCACTTGGCTAGGGTCTAGGTGATGTGATTGCACCTAGGCCCGCCACTCTTTTATCGCTTTCTTATTGTCTATTTTCTTTTGCCAAAAATTTTCAAAAATTCCAAAAACATTTGAAAAATCATAAAAATCCAAAAAGATTTTTCTTATTTTCCTTTTTCCGTCTTTTTCTATCTTCCCCTACTTGTCCATTGAGGACAATTTACGGTTTTAGTGTGGAGGAGAGATCTATTGTCATTTATTTTCTCAAAAATCTTCCAAAAATCATAAAAATTTGAAAAATTACAAAAACCAAAAATATTTTCCCTTTCTTTTCCGTTTTCTTCTCTCGTTTCTTTATGTTTTCGTGTCCCTTGTATGGTCTTGTTCTCTACTCCTACAGATAACCACCACCTTGATAGCACGATTTGAAGAGATTATGAAAGCACCCCGCTTGGTAACTTTCTTCCTTCTCTCTTCTTTACTTTCGTAGAGGAGTTAGGTTGTTGCTATTTGGAGGCTCTCGAAGTTGAGCATTTTGGGTGTTGTGGTTGATTTTGTGCTTGAATGTCGATGGAGTATGAAGTGCATGATTTTACTTGTGTTCCATGGTAGATAATCCATTGTAGATTTTGGACCTTAGTCTAGTAGAATGACTCTAAATCAATGAACTTGTTGATCTTTTAGCTTGAGTCCACCTTTTCTACTAGAGGTTTACTTCGGGGTTTGCATTTGACCACTTTGACCACCCATGGAGGAGTTAGGCATTGATTCCCGCATCCTGTTTTCTAAGTGACCTTGCTCGAATGACCATTGCACCTTTAGTCCAAATTCCTTCCGCCTTTTTGTGGGTTATCCGGGAATGGCGCGCGTTCTCGATTACCTATTTTTCTTCCACCTATACATCACAACAATAAGTTTACACAAAAATAACCTCTAAGCTTGGTTTCAAACCACATCAAAAAGCCAAAAGGGCAAATCAAAGCAAGAGAAAAGGGCACAAAAATATGAAAAATAAGGGAGAGAAAAGGAGTTTCAAATGAAAATCATATCATCAAAAACATCTCCATAAAAAAAGCCCTTGATCGATTTGTCGCGTGAAGTGCCTACTAGAGGACCGAGTCCCGAGGTAGGAAGATAGCGGTGATTAGTCGATCCACCAAAAAATAGTAAACACTCCACCTTTTTTTTGGCTAATTTAGGAAATTTGAGTTTGGAACGACCCTCTTGGCTTAGCCAAAGAGAGCGGGATTGCACCTACCTACAGTGTCGAACAAATCCATGGTTCACTTTTTCCACTCCGTTTTACGCCCCGTCGTACCCCTTTAGAAGATTAGAAGGACCTAGCTAAGTTATCAACATCTTTATTGCTTTAATGTCATAGTATTAGGCTTTGGTCCTTGTCTACGTGGGTGATTTATCTTTGAAGTTTATGATTGTTTTAGGTTAGTAATCGGTGTCTTCCCTGCCGTCTCGATGAGAGATTCGGTGTTTTATTTTTGTTTTGGATGCGTCTACTCTTTTGTGTTACGTGTTTTTGTGTGTTTAGTCGCACCCACCATTTTTAGCAAGCCCCAACTTGCCTTGCATAGGAGTACTCTACCTCATGAGTATTTTGATGTGAGTTGAAGGGACGGAGCGGGCCCGTTAATTGCTCTGTATTGGCTTAGCATAGTCTAGCTAGTAGTAGTATTTTGTAATTTCTTTTTGGGTCTTTGCTGAGAACAAACGGTTTAGTGTGGGGGAATTGTTAGGTGCTGAATTTAGACCATTTTTCCTTCAATTTAAACTCGTTTTTCCCTCGTTTTGCGAGATTAGAGTGCGAGTATTGCCTTATTTTGAGTATTTCTCGCATTAGCGTCCCTCTTGTGCGTTTTACGTATTTTTGGTAGTTTTTTCATCAATTTTGATAGGTTTTGGCACCGAAAGCATGATCGAGCTTCCACGAGCACAAGAGAAAGGAATATCGTCCGAAAATCAAAGCACACAACTTAAAGTTCAAAGCCATCCAATCACACGACGAAGAATGAGACAAGAAAAGAGGCCAGAAAACCATCGGGTGAAGTTTCACCCGATGAGAAATGACCGGGCAAAGTTTCGCCCGACGGTAAATTTCCTTCCCGAAGATTTTTAGCAAAGCTTCTCCACCAAGCGAAATGACCGGGCGAAACTTTCACCAACCGGGTGAAGTTTCGCTCGACGGTAAAAGTGTCCAAAAATGCAAAACTGGAAGAAGTTCATCGGGTGAAGTTTCACCCGGCGGTATTGGTCTGTGTACGACAGGGTGAAGTTCCACCTCATGAAGATTTAAAGGGTGATTGTCTCACTAATGGAGCAAAAATTTGGATTTGGGCTTTGGGTTAAGGATCCATTAAGGCTTTACTATATATATGCATACCCTAGTTAGTTGCCTAAGACATCTCCATTAGCACACTACTTAGCATCTATTAGTAGATCATTCTAGTAGTAATTTAGTAGTTCTCTACAATTCTAGTGGCTTGGATAGTAAGCTAGTAGTAGATCTTCATAGTTTTCTTCATCAATTCTCTAGATTTACACTCAAGCTTTGTAGAATTCAAGTTTTTACTGAAGATTTTTTGGAGAATATTAACGGATTAGTGACAAATCATTTGTCCTCTTCATCAAGCTTCATCTTTTATTTATGCAATCTTCTTCTTTATTGTTGATCTTCATAGTTGGTATATATTTATCTTCCACTCTGTAATCTCTAGTCTAGATTATTGTTCTTTCAATATTGTTCATTTTATTGTTCTTCCATTATTATCTTGTTTTGATCATCTTTATTTATGTTGTTTTAGATCGTTTCATGTTTATTGTGTTGACTGCAATTTTACTTATTGTTTGTTGTTAATCTCTCTAGACTTCTATTTTGATGCTCTTAGATCGATTTTTATTGTTTTGTTGTTATTTCCATTAGTCTTCCTTTTATTACCATTAGATTGATTTTCTAGCTTATTTGGTAGATCGTAATTTCTTTATCGTTTTGTTGTCAATATCTCTAGATTTAATCATTATGCATGTTTTAGTTGTTTTCTCCTTTGTTATTGTTTTATTAGCTTTCATTATGCATTGTAAGTAGATTTCTTGTTGGAGGGTTTAGGGAGGAGGATCTTGGATTATTTGAATTGAGGATTTTTGGTAGGTTGCTTGCTTGTGGGTTTATCTTGCTTAAGGTTGTTGTGTCTTTGTTGTTTTAGTCCGGCCAACTAGACCAACCTTGACTCATTTCTATCAATATGGGGAAACTCGGGGTAGAAATTACCTTAACTTGAGACTTATCCTTCTTCGTCGCGAAAGTGGGTTTTTAGGTGAGTTGGGTGAAGAAACCAAAAGGTGGCATTCTTCCTTTATCAATGTTGTGACCGACCCGATTCCGAGACTCTTAACCCCAATTTTCGATTCCCGACTTCCCCCTGACACTTTTTCTTAGATTGATCATTTCTTGTTATTTCTATTGTCATTTCTCTTGTTATTTAATTTTCGTCTTTTACCGCATCTCTAGCGTTGACTCGACCCTTAAAACCCCCTTTAGATCCCAAACACGTTGCTTTTTACTCAATATCGTCCTGTTCCCTGTGGACCGACCTCGTCTTACCACGAATAAACTTGTTTTTGTGTTTTTGCGAGTCTATAAATATTGTTTGATCCCCCAAACTTCGCTAAACGACCGATCCAATTTGGGGCGCGATCTGTTTCCGTGATGAGTTTTGCAAGATTGTTCCGATAAGCTTTGTTTCACAAAAACCCGAAAATAATCACCAAGGTGGAATGGAATGGAGGTATGAAGGTGATTGGGTAATGAAGGAAATGTGTTAATGATATAAGGAGTGTTGAGGTGAAAAGGAAAGTGAGGTGAAGGTGATATATATAAAGGTGTTTAAGGAAGGAAAGTAAATTTTGAAAGGTTGATTGAAAATTTGTTGTTTGTATTTTGGAGGTAAATTTATGTGGGTATATTTGGGAAAGAGCGAATTTAAATTTTTAGTGAGTGAAGGGGTAAAGATGATCCGGCTAGGTCATCGGGTCAAGTTTCACCCGGTCGTGCACCATCGTGTAAAGTTTCACCCGACGGGTTTTCTTGTGAAAATCCAATCTGCAATTTTTTACCACAGGGTGAAGTTTCACCTGGTGAAATTCTCGTCGGGCGAAATTTGGCCCGACGGTTTCTGGATAATTCTGGTAGTTTTGGCAAATTTTGGGATTTTTTCGTAAGGCAAAATTTCGCCCGGCCATACTCTCATCAGGTGAAATTTCACCCGATGAAAAATCTTCAGCAAATCTCCCATGGCGTGGCAAAATTCCATCGGTTGAAGTTTCACCCGACGGAAAGTCTTCTAATATCTCACCGGGCGAAGTTTCGCCCGGCGGTCTTGTATACTCCAATTTTCCGCCTTGCCAATTTAAGGCTCTTCAATGATCACCTAAAGTTACAAATAATTATACGACTCACATTACATTATCAATTTCTCCCACAAACATACTTGTGGTCTTCTATTTAGCTCCATAACTTCTTCCAAAGGCTCGATGATCATCCAAATATATGCTCCGAGATGGAATCCAAGTTCATCCATCCACTCAAAGCTAACAAAACTAATTAAACAAAGTATATAGTACATATTTACAAGGTGGTTGTTGAGGATATCAGGCCACCAAACCTACTTCAATTTGAGGAGAGGGTTAATCAACGCTCCCAAACGGAAGCTCACCAACTTTGATAATAGTAGAGGTCTCACGAACATGACCGGCATGATATATCTTCAAGCGTTGCCCATTAACCATAAATTTCCCGGTTTCCGGGCTAGAGATCTCAATTGATCCATATGGTTGCACTTTGGTCACTTCAAATGGACCCAACCATTTTGACTTTAACTTACCAGGGTCGAATGTTTTAAATTCAAGGTTAAGAGTAGAAGATATCATACTTTCACCCACCGGTAGTGGTTCTACCTCTTCTTCATGCATGATTTCTTCCTCATGAGGCGGGGAATCAAGTAGTTCGTTCATCTTCTTCTTTCTTGCCATCATCTATCAAGCTATACTCAACCAAACTATCAATAACTTCAATAGAATACATTTGTTCAATCATTTGTTGTTTAAGAGCTTGAGAAAGGGAAAACTCTACCGATTCTTTCCCTATATTAGAAGATAATTTTCCATTCTTGACATCTACTATAATGTCACCGGTAGCCATAGGGTACGATTCAAGTATGCCATGAGGAGTCTTATTACTCTTTGTTGCACTTGACACAATGTCACGGTTTATTTCCTTAATTGGGATTTGTTCGATCACATAGCTTTGGTCTCCAACTATGTATTTAGATGGATCTCTTCTTGGTGGCTCTGTCACATCTTTTATAATACACTCCTCGAGACCAGGCGTCGAGGGATAGGAGTGACATGCTTGCCCATTTGAAGGTTTTTCGGATTCCACATTGCCTTCCACTCTTATGGCATTGACGAAAGCTTGGTGTGGAGGGTCTCTCGGGTTTTGGGGTTGCCCGGGCAAACCACGGGGTGGATGAATTGGGCCGGCCAAGGCTTTTGATGTTTCTTGGGATTCCCAAACCTTTAGCTTCACTTTAGTGTCTAAATTTTTACTCCATAGGTGTTCAATGGCTCTTTATAGTTCATTAGTGTTGTCCCATGGACCTCCCCCTTGACCATAATGAAAATTGCTTGGTTGACCATAAGATTGAGAGGGTTGATTGTAAGATTGTTGGTTGTAGCCTTGGTTGCCTTGGAAACCATGGTAACCTTGGTTATATCCATGATTGAAATTGTTCCCAGGTTGATTTTGATAATTGCTTGGAACATGGAAATTACCTCCTTGTTGATTGAAGTTACTACTTTGATGAGGAGGTAAATATGGGGGCATCTTTGAAGGACCTTGATTAAAGGACCTTGTGTTGGCTTTGATTGAAAGGCCTCGATTGTTTCCCTTGGATATGCACCATCGGGTTTTGAACATCTTGATTCCCATAAGAAAAGTTGGGATGGAACCTTGTGTCGGCATCATAAATATTAGGATAAGGATCAAATTGTGAGGTCTTTGCCCATATACTTGAATAGCTTGCACTTCATTTGGCTCTTCAAAATAATTCTCTTCATTTGGAATACAAGAACTAGAGTCATGACCATAGTTGCCACAATGTTCACAAGGGATTTTAATCCAATAAGCACTTTTCTTTGATAGTGAAGGTCGTCTTGTTGAGTTTGCTTGAACTTGGTAGACATTTTTTGCAAAAGAGAACTTCAATTCTCTTAATTAATGCTTCTAACCTTGTTAAAAGATCCGGATTCACACTTCTTGAGGAATCTTCATCCTCTCCCTTTTTAGCATCCCTAGCATAATTCGAATAAGAATTACTCTTAGCCATTTTCTCCAAGAGAGCTTTCGATTCATTGTCCCCAAGAGCGAAGAAATCTTCTCCCACCGCCGCATTGTTATTCTCTTTAATTCGAATAGAAAGAGCATTGTAGAAAGTTTGGGTGGTAAGCCAACCGGGGTACCGTGATGAGGACACTTCCGGAGAAGGTCCCGGAATCGATCTCATGCTTCACTTAGACTTTCATGCTCATCTTGTTGGAAGGTTTGAATTTCTTTGCGGTATTAGTTTGTTTTGGAGTGAGTGTAGTATTTCTCCAAGAATGAATTAGCAAGTTGGGCCCAAGATTGGAAAGTATTATCCGGATGGCTTTGTAGCCACCTTCTAGCTTCATCCCTTAATGTCTTAGGAAATAATAACCAATGAAGTTGACATGATGAAAGTTCGTCCAATCTTGCTCCGACTAATTTCTCTTTGAACAAAGCAATATGCTCTAGAGCGTCTTCTAGTGAATAGCCATGATATGTGTCTTGTTGGACCATTTAAACCAAAGAAGCTTTAACTTCGAATTGATTGAGGATGGTTCCATATGAAATGGGAGAAAAAATATCCTCATGAGTAATTTGAGAATGAGATCCAAGAGTGGGCATGTTTGCTTTTATAAGTATTTGTGAGGAAGAGGGTGGAGGGAGAATTTTTGGTTGTAAGGGTGGATGGTGAAGAAAGTGGATTTTAGATGTGGAGTTTATAGAAGATGGTGTGAGTGGTTGTGAAAGATTTGGGAGGATTGGATGTATGTTGGATGGTGTAAGGTATGGGTGTGGTATCACTTTCGTCAAGTTGTTATTCCGGAATATCAATACTTGCCTTGCTCCCACCGTTTCGAGGTAGAACAATGTTGGAGACAAACTTTTCCTGAACATAACTCAAGTGGAAGGTGAGACTCCTAGCACCAAGTGGTACTAGGGCAGAGAGAAATAAAATGAAAGCAAAAACCAAACACAAATAAACTAAAACTCAATTAACTAGTTGCCATCCCCGACAACGGCGCCATTTTGACGCGCCCTTATTTAGGCTCGGTCGTTAACGATGGATAGGGGGTCAAACAATATTTATATGACTCGCAAATAACACAAAAACAGTTAAATGTAGTCGTGGTAAGTCGAGGTCGGTCCACAGGGATGGCGGTGAGATAATCGAGTGAGAGCTATGTGTTTGGGGTCTAATTTGGGGGTTTTGAGTCGAGTCTATACTAATAATGCGATAAATGACGAGGAATAATCAATAAGGAAAAGGTGTTAGGGGGAGTCGGAAATCGGGTTCAATGAGTCGAGGGGTTATGGGTCGGTCACAAAGTCGATAGAGGGAAAATGCCACCTTTCGATTTCTTCACCCAACTTATCTAGATCCCGCTTTCGCGGCGAAAAAGGATAAGTCTCAAGTCAATGTAACCCCTACCCCGAGTTTCCCCATATTGATAGGAGTGAGTCAAAGTCGATCTAGCCGGCCGGTCTAAGTCAACAAAGACACAATAACCTCAAACATGATAAATCAACAAACATGCAACCAAACCACAATTCCTCAATTCATATTACCTAGGATCTTCCTCCCTTAACCCCCTAACAAGTAAACTACTCACAATTCATGAAGGAAACTATAAAAGCATTAACAATAGCGAAAATAACAATAACATGCATAATGATTAAAACTAGAGAAAATAACAACAAGACAATGAAGAAAATTGCGATCAATAAAAGAAACTACAAGGCGATCTAAAAACGATGCAAGTAAAATCAATGAAAACGATACAATAATGAAAGAGCAATATTAAATCTAATCTAGAGATGAGGGAGAAGAGGATAAATATATCAACTATGGAGGAAAATGACAATAATAAAGATGAAGATTGCATAAAATAAGATGAAACTTGATGAAGAGGACAAGGGTTTTGTCACTAATCCTTTGATAATCTCCAAGAATCTTCAATAATAAAACTAGAATTTCTTATAAAGCTTGAATATAAATCTAAGAAGATGAAGATTGATAAAAATTATGATGAACTACTAGCTTTCTATCTAAGCTATTCTAATGGATGATGAAGATGGAAAATGAGATTGTATTAAGATGATCTAATGGAGTGTAATGTGCATCTAACTAGGTTAGCTATATATATATAGTAGTTGCTTAATGGATCCCTAAACCAAAGCCCAATTCTAATCTTTGCCCATGAAATGAAACTTTACCCTTTGAGTGAGATTTTTGTCCAATGAGTCTTCATAGGGTGAAGTTTTGCCCTGCGGATTCTCTTCAATATGGTTGAAATACCGTCGGGCGAAGTTTCGCCAGGTCAAAATCTCATCGGGTGAAGTTTCGCCCTATGAACTTTTTTGTCCGAAATGGCATCTAGGGAGGAAATATCGTTGGGCGAGGTTTCGCCCGGCCAGATCTCATCGGGTGAAACTTCACCCTATGACTTCAGAGGGCCATAACTCTCTCATTTGATCTTCGATTGGAGCGTGTGATATGTCGTTGGAAAGCTAAGAAGATAAGATTTCACCTTCAACTAGAATCGCTTCGATCCGAGGTCTAGAACTCTAGATATATTCATTTGAAGTTCGACCTCTCTGGTGAAGATGCCCAATTGACTATTGTTTTTCCCTTTTGCTCAAGATTTCACCTCTTGGGCTTGGACTTTGGACTTTAATCATACTTTAGGATGATATTCCGCTCCCTTGTGCCCATATAAGCTCAAACATGCTCTCGAACAACGGATTCATATCAAGGAAAACTACCCAAAAACACGTAAAATGCACAATAGAGGTCCCTAGAGTGAGAAAGACTCAAAAAAGGCGATAATCACACACAAATTTCACAAAAGCAATAGGAAAACGAGCTTAGATGGGTGGAAAAACGGTCCAAATTTGACACACATCAATTAGCTAGGCCTTTAGGGTTGGGTTTGTATCTTAAATTTGAGACCCAAACCTGTAAATTTTTAGGAGGATCCATACCTAACTAGTTCCTGCAAGGTAAAGAAAAAATAAGATCCATACTCGATGGGTTTGGGCAGGGTCCCGGACCCATTGTCGTCCCTACTCCTAAGTCATGTCTTGTCGAGGCCCTATGCCACGAGCTTGACCCGACCCTTGGTCGACTCTGGCTCTATCTATAACCAATAGGCTAAATGACTTCACCCGTATTGAAAATCAATTCTTCGAAATATAGATTCTACATGAGATAAATTTGATTAAAAAATATAACGCATCTAGATAAATAAAATCAAACTCCATAAGAAAGTGATTTACTCTTGAAGTATGAAGTTGATACAGAGTAACAAGTTTTTTGCACCGTAACCGGTATATTCAATTAGTATCTCTTCTCTTTGTTCGTATGTGGTTGCTAGTAACTTACGTACAAGACAATTATACTCTACCTTCCTAGAATCGAAGAGGGTGCCTCCGTCGTCCCCCCGGGCCGTAGGGGTCTTTATTGTGATAAAAAAAATCTTCACGTATTCTCATCAAACATAAGAGCATGTTCATCCATGAATGAACTTTTCATTCTTGGGTGGCACCTATTCATTCCACTTCATCATTTCTTCCTCAATTTTTGCACCTTAAAAAAGTTTCTCCATCCAAGAATGAATTTATTATTCTTTAATTAGTTCCAAAACTCATACCCAATCCACATGACATTTTATCATTGGTAGAAAAAAATTGAAAGAAAAAAAAAATTGTTGGATACAAATAGCAACTTGGCCCACAATTCCCATTCTCTCTTCCATTTGAGTGAAAGTATGATTTTGGCTTCTCCTTCACCAAGAATGTTTCATTCTTGAATGGAGGACCAAAATTTCTCCATCCTTCATCAAGAATGAAGAAAAAACAATGGATGGGGTGCTCTAAGGTTCTATATCATGAAAGTAGGGGATTAGAAAATATGATTAAAAATTGAAGATGTCTTATCCTATTGGTTAAGACTAGTTATAGGTACCCCTTGGCAATAAGTCGCGGATTCGAATCTTCCTCCCGTTATACTGTAATGCGACTCAGTGTGAGCTTTCTTGAACCCAAAAATATATATATACTCCGTGTATAATTAAAAAAGAAAATGTGACATATATGAAAAACACGGTTCAACAACTAAATATTGATTAGAATTGACTAATAAGTAATTAAATGCATGAACCCGTCCTAAATTTATTGTTCTCCGATCCTATATACTTTGTATTTCTCTATTTTATTTTATTTTAATTTTATTATTTGTCCTTGTTGCTTGGCATCACCAACCAACCAAGTATGATTAGTTAATTTTGACTTAATAAGATGAAGAATATATGATCTTCAGGACAATATGTCCGGGGGAATATGGGATTGTACCTACAAAAGAAAGGTACGGATGCATTGGTCTACTGTACAATGCTTGGCCAAGGCAAGGAATAAATTGCACGAGTAATCTTTCACTAGATAGCAAAGTTGAGCATAATACGAACTGCCTAATCTACTCGATCTCTTGGTTATTTTCATGCAAGTACAAGCTAAGCCTAATATCAATGCTAATCTTTTGTCCTATTTTTGTGTTCACTTTCTATGTCACGTCATCTGGCCTATTGCATAAATAAAATATACAATAAATATTTAACTTGTTGATGTGTCTTTAAGAAATACCGTCTCATTTGCCTATTTTCTTTCCGTTTGCTTTTTGAGGATCAAATTTAGCAAACTTTAACCATGAATATATTGGAGAATAAAAATGGTTTATACATCAAACTTAAAACTTCACATTTATTATTAAATTATTTTTCATAAAATATAAATTTCGTCAAGAAAAAATTTCATGTACATGTTCAAAAATACGGTCAAAGTACCGTCTTGAAGACTGTGAAAAAAGCAAATTGGAGGAAAATAAAAAATGGAGGGGTGTTAGGTTGAAACCTGATTAGATTAATATAATTATATTCAAAAAATGTCACTGTTTATAGAGGACATTATAATTTATTGTATTTGAAATTTTAAAAGTTTTTTAAATGAAATTTCAAAACAAATACTGATTAAAACATTACTATGAGTAGTATTTTTTTAACATTGTTCAAATTAAAGTTGTTAAGACGTCAAAAGTGAAGTAAATTCCCGGACAAAGAAAACTATGCCCCATACATCAAAATCATGCGTCCGCCTATGCTTAGTACGACATACGGAGTATATTTTTAATGTGGATGTATATTTCTCTATTTTTAAATCGAAAACTTGATTAATTAAACTTCATCCGTCTTAATAGATATGTTACATTTGCTTTATAGACGAAAATTAAGGTACGGAGAAAAATTAATGATTCTTTAATTAAAAAGTAAAAAAGTAGATGCTAAAATTTACCCAAAAAAGAAAGTATGAACTATTCATTGATACACTCAAATGAGACAAGTGTGAACTATTGATTAAGTTGAAGGGACTAACACACTAACACAGTTACACTATTGACCATTTTATTGCTCTTTTTTCCAAGTAAAAAAGTTTAAAACTGGACAAATTACTACTGTATTTAATTGACCTTTATATAGTCTCTTGTACTCCGTACCTCATAAGTCATAACAAATTTCACTATGGATATAATAATACAAGCTTATAAGATCTCTTTTTGAGACAATACTATTAGGCATCGTGACCCGACCCAACCCGACCTGGCCCGCTTGTGACCCGAACCCGACCTGACCTGATCCGATTTAAATTTGAACTGATAAGATTGATTACCAGAAAACTATTAAGCTTTTAGATTAATGCCGATAAAAGCGATTTAGTGTTTAGCTGAATACGTTAGACTTAATGACATCGTAATTAAACAAATACTCCAATTGTAAAACAGAACTTATTAAAAATATATTGAAGAAATATGATAAAGTTGTAATCCCCTATAATTTCTAATGCGGAACAGTGGCGGAATCACTGTTGAATTGGGATTAACACACTGATAACTAAACTATAACAGGACTACATGCAGCGAGGTCCTGGCTTAAGTAATGTACACCCCTCCTGGACACCAACCGTAATTCAGTTCAACCCGACGACGACTTACACGATGCGATATCTAAGTTTAAGGTCAAAATATACACACTCCTGAACACAAACCATGCTCAGTTCAACGACCAATGTGTCTCATATAAACACACCAGGGTTATAGTTGATGGCAAAACGTATACCCTAGACTGTATTACTCTACCCGTACACTTGTCCTTATTCCATAACTCCAAAACAAAGCCGTTGTCGAAATTCGATATGATTATCAAAATGTTCTAAAAAGGAAACTTTCTAATTTGGGAAACTTTCTATTTTTGGAAACTTTTCTATTTTAGAAACTTTTTTTCCCTCGTAATAACATTACGATGAAATTAGCATTATATAAAAATATCGAGAGTAGTAATTTACTCTAACTATAAAGTAAATATTATTAATTTCACAAACTACTATTTTTGGCCTTAACAATTATTAAGTTCTAAATCGAGTATAAATTATTTATAAGGATTATCAAAATATTTCACAAACATATTATTATTATTATGAATTAGAGTGTTTCGAAAATATATAAAACTAAAATTCCCTAATTATTATTAGTTTCAATTGAACGAGCATAAAATAATGTTTTACGACAATCATATCTTTATAAAAGTAATTTATTTAACATTCTTTATTTTATTAAACATTTAAATCATTTTCGAATAACATAAGGGGTTGAATTAAGATGGAATGGTTAAATTTCAGAATGTTCGAAGTTGCTGTAAAAATAAATAAATTGCTGTAAAATCGCATTTTAACGACAATTCACAAGCTTCGAAAAATAGTGTAAAAATTACGATAAATGATTAAAACTAATATTTAGACAATCTATCCAGAAAGTAATATTTTTTCAAAATCTGGAACCCGGTTTTAAAGGCTTTTACGAAAAACGCGCTAATTAAACGTTAACGATTAAAATAAAAGCTAAATACAAAACGATTTGTGCGCAGATGTCCAAAAATCATAACTTATCAAGGAAATCAAAATTTTCCAGAAACTTTTCAATTTTAAAAAAAAAATGAAAATTCCAGAATTAAAAAAAAAAAAAGAAAAGTCTTTTAATCATCGGTTTCGTTTTAAAAGGTTAAATAAAAATTTATCGCTCTTTTATTTTATTAAATCTCGAATGTCATGAAAATAAGTATTTTTTTAGAAACTATCAGAAACTTTATTTCGAATCGAGAATTAAAAATAAAAAACAGAAATTAAAAGGGATATTTGGTTTAACGATAAAACGGTGTTTGACTATTAATTATTTCACCCACCTATAAAATTCAAAAAATTACAAAAAATTCCAGAAAATTAAATTTCGTCAGAATGTACTTACACAAAAAAATTCAGATTTAAATACGTAAATTAGGCATATAAACATTAAAATCGATTTTAACTCGTTTTTGTACGAAATCTGTTAATAATTCATTAAACGACTTTAAAAATTAAAAATCTGTAAAATTTATGTTTTAACAGTAACTTTATAACTATATTAGTGTATCGGCCAAATATTATGATTTAATAACTAATATAACGATTTATTCAATAATTCCGTAAAAACGAATGCAACAACGAAATAAACCAAAAATTAACGATTCTAAAACTTCTATAAGAAAAATTGACATACTATAATTGTCAAACAAAAAAATTAAATTCTAAACATATAACTACGACAAAAATATCAAGCAATACCGAGCTCGTCGATGTTACCTTAATCGAGATCTGAGTCAATAACGTACTCGTCCTCCTCGGGGTTGTCTCGAAAACCTATAAAAAAATATAAAAAGGTACAAGACCCTTATTAGCATCGTAAATCGAGAAGTAGGAAGGAGGAATAGGGGTTTCGATGATTACCCTTGAATTAAGATGAATACGGAATGAAGAGAATAATCGAAAACGGAAAAGAAAAATTGAAGAACAGTGCACTGACGGTTTTTTTTTTTTTTGTGAGTAGAGGAGAGGAGAATGTACAATAGGGAAAGTGGGGGAGTAGTAGAGAGTCCAAAGCAGTAAAACAAGGAGAGAATCCGATTTGTTTGACAACTTCAAAACCGACCCCAACAAAATATCATAGAGTCAGATGAAGGACGCGACTGGGTTGAATTAATTTGGTCTCGAATTGCGCTAAAATCGTAAATGGATCACTTTAAAAAAAAATAATAAGACGGAAAACGTACAAGAGTGTGATTACGAGAAAGTAGTATTTGAAATTACGTTTCAAAAATAATTATTTACGAAATCGCATAGAAAAAATATTAAATAGCAATTTCTCGAGATTGATTAAAAATTTGCGAACGAGGTAAGATAAAATTATTAAAACCTTTTTATGAAGGTCAGATCTAAGCTAGATAAAATAACGAGACTCGAAAGAGTCGATTTGATCGCAACGGGACGGATAACAGAATTATAATTTTACGGGTGTTACAAAAGTAAATAGACCGACAATGACCCAATCTGATCCGCCAGATCAACTGACCCAAAATGATCCAACCCAATAACATTCCAAACCCGACCTAATCCAGAAGAAATGCTTACACGTTAGGACCCGAACCAAATATAACCCAATTGCCACCTCCAGGCTCCAGCTGGATATAGTAGTAGTACCAGGGCTCCCGACTCCCAAGTCTATCTAAGCGAACTCATTTTTTTTTATGTATCCGGGTTGCCCAACCGAAGTCCAATTCCAATCCTAAGAATTGAAAAGGCGAGAAAATGAAACCCAGTAAAGAAGACGACATTCATGGAGCAGCCAGAAATGGAGATGTTAATTCTGTTGAATTAATCGTTAGTTCCAACCCCTTAGCTCCTAACTCCAGAGATAAGCACTCAAGAACTCCGTATCCTCTTACTTTTAATTTTCTTACTGTCCAAATTTCATATTTTTATTGTT
Source organism: Agrostemma githago (assembly GCA_958450325.1). Taxonomy (NCBI): domain Eukaryota; kingdom Viridiplantae; phylum Streptophyta; class Magnoliopsida; order Caryophyllales; family Caryophyllaceae; genus Agrostemma; species Agrostemma githago. The sequence continues at coordinate 9,441,722 of OY288239.1, forward strand.
TGATTCTGCATTAATTTAGGTTTATATTCTGCCATATATGTTTCTGGTATTAAACAATTCATTGAGACGGAGGGAGTAGTTTTGAAATTGATTTGCTAGATGGTGGACTGTGGAGCATGTTGTGTTGATTGTATGGTGTTTCCCATTATTTCAGTATTTTGTGCTGTGAGACCAATTTGTTTTGCATTTGGGAAAATGGGTTCTTACTTCTTACAACAACATTGGTAATGGAGAAAGGTTCGCATTGTTAAACAGACAAGTATACTTTAAGATGGGGTGGGTAGCAATGTACATCCAATGTGTTTCGATTGAGGAATTTGGAGAGGAGGCAAGGAGATCATTTTTAGGTTATTTGGAGCAGCTAACAGGGTAATGGAGGGGTTCAGATCCTTGATCGGATGGGAAAATGTCGATTCACTCTCTATGTTCCCGCCTTTTCCTTCCACGTTTATTGGGTAGTCAATGAAGGGAGGAAGGGGCGAAAAGGGGAGGAGTATTTTCCCTCTCAAACTTCCCCCTTCATGGAAGTTTTCTGTTTATCAAAAGTATTTTGCCTTTTACCCAATCTACTTAACGCTGGAAAATGGTTAGTTCTAGTGGACATCCCTCAAAAAAGTGTTATGTCTCAAGTCGTCGTTCAACATCTCCCGTTGCATAGTCTTCATCTTAGAATGACGACTCCAGTGTATAGATATAAGGTAGTGGTACTTGGAATAAGTACGGAATATTTTAACCAGCTATTCATATTGAAATAGTTGCGAAAAGGTGGCCAAGGATATGAAAGCATTGTATTTGCATTCAAGTGGTGATGAAGAAATGAAAGTTATGAATACTCGTGTTCAAATGGATGAGTTCTACAATTAAAGACTGATTTTGAGGTTGATGCTATAGTTTTGACAAATGACTTTGAATCTCTCCCCTCACCTTTCATGAGTTTTGCTTTCTTCATAAACGTGACTTAGGATTGTAATGTACTTAGGTTCCTTCAAGCTATGAAGTATGAACCCCACAAAATAGTTGAAAAACTAGAAATACGACTGTAATGTACAAGTTCTCTTGTTTTTCTTGGCATGCATTTATAATTGAACTGAAGTTGATGCATTAATGAGAGCTAGAGAGTAAGAGACATTGGGAACAAGGGAAGGGCGAAGGGGAACAAAAGCAATAATTATCTGCTATCCTTTCTCGTGAGTCATGGCTTAGGTTGCATATTATCATAGATTTATAGGGATTCAGATGCATCTGCACATGCTTCAATCTTGAGCATCATTATTGCCGCATCATCGTTGTTGTTTCAGAGGTTAGGTTCATTCAGTCCTGCACTTGCATGTGCAGAAGTGCTTTAGCTCGAGCAGAATTAAATGGTGCTTATTGTTCTGTAGTTTAATACGAGTAATGTATTTTTTTACTTCAACAGAGTAGGTCATGCTTGCTATTTTTAGTTTTTTACTATTGCATACAGATGGCTCATTTGTTTTGGTTTCATGAAGAGCTTCTTATTTTAATAGCCTTTCCTCTCTATGTTAACTACAGTGGTAAGCGTAAGGTTGTGTACAAATAACCTTTCCTCCCTTACCTCGACATCTGTAGGAGCTCTTGAAGCATTGAAATAATGTGTTTTTGTAGGCATTTGTTGCCTTGACTCAGTTGTGGATATTATCAGACTGCACTTGGCTGCGTGGGCTGGTCATGCAAATGTTGTTAGTGCTCTCTGTAAACACAAAGCAGACGTTGGTGCTGCAGCTATGGACGACATGGGTGCGGTCCATTTTGCAGCCCAGAAGGGACACTTGGAAGTAGTGAAAACTCTTGTCTCATCAGGAGCTTCTCTAAAGGCTGTCAACCGCAAGGGCTTCACCGCTCTTCACTACGCTGTCCAAGGGTCCCACTTAGAACTCACAAAGTACTTGCTAAAGAAAGGCTTGCATCCCAATTCCAAGACCAAGGCTGGAAAAACAGCCCTCGACCTTGCAAGCACCGATGGAATTAGGTCTCTACTGGTGGAGCATGGCAAGGCAAAAGAAACCGAAGTACAGGGTGGGATTGAGAAGGTTCCGGAACTCGTCAAGGAAGCTGAGTTTGATTCACAATTGTGCGGAGAGGCTAAAGAGGATGAAGGGCAAGAATGTAACGAAGAAAAGCTGAAAAGAAAGGTTGAGGGTGATGATATTCAGGTTGGCCCGTCGCCAAAACCAAAGAAAAGCAAAGTTGCTCTAAGCCATCTACTTGCATCTGATGATACACAAGATGATGAACAACAATGATGCTTTTAGCTTTGTTATTTTGAAGTGGTAGTACTCCATTATATACCCAGTTGTAGCTTAGTGTAATGTGTCTTTATACTTTGTAGTTGACATGTCTTAAGATGTTTTTCATATGATCAAAAAAATTACTTTCATTCTGATTGTTTGACTTATTTCTTGCCCTTGCTGGGTATGAGTTTAATTTTCATAAGCATATTAATTATGAAGTAATATATACAATAATCATACACTCTTTCACAGACAAAGAAAGACAAAGAGGGAGTAGAATAATATACAGTTTAAATTACATTTATGAAGTAATATACTGTATAATGTATATATATGCTTCTAATATGTGCATCAATTTAGACGGCCATCTTTCTTATCATCTTCAGTGGTTGTTCGGTTGATGGCATGATGAGGTGCTTCCCGTGGTCATGATTCACTACCCACGACTTGTTGTTGGACCGCGCGTGACGATGATGGTGCACTTTCCGACCATGTTTGACTCCACGATGACGACTCGGATGGGCCGAAGCTACAGAGGTGGAAATGATCATCAAGAGAAACAATAATAGGAAGGCAGAAAATAGAAGAGGGCTCTTACAACTTCCCATGTTCAAATGTTACCACGTACGAGTATTTAATTTGTATGCAAAGAATACAGAACTATGAGAGTACGTTGATCGACTTGGATTTAATTCGTAAGTTGTGTGTGAATTCTGTTGCAGATATATATATATTATGCTTATAAAGGTCGCAAAAACTTTGCTTATGATTTAAGTCACATTATCATAAGCAGTTTATTGATATCATTGTGTCTAGCGCTCCCACCCACCAGCTTCCATTATGTCAATTGGTACACATAATTATGGTTTTAGCTCGGTTAGGTTGTTTCTAGGTGGGATTGGTTGTAACTAGTTCCAATAACAGTTGCGGAATATTTCAGGTACTTCGCAAATGAATATATCCTTGTGACGAAATATATATTCGTTGTATTGTTACACCGATTTTCAAATAGTAGTCGTTTACTTAGTAAGAACGAATCATTGTTCCTCGGGAATAACAATGTTTTTCTGTCTTTATTTATCTAAATGGGTAAATACTTGACCCTTTATAATAATACGACGGATATCTCCGTGACCAATCAAGAATTTGTGATCTAGTTAGGTTACCTTCTTTCTGGCTTATTTGTACTAGTAACTTGTTTAAGTATTTTTTTTAGTTCAACTCAGTTAGAGTTGACAAAAGTTGACCCGCCTCGCCCGAAACCCGATTTGATAAAACTCAAAAATTTAGTAACTCGAACTCTATCCGTCTCTACCAGCTTGTGACCTGACACTCGACATAACACGATAGTCAGTAACCCAAAGCCAACCCGGCCCGATAATCAATAACTTATTAGGAAAACATGAATGTAATATAAATAAAGTATTTTTTTCATTCTCAAGATTTGTGGAGTATTGTAGAGAAATGTTTTATACTCCGTATACATAAGTTATGCAAGTGTATTTGAGGCACTACCACAACAGGCTAAGCCCACTCTAATGGGAAAAAAATATCCAAAAACATTATAATATATTTTCCCGACAACGAACGAGGAAGTCCATATATATTTTTTGAAGATATGATTGGCAGATACATCACATGAAACGTGAGAAATTATGCAAAAATCCTACAAAATGAAATTATGCAGAAATATGCCCGACCACTCTAGCTAGTTGATAGACCACAAGGCCCAATACCCGGTTGCCCAAAACCCGATTGAAAGAGAAAGTCCCAAGTCACATGCATAGGAGACCTAACACTTAACCGAAGAAAGGTAATAATCCCATTGATTGCTCATAAATAAATCACTATGCAACGTAAGAGCATCCATGTCAATGGATAAAAATATTCGAACGCGTTATCGTTTTGTCGCTATTTTAGAAATTTTTTGCACTTTTAGTGTTTGTTTTAAACTATTTATGCGTAATGGTTCCACGTCATCATTTCTTTTAAATTACAAGACTATATCGTTGTCCCCTACAGCAGTACAAACCTGTAACGAATCACCCAAAAAGCCCCATAGATCAGTGGCTACTGATCTATGGGAGGTAATTTTTTTATAAAAATGCGCAGTTGCATACTGCTGTCCCCCACAACGTTATGCTACTATAGCACAATCCCCTACAAATCAGTGGCCACTGATTTTTGGGGAACATTTTTAAGGAAACTTACAACATTATACCGCTGTCCACCACAGCGGTATAAACCTGCAGCTATCTCATTAAATAAATACCATACGCGCCCGACTTTTCAATACAATCCTGCAATCATATCTAATAAGCAATAATCCAACAACAATCCTCATATATACATCGTTCATGCACTATTCATCTACATTACAACCTGTAGACACCCACATTTTGACCGCCAGGTGTCTATAATAGTTCCCGCCAAACACCCGATGATGATTGGACGTAAACGTGCTTTGATAGACTCGGATATGGGCTTGTAATCATGGACATTTGGTTTAGACTTATTAAGGAGTACAAATCTTACAAAACCAACCTCAAATCCAGGCCCAGTGGGTCGTTTCGAGTCAAATGACACTAATTTGGGTCGAATCCGACACCAGGGGTAAAACCGTCTTTTAGCGACCGAGTCAAAACCCGGTCAAAGATTTTCCCGAGACACGTGAGTCAGCCGTGACACTTCACACGGCTGATTCATACTCAAACACTACAAAATTTCAGCTTCATTAAAACATTAAACAATTCTGTTAAAGGTAGAATTCGACCTCAAGTAGGAATTCTATCCGGAAACCGAATCAGACACCAACCGAGCTCCAAACACTCGGTTTAGGCGTCCCAAGTCAGCCAAAATACTCCTCCACCAGCCGAGATTCATGACTTCTTCACCAAGAAACGGGACTTTGATTTCCTCTCGAACTCTCGTATTTCCTATCCAAACCGATATTTCTTGTCACACAAGCAAGACTACCTCGATTCCTATAAATAGGACCTCTCGTCCAACACAAAACACACAGTTTTTTGCACCCTTTGACACACAATTAACACCGAAAAAACAGCCTCATAACATGGTTTTCATACATCCTCGATAGCTAGCAAATCCCGACACCTCTCCGAAGCCTCGAAGCCCCGAGAAGCTGCCCGACCCGACGTCCGACCACACGTCAAACCCGACGTCCAAACCGACACCCTAAACTCATCCTCATCATCTCGACGCTCCCAAGTCTAAGCCACTTTCCGACGAGCCTTATCCCGAGAAAACAAAGCATGTAGGTTGAGGGTGTAAATCAAACCCGATTCTTCTCTTTCCTCTCTTCCTTTCTCACGTTTTTTTATAGGTCGTGTCGTCGTCCGTCGTATTTTTAATATGGGTCGTTTGTCGCATATTTACTATTTCTAATATCGATACTATAAAAAACTATTTTTTATAACGTTCTTAAAATACGATATCGATTCTCTAATCGAATATTGTATCCAACAAGAACAAAATTAATTATTTCTCGTTGATGCTAAATAAAATCGTTACATCTTTTTAAACAAAATTCGACGATTTTATACGCGGAGAGAATTAACATCTTTTTCGTTCAAAATTCCTTTTTCTTACTTTTCGTTCAAAAAACAAACTTTTCTCAAAACCTTTTCTAAAATCATTCCGACTATTCGATATCGATTTCATAATCGAATATCGAATACGACGAATATCGAAAATATGAATCGAGTATAAATTAATCCATATTTGTACGCGATTTATAAAATCAACGATTTTCGACAAAAAATAAAAATCGGACAGACCCGCACGCGAGTCGCGCCACGCCCAGGCGACTCGCGCACGAGCCTGTGACCCGGGTCCTTTTTTAGCCTTTTCGATCATTTTATTTTATTTTATTCTACGAAACGATTTCTAAAATTTATATCTTTTCCAAAACTATTACGAGTATTTGATATTGATTTCGTAGTCAATTACCGAATATAACGAATATCGAAAATACTAGATCGAGTACAAGTTATGCAATATTTGTACACGATCTAGTCGAATCTTCAAAAATCGTCTTCGAAAATCAGACCGACACGCGACTCGCCGGCGACCCAGGCGAGCCGCGCGGCCGGCTGCCTTGGCGCGCCTTTCTCGTTTTTTTTTTATTATTTTTCGAGCTTCGTTTTTTATACAAAACAGCGTTTTAACAATATTTTCCAGGTTTCGATTAATATTTATTTTCTCGATCTCGTATATTTATTTGATATATTATTATTCAATCGTTACTAACTCGTTTTCTCGTGTTTGTAGCACTCTATTTATTTCTTCGTTTTATTAGACTAAAACGAATTCACATGCTAAAACAACTTTGACGTTATTAGTTTAATATGCATTAAACGACTTAGCAACCCATTTATTTATTTTCCTCACATGTCTTAGGAAAATAATCTCTGCATATCATTCAACCGTCGAACTAACGCGTGTACACAAAAACGAACGATATCTTAGTAAAGGCCGCTAAGTGCGGGCGGGGTTGGGTGTTCTCAATGAACTTCCCAACACGTACCCTCACCCCTTACTCAGAACCATGGTTTCCGGATGTCCGAATCCATTGGCAACGAGAGTCATTCAATACACGGTATCCGATAATATCGGTATCGGTATCGTAATGCAAAGGGACGAACCCGGTAAGCTCTGACATCGGAAATGGGCCATGTTTTAAATATGGCCCACTACGACATAGAGTGGGTTCGAATGGTTCCGAATAACCACAAAATTCGGTGGCGACTCCTACTTCAATTTAAAATTCAATTCGATCCATCTCATATGGAGATTCATTCGCCTCCCCAAACCCGCGCGTGGCCGCGTCGGGGTGGGCCTATGTCATGTCCACAATTTGGCGACTCCGCTGGGGATTAACTGATGTGTCACTTACCATCGGCATCCTCAGGGTGAGACTCGAAAAGAAATCGTTCGATTAGTAATGTACACGTTTTAGTTCAATGGTTCATGCATAACCCCGTTCTATCCCGGGCCGGTTACTTGTGACCGACGTCCCACTATACCACGGTGCATTCCCACTTGGGTGCACTAAAGACTTCGATGGCGGAACTCGCATGGGTTTTACGGCAGATTCTAAGACCAACTCGGCTTAGGAGGTCCGTCCTGATTTGCGAGAATGCGATCGTTGTTGGTATAGACCCTATTCGACCAACCGAGACTCAGACTAAGAGCATACATGGCGTCGTTATACTGTTTCTATGACTACATGCTGCTTGATCTTCTTTTGTCTTTTCAAAAACCGTCATTTTCAAAAAAATTGCATCTTTTCAAACCCATCTATTTTTCGAAACCCGGAAGGCTACCGAATTTAGGACTTATGATTTTGACTCAAAATAGCCTATTTTTAGCCGGTATGCTGTCCAAACCTTTTCAAAAAAAAAAGCCCGAAATCTCGGCCCGATGATCCTTTTTCGGTTTTCCAAAAAAAATCGGACCTTCCAATCCGACCTTGCTCGGATTTTTCAAATCCAAACTCCCTTTTCAAAACCCTCTTCTTCTTAGGACTTCCCGTATTTAGCAGTGTTGGGTCTTGTCATAGGTTGTAAGAGTCTATAGCGTCGAAACTCCGTCGATCTTACATCACGGATTTCCACCCCATCCCAGTCCGCCTTATTTGTCAAGGCACGGCCCACCTTCGTAGGACAAACTCCTGCAAAGGGAAGCCCGTTTACACACTCGAGTCCAAAGTCTGGGGAATTCTCACGTAGACCTTCCTTCGAACGGAACTAGGCCCACTTTGCCGAATCCTAAGGAAGGCCCACCATCCACGGGTCATCTGTCTAGAAGTCAGTCTTCGGTCTTTTTTTCTAGTCTAGCCTTTTCCTTGCTCGGGATGTACTTTTGATTCTAAGATCTGGGTCAGCTACTGATGCGTGCCGTTCCTATTTGATTTTTCACCTATTTTGGCATGCATTCCCATGTCGTTTTATTATTTTAGGAGTCGGATTACGCTATTTTCTCCCATATGTGCTACTCGGGTATTCTTTTATGTTGTGCAGAAAATCGAGACCGAGCAGTTAAAAGAGCTAAAATTGCATCAAAAATCTTAAAGTTCTGAAACCGATTCGTTGTAGGCTAAGAAAAATGAAGCAAGTCTATAGACTAGACTGTGAGTCTATAGACCGAGAAGAAGGGAGTAAGAAGCTGTAGACTAAAGCACAAGTCTATAGACTAGGAAACAAGTCTATAGACTGAGAAAGTGCAAGCAGACAAGTCTGTAGACTTGGATCTCAAGTCTACCAGCCTACAATCCAAGTCTACGGGATGAGATACCACTGCAAGCTAATTCAGTTCACGTACCCACTCCTCCCCTTATTACGCTCTTCAGTTCTTCCCACTACCTAGTTAGTGGGATTGAAGATAGCAGAAAAAGGAGGACATCTATTGAGGGTTAAGCAGTTTAAATACAGTTTGAATTTCATGATCTGGATTATCTTTTTAATTAATAACTCTTCTGCTCCATCTTCTTCCTTGTTCTCTCTGTAATCAAAACACAATTAGTTTTTATTTCGAAGCTTTCTGTAATCAACCTTCCGTAATTAATTCAAGCCCTTTGGAATTATTCAGTATTATTATTTTCGGGTTTCTTCTTCTTCTTCTTCTTCTCTATTTCTGCAGTCTCTTAAATTGGGTAAATTTCTCTTCTTCCCTATCTCCCTCTTCCAGTAGTATTAGATTTTACGTTATTCTATCCTTTTCATTTTATTAAATCCTGTTTCTTCCTTCTCCAATAGTTTTGTAATTCAGTTACTTTTATAATTATTCCATCATTCTTCATCTTTCATATTCATCCTGTTATCATGACATATTCCATTTTTATCATCATTATTAGTATACAAATTGTCACTGTAAATATGAGTAGCTAAATCCGTTTTCACTAGAGTTAAGGTGACTTATAAATCAATTTTCGTATTTATACAGTAGTTAAATAAATCGGTTTTTATGAACTTTATCGCTCTTGCAACATCTCAATGACGAATAATTAATTATAGGCCTTAATTGATTGTTTGTATCCTGTAAATCCCGACCTAAGATCGAAAGCCTGGAACAGATTAGACTCGTTGTAATCGTTGGAATTTCCTAATAAGATGCGAGAGCCCGTTAGGTAAATTCTAGGGCGACTAGTGATCCGAGAGGACCGTGTCTACACCCTTTAGTTCATATTAATCGATTGTTTGATTACTGTATTTGTGCTTATTTTGGTTTATGACAATCCTGTAACTCTGGTGTTTTTCTTCCATTAATTTTATTATCTTCATACTAGTTTACTGTTTTAATTTTAGCATCATAGTTTATTGTCTGCTGTAGTCTGTTAGTTTATAAACTCAACTAAATCGCACTTCGTGAATTGGACCTTTTAATCGACCGACTTATAAATGCAATTTGCCTCCCTGTGGAATCGACCCTATTTATCACTATCTATCAGTTAGTTGTATTTAGGTTATTTTGATTACGGTAACGCGACTAGACCGTGTCAATTTTGGAGCCGTTGCCGGGGAGGCGACACAATTTTATTTGTTAGTTGATTATTTTGTCTTTCGTCTTAAGGGAACGACAGTTCCTTAAGACTGATCTCATTGTTTACTTGTAGCTGTTTATATGCCCAGGTCTTCTCGCTCGGAGCTCCATCCTTTTGATCCCGAGCCAGAACGTACTTTGCGACGACAGTTACAGTTCCTTAAAGAAAATAGTCGGGCTGAATCTATAGAAGAGCTTGATAGTCTTTACGAGGACCTTCAATCCGACTTAGAAAGTGTCAACAACGAAGTCCCGCCTCCCGAGGAAACTATTATCACTATTCCTGATATTCCTCCAATGGCGGAAAAATTGTCTGATCATTCTAGGCCCAATGCTGACGTGCTACCCACTCTCTCTACTCCAACGGTAGCAACGGCGAATTTTGAGATTAAGCCAGCTTTCATCAGCTTGATCGAACGGAGTACGTTTGGTGGTACTCCCGGTGAAGATGCCTATCAGCATATAAGGAAATTCCTTGCTTATTGTTCCACAATTAAGCAGTATGGGGTAACACAAGACCAGATCAGGCAAATGATGTTTCCATTTTCCTTAACGGGCAAGGCCGAAAGATGGATCAACAACTTAAACAGGGTGGCCGAGGGGATTGCCGATTGGAACACCTTAGCTCTCGCATTTTATCGGAAATATTTTCCACCTGAGCGTACCGCAATGCTACGAAGCCAAATTACTAGCTTCCGGATGCGCTCAGATGAGACTTTATATGAAGCATGGGAGCGATATAAGGAGCTTCAACAAGAATGTCCCCACCACGGGCTCGATATTTGGTTCCTGGCTATTACATTCTACAATGGATGTACCTCCGAAGCTCGTCGTATACTGGATGCCGCCAACAATGGCCGATTCGATGAGATCAATGTCAATGTTGCATTGGAGACAATCGAATCTATGGCTATCCATGACAGCCAGTACAGTCAGCCCCGCCAATATCACCCTAAAGGGAAAGAAATTGCCGATGAGTCAATTGCTGTGCTATCATCTCAAATAGCTAGCCTCACCGCAAAGATCGAGGATCTCCGCAGTCCTAGCAGCTCGCAGCTCCAGCCCGTCCATGCCATGCAGCAGCAGCTAGGTCCGGTATGCCATACTTGTGGCTCTCCAGATCACGTCGATTGTATGAGTACGATGGAGTCGGTGAATGCATTTGGCTCTTACAAAGGCAACCCGTTCTCCAACCACTATAACGAGGCTACCCGACAGCATCCGTATTTATCTTACCGGAGCCAGAATGTGTTGAATCCAATCACACCGCCACCACCGAAACCACAGCCTTATGTTCCTTCTCCGAAGAATTCATTCCAGCAGCAGGGTAATCAGTCCTTCAATCAAGCCGGTTTTCAAAAACCGGTTCAGCAGAACCAGGCTTCTCTTCAGCATCAGCAGTCCCTAGAGATGGCCGAGATAAGAAACATGATGATGAATCTGATGACGACCGTCCAAAAGAGTGATCAGAATCATGCCACTGCTATTAAGATGCTCGAGAAACAGGTCGCTCAATTAGCATCGTCTCAAGCTCAGAGGCAGCCGGGTACTCTTCCATCCCAGCCACAACAGCCTCACGACACCGCCAATGCCATTTCGTTGCGAAGTGGTACTAGTTATGAGGGTCCTAAGATGCCATCTGACGCCCAACTGGTTGAGATTGAAGATATTGAAGATGTGAGTGAAGCTGAGTCTACTGAATTAGTCCAGACTGGTGGTGCCAGTCTACAGACTGGCAAGAAGGAGCAAGAAAAGATAACTGGGTCTGGGCAGGTCAGTCTACAGACTGGAGGAGAAGCCCAGAATACTAACGCCAGTCTACAGACTGGCCAAGAGCAAGGAGCAACCAGTCTACAGACTGGTACGAAGAAGAGGAATGCTAGTCTACAGACTGAGCATACCAGTCTACAGACTAAAAACACTAGTCTGCAGACTGAGCTTTCGGTCGGCAACAGTTCAGTACAAGACTCAGGTTCACCTATCAGCAAGCAGGCCCCAGTTCAGATTAAGCTTCCGTTCCCGGGTCGGTTACGTAACACAAAAACGGAACAACAATTTGGGAGATTTATGGAGGTAGTGAAGAATCTTCAGGTCACGGTTCCGTTCACTGAGCTTATCACTCAGGTACCTTCTTACGCTAAATTTATGAAAGATATTTTGAGTCGTAAGAAAAGTATTAGTGAAACCGAGACCATAGCTTTTACTACGGAGTGTAGCGCACTCCTACAGAAGAAATCTCCTCCTAAATTAAAAGACCCGGGTAGCTTTTCTATTCCCTGCACTATAGGCACCGTGACCATAGATAAAGCATTATGCGACTTAGGTGCCAGTGTCAGTGTCATGCCTCATTCAGTTTGCGAGAAACTGAATATGGGCGACCTCAAAGTCACTAACGTGACTCTTCAGATGGCTGACCGATCGGTCAAACAGCCCTTAGGGATACTAGAGGACGTGCCAGTTAGGATAGGTAAATTTTTTATACCTGTCGATTTTATTGTGCTTGATATGGCTGAAGACGTCCAAATCCCGATTATCTTAGGCCGACCGTTCTTACACACTGCGGGGGCGGTAATAGATGTCAAGCAAGGTCGTTTGACATTAGAGGTAGGGGATGACAGGGTCACATTTAACCTTGCCCAGACCATGGCTAAGCCTATGATAGAGGACACATGCTATGCTATTGATATAATTGAAGAGTCAGTGTCAGATTTTTTATCGGGTCCCCTATTAAGGGACCCGTTTGAGGCTTTAATGTGCTTAGAAGCATGTGCAGAGGAAGCAGGAAGGAACGAGGCTATCGTTGATATGTTAGCAGCAGCATTGGAAGAGCGTGAACTAACTGAGATGGAAAGTGAGAAGGTCCACAATTTGGTAAATACCTCATATGCTGTCGAGGTATCGAAACCTGAACTTAAACCTCTCCCTCCTAATCTCAAGTATGCATTTTTAGATGATACCAAAAGGTATCCAGTCATAGTTAATTCCACTCTTACCAACGACCAATTATCTGCTTTATTGGTCGTGCTGAAAAAGAACCAGAAGGCCTTAGGCTATACCCTTGATGACCTGAAAGGTCTTAGTCCGGATTTCTGTATGCACCGGATTAACCTTGAGGAAGGTCATAGACCACGCATTCAGGGTCAACGTAGGTTGAACCCGAACATGCAAGAAGTAGTTAAGAAGGAGGTCATGAAACTCCTAGACGCCGGCATAATCTATCCCATTTCCGATTCTAAATGGGTTAGTCCAGTTCAGGTGGTCCCTAAGAAAGGAGGGACCACGGTCGTAAAAAATGAAAAAAATGAACTGATACCCACTAGAATAGTCACAGGCTGGCGCATGTGCATCGATTACAGGAAGCTGAATACAGCTACCAGTAAAGACCACTTCCCCCTCCCATTCATCGATCAAATGCTAGAGCGTCTAGCATCCCGTAAATTTTTCTGTTTTCTAGATGGTTATTCCGGGTTCTTTCAGATACCCATTCATCCTGACGATCAGGAAAAGACCACCTTTACATGTCCATATGGCACTTTCGCATATCGCAGGATGCCATTCGGGTTATGTAATGCCCCCGCTACATTTCAGAGATGTATGATGGGCATTTTTTCAGAATATATAGAGTCAATCATGGAAGTATTCATGGACGACTTTAGTGTTTATGGGTCTGATTATTCTGATTGCCTCACTAACTTGGATAAGATTTTGCAGAGATGTATAGAGGTCAATCTGGTATTGAACTGGGAAAAGTGCCATTTCATGGTAACTCAGGGAGTTGTTCTCGGTCACATTATTTCTGATAAAGGCATCGAGCTTGACAAGGCGAAAGTGCAAGTGATTAAGCAATTACCGCCCCCTGTCAATGTTAAGGGAATTAGAAGTTTCCTTGGTCACGCCGGATTTTATCGCCGGTTTATCAAGGATTTTTCTAAAATTGCGAAACCACTTACACACCTTCTCCTTAAATATGCGCCTTTTCAGTTTACTGATGATTGTCTTGATGCATTTAACAGGCTGAAGACAGCGCTGATCACAGCACCGATCATTCAGGCCCCGGATTGGGACCTCCCGTTCGAGATTATGTACGATGCCAGTGATTATGCTGTCGGTGCAGTATTAGGGCAAAGAAAAGACAAGAAGCTGAGTGCCATCTACTATGCTAGTAGAACGCTCGATGAGGCCCAGATGAAGTATGCCACGACCGAGAAGGAGCTTTTAGCGGTGGTTTTTGCGCTAGAAAAATTCAGAACTTATCTGCTCGGGTCCAAGGTTATTATCTTCACCGATCATGCCGCACTGAAATATCTGTTAGCCAAGAGTGACGTAGCCAAACCCCGACTCCTCCGATGGATACTCCTACTCCAGGAGTTCGATTTAGATATACGGGACAAGAAAGGAGCTGAGAATGTAGTAGCCGATCATCTATCCCGGCTACAGGTCGTAGATGAAGGGAACACTCTCCCTATCGATGATTCATTTCCTGACGATTCTCTTATGGCGATTTCTACTACAGAGAATCCTTGGTTTGCCGATTACGCCAATTATTTAGTTGGCAATATTCTACCACCAGATTTCTCGTATCAGCAGAGGAAGAAATTCCTCCATGATGTCCGCCAATATTTTTGGGATGACCCGTATTTATTTAAGGAGTGTGCTGACGGGCTATTTCGGAGATGTATACCTCAGTGGGAGGTACCGGGTATTTTACAGCACTGTCACTCTTCAGCTTACGGAGGTCACCACGGCCCATCCAGAACTACTGCAAAGGTTTTGCAATCCGGATTTTTCTGGCCAACCTTATTTAAAGACGCTCATGCTTTTATTCTAGCATGTGATGCCTGCCAGAGAACCGGGAATATCTCCAGGAGGCACGAGATGCCTCAAACCGGAATTTTAGAAGTCGAGCTGTTCGATGTTTGGGGAATTGACTATCAAGGTCCTTTTCCCTCCTCCAAGGGAAACCGGTATATTCTTGTTGCTGTGGACTACGTGTCCAAATGGGTTGAAGCTGTTGCATCGTCAGTCAATGATGCAAAGACTGTCATCTCATTATTTAAGAAGGTGATTTTCCCAAGGTTTGGTGTTCCCCGAGCCATCATTAGTGATGGGGGAACTCATTTTCATGAGCAGCAGCTAGATTCCCTTCTAGCTAAATATGGAGTAACACATCGAACCGGCTTGGCTTATCATCCACAGACAAGCGGCCAAGTTGAATTATCCAACCGAGAGCTCAAGTCCATACTTGAGAAAGTGGTGTCGAAAGCACGAAAAGATTGGAGTTTGAAGCTTGAAGACACTCTTTGGGCTTACCGAACCGCTTTTAAGACCCAGATCGGAACTTCCCCTTATCGACTTGTCTATGGCAAGGCTTGCCATTTACCAGTCGAATTAGAATATAAGGCATTTTGGGCTATCAAAGAGCTCAATTTCGATACATCATTATGTGGGGAAAAGAGGAAATTACAGCTAGCCGAGCTTGAGGAATTTCGATATCATGCTTACGAGAATGCTAAACTTTATAAGGAACGAACGAAAAAGTGGCACGACAAGCATATTCTTTCTCGAGAATTCCATATTGGTGACAAAGTCTTGTTATTTAACTCACGTTTACGTTTGTTTCCAGGGAAGCTAAAATCAAGGTGGAGCGGTCCCTATACCGTCACTTCCGTAAGCAAGAGTGGAGCCAGCGAAATCAGAACCGAGGCAGGAGAAGTTTTCAAAGTTAATGGGCAACGATTGAAGTTGTACCATGAAGGTGTCAGTGTTGGAGCCATCGAGGAGGTTTTTCTAAAGCCCAAATCTTAATCCGGTCACTGAATCACGGTCGTGCGGGACCGTAAAAACCAGCGCTGGCCGGGAGGCAACCCGGGTATTTTTTATTTTTCGTATTTTTTCCAATTTTTGTAAATAAATAATATAATTTGCATTCAGTGAGTGAGAACGAGGATACTTATATTTATCTCAAGTTGGTGTGCAGGGATTATTGAGTTACACAATACTAGACTGAGTCTAGTGAAGTATGCCAGACTGAAGATCCCAGTCTATAGACCCAATCCCCAGTCTATGGACTCATTCTATAGACTTATCCACCTCAGTCTACCATTCTAAATCTACCCAGTCTATAGACTAGAATACTAACACATCCCCAACCACACCCAATTCAAACCACCGCCTAACTCTCCCCAAACCCTAACCTCCTTCCACCACCGCGCCGCCTCGCGAACGAAGAAAAGAACTTCAAAGTCAAGACAGCACGTACACACGGAAACTGAGGCTGAAATCAGGACAACATCAAAGTTGGAGCGACCAGCTGGCACGAAAACCGAGGCCGTGATTCTGCAGCCACCGTCCGCCATTCCTCCGGTCCCGGGTTTCAAAACCGTCGAGTTCGTATCCGCCACCCAACGTGAGAAGTTCCTTTCTTTTTCTACCGATAAAAAGATAATAGCTTCTCGTTTTATTTGTGCGAAAACATTACGTGAATTGGGACTTTGGGATAGTATGTGTACACTTTTAGTCGGTACGGGTATGCACGGGCTACGGGATATGGGAGACCTCACTTACCCCGCATTAGTTACTGAATTTTTTAGCTCATTTGAGTTTGTCATTCACGACGAGGGGACGAGCCTTAGTTTTAGGCTCTGTAATTCACATTATAACCTCCCACTTTCCCAGTTCGCTACCATACTTGGTCTTCGAGACTCAGGTAGTTTACCCGGTAGTCTCACCGACTACAGTAAGTTGTGGGAGTCCATCACAGGTCAGACACGACACCCGATGGACCATTTTCGAGGATCCCTCGTGCATCACCCAGTACTTCGGTACTGGTTTAGGCTGCTCGCATCTTCACTTTTTGGCCGCAACAAGGCCTATAAGATCAACAAGTACGAGCTCGGCCTCTTAGATGCACACCTCAATTTTGCCCAAGCCACCCCTCGTACTCTTAATGTGGCCCACTTAGTGGCCATTCACCTCGACAGTGTCGGAAAGGGGAAGCAAAACACGATCGCTTGTGGCGGTCTCATCACCCACTTAGCACGGCGATTAGCCCCTGGCTACCCCATTGACACCCTTACACCCACCGACTCAGTCAACATTGACACACTCGACGACGACTACTTGAGGCGCCTCAAGTGGCTGGCAGGCACGCCGCCCACTTGACTTCTCGGGACAGTAGAGTCTGTTTCACTCCCCTGTCCCACCCTCCCTTCACTCACCCCTCTCCCTGAGTCGACTTCGGCAGGTTCAGACCATTCTTACCCTTCACTATTACTCACTGCCCCCTCATCCGGTGTTACACCGGAGGTCGGGGAATCTTCTGGGGCTAGACCATCGACTTCAGCACCCACTCAACCATCCACTACCCTGTCACCAGGACCCGTAACAGTTTCCCCGACAACCGACCACCCCACCCTCACCGCGACCCTACCCTCGACTGACGATAGACTAAGTCAGCTGACCGATTCTCTCACACTACTCCGTGAAGAGCTCACGCGTCACCACACGGAGGCGGCAGCAGACCGCAATCGGCTTCGAGCCGAGCACAACACCACCCTCAACCATCTCTTCACTAAGCTTCGGCAGCTCCGAACTGCTATTGTAAACTCAGGATCTCGGGTACCACCGTCGGGAAGCCCGTCAGGAGGGATTAGCGATAGGGGTGGTGCGTCGAGTAGTGTTCCCACTAGGGGAGAGCCTTTTCATGGTCCACGCACTCGCGGCGGTTTGACTAGCAGCGTTGCCCCTCGTGGTCGAGTTAGTAATGTTTCAGGACGTACCCCGACTAGGAGAAGTTCGGCAGGTCGAGTCGTCACTAGGAGTGCTAGGTCGGGTCGTGGCACCATCACGATACATAACCCGCCAGATCCGAGACCCGCACCCGATGCTTGGAAACCACGATCGCCCACAGTTGCGTCAGACTCCGACCATGACTAGAGTTCGGTTTGGGGAACTCCTTGTATATATTAGGTACTCCTCTCCTCCTCACTCTTTAGTTTTGCATTTTTAGTTACTTTTCACTTCTCTTCGGTTGTCCAATTTGTGTATACAATGAGGACATTGTATTGTTTGGTTTGGGGAGGGTAACTAATTTGCAATAGTTGCATATTTTCTGCATTTTCGCATGCATTTTTTTTTTAATCTTTAGGCATTTTAAGAGTCTTTAGGAGTCGGGACGGGTTAAACAACAATGATGAAAATGCTTTTGCCTCTTCTTTTCTCGTTTCATTAACTTTCTCATTCTAGCGATAGTTTAGTTTACTTGATCAAGTCTTAGGTTATGGCATATCTCGATTGTTATTTCAGTGAACGAATAAACTTGGCTTAAATTGTTGGCAAGCTACTTAAATTCTGAGGATTAGAGCCTTATGAAACCGATGACATCCATGATCGGTCTATTTAGGAATGAGAGTAGTTCTCCCTATATCTCATGTAACATCAATTTGCATAAGTGTGAAGTCCGTCTCTTAAGTCTTTGTGCATTCGAGTCGTCACTAGCATTTGTCGAGGCTTTCTTTTTAATTCTCTTCCTATATTCCCTTTATTTGATTTTTTTTATAAAAAAAATCGATCTATCCCTTCATCACAATATTAACCACAATCCTAAATTGCCTACCCTAGTCGAGCTAGTCATGGTGATATTGATGTTTTGTTGAGATAAGTCGTTTTGGTGTATATATATGTTTCGGTTCTTGTATAAGTATTAAAAAAAAAGATAAAAAAAAATGAAGAATAAAAGAAAAGTGAAAAAGAATTGAGTTGTGAACTCCGATACTTCATTGTGATAATATTGTGGAGTTGATTTTGGTGAAATAAGCAAGATATGGAGAATGCCGTCATTAATCGGCTTGATTTTATCTGTTGTGTGATTTGGTAGTTTGGTAATGTAGTTTGGAAGTTTGGATTGTCTAGCTCGACTATTACCTCCACATTCCCAAAATTATAACCCCTTCTTACCCATCACTTACATATCCCATTTCACCATTTTATGCCTCGATATGTGTCTTGGTCTCGATTAGTTTGAATGTGCAAATGATTGGTAGAGATTGTCATCACATTAAATTGCATGCATGTGTTTATAGGTCGCAGATTAGGCGAGCATCTTTCTTTCTCTCTATCTCACATTTATATTCCACATCCCCTTCATGAGAGTAGAGTTTAACCGCGAGAGTCCGACAATGATAAGCCTAGCAAGGTTGACGGTTCACTGTTATTCTTTTGATTATGCCATAGCTTGAGTCAGTTCATATTTTCTAAGTGTCGCTAGCTTGAGCTAGTTTTTGTAGCGAGTGCAGTTGGTGTAAATAGCTTTGAGTTGTTTGCCGTTCCCATAAGTCTTGTGTTTGATTGCTTGAGGACAAGCAATGGTTCGGTTTGGGGAGATTTGATGCGTGCCGTTCCTATTTGATTTTTCACCTATTTTGGCACGCATTCCCGTGTCGTTTTATTATTTTAGGAGTCGGATTACGCTATTTTCTCCCATATGTGCTACTCGGGTATTCTTTTTATGTTTTGCATAAAATCGAGACCGAGCAGTTAAAAGAGCTAAAATTGCATCAAAAATCTTAAAGTTCTGAAACCGATTCGTTGTAGGCTAAGAAAAATGAAGCAAGTCTATAGACTAGACTGTGAGTCTATAGACCGAGAAGAAGGGAGTAAGAAGCTGTAGACTAAAGCACAAGTCTATAGACTAGGAAACAAGTCTATAGACTGAGAAAGTGCAAGCAGACAAGTCTGTAGACTTGAATCTCAAGTCTACCAGCCTACAATCCAAGTCTACGGGATGGGATACCACTACAAGCTAATTCAGTTGACGTACCCACTCCTCCCCTTATTACGCTCTTCAGTTCTTCCCACTACCTAGTTAGTGGGATTGAAGATAGCAGAAAAAGGAGGACATCTATTGAGGGTTAAGCAGTTTAAATACAGTTTGAATTTCATGATCTGGATTATCTTTTTAATTAATAACTCTTCTGCTTCATCTTCTTCCTTGTTCTCTCTGTAATCAAAACACAATTAGTTTTTATTTCGAAGCTTTCTGTAATCAACCTTCCGTAATTAATTCAAGCACTTTGGAATTATTCAGTATTATTATTTTCGGGTTTCTTCTTCTTCTTCTTCTTCTCTATTTCTGCAGTCTCTTAAATTGGGTAAATTTCTCTTCTTCCCTATCTCCCTCTTCCAGTAGTATTAGATTTTACGTTATTCTATCCTTTTAATTTTATTAAATCCTGTTTCTTCCTTCTCCAATAGTTTTGTA
Source organism: Agrostemma githago (assembly GCA_958450325.1). Lineage (NCBI taxonomy): Eukaryota > Viridiplantae > Streptophyta > Magnoliopsida > Caryophyllales > Caryophyllaceae > Agrostemma > Agrostemma githago. Next base: position 9,461,792 of record OY288239.1, read on the forward strand.
ATTCAGTTACTTTTATAATTATTCCATCATTCTTCATCTTTCATATTCATCCTGTTATCATGACATATTCCATTTTTATCATCATTATTAGTATACAAATTGTCACTGTAAATATGAGTAGCTAAATTCGTTTTCACTAGAGTTATAGGTGACTTATAAATCAATTTTCGTATTTATGCAGTAGTTAAATAAATCGGTTTTTATGAACTTTATCGCTCTTGCAACATCTCAATGACGAATAATTAATTATAGGCCTTAATTGATTGTTTGTATCCTGTAAATCCCGACCTAAGATCGAAAGCCTGGAACGGATTAGACTCGTTGTAATCGTTGGAATTTCCTAATAAGATGCGAGAGCCCGTTAGGTAAATTCTAGGGCGACTAGTGATCCGAGAGGACCGTGTCTACACCCTTTAGTTCATATTAATCGATTGTTTGATTACTGTATTTGTGCTTATTTTGGTTTATGACGATCCTGTAACTCTGGTGTTTTTCTTCCATTAATTTTATTATCTTCATACTAGTTTACTGTTTTAATTTTAGCATCATAGTTTATTGTCTGCTGTAGTCTGTTAGTTTATAAACTCAACTAAACCGCACTTCGTGAATTGGACCTTTTAATCGACCGACTTATAAATGCAATTTGCCTCCCTGTGGAATCGACCCTATTTATCACTATCTATCAGTTAGTTGTATTTAGGTTATTTTGATTACGGTAACGCGACTAGACCGTGTCAGCTACTGATTACGCGGTGCCCTTACAGACAGGCCACCCCACACTCGAGCCATGACGCAACAAGCCGTCGATGATTTGAAGGCCTCATTGACCAAGCTGGAAAACATGATAACGTCGATGAGAGGGGACCAGATCTCCATCCTCACTCGGGTAAGTGCCATAGAGCAAGGAACTCCTAGCGGCAGTGTCGATACCACTGGGCCTTTAGCTGAATTGGCCAGCGCAGTCCACAAACTGAAGGAACAGGTCCATCTGTCAACCCAAAGCTCCATCCATACGGAGAATGCTCGGACCTACACCCCACTGACCGATGAACTACCCGCCAATCTCAATCTGACGGGTCTGCCAATGTTCGAGGGTACTGAAGACCCGGTCCACCATATCCGGGCTTTCAAGGAGTTCATGGCCCTTAAGGGGGTTAAGTCCAACATGTTCAAGCACCTGTTCGCTTCTTCCCTTGAGAAGCACCCATGAGCCTGGTACTACCGGCTCGATTCCAAGAAATACAAAACTTGGGATGACGTGGCAACGGAATTCGCTCGAAACTACGCCGACAACACGGAAATCCAGACCACTATGCGCACCCTGGAAGTAATGGCCCAGGAACCTAAGGAAGGATTCACAAAATATCTCCAACGCTGGAGGGCTGAAAGCGTCAAACTGGTCGATAAGCCCAGTGAAAAGGTGATGGTTGAAGCCTTCGTCAAGAACCTCCTCCCAGCTTACCGGGTCCAGGGGCGAATCTATACTGTAGCAGGGGGTAGCACCTGCTACCCCATCCGAAAAAACAAAAATTGAGAAAAAAAAAATGTGCTACCCCATCTTAATATGTATTAGAGATCTAATTAAGATAATTGTATAACAATAAGGAAAGATATATTAAAAAAAATAGTTAATTTGCCTAAATAAAATCAAACTAAGAATAAAATCCAAACTATACTCCTAAATATCATATACACACGCAGTAAACACGTTTATTTTATATTAAAAAAAAATTGAATGTAGGTGTGTAGACGGTAGTTCTTGCCCAGTTGCCGACTTGCCGATTCTTCTTTCTTTCTGAAATCTGAATCTTCATATTCTTCATTCTTGAGTAGTTGAGTTCCTGGACTTCCTGCCTCGGCTGCCTGATTTTCTCTGTCTCTATTAAAACTTTTTCTTGATTCTTGAGGTAATTATAGATTTATAGACTTATAATTTTTCCTTTGTATCATTGTATATTTGTATGAATGTATGATTGTATATTTGTATTATATATTTATATTGTCTTGAAATAGTTGTAATTGAATTGTATTGAAATAAAAAACAAAATGAGAGACCCATTTGTGAGTTGTGATTTATGAAGTTTTATGTTAGATTTAGGGGAGGAAGAGAGAAATTTGGAAATTGAATTGGAATTGTTGGTGTGAAATACTGAAATGTTAATGTGAGATTGTGAGTCTCTGAGTATGTGAGATTGTGAGAAGTGAGAAAAAGTTTATTATGTGAGAAATTGCAAGTTGTCAATCTGTCAGAAGTAAGAAGTAATTGCAACTTTGCAAGTTGGCTTTGGAAAGATAAAAATTACGTAGTAAATAATAGTATTGAATGTGACTTATCACTTTGTGAGAAATTAGAAAGTCACTATATGTGACTAGCACGTGTATGTGCATTGAACATTGGATTTTTTTTTTTTTTTGTATAATCTCATATAAAAAAGGTGATTGTGTTTAAGACGGATATATTCGTGAGACTGTGACTTATTTTTCAGAATGAAGAGAACTAAAATGACACCAATTACTAACTTTTTTCCGAAAAGACATCATAATGATACTACTCAAAATGACTCGAGTTCAAGGCCTTTAGACGAACCTGAAACTGAAATTGAAGAGCCTCAAGATGGTGAAACAGTAGTAGGCAGTAGTTCAAATGTGTCCAAAGAACCAATTTTGGATAGGTTGACCGATTTTGATGTCGTTTCGCTTCCACATGATCCTGGGTTAAGGAGAAAGTTAACAGATTTTCACATCAATGACCGTGATATAATAAGAAGGGAATATGTTCGAAGAGGCCCATGTCAACCTCGTGATCACAAATTTCCAAAGACAAAGCGTAATTTTGTTGTTGCGTGGTTTGATAAGTTTCAAACTTGGTTGGAGTATAGTAAAGAAAAGGATGCGGCCTTTTGTTTTGTTTGTTATCTATTTAAGAGTGACTCTGTGTCAGGTGGTGAGGCTTTTGTGAATAGGGGATTTAGAACTTGGAGTAAAACTGATGCATTTAATAAGCATGTCGGTAATCATATGAGTGCTCATAATAATGCTATGAAGAATTTTGATGTTTTTAATAAACAAAAATCCTCTATTGCATGTTGCTTTGAAAACTATGACAATGAAGCTAAAAGTGACTACCGTATTCGATTGGAAGCTGCAATAGATGCACTACGGTTTATTACTCTACAAGGGTTGGCATCTCGTGGTCATGATGAAAGTGAGGAATCCTTAAATCAGGGTAATTTTTTAGAGCTTAGGAAAATATTTGCAAAGCGTGATAGGAATGTTGCTAGAGCACTTTTTGATAAGAAGGTACCTGGAAA